>OX411742.1:30476790-31676790 GCA_948252205.1 Orthosia incerta
ACAGAAGGACAAGAAATTTATGTGAAACCATATTATTCAGCAATAATTAACGAATTATAATGGACAGTGTTTGTCAGTGACAATATTTCAATCAGAGATCATTGCAAAAGGGCATATGCTATAAAACTATCCAATTTCAGCCTCCTCGTAGTTGTATACCTTGGTGTTCATATAGTCGGTTAAGTAGGAAACTGATTATTATAACGCACATAATTAGAACCGGACATATTCCATCAAATAGTTTTGCCTTTTTAATGGACAAGATTTCTTCCCCTAAATTTGGTTCTTGTGGAGTAATAGATGATTTATACCATTTATTGATGGAATGTGTTCAATTTAATGCAGAGAGGAATTATTAGAAAATTTAGATCTGGACAAATTGCAGGTCGGAATCATGAATTCTATAACTCAAATCCTAACAGTGAAGGAGCTAGTCTTTTGTTTAAACTATTATCATCCTAAGTTAAACTAGTGATGTAGAACTAGTGAATAATAATAAGACTTACCGGACTGACATATAATAAATAATAATAAAAAAGCCTTTTTATTGCCTTAATAAAATTCAATTTACAGTGATATTACGATTAAAGAGCATGCAATTTATGTATTATTAAAATAAAATAAATTATTTCTTTATAAATTACAGAATTATTCGGTTTAAATATTATTATTTTATTATCATTTAATGCAATTATCATTATACAATTATTCAAATTAATTACTATTATTATTCATTAATTCAATTTAATTACCATTATTATACAATTTAATTCAATAATTATATTTCTTTCTTGCTTTTCTTTATTAATTAATTAAAGACCTCTCTATAGAGTAAAGGCCTACTCCATTTTTCTCCATATAGTTCTGTCCCTCACTTTTTCAGTCCAATCGTTGCCCACTGCTTTCAAAATTTCAACGTGCCATCTCTCTGCTGGTCTGCCTTTGGTTCTCTTGCAACATGTCCCTTCCACGGGGTAATCTTCTTGCTCCACCTGTCTTCGTTCATACGTGCAATATGGCTGGCCCACTTCTATTTCAGTCTTTTGCCGTGTTATAGAGCATCAATGAACTTTGTTGTTTTTGTCTGTGTTTCTCTTTTTGTGTCTTAATTTTAGATTTAGAATGCTCCGTTCCATGGCTCTTTGTGTGGTTAGTATTTTGTTTCTAGTTTGTTTATTGAAAAGCCATGTTTGGGATGCATAGGTGAGAGAAGGTAAGATACAAGAGTCCAACACAATTTTCTTCAGCTTCATTGAAACATTTGAATTTAGAATTTCTTTCATGCTGCAAAATTTATTCCATGCCATGTTTGCAATACGTCTCAGTAACTCATTTTTATGTTCAGACTTTTTAAATGACTCTTTTTTTGCCTAGATATGTGTACTTTTGAACATAATCTAGTAAGACACTGTTAATGTGTATTGGTGTCTTTATGCTGTTTGTCATAATTTTTGTTTTCATTATGTTTATTTCTAAAACAATTGCATTGCACTGGTTCTAAACTAATTTCATTGCTGACACAATTAATTTCATTTATCATTGATTCCAATTGCGATGAATTTTCTGCGTAGAGTATGATGTCATCGGCGAATCTGAGATTACTTAGAAACTGGCCGTTGATTTTTATACCTTTCTTTTTCCCACTTTAGTGTCTTTATGATGTTTTGTAGAACGGTAATAAATATTCTGGGAGAGAGGGGGTCACCTTGACGAACGCCTCTACATACATCAATTTCCGTAACTGTTTTGTCTAATATTACTCTACTTGTGCTTTTCTTATATATGTCTTGAATTAGCTCTATAGTTTCCGATGTTACATCACAATCCTGTAAGGCTCTCCACATGCTGGCATGGGATATAGAATAAAATGCTTTAGTATAGTCGATGAACGCTACGTCGAGCGGGCGTTCCATTTCTTCGTATTTCTCTGTAATTAGTTCTAATGAGTGGATGTGGTCTATAGTTGAATACGTACTTCTATAAATCCTGCTTGCTCCACTGGCTGGTGTTCTTCCGTGTATTTTGCATGTGACTAACATATACATGTAGTAAATAGAATAAAAAAGTGGCTCTCGGTAAAAAATCTTTACAGAATCGGTACAGAAACGAGAACGAAGCTGAAATTCCCCAAGTTGGTGAGAAAGTCGCCTTAGGTAAACAAATTCAATGAAAAACGTCTCATAATGAAGTCTAACTCAGTAGGTTAAATCTACTTAGTAAGGTATAATACAAAAGCTAAAAAAGCGCAAAGTTAGTGAATTTAGGATCGTACTTTAAACATTACTGGCAGAGCTCGTTTGTATCGGAATACAATACAGACCAGAGCGTGAAGAAAGGTATACAAATCGCAAATTTATCGCTCTTTTGCTCTTGTGAAAAAAAACGTCGCCAGCCGAATCGATGCCATTAAGTATCTATACAAATTCACTTTTAAAATTCATTGAATAAAATATATTGTGTTTGAAGGCGGACTTAATGTGTGGAAAATAAAAAATAAAGGTCGACAAATAAAATAAATAGCGCCAATAAAGACAGTTCGCGACGAGGCGTCACGTAGCTTATATATAAACGTTATAGCTTATGTCATAGCGTTATATATGAAACACTTAAGTAAGATAATTATGTAATAGCATAGGTAAATCAAATTATTTATTTTAGCTTAGACCCCCTCATAAAAGCAGGGGAAGCAAGTAGTGGTATGTGCGATTTACTCACATACCAATCGTATTATTTACCTTACACACATTAGTTTGTTAGGAAACACAATTTAGGTGTTTTAACTTAGATACCCTAAGGCTCTGACTGAAAAACAACATATAATAACAGTACATAGCCAGGGATAATAGATATTCACCCTGAAACGGTGAATATACATACATTTCCCTCAAGTAAACAGTTAGAAAACTTGTTATTTGCCGTCTAGCGCTTCTTGGTAACCTAGACTTTTGCCTAAGCCCTATAAGTAGATAGTATGTAGTTCTATGGCGACCGCAAACTGGAAGACGATACGTTGGAAGGCCTCCCACTAGGTGGACCGATGACCTGGTTAAGGTTGCGGGAAGGCGCTGGATGCGAGACGCACGGGATCGGTCAATGTGGCGACGCCTGGGGGAGGCCTATGTCCAGCAGTGGACGTCTTTCGGCTGAAATTATGATGATGATGTAGTTCTAGTACATAAATACTGCTTATTTGAGATAATGTGTTTGTATGAACCAGGAACCAGGCGCCTGGATTCAGTCATCATACACTGCCGATCTGTGGCTCACTTGATGACACAAGCTCATTAAAGCTGTGGAACAACACACTTCCTTTCCTATTTTGTCCGCTTCCCTACCTAAAACACCAGAAGGGCTTGTGGTAAACCTATCAGGGTACCACCATTCGATAGCCCGGTTCTCGGCCTTCCCAACCACCCTTCCGTAAGGAGCCTAGCTCTGGTGGTTAGGGAGACAACCTTCTGGAAAGACCGCGAGGTCCCACTGTTTTCTTGTAGCACCGACCACTCCAGGTTGAATTCTACTGCGAGGGTTGCAGCTACGCCCATCAAAGTACTACCACAGGGTAGCCTGTTTTGAGGACTACCGAATGATGTTTGGTGGGTGGAGATCCCTCAGATAGACTTAAAACAAAACAACTTTTAATGTTAAAAGTTAGTACATTTCGTTCAGTCTGACACTTCCAGGCACCTACGCGCCTGGAAGATATAGATGTAGCTATAGAAATAATGTAATTCTATAGCCTTATAGAAGGGCTTCAAGACCCATGTAGCATTGTAGTAGTGAATTGTATAGTTTTAGAAGAAAATAGCTTCTAAGTCCCAAAATCGACAGAGTTTCCCTACATTCACGATTCTTCCTGGAGAATCTTTCAGGGGAAGTAGTTAGGAACCTGATTGAAGGTTCATCGGATGGGCCATTCCAAGGCGCATCACTATATAGGTCACTCCCTAATACTTTCAGGAATAGGGAAGGTTCTGTCGATTTATGACACAAAGTTGTAATGAAAAAAGTTTGTAAATAAAAATCGGCGTGTGCGCAAGATCAAGGCCCATGTTACGGTAAAGTTTGGTAGTGGAATAGTGCGCAGGCGCGCTGAGCAATTTGTAGCCATTATTTCATATAAGTCAAATCCACGCAATTTTGTGTAACGAAAACCTTGAAAAAACATCGCGAAACGTTAAGAAGGATAAAGTCTTTTATTTCCTGGACATCAGAACTTCACCTACGAACACCTAGCAGCCCTCAATCAACTCCCAGGCTCCAGAATTCTCGAAGACAACTGAACATAGGTGCAGGGGCGTCAACGTACTTTGAGCAGGAGCCTCTACCTCAAGCGATCACGTCCGCCTCGTACAAAGAAAAATCCAAAAAAATGCCGTTTAGGCCCAAAAATTCCAATCGTACTCGTATCTATGTTATTATTAAATCATTGAATAAATATAATATACTAGCTGTTCCCCGCGGCTTCGCTCCCGTGGAATCCCGAAAATGGGTCCATTTTCGGGATAAAGAAATAGCCTATGTCACTCAGGAATAATGTAGCTTTCTATTGGTGAAAGAATTTTTCAAATCGATCCAGTAGTTTCGGAGCCTATTCGGTACAACCAAAAAACAAATAAAAAAAATCTTTCCTCTTTATAATATTAGTATAGAAGTAAAGGTATATACCAGCCGGATACTGTCCCACTGCAGGACAAACGCCACTTCTCATACAGAGAATGCACGAGCAGTAATCACCACAGATTTCAAACTTATATTTATAGGTATAAGACCAGATTTCCATACAATGTTTTCTTTCACCGTTGTCAGCCATGTCCAAGATAAATTCAGTAAGTCCAAAAGAATTGAAAAAATCACATTGGTACTTGCCCATATTTGAACCCACGACCTCAATTATTAATCTATCTAGCTCAAAACAGCTAAACGTAAGTTACGTTAGTAAAAAAATATGATAAAATAAGGGTTATTAAAAATTAAAGCAAAGAAAAAGGATATAGTGTATACAACTAAGGTCCGGCTTCGCACGACGAGGGTTGCTCGAGGTAGACAGTTAAGCGGGCAGCAGGACGGACAGGAACTTCATATGACGTGGCATGCTCAAGGTAGGCAGGTGAGTAGGCACCATGACGGACAAGCAGGCACACGGGTAGGTAAGCAGTTAAGTAGGCAGCAGAACGTATAGACAAGCAAACGGGTAGGTAGTTACGCAGGCAGCAAGGGGTATGGAGGCCGGGCTGTGGCTTAATACGCCGAACAGCGAGCCCTTTGATGCGTAGCGATGACCAACGACGATAAAGTACCAGTAAAAATGCTCTCATTTAGGTACCACACACAATATATTATATTTAGTGCACTTCAGAGATTTAACACACATTCACAAGCTGAATAATTATATTACAGTTTTAAAGAGTTTGTAGATAAGAAAATACTATTGGTAATTCTAGGTAATAATCAGACATTCGGCGTTCTCTACCAGAACCAAACTAAAAAACTGACGCCCGTTTTTCCTCGTTCTGTATCATATCTTCTGATTTTCATATTCAAATCTCAATTATCAATCATGACTAGAACGAATAAAAACGGTTTACAGAAGGGCAGTTTTTTAGAAGGTCGAGAAGAAGAAGTGGCCATTATATGTTATGTCTATGGCTTAATAAAATAAATTGGACAGACAGATTTCAGTTCAGATCATAGTATCTCTAAGTCGTCTGTGGTTCAGATGAAAATGTCAGAGTATAAAATATTCTAAGATTTTATAAATATACTTATTTTATACCGCTAGTAAAATAAGTTCTGGATGTTAAAACAATCGGCGATAACTAAAAGTATGCTTTTTAGGTGCTAACAGTATAAAATAATACATATAAGTGAGTCACATGAGTTGATACAAATTCAAAAGGTAAAAAGGTGTGGTTTGTACATAAATAGACTAAAAGATGTGGATCTGTTCTGCAGAATACAACATTTCCCCGCTGAACATAATTGAAGACAAACTTTTTTTGTGAGCTAAGGTTTTTCAGAAAATAGGTATACATCTATACCTTTTTTTTTGTTAACAGCCTTCAAGAGGCGCCAGGACTTTAGGGAAAAAGCCCAGCGAGTGTGGGATTTTTACCTCACTAAAACTACCACGGTGAGCACATGGAGGAGGCCCCGTATCCTCTTAAAATACCAACCCGGAACGGGCTCTGTGAAACGCTGTTAGGGCACATCCCTACCTACTAATTTTCACCACAACTCTCTACCACATCAAATACTCTTCTACCCCATTGACAGCGTTCCAAACGCCAGCCCGATCACTATCGGAACGAAAAATGTGTCACATAACCCTTTGGCAAACGTTGCCAAAAGTAAATCGTGTCAAATGAATCGCAGAATTGCTTCGCGTGATTTAGAGCGGTTCCGGTTATACGCGGAGCGGAATACCGGATGAGCGGAACTACGGCACTGAAGAGTTATGGTTGTGGTTATTGCCGTTTGATATTTAAAGGTGGTTGCTCATCAAAATCGTTCATATTCAAGCAATAATAGGTTATTTCCAGGCAAGAGTGATCACTTACCATCAGGTGAGATAGTGGTCAAACGAGAGCTTACTATACAATTTGTAACATCTAGATGATATATACCTGCCTCTATGGTTGTGGCATTTGTCAGTGCATGATTTGCTACGTCAGAAAAATACATTCTTGTATAATAAATTGATGATGTTAATTTATTTCATTGGCGACGAGGATTAAGTACAACGGGAGCAACAACAGCAATTATCAGACGTTTTGCAACAACTCGTGTTACAACAACAGCGACCGACAGCGGCGGCACCCACACCAGCAACATCTGGTACGGAGTCTACAAGCTCGGCGAACACCAACAACAACTGTAACAAACTCACAATTATTAAAAAATTTAAGTGCGATTCGTTTAACCCTGCTACTACGTCGGTAGACTTTTTTGTAGATTTCTTTGAAAAAAAATGCGATATTTGGGACGTAAGCGAAAACAACATCAGGAAAGAACTCTTATTTTCTTGCTTAACTCCAGAAGTCTACCACGACATCAAAGTAGCACTCATACCCAATTTTGAAAACAGTCTTTATAAAGACGTAAAATTTAAACTACTCGATTTACATCGACCTAAAACAACAAAATTCAAAGCTTTAACTGAGTTTTGGAATTGCGTGAGAGACTGCAATGAGACTATGGAACACTACCCTAACAGGCTCAAGAAACTCGCCACCGACTGTGGCTACAAGGATGACTTGTTTGAACGTCTCCTGCGTGATCGATTTGCGTCCGGCATAAACCACCCGCAGCTAGAAGTGGATCTGAAACAGAAATGGCCCGACCTACAAGAACATTACGATGGAAAGGCTGTGGAAGTTACATTTGCCAAATTATTTGCAGTAGCTCAGTCTAGAGAGCTTGCTGAGGGTGACATTCACTTCGGTTTACCTGCTGCCACAAACAAAGTCAGAACAAAAACCAACATGGCACATTACAACAAACGGAGTACGTCTTTACGCAGGATTGGCCTAGACCAGTGCCGCCGATGCGGTGCATATGATAGGCATAAGGTGGGCGATTGCAAGGGCATTTTGAAGATTGCTGTATCAAGACTGGGAGAGCATATTTGACGAGCACCAAGTCAGGGCAGAAACGAGCAATAAAAAACGAAAACAAATTACATAAAATTAGGAACACTGACAGTGACGAGTGTTTATCAGAATCTTCTACAAGTTCATACGATAGTGACGATGTTTACAAGGTTGAACGCAAAAGGAACAAGGACAGCAAGCGCATTGACATCACACTCAACTGTGTCAGTTGTACGATGGACTGGGACCCGGGATCAGTATACTCCATCATTAGCAAAGAATTTTGGAAACGTATTGGGGCACCCCCTTTAACAAAGGCACCGAAACTACGTGCCTATGGGAACCTCAAGCTCAAACCAAAAGGACTTACAGATGTAACTGTTGAAATCCTTGGAAGACAGAAAATTTTGCCCGTTGTCGTTATGAAAGACGCCAACCCCATGCTTTTTGGTCTCCAGTGGAGCGAATTGTACGACATGGCGTTTCCAGAACCTGTCTATTCGGTTAAGCCTACTCCACGAGATACCGGAACACTTAAACAGGTATTAGACACTTTCTCGCCTCTTTTTGACAACAAACTAGGAAAAGTTAAGAATTACGCCGTTAACATCCATATCAAACATGGTACCGTACCTAAACACGTCCCGGCACGACCCGTTAAGTTCGCGATACGCAAAAATATAGAAAGAGAACTTCAGCGTTTAGTGAACGAGGGAATAGTTACCAAAGTTGATCCAAATTTGACTCCTTTGGAATGGGCAACACCCACAGTCAACGTGGTCAAAACAAATGGCCAAATCAGAATTTGCGGTGACTTTCGCAGCACTATTAACCCTGCCATGGTAACACACGCTCATCCAGTTCCGCTATTTGACCAGTTACGTCAAAACCTTGCAAACGGAGTTAAGTTTTCGAAAATCGACTTAAAAGATGCGTATTTGCAATTCGAGATCGCCCCAGAATCAAAAAAGTACCTAACAATATCTACGCACAAAGGATATTACCAATACAATAGGATGCCTTTTGGAATATCAACAGCACCCTCGATTTTTCAACACTACCTTGATGAACTACTCGGTGGTATACCAAACGTAGCGATTTATTTCGATGATATCGCCTTAACAGGGAAGGATGACGCTGAACATGTGGAAACATTGTCCACTGTGTTTGACAAATTACAACGGGCTGGTTTAAAAGTCAATTTAAAAAAATGCTCATTCTTCCAAACAGATATCGAGTACCTGGGACACACAATCAGCAAGGAAGGAATACAACCAACTAAATCGAAGATTGAAGCAATAACAAAAGCGACACCGCCTACTAACGCTCAAGAACTGCGGTCATTCCTTGGCCTCGTAAATTTCTACGAGAAATTCATACCTCACCTGCACAGCTTCTGCGCGGATCTGCATGCACTAACTGGCACGCGCCATAAGTGGCGATGGACAGATAAAGAAAATACAACGTTTGAAAATACCAAAATGCTGATTAGTGATTCAAAACCACTTGTGGCCTTTGATGAGAAGCGTCCGTTGTTTTTAGCGTGTGACGCCTCGGAAAAAGGCGTGGGTGCCGTATTATTTCATAAAGCGAATGATCAAATTCAACCTATCGTTTTTGCGTCAAGGAAGCTGAGATCAGCGGAAACTAAATATTCAGTTATTGATCGAGAAGCATTAGCCATATTTTTCGGCATCCAAAAGTTTGACCAATACTTACGTGGCACAAAATTCACACTCGTCACTGATCATAAGCCCTTGATTCACGTATTAGGCCCACAGCGCAATTTACCGAAGCTTGTTAATAATCGCTTAATACGTTGGGCTTTGATCATTGGTAGCTATGACTATGATATCGTCTTCACAAAAGGACAACTTAATTTTATGGCTGACTACCTTTCCAGGATGCCCAATCCTGATGAGAGACCGTCCCGTGTAGAATTGAAAGTGCACAGAATAATAGCTCAGCTAAAACATAACAGTGTTTCAGATATAGCGTTAACAGAAGAGACAATAAGGGATGCGTCAAGGAATGATCCCATTTTCAAACAAATATCGGAGAACATTAAGACAGGCTGGCGCGAAAATTCATATTCAGACATTTTAAAACCTTATGCTCGATAACGCACTGAATTGTCCATCGAAAATAAAATTTTGATGTGGCAGGGTCGATTAGTCATTCCGAATTCGCTCAGGAAGGCTACATTGAAATACCTGCACACAGGGCACCCAGGAACTTGTGCTATGAAAGCACTCGCTCGTTTTTACGTATGGTGGCCATCGATCGACGATGATATTGAAGAATACATCAAATACTGTCGTAAATGCCAAGAAAACCGGCCAAACAACCCTGAGTTGCCTGTGTACTCCTTGATTTTTAAAGGTGGTTGCTCATCAAAATCGTCCAGATTCAAGCAATAATATGTTACTTCCAGGCAAGAGTGATCCCTTACCATCAGGTGAGATAGTGGTCAAACAAGAGCTTACTATACAATTTGTAACATCTAGGCTTTTCACACACGCTGCTTTAAGTAGATTAAACTTAATGGCGGCTCGGAACACTCCGCGAATCGCTGCGCACTAGCAAATTCGTGCGACAACGAACGGGATATATTCAGCGAAAAGCTTACTTCACAGCCCCAGATTTAAATCGATCTGTACAAGCAGTGAGTGCAGAGAACAGAGCATTGAAATGCGGTCCATTGTCAGTGTCTCGTCCGGAATTGTCAAAACAACTGAATCGGTGTTACGTTTGAATGCTCACGTCACACGCAGTGTTGCATAAGTACCTGATGTTCACAGTTTGGTGACAAAAGCGTATATACGTAGTCAGTAGTCGAGGTCTCGAATGTTGCGTTGCTACTTTTCACGCGAATTCGCCCGCAAATTCTTTAGGAGGCTTTTCCACCAAAGATGTGCGAGGCAGACAAGAGCTAGCAGAGCTATTTTTGCATACAAAAAGCTAGGTTTGCATGCTACAGAGAACCCCTAGCCAAATGAAGTATCATAGACTTATCTCAAACACAGTGGCAGTGTGTGGCTCCTTCGCAGGTTATGCCCCACCTCATTGTCTGCCCTTCCTGCAGGCTGCTCCTTTCTGGATCTGAACGTGACGAATGGCATAGTTGTCTAAGTAGCCACATACTGTTCGAACCAAATTTCAACAGTTTAAGACTTAAGATCTATCCACACATATCAGGGCCGTGCCCGGGACGTGACAGGGACGGGCCCAGTCATTATAAATCTGTCACTGGCCCGTGCACGGACGTGTGTGAACGAGTTCATATAAAATGTACACAACGATATTTTTTTGGACCGGTCCATCCGGAAATATTTTTTTGAATTCGGTACATTTAAACATATAAGTGTTATATATTTTTGAAATCCCTCTTAAAAGCCTTTATTTTGCTACCCCTCACGATGGGTTTGGTAGAATGAAAAAAATTGGGTATCTATTGAACAGTCTGCCGGCAGATATAAGGAGTTAAACTAATAAAAACGGCTTTAAAAATCCTTTAAAAATATATTATTTAAAAATGTGTCTTTAAGTAATAATTAGCTTTAAGTAAGAAATTTAATAATTAGTGTATAGAGACTCACCGAACCCACAGTCAAACCATTACTACGGTTTTGTGGGGCTTAGTTTATGAGTTACTTACCATTTTTTTATATTTGATATTGAATATAAATAAAATAAACATATATCACACACAGTCGGGTTAAAAGAAGAAAAACAGTTACTTTTATTTTCACAGCTTCGCTACGCATCCTTGCGCAGCCTCGCTACTAGTACTCGCTTGTCGCTATATTTGGTGTGCAAGCACCCCAATAGGTGTTTTGTGTTTTGTTATTCGGTTTGTTAAATTAATTTCGTGCGGATGTCAGCTTTTCCCGGTGGCAGTATTTGCTGGATTCATTGGGGAATTTGGAGGGAAGCGGAAATTCCGTTGACGTGTTATTTGGATTTGGAAGCGGGAATTATTATGTGTTGCGGAAGAACGAGAATCTAGTTCAGAGAATCAGGAAAGCTTTATATATGGCAATAGGGCTTTCGGTGTGGTATGAATTAAAGTTCTCGAATTCACAAATACAACTATGCTAAGAATGTTTAACTGAAATGCTTTGAAATTAATCATTATAATTATGGATATCAACATTACGGATGGTCGATGGGGCCGAAAAATTCTGGAGTGGTGACCGCGAACCGGAAGACGTTGCGTTGGAAGGCTTCCCACCTGGTGGACAGATGACCTGGTGAGGGTGGCGGCAGTCCACTGGATACGAGACGCACGGGACCGGTTAATATTGCGACGCTTGGGGGAGGCCTATGTCCAGCAGTGGACTTCTTTCGGCTGATATAATGATGATTATGATTATAGTTAGACGGTAGATCACCGATTTAATGGCAAAAGCTGAAATTGGTCTATAACTCAATAGCAAGAAACAAAACAACAATATCGCCTTATTGTGTTGTTTTTTCTCACACGATACTCGTCGTATAGTTCATGATGAGTGACAAGATGTATAGAATGCGTTTCCATCAAGGCGGGATCGCTCACGATGTGGAAAAGAGACGAAGTGAATATGAGGTAAGCTGTAAATTCATGCAGTCAAAGTGGAATGACGGTTCACTTCAAGCTCCTTTTACCTAAGTTTTTAACCGGCTCACCAAAAAGGAGGAGGTTTTTTGGGGGCTGAGTCACCCGCGTCCGTAGGAGAGTTACCCCTATTGTTGTTACCCTACACGTGGTCCCTGGGTGGTGCTAATCAGGTGACACTTACTGGTGGTAGGCTTCGGCCGAAGGCTTGTGACCACCCACCGGGCAAAGACGTACCGCCAAGCGGCCTAGCCGTGTTCCGGTACGTTGCTCGGTGTAGCCACTAGAGGAGTTGGGTCGAGATAGTTGTTCCACTGCATGCTGACCAGTCTGATTCGCGCTGTTTTGGGCGTATCGGGAGACTAGTTGCGGAGGGTAGCGGGATCCGAGGCACGGTGCGCCGCTGGCCGACCGCAGGTAGTTGGGGGCCCAAGTAGTGTGCCAGCCACACACGAAAGGCTGCCCCGCCAACTGTCGAAAAATCCCGGAATGCGCCATCGTGCTGGTTGGCGACCAGATGGGAGGGCCCGATGGACATCTCCGGGGGGGCTCGGGCGTCCCCGCAGTCTCCGGACTAGTGCCCCAATGATGGCGTCCTATCAGTGCGTGTCTGTAGGTTAGTAGCGTGGAACCTCATCTCACTTCCTTCTCCTCTCCTTTCACTCTTTTGAATCTTTGAATGGCAGGTAATAAAAAGAAAACTGGAGTAAAACAGCGGCTGCACCCCCTCCCACACAAAGTGCACCTCACCAATATTAGAGGTCTGCACTCCAATCTCACCTCAGTCCACCATCACCTGGAGACTGAAAAGCCAGCACTGTTTTTCCTTACGGAGACGCAGATAGGAAGTCCGTCTGACGTGTCGTACTTATCTTACCCAGGGTTTACCCTGGAGCACAATTTCAAACCACGCGCGGGTGTATGCATGTATGCCCGAGACGACACTTGCTATCGGCGTCTCCGTAATCTTGAAGACTCCAGGTTCTCAGTGCTGTGGGCTCTGGTGGACACAGGGCTGGATAAGATTATCTACGCCTGTGTCTACCGCTCGCACAGCGGAGATCAGGAGACAACCAGGCTCACAGAGTACCTCAGTGAGGCGGCTGATGCGGCACAGCAACGGTACCCTTCCGCCCAATTAGTGCTACTGGGGGACTTTAATGCCCACCATCAGGAGTGGCTCTTCCTATACCAGTGCACTGATCATGCTGGACGAGAGACGCGTAAACTTGCGCTAGCGTTAAATCTCACCCAGCTGGTCCAGGGGGCAACGAGGGTGCCAGATGTTGATTCGCACACAGCCAATTGCTTGGACCTTCTGCTGACAACAGATCCAGACCGATACTCAGTGTCGATTTCTTCACCGTTGGGTAGTTCCGACCACTGTCTGGTGAAGTCTGTGTCCGTCTACTCCCCGCCCGATCCCAGCCTAAGAGGCACCCGGCGGGTATGGCGGTACAGGTCAGCAGATTGGGATGGGATGCGATCTTTTTTCGCATGCTATCCTTGGCAGCCCACTTGCTTCTCTTCGGACGATCCATCGTCATGCGCTGACGCTGTAACTGATGTGTTGCGTCGGGGGATGGAGTACTATATTCCATTCTCTGACGTAGCAATATCTAACGACAACCGATCATGGTTTGGGGCCGAGTGTCACCACGCCAACGCGGTTAAACACAAGGCCTACCAAGCATGGGTCGTCGCTCGAACGCGCAAGGCAAATGACGTGAGTCAGAAGAAGAGAGCCTTCAACACGGCTGCCAAGTCCTGCAAAAAGGTGATGCGAAGAGCACGGTTTGACCACATTAGCAGAATCGGGAACAAACTTGCTTCATATCCAGCGGGTAGCAAAGCGTTTTGGTCCCTGGCTAAGTCGGTTGAAAACAGGGCTCAAAATTAACATCCGGAAGACCCAGGAGATGCGTACAGGTGTGTGGAATTCTTCGCCGATATTAATCGGCACTGAGGTAGTGGAACGCGTCCACAAATTTACGTATCTCGGGAGCGTCGTGTCAGAGACTGGAGGAACTGAAGAGGATATCACTTCACGGATCGCCAAAGCGCGAGCTACCTTCGCACAGCTGAGACCTGTGTGGCAATCACGGAAACTGACCCGAAGGGTTAAACTAAAAATCTTCGGGTCCAATGTCAAATCCGTGCTGCTCTACGGGTGCGAAACGTGGAAGGTAACAAAGGACATCTCACGCCAAATCCAAGTCTTCGTCAACCGATGTCTTCGTCGCATCCTCGGCATTTACTGGCCCGAGATCATTTCTAATGTAGAGCTGTTGGAGAGATGCCACGAGACCCCGATCGACCGCCAGATCAAGCGGCGTAAATGGTGTTGGATTGGTCACACGCTCCGGAGGGATTCCAATCACATTCCTAAACAGGCCTTGGATTGGAATCCTCAAGGAAAAAGGAAGCGAGGCCGTCCCCGTCAAACATGGCGACGCACCGTTTTGGCTGAAGCGACGAGTATCGGAATGGCGTGGAGCGAGGTGAAGTGCGAAGCTCAAGACCGGTCTCGATGGAAGACTACTGTGGAAGCCCTCTGCCCCAGCTAGGGGCCATAGGATCTTAAGTCAAGTAAGTCGGTTGAATCAAATTTCTGTCGCCCCTCACTACCACCACTGCTGAAACCTGACGGGTCACTGGCCCACTCCGCTGAGGAGAAGGCAAACTTGTTTGCCTCCCTTTTTGCGGAATCTTCACATCTGAATTCTGATGGCGCGCAGCCTCCTCCCTCTCCTGATGGATGTGTGACGAGTATGTCAGACATCCGCATCCATCAAAAGGACGTCCGTAGGGTTCTGCGTAGCCTCGATGTGAACAAAGCGAGTGGCCCCGACGGGATACCAGCAATTGTACTTAAAACCTGTGCGCCTGAATTGTCTCCGATCTTGACACGCCTGTATCGCCTTTCGATAGGGACTGGAAAAGTGCCGAAGGCTTGTTGGAAGCAAGCCAACGTACAGCCCGTGCCCAAGAAGGGCAGTCGAGCTGACCCGGCCAACTACAGACCCATATCTGTAACGTCCATCCTCTGTAAGAGTATGGAACGTGTACTCAACGGTAAGCTCCTGGCATACCTAGAAGCGAACGACATCCTCAGTGACCGCCAATACGGCTTCCGCCGAAATCGGTCCACTGGGGATCTTCTAGCGTATGCCATTCACATCTGGAGTGAGGCCATCGAGAGACACGGGGAAGCGCTAGCCGTCTCCCTCGACATCTCGAAGGCTTTCGACAGGGTCTGGCACGAAAGCCTCATTGGTAAGCTTCCTTCCTTCGGTCTGCCTAGTGGTCTGTGTGATTGGATAGGGGACTTCCTGAGGGATCGCTCCATCCGAGTGGTTATCGACGGCTGCTCGTCCGGTCAGTTAGATATCAACGCCGGAGTCCCTCAGGGGTCAGTGCTCTCGGCAACATTATTCTTGCTGCACATTAATGATTTGCTAAAACCCGGCACCTTTGGGTACGCAGACGACAGCACTGTTGCTGAGAGATACGTGTCCAGCGCACGAGCTACTGTGCCTCAGATTCGGTCTCTCCGGGAGGCCATGGTTGAACGCTTGAACCTGTCCTTGAAGGCGGTCTCCGAATGGGGTGATGCCAATTTGGTCAGTTTCAATGCTACGAAGACCCAGGCGTGTCTTTTTTCCGCTAAAAAGAGCCAATTTCACCCGGCTCCTTCTTTCCGTGGTGTAACCGTGCCGATAACGGACCATCTCGAACTTCTCGGTGTTACGTTGACATCAACCCTCAACTTCGGTCCATTTATTGAGGCGAAAGCTCAGGTAGCTGCAAAAAAGTTGGGGATTCTTGCTAAGGTGAGACGGTACTTCACGCCTGAACAGCTGCTCAACTTGTATAAAGCGCAAGTTCGGTCATGCATGGAGTACTGCTCTCACCTCTGGGATGGATCTGCCAAATACCAGCTTGATGCACTTGAGTCGATCGACAGACGGGCCAAAAGGCTTATTGGCAACGATGCACTGGTCGCCTCAAAGCTCCAGAGCCTCGAACATCGACGCCGAGTTGCCAGCCTGTCGGTTTTTTATCGGTTACATTTCGGGGAGTGCGCGACGGAACTGCACAATTTGATTCTAGGTGGAATCAAATTGTCCCCTTTCCATCATCGGACTACAAGACGTACGGCCATGCGCCATCGGTACATGGTGGACATCCCTCCCATACGCACAAAGCGTTTTGCTAATACTTTCATTGTGCGTACAGCTAAGGAGTGGAATTCCCTTCCGGGGTCTTTGTTCCCTGATAGCTACAACCTTGGGGTCTTTAAGTCAAGAGTGAATAGGTTTCTTCTAGGCAAGCGTGCTTCACCGTAGACCACGTCATCGCTTAACATCAGGCGAGATAGTGGTCAAACGCGAGCCTATAGACTATAAAAAAAATAAAAAATAAAAAAACTATGTTCGACTTTATGTATGTTTTTTTTTTTGAAAATTATTTTTTGTTTGAAAGAGTATGTTCCGAAATTGATCTCACTTTAATTTGGTGAAGATCTGATGAATAACTTCGGAGATATACAACAGAACTCTTCAATAAATAACGGCAAAACTCTCGGGACTGCTGCAATCGCATGTCTGTTTATTGTTTATACCATTTCATAAAATAACATACGCCATAAAGGGGTACGCCGATGTGTACAGTTCACCTTGGTACAATCTCATTTCACGAGTTATGTTCAGTTGCATGATATTCGGGTAATCTATTCTGGCATTATAGGTAACTTAACATTAAAATTAGAAGCGGGATATTTACCATGTTCACTGTTTGTTGCGAACAGTAAACATGGTAAATATCTCGCTTCTAATGTTAATGTTAGTGAACGTGACAGTTTAAAAACTTATATAGGTACCTTACTTAATTACTTGCCTATTAGGTAAGTACAACTAAAAAGTGAAAATTTAAAATAACTTATTCACAAATAATATTGTAGTTTTGTTATTTGGAAGTCGGTAGTATTTTTTTGTAAAAAAGTTTTTTTTGACGGTAAAGTGTTTACAGAATAAACCAACTGGTATCGACCAATCACGGGTTAAGATCCGCGTCGACTCTTTCTTCTTTTATGTGATTGGTCAACATCTGTTCGTCTCGGCTCTTGGCTTCTGCAGAAACGCACCCATATTCCAATAAATCATATCCCGACAGCATACCTATTTTTGTTACTTGCTAACACAGTGACCCCGCTTTACAACACAACCCTCTCTCACTGCGACCGCACCTCACGACGACAGCTATTTGAAGCTATCTACCACCTTCTATTAAGTATGTGTTTTATTTACCCTCGTCCATGTGTCGCTGCGGGGTGCCAAATGAAAACCAGCGCTTTGTCTGACGCCCAATAAAGGCTGAGTTGGTAATCCTTTTGCAATGACCATACAGCTAATGAGCTATGTGGTCGTTGCTTTTTCGGAATGACAACGCTCAGCGCAATTTTTGATTGTACTTTTTTACTATTCTTCTTTTCTACTTTGTCTTCGTTGTTGTTGCTGCGTGTCTATGTCGAATAAATGTTTTCTATTTCAATTTCTCTCTCACTGCGACCGCGCCTCACGAAGACATCTATTTGAATCCATCCAACATCATCGCAGCATCTTCCGCAACGCTGCGGTAATGGCAAGATAATGGCCTGCTAATGCATTCATTACTTATCATTCAATTTACACTGATAGCACCAGGGGACTGAGGATAGTGGCATAAGTATTCGTCTGGATAAAATATGTTTTTTGTCTGAAAATATTTATTGGATCACGGAGAGTCATCACCGCGCTTACGTCTCGCCTTCGTCTTCCCACTTGCCCCTCCAAGAACTACTTTTGAAACTTCTGACTGTCGTCACCATTTTCAAAGATCTTCAAATGACAGCCAACGGCTAAGGCATAGTTTTTAGGGTTCCGTACCCAAAGGGTAAAAACGGGACCCAATTATTAAGACTCCACGATCCGTCTGTCTGTCTGTCCGTCTGTCACCAGGCTGTATCTCATGAACCGTGATAGCTAGACAGTTGAAATTTTCACAGATGATGTATTTCTGTTGCCGCTATAACAACAAATACTAAAAACAGAATAAAATAAATATTTAAGTGGGGATCCCATACAACAAACGTGATTTTATTGCCGTTTTTTGCGATAGGTAAGGAACCCTTAGTGGGCGAGTCAGACTCGCACTTGGCCAGTTTCGATCCGTTGTTAACTCAACAATGAATGGTTCTAAATTTCAGTAAAACGTTCATCAATTGTTAGTATAACAAATGGTCAAATATCTCTCCAACTTTTTTGATCATCACTAAGGAGTCTCGGTTTATACTGGTTGGTCATCCATCCAGGCTCGGCAAGCATTGCTTAAACTTAAAGATCGACTCGTGCTTCTGTTATTACTTAGTAAGACATGAGCACCACAGCTTCATACAACATAGGATTACATCATCATCTGCCTAGCCTTTCCCCAACTATAAATTTCATTTTCCTTTATATTGGGGTCGGCAGCCAGTCTTACCGGATTCAGCTAAGTGCCAGTGTTTTACATGGAGCGACTGCCTATCTGACCTCCACAACCCAGTAACTGGGTAACACGGTACCCCTTGGCAAGACTGGTGTCAGATCTCAAGCTTCTGACTACCCGTAACGACTGTCAAAGATCTTCAAATAACAGCCGGGACCAACGGCTTAACGTGCTTTCCGAGGCACGGAGGAAACTCGGTATGATGGAATGGTCACCCATCCACGGACCGACCTCGTCAAGCGTTGCTTATCCTTGATGATCGACCCGTGCGGCTGTTATTATTTAGCCACGAGCTCCTCTTTTATTATTATTTTTCTTCTATTAAATTCATTACGTGAACGCAAAAATTCTCCAGTACCTACCTAGGTACCTGGTAGTAATGTGAGTAGGTGCAGGTAATTCTTGGCACGTTCACTGTCAGGCAGACTGCCTTATTGCGATGAATTATTGATCGCTAATTAATTGTGTAACCTTCGACGGATCCAAGGTTCAATAGAGATGGAATATTAAATACTGGTCATGCTCGGAGCTTACCTGACGTACAAGGCTTTTAAGGTTACACTAGTCGACGGCACGAACTATTTTGTGAGCGGGGTTAAAATGCATTTTATATCAACCGACAACACGTGCGGAAGAGATGCTGTGATGAGCAGTAGGAAGCTAGTTCGCGTACGAATACACACTTTTGCAAATTTGTAGCGAAATGGATAATGATTTAGGAAGAAACCGAGCGCGTGAAATTTTCTAAACAGGTCTGTCAGTCTAGATATCATGAAAAAAACGACTAAATCTATCTGTTCAAAATAAAATTATTTGAAAAAATGCGTTAAAGTTAGTGTCGAAATGTGGAACATTCGACGCTCATAACTTTCAAACATTTTCTTTTTTTTTTTTTGCTTCCATACAGGGCTAGACGTATTGATATCATTTTTTATTTTGAACGTACACCGTCAAACAGTGGAGTAATCACCAGACTACGTTTGTATGAAAGAATTTTCGACTAGTGCAATCTTAATTTTTCCGATCAAAAAGTTCTGTACATCCTACTGAAGGTTAATAAATAATAGTTTAAAAATACCAAAAACACGCTTTAATTGAAAACCGAACTGAAACGTAGTTTTTTTTTAATAAATTAAAATTAAGTATTTTATTGTAAAAAAGCGTGGGGTACTTGATGCCAATAGGGAACATTACTGCCAATTGCTCCCGCCAGATGGCGCTTGACGGCTCTGAGTAAACAAAAACATAACAACATGGCGTCTACTACTGTTTGTGGTTACCGAACTCTTTTTTACTGTTTTTAAGATAACTTGTGTTCAAAAACCAAATAATAATATTGGGGAAGTTAGTTAGCTTCATTTTTCTTTCACTATTTGTTTTATATTTTGTATACATAAACTGCGAAATTTTGCCGCTGGACTTTGACAGTTTGGTTTTTTTTTAGGGTTGTGTCCGATATCAAAATAACCGATATTACAAAAACTGTATCTAATAAAAAAAGTTACAGCACTGATAACAGTATTTGTGCCACATTTTAAATTTTGTGTTGTGTTTTTTTTTACCTTTGTATGGATTCTTTTACCGATTGTGAATGTGTGAACATTGTAGGCTTTCTAGGTTTCTAGATGATTGTTAACATTTGTTAACTTTTTATTTCGTACGACTTATTGTCGGGCCTACGTTGTCCCCCCATATCCAAGTACTAATGCTGTAACATGGAAATATTGTAATCACATTTTTTTTTTAAAAGAGTAACCATGGAGTTTCTTGCCGGTTCTTCTCCATAGGAAACGACTAACCCGAACCGTGCACCTTTTGTCGTCGTTTTATAAGTGCCCATGTAGGCATATGTAAAATAAAAATAAATGATTTTGATTTTAATAATAACCTTACTAGCGTGTGAGAACGAATAATTCAAAACTTAAAACCGTAACAATGCGAAAACGTACGAACAAAACGCAAACTTCACAAACGTTAGGAACCATATGCGCTACCTATCTTTCTAAGTATTATTTCGTGTTCGTTGTTAGTTTGCTCATCTAAATAACATTTTAACTTTTGCAAACTGTACTACTAATATCGATATCTGAAAACCGATGTCGATATGAAAACACATACATAACCGATTTCGCAAAAAAAAACCGAAAACGCCCTTCTCTAGTTTGTTTACGCAGAAACCTGTGGCGCCATCTGAGCGCAGCTTTGCGGATAGTTCCCTATAATTGATAAATTATTTTATTGACAGATATTGGTAAAAGTAGAGTCATTTTGAAATTATTCTAAAACGCTACAATAAAATAGGTAGATTTTTTGTTAATCACACTATTCTTAGTTTAAATTTATGGATAATTAAAAAGTTAAGTAAACGGTGTTGAATATACCGGTCCCATCCAACTAATAAAATCTTAAATTAGATAGACAATGTACAAACTAAACAGCTGGGTCTAGAAGCAAGATTTTTTTGGTAATAACGAAGGTGAATTTAAAAAAACCGGCCAAGTGCGAGTCGGACTCGCGCACGAAGGGTTCCGTACCATTATCGTTTGTTGTAAAGGAGCCCCACTTTAGTATTTATTTTATTCGGTTTTTAGAATTTATTTTATAGCGACAACATAAATACATCATGTGTGAAAATTTCAACTGTCTAGCTATCACGGACCGAGGAGTCTTAGTAATAGGGTCCCGTTTTTACCTTTTGGGTACGGAACCCTGAAAAATAATAATTCATCTAAAAAAGCTACATAAGTATTTAATAACACTTTTAGGGATGAATTTTTAAGAAAAACATGAAAAGTTTTATGGAAGTTTATCTTAAATTTGCAGATGGGAAATAGACTAAAGCACGTTGGTTTGCCGATACCACTATCACCAAAGATGGGATGGGAAGTGTGGTCGAACAGAAAGGTGATACATACCTAGCTGCGTGTCAACCATAGACTCTCTAGACAAGTATCATTGGATGTTGGCAATGGCGATGGTTGAGATGCCAAAATATAAGGGATAGAACATGTGACATTTCGCTCATGACGCGTTCGTCGATAGAATGTCACTAGTCTAGCCTCTGTCTAATAATATAATAATGACGATGGCGATAAAATCCTAACAAGACACAGTTTATTATATGTTTTACAACTGCACCCTTAGGGCGGTTAGGGCGGTCACGCACTGCATCCTATCAGTGTCCGTGATTTGAGTTGCAAGTTCAAAATGTTCTGAATTATGACAGATTATGACGGGTAGAGTTCGGTTGTAGTGCGTAAGCTTCCATTTTCTTTTTTTTTTGTGGGTATTCATCCAATGATTTCTCCCACTCTGGGAATTTCACGAACACGGATCGGACGTAATGCATAACCTCCCTAATTGCGTCATACATAATTATATGTTAAGCAATTAACCTGCTGTAATGATTGGTGACATCTATCATTCAGTTGCTCGCACGCAGCGATTGCAAAAGGTCGTTAATTAGCCTAATCAATTACGGTGTCCGTGCGCGCGTACCTACCTACGTAAAAATGGTCAAGTGTGCGAAATGTACCAAAGTAGTTACGAAGAAAAACCCGGGACTGCAGTGTAGTAAATGCAACAAATGGCTACATGGTGTTTGTTCTTCATTAACTACAGAACAACTAAGTGCACTGTCGGCTACGGAATCGGTTGATTGGAAATGCCGCAATTGTATTGGTTCCAAACCAAAACGCATTTCGTGTATCCTACCGGATCCTGAAGAAGACGACTCTGACCAGGAAGGAGGTGGGATGTTTTCGATCGATCCTCGGTCCGACTGAGTACCTTTTTTTTTTTTTTTTTTTTTTTTTTTGGGTGGGAAATCATCCAGTGACTTGTCCCGCTCTGGGTGAAGCGGGAGGGCGTGTCAGACTTTTACTGACTAAAACCCACCCGTGTTCCCTCAGTTGCTTGTGCCAGGGCCGCGGTAACTCTCTTTCAAATTTATCCGCGACCCAGACAGGCATCGGCCCTAGCGGACCCCGTCAACTTTTGCTGACATCTCTTTGAGGCGCGCGTGGAACACTACGCGCCGTTGACTCGGGCCTGGTCCTTACCGGACAGCGAGCTACCCATTACTCGCCGTCCGCAAGCCCGCGCCTACGGTGGCCGGGAATCGGCTTGCGACTCCCGACGCCCGGGGCGTCTCCTGCGGTGGCTAGGGGCGTGAGGGCGTCTCCGTTGTGTCTCCCTCACGCGTTCTGCCTCCTCCTTTGCGAGCATTACTGCTTCACTGAAGGAGGTGACAGCTTCCCATGCTCTCTCGCTCCGTACCATGGCCTGAACCAGGGCCGGACGCGAGAGGTCGCCACCACTGATCGCCTCTACGAGGACACGGCGGTGCTCCGCCCAAGCTGGGCAGACCTCCACCGTATGCTCCACCGTGTCCTCCGGGCGATCCACACAATGGTGACACCCGGGCGTTTCCTCCCGCCTTATCCTGAACAGGAACCTCCCGAAGCAGCCGTGTCCGGTGAGGACCTGCGTCAGGCGGAAGGTGAGGACGCCGTGGCGCCTCTCGAGCCACTCCTCAAAGAGGGGCCTTATCGCCGCAATTGTGGCGTGCCCAGCACTGGGTTGCGACAGTCGCTCTCTCCATGTCGCCATGAGATCCTGCCGGAGCTCTGTCCGCCGAGCCACGATTTGTCGCGGCAACGGCATTTCGCCCCGGCGTTTCGCCTCCTCGCGCCACTCCCAAATGTGCGCGAGGACTTTTGCCTCCAGATCCCATGGCGGCAATCCGGCAAGGAGACTCGCCGCCTCACCGGAGACCGTGCGGTATCCCCGGACCAGCCGGATGGCCATGACTTTTTGGGACGCGTTCAACCAGCGGGCTGGTCGCCGCCTCAAGGAACGCGCCCACACCGGTGCGCCATAAAGGGCCATGGACCGCACGACCCCCGCGTAGAGCCTCCGGCAGGAGGCGTTTGGACCCCCTAGATTGGGCAGGAGTCGCTTGAGGGCAGCCCCGGCCCGCTCCAGTCTGGGAGCCAAACGTCGGAAATGCTCCACGAAATTCCACCGGCTGTCGAGGACGAGTCCCAGGTACTTCATCGTCGACCCGACGCCGATGTGAACCCCTCCTACCGTTATTTGGGAACCCGGCGGTGGCGCGTTCCGAGGACCATGAAAACACATGGCCTCGGACTTGTGCAGGGCCACCTCGAGTCCCAATTGCCGGATCCTCTCAACGACTGTCGCAACCCCGCGTGTCGCTAATTCAGCCGCCGCCTGGTGCGACCTCCCCTTCGCTAGGACCAGCGTGTCGTCAGCGTAGCAAATTACGCTGACGCCACTAGGGAGGTCGGCGCGCAGCACCCAGTCGTACCCGATGTCCCACAGATGCGGCCCCAAGACCGATCCCTGTGGGACACCGCACGACATCTCTCGCCGGTTCCACTCTCCCTGGTGACCGGGGTAGATGACGGCTCTGTCCGTCAAATAGGCCTCGACCACGCGACAGAGGTAGGGCGGCACCCGGTGATACCCAAGTGCCTCCCTGATGCAACTCCAGGGCAGGGTGTTGAAGGCATTGGCGATGTCTAGAGACACCGCCAAGACGACCCCACCCCGGGCCACTGCCTCCCCTGTCGTCAGGGCTCGTACGCGCATGATGGCGTCCACCGTAGAGCGCACTCTGCGGAAGCCAAACTGGCTCTCCGCCAAATCCGGCCCCACCCGCACTAGCTGTCTGACGAGGCGGTCTGCAATAATTCTTTCAAAGAGCTTGCCCACCTCATCAAGCAGCACTATGGGCCCCGACTGAGTACCTAGTATATGTTAACGATATGTGTAACTTATTCCGACATGCCTCTGTCTACCAATTTGCTGACGACACATGTCTTATCACAGCTCACAGGGATCTAAGTACTGCAGAGAAACTGATGCAAACTGAGTTCAACCTGCTTTGTAAACGGGCACACGACGTTGGCTTAACAATCAACTATCAAAAAACTAAACTCATGCACATTCATTCACCGTACTTAAAGACTCAAGGGACACCAAGAGTCGTGGCTCATGAACACCAGTGCATGCATCGGTGCTTGGATGTCTGTGACTGTAAGCCGATAGACAATGTTAAAGAACATGTATATCTAGGTCTTAAGATTGATCATAAATTTAACTGGGGCCCACATGTGGACCACGTATGCCTTAAGCTTAGAGCTATCATGTCAAAATTGCGCATATTAAAGCACAAATTACCTTATAGGACCATGAGATTGTTGTATATGGCATTGGCCGACACTGTTATCAACTATGGTATAACCAGTTATGGAAGAACTTATAAAACTTACCTTCAAAAAATATATAATATACAAATACGATTACTAAAGATAGTGGTACCATATAAAATTAAACTCAAACATAAACCCGACTATGATAAATTGTTCCAATATTGTAAAGTCTTAAATGTATTTGATAAAGTAAAATTTGCTGTTGCCTCTGATTACTGTGAACTCAATATAAATAAGTTAGAGAAAATAAGTAGACCTACTTTTGTTCGTAACCTGTCGTACTTGCCTCTGTATAAACTGCCGAAAGTTAATAATGAATACGGTAAAAGGATCTGGACGTATGCCCTTCCAAGCATTCTAAATAAATTACCTAAAGAAGTAGCCAAAAAAATGGAAAACAAAAAACCTCGTCAAATAAAAAACATCCTGAAAATCTACTTTACCGTTGAAAAGTTTAGAATGGAGGAAGGGCCTACGTGAAGGTCCACTACCAGATAAATTGTGAGCGAGTAACTGTAAACCTAAATCGATAGCGCACATAATCTTGCCTCAAAAAGATTGAGCGTTATTTACTAACTATGTAAAAATCTTATGAATGCATGTGGAAATAAATAGTTTGAAATTTTTTTTTTTTTTTAAAGCAGGTTAATTGCCATGTGGTTACATGAAACGAATTTGATCTATGACTACATAACTAGATGTATGTGTGTAAGTAGGTGTACATACAAATAAGGCTGATGACAGACACGTAATTAGTGTTATCTCTTCCCGCAGCTACGAAGAGGTAGAAAATGTACGAACTCGAGCTTATAGAGAAGACAGGTCTTTATTTATGAGTATAATCCTACGGAATACGACGTCGCAGGAATAGCTACGGGGAGAAAAATGAGAAAAATTCGACCAAGTGCGAGTCTGACTCGCGCACAGAGGGTTCCGTATAAACATGCTACATTCACCAACATAAATAGGTAACGTTCATAAACAATGAAGCACCAAACATTGCTCTAACGAAGGGACACAATTAACTTTGCCGTTCGAAAACTGTTGTCCCCATATATAAACATATTTTTTTTTTCTTTTCTATGTACATTTTATAAGTTGGCCGATATTTCAATTCCGATACTGAGTGATCTAATATCGGAATCAGAAAAAAAAACTTATTTTAGCTCCTTGTGAAGCGTCGAGCGAGAAAGCGCGGTTAAACCGGTTAATCATGGTGATTAGCAGTGGTCGGATAATCGGTTTACAAACCGGGCGCTTATTTACTTAAACTTCACTTCATAAAAAAATAAACAGTGCCTCGACGATTTACAGTCACAAGATTGCTAAAAATAGTATCTTATAACCCGTTGTAACAATTATATTTTCATTGAATAACGGTGACGGGAATCCGCTGGATTTTAGACGCATGGGATCGGCCAATATGAAGACACTCCCGCTTATTTTCAGCATTGGACGTCATTCGGCTGTGATGATGACGATGATGATGATGAAAAATGCTTGGATAGTTTTTCATACTTTTGAGAGGGCTGTTTCGGAACGAGTATCCTTGTTAAATTTTATTTCAAATTCACTTGTAAACCTCAATAAATTAAAGCTTAATATTTTTCAGACTTACGCTTGTATATAATATATAAAATACAATAAATTATTCTATCCGATCACTACTGTTGGATAAATCAACTTCCACTACTTGACTACATTGTCTCTCATCATCATCATCATTTCAGCCAAAAGACGTCAACTGTAGAACATAGGCCTACCCTAGGAGGCCTCAACATATTTACCGATACTTATACTGGATTTATAAATTATTATTACTCACTACACTTATCGGTTCTAAGAGGAGCTCGTGGCTAAATAATAACAGCCGCACGGGTCGATCATCAAGGTTAAGCAACGCTTGACGAGGTCGGTCCGTGGATGGATGACCATTTCAACATGCCGAGTTTCCTCCGTGCCTCGGAAAGCACGTTAAGCCGTTGGTCACGGCTGTTATTTGAAGATCTTTGACAGTCGTTACGGGTAGTCAGAAGCTTGAGATCTGACACCAGTCTTGCCAATGGGTACCGTGTTACCCAGTTACTGGGTTGTGGAGGTCAGATAGGCAGTCGCTCTATGTAAAACACTGGTACTTAGCTGAATCCGGTAAGACTGGAAGCCGACCCCAATATAGTTGGGAAAAAAGGCTAGACAAGATGATGACTACGCTTATCGGTTCTCAGTCTGATTGATAAACATTTATTTTCAGTTTTTTTAGCATTATCCTTTTTAAGAAAGACATGACTTATATTCTTTCTTGGGCACAAATGTGAAATTTAGGTAAATAAGCGCCAGATTACCCTGTCGCTGGTGATTAGAGAGAGACACAATAGAAAATCCTATTATGTCGCGGCATAAACGTGTTTTTTTATCGTACCCAATTTAACCACATGCCGAAGTTATTCAATTAACAAATAAAAAATGGGCGATATTTAACAAAAGGGTGCAATTCCGATATTAAGGGTACACTAGTCGACGGCACGAACTATTTTATGCGCGGGGTTAAAAATCATTTTATATAGACCGACAACACGTGCGGAAGAGATAGATGCTGTGATGAGCAGTAGGAAGCTAGTTCGCCTACGAATACACACTTTTACAAATTTGTAGCGAGATGGATAATGATTTAGGACGAAACCGAGCGCGCGAAATTTTATAAACACACCTTTGGCAGTCTAGATATCATGAAAAAACCACTAAATATATCTGTTCAAAATAAAATTAAGTGCATTGTTGAACTACTAGGTTATCCCTGTATGGAGGCCGTTTTGCAATTTTCTGTTTTCTTATGGTATTTATTCGCGCCCAAAAATGCGTTAAAATTTGTGTCGAAATGTGGAACTATCGACGCTCATAACTTTCAAATGTAATCTTTTTTTACTTTTTTGCTTCCATACAGGGCTAGATAATGATGAGAAAAATTTATATCACTTTTTATTTTGAACGTACATAGTCAAACAGTGGAATAATCCCTAGACTACGTTTGTATGGAAGAATTTTCGACTAGTGTAACCTATCTAGTATAATATCGAAAATCAATATCGGAATTGAAAAACTTCCGAATTTACATGCCCTAGTTGGTCGACTATTACTCGTAAATTTATAAAGCCTACTCAGCTGTGATAAATTTCCTTTTAATTTCGTTACGAGTATTACCACTGCCGTGAATTTTTTCACTTGTCCAAAAGCAACCATTTAGCTGGCAGGGGAACACACACTTGACTCTAACTAAAAATTGCCATTTGAAGCTTAATTTTACGCAAACGGATCCCTGAACTGAAAAATGGTTTTTACAAACCCGTAATCTTTTTAAATGACCTATAATACGATACCCCACACCGTGATTAATATGTATATCCATGCCAAATTATAACTTTCTAGTACGAGTCTCTGACCTAAGCTGCGGACGGACGGACGGACATGGCAAGGGTTCCTTGTTGACTACAGAACCCTAAAAAGCGAATGAATATTCAGTCAATTTGGAAGCTTAGGTAATGGAAGGTTGTAAAAGGTTAAGTGAACCGATGAATCCTGGTTAAGGATGCAGGAAAACCGCTGGATGCGGTGCTCACAGGGTCAATCGTTGTGGCCTCTAGGGCAAACCTATGGTACTGTAGTATTATATTATCTGTGGCCAAAGTAACGAAGTTCTCATAACTCGAGGCTATCTTAAGTTCTTAGATAAAATTTTAATATATTACTAATATTATAAATGTGTAAGTTTGGATGGATGTGTGGATGTATGTTTCTTACTCAATCACGCCAGTACGACTGAACGTATCTGGATGAAATTTGCCACAGAGATAGATTATAGTCTGGATTTATCCCGGTATAATGTTGCCTTTGGATGATAATAGTAGTTTATGCAATGGTCATATAATAGAGGTTATTAAAACACGAGTGTGGGTTTATCACATGAGGCAAAGCCGAATGTGATAATATTAACACGCGAGTGTCATCCGAAGAAATCCACGGTTTTTAGGAGATATTGCCATAGCAGCCGAACCCGTGGGCAAAATTGTCATTTTTAATTTCGTAGACTAAATTGACAGCTGCCAATATTTTTTTTTAATGTTGCAAGCGCGGAGCATAGTGTTGTAGGTAAGGCTCAATCATAACTAATTTATCGAATCGATGTGACATGACTCCTCAATTTAATTTTATTAATTGGTGTAAATGAATGTTTTATGAATATTAAACGTAATATATTTAAATATAACAGTATTATTACACATAGTACATCTATATGTACTATGTTTCTTACATTGCACAACTATTATTGTGATAAATAAGAAATCAACAGTAAAATAAATAAGATCGATGGAGAAATTAAATAAGGGCCGCTTTTCTTAACAAATATATTAATAGTTCCATTTTCGACCTAATTCGATTTTCGATCAACTTTCGATCACTCAGGGTACGACACCATTTTTATGTAATGATAAAGTGGCAACCCCGCAAATGTCAGTTTAGTCAACGAAATAAAAAATCTGAGATCTAATGGAAAAACCGGCAAAGTGCGAGTCGGGCTCGCGCAAGAAGGGTTTCGTTCGTACCATGATCGCATAAAACGGCAAAAAACACGTTTGTTGCAGCCCCACTTAAATATTTATTTTATATTGTTTTTAGTATTTGTTGTTATAGCGGCAACAGAAATACATCATCTGTGAAAATTTCAACTGTCTAGCTATCACGGTTCATGAGTTACAGCCTGGTGACAGACAGACACACAGAAAGACAGACGGACCGCGAAGTCTTAGTAATAGGGTCCCGTTTTTTACCCTTTGGGTACGAAACCCTAAAAACCAACGTGCACGGGAACCAAAACCACGAGTAAAAAGATAGTTAAATGATAAAACATTTGATGTTATGCTTAAATCAATTAAACGTTCATAAAACACATGCCATCTATTTTGCTGGTTGAAACCATCTTGATGTTTATTCAATTACTTCTTATGGGGCTCCACAGCCCAACGGCAAAACACACAAACAGTCATCTAAAGCTTAATACACGCCCAATCAAGATACTGTGGTTGTCGAAAACATCAATGTTATGTACTTGGAGAACTCGTGGAGCACAAATTCATGTTTGTGTTCAAATCTGGGCCAGTTGATTTGCCAAACACATTTTACTAGACTTTTTTTTCCAACTTTTCCCAATTTTCCAACTTTGACTGTACGTCACGATCTGCTCTCGTAACAGAAAACATAGTTCAGGTGTTCATGCACTAGGAGAGAATGCCCACAGCGACTTTTTGATTCGCGTTTTATTTAAGTGATATAGCGGCATTGTTTTTTTTTTTATAGTCTCTCGTTTTCCCATCACTCACCTGCTGGTAAGCGATAATGTAGTCGCCGGTGAAACATTCTTGCATAGAAGTAAACTATTCACACTTGACTTAAAGATCCCCACTCTATAAGACTCTATAAGACCCCTACTCTCCGGTAAGGAATTCCACATTTATTCCACGCACATCAATTAAAGTACCGTTTGTCGCATTTGCAATACATGAGATAAGCGATAATATCGTATAGCAGCAAATTAGCTTCACTTCAACATTGCTACTAACTCGCTGCTGTTTTGGGAGACATCACGTATAGCGAGAGCTGGGAAGCTGCGGTTAGGTGGCTGTTAAGGCACAAGCGGACAACATACTGTATCACGATTGTATTGATGCTGTATCGAGATAGTAACGATGTAGAATCGTAGTTACGTGGTATCAAAGGTTTATCTATACCTTCCTTCCTTTTTTGTCATGCGATAACGTTGCAAGTGCCATCATCATCGGCGCAACAGAACACACTTTACGCCATGACCACCCCAGGGACCAAACCAGCATGACCCCGTGTATGGCACCTTTGGTCCCCTTGTGACGGATCAAGGTCAATGGCTCCGCAACCTACCTTTTTTGCTGCAGGAGATAGGGAGAGCGGCCAATGCTATACCGACACTCCTCCTCCCCTGCGGACCCACCGCGTCCGCCATCAGACGGTGGCGATCCCTTCCAGGCCGCGAAAGGTAGGGAGAGCAGCACAGCGCAATATCAGCACTCCTCTCCCGCTGCGGCCTCCAACCCTCAGCCGCGATATCGTATGGGTATGGGAGGCCCCATACGACATCGCAGCCTGCCTCAATTGCGATGTCGCCCAGGTGGCTTCGCAACCTACATGTTGACCGCTACGTCGTCGGCGTAGCGGTCAACATGTAGGCGTTTATCGGCAAAAGCCACGACGAGCGGCCCCTCTTCGGGTTCCTCTTCGCTTCACCGTGGGTGACCAAGCCACGGATACTGTGCCCCACCGCTTCGACAATGCGGGAACGCCTGCCTGCACCACCTACAACTTCTAAGTCACGGCCGGTACCACAGGGCCACCACTGCTCACTGTGTTTTTATTACGAGTTATAAATTATGTAACTACAGTGTTTCACTGGGGTGTATGTTTTTTTTGTCACAACAGGACAATGTGATATATAAACAGTACGGTCAACTTTATTTTTTTTTCACTTTTCATTACAAGTTATAACAAAAAAATCAACAAAGTATTCGATTAACTTTCACCAAAAGAAAAACAAACAAACATTTGTACTGATTTCTAAAACGTAATACTTTTAGGGGTCAATATTTGCAGAGGCCGCAATGCAATCCCATTTGTTGATGTTTACCAGTCTTAATAAATTAAAAAAGAGATACAAACGGTAAATGGATACAAATTGCTTTTAATTATTCAAATAGAGCAGCAATTACATTTTTTTAAATGATTTTAGGCTCACAGTATTTACATTTAATTAAATCTAAACTTATATTGCAACAAGATAACATTGTTTTTTTGTACAAGGTAAACTGTATATATAGTACTGGGACTCTACACAAGTGACATCTATACATTTATAACCGACTTTCCAAAACGGAGGGTTCTATGTTCGACTTCACGTTTGTTTTTTTTTTGTGTGTGTTCACCGATTTCGCCGTCAATTTTGGATCGATTTTGCAAATTCTTTTTTTGTTTGAAAGAGAACCAAAATCCGAAATTGGTCCCATTTTCATTTGGTGAAGATCTGATGAAGAAATTCGGAGATATACAATATAACTCTTCAATAAATGACGACAAATTTCTCGGGATTACTGTAATCGCATGTCTGTTTATTGTTTATACCATTTCATATCATAACATCACGCCAGTACGCTCTAAAGGGTTACGCAGATGTGTACAGTTCACCTTGGTACACTCTCATTTCACCGATCATTTCATCCGACTGAATTTTTTAAGTAAAAAGTCGTAATTCGAGGCTTGACTCTCGCCTATTTCCTCCTCCAACATTGGACCAATTTAGAAGATATTCCATAAACTGAAAAATAAAGATATATACTATGTCCCTATGTTTTCCTTTTTTCATTTATATTTGCCAAATTTGAACACTAAGCCTTTGTTAACAGCGCAATTTTGAGCATTTTTCGAGGGCTCTAGTGCTTCTAAAGTTAATGTATCATCAAAAAGGAAAACATAGGGACATAGTATATATCTTTTATTTTCAGTTTACGGAATATCTTTTAAATAGGTCCAATATTGGAGGAGGAAAGAGACGAGAGCCAACCCTCGAATTATGACTTTTTACTAAGGAAATTCAGTCGGCGCTTTCTGCCCCCGTTTCCTCTTAACATAATTTAAAACATACGCAAGAACAGTCTCACTTTCAGGCATTATTTTTTATAACGTAGCATATTAAAAAGTTAACTCTAAAATAATATTTCAACATGCAAAATCAGTTTCTTGTTAAGTATGATTTGTCTAACATTTATTTTATATTTTTGATATATTTTATTCAAACTGTAATTACTTTTAAAACTATGGTTCAACATTGTACAAAATTTCAAATTAACTACTTATTCGTCTTATGTATTTCAAACACAAATATTTTAGTATTTTTTATGTCGACCGTATAAGTGGAAAACGATAGAAAAAAGAAATGTAATCATTTTTATCGTATTCGGTGTCTAACGGGACAGGGTCAGGTGGTGATGAAATAATTTACACAAAGTGAAGTGCCTGCCTGGTTTCGAACCCACGACCTACAACTTGTAAGTCGCGGCCTTCCACTGGGCTATCACTGTTCCTATTGTACACGCGAAAACTAACTTTTCGCCAGTTGTATTTGAGTTCTACGCAATAGTTAGCAAGCCTAAGCCGGGCACAAATACAAACTGATTTTTTTGACATATTGTTTAAAAAACGTTGCACAACACTAGGAATTTCTGCCTGTATCGTGGGTGCGTTTACGAACATTTAAACTCACATACACAAGACACCCAGATCCGGAACAACTATCATAGGCCATATTTTTTTATTCCGTGCGGGAATCGAACCAGTGACACGCAGCGCAGCAGCTGATTGCTCAACCACTGCGCCAACCGTTAAGGGCTGGTACTGAGATGTTTAAGATGGAAAACCCCCAATAAACTTTGCCCGACTCGGGCATGAAACCTATGACCCGTGCTCAACAGTAACTGTAGCACTTTCAGCCACTAGACCAACGAGTAGGTACTATTATTAGTTTGTCTGTGGTGCTGTGGAGGCGCAGCTGAAAAAAAAATAACCTTGAGAACTTTTTTCGTACTAGTGACTCTAGTTTTGTAAGACTTTTTTTTTACAAAACTGTAATTTCGTAAAAATTAAGCAATCTATTTTTGTGCTAGTCAGAAAAAAAATTGCAAGGTCACATTATTTTTTTCAGTGTATATTACTAAACTAAATGTAACTTCTTTTTTAATTTACGCTAACGTTGCCTTAGCAGGAACCAGAATCCCGGACAATCAATTTCAAAATATTTGAATCCTATTCTAATTAAGAGAAATCCTTTATAAACAGAAGCATTTCATGCCAGGGACTCAATCGTTGCAGTACTCCGTAGATACCTACCATAACATCATATAATATTCAAAATCAATCATCCCAGTATCATGAAAGCTAAATTAAATCAAATTCAAAATTATTTGATATCTGGTTAAAACAAACCGGCCACAACTAACAAGTCTAATCGACCGTGAAATTTTCAATTAAATTGGAAACCGCACATTCAATCCGATTTATTGAAATATTTCAATTGAATCTAAACTTTCCAATCTATAATTTATTTTATTGGAATAACTTAGGAAATGGTTTAAGTTCGGCTCCAATAAAGTTTTTTTTTTTTTTTTTTTTGTGATGGGTTGGCTCTTGACTCTAGTCTAGGTCAAAGGTGACAGAGACAGAGTCGACGATGGAGCGAGCTTACCCAGAAGAAGCCTGTTCACTCTAACTTTGAAGAGATTCGGGTTGAATGCGTTCGGAAACACAGACGCAGGTAGTGAGTTCCACTCATTCGCTGTGCGCATTATGAAGGATGTTTGGAAGCGCTTGGTGCGTATTGGTGGAATGGCAACAAGGTAAGTATGGTAACTTGCAGTACGTCTAGATGTCCGATGGTAGAAGGGGGCTGGTGGGATAAGGTCATGGAGTTCTTGAGCACACTCACCGAAGTACAGTCTGTAAAAGACCGACAAGCAGGTAACCTTGCGGCGATGAGCCAAGCTGTGTAGCTTGGCTAGTTAAAAATAGTTTTACTTATTTTGGTTAGGACCACATCAATCAGTCTTATGACAACTTTATTGGGGTCGTCATCCAGTCTAATCTGATGTGGCTGAGTACCAGTATTTTACATGAGGAATCCCCCTCTTGACATAAAATTTTAAGGCATAATATTGATTGGCATAACGTTTTCGCATAACTTTTATTAGCATAATAATACTGTAGCATATTAATACTTTGGCATAATACTAAGGTTAGCACAACTGTCATTTGGTCTAATTTGTTTTGGCATAATTTGGAGTTGCATATATTTTTAAGGCATAATATTTATTCGTCATTATAATTTTGATTTAATTTTAGGTTTGATTGAATATTAGGTTAGATTGATATTGCCCTAAAGAAAATGGTCGAAAGACATTATGCGCAATCCATTCCCTCCGCACCATTCCAAGGCCGGGAGTCGGCCAGCCAGGCTGAGAGGGGAAAGAGCCCCCGGCAACCTAGGCCCTCCTTTTCCTCGTCTGCTGCGCGGGTGCACCACAGGCTTTTCCGACCGCTCTGTGCCCAGGCTGCAGTTTGGCGCCGTGATCACTGAGCCACCTTGTGGCCGGGCTGACCGCAGCAATAGCACTGCCCGCTACGTACCCGCGACTCCTAGCGTAAGTGTGAGATGGAACACCGGGGTGGTTTTTAGTTAGTAGAAGTGAGACTGACATACCCCTCCGCCGACATCCAATGGGCATTTTCTAAACCGAAACAAAAAAAATATTGCTTAGGTTATGGTACGGCGGGGTGGCCTTTGGGCTACCCATGAGCCGCAAACATGTTTGTTTTATTCCAAAAATCATTATGTGTAAATATTATTAAACGTTTAAAATATTATCTATACCTCTATAATATAACAATATTATAAAGAGGAAACATTTTTTTGTTTGTTTGTTTGTAGTGTACCAAATAGGCTCCAAAACTACTAGACCGATTTACAAAATTGTTTCATCTATGGAAAGCTACACTATTCCCGAGTAACATAGACTACAAATTATTTAAAAAAAAATGAGATCGTTATGAAAATTGCAATAATATAACCAAAAGTAGCAAAATGTTGCTTATGAAATGCATTATTTGGCGTGCGCTGAGAAAACTATTGATGAAAAATAAAAATTATGTACTACATGATTAAAGTTCTCATTATTAACTACAAAAAAGACTGCAAGAGAATATATTTCTCTATCATAGTTAAGTCACAATTGCAGCTTTTGTGTTCTAAAATTTAATTAGATTGCCGGTAGAAACAAAAGTTAGTTACATTCGTATTGTAGTATTAATTCTTATTCAAATAATAGTTTTACAAATTGGTAGGTAAGGTAGGGTAGGTTGGTAGGTAGGTAAGGTGGGTGGGTAGGTTGGTAGGTAGGTAAGGTGGGTGGGTAGGTAGGAAGGATAGGTATGTATGGGTAGGGTAGGGTAGGTAGGTATGTAGGATGGGATAGGGTAGGTAGGTTGATCGGTAGGTACGATAGATAGGTAGGTATATAGCCATTTGACGGGAGCGAAGCCTCGGAGATCAGCTAGTGCTTTATAAAATTATACTTCATTAATATTATGCCAACAGTATTTATGGCAATATACATTATGGCAAAACATTTATGCCTAATAATATTATGCGTAATGATCATCATGCTGAATTACGTTATGCCAATATAAATTATGAAAATATATTTTATGCTTATCATTAGTAAACCTTAAACATGGGGCGACTAGCCTATCCGGCCTTAAAAACCCAGTTATTGGGTAATACGATGCCCCTTTATAAGACTGGTGAGGTTGTCTGACTATTGACTACCCGTAACGGCTGTCATAGATCTTTAAATGACAGCCGAGACCAACAGCTTAACTTGCTATTCGAAGCGCTGAGGAGTCTCGCTAGTTAAAGTTTGTCACCCATCTACGATCCGACCTCGGCAATTGTTGCTTAACCTTGGAGATCGACCCGCGTGGCTGTATTACTTAGTTACGAGCACGTACTGTTATGGAGGATACATATTCGCGAGCTGGCTGACCAAAACCGACTGCACAGCATGATTTTCTTCTTGTTTACGTCTTTTTAGTTCGCTTCTTAAGGCGATATATACACCCCAATGCTAACGCAGTACTTGCCGTGCGCCCGCTCGATGCCAAAATATCAAAATGAACCTCCGTTTGAACAGTTTTGTTTGCAAAATATTATTTGATTTACATATGAGTAGGGACTTTAATATTCTTTGTAAAGAGTTCTCATTTTACCCATTTACCACTATAACTTATTCGCCACGCACTCGGCTGAATGCTAAGTTTTTTAAAAGTGTTTAGTTCATATTGTTCTTTATTTAATCATATAAGTCGTGCTTGTAAGTGATCCTAAGTTTTCTGCTAATTTTTCTGTTTATATCCGTGAGAACCTGTAATTGGCTTTATGTCTCATATTCAATTGTTATCCATCTGTTATAGCTGTTGGTTCTCCTAATATTAAATAAATTAATAAATAAATATGCCATATTAGTTATGAAGAAATACCATCCATCAATTTTTCTGTGTAAAAATATTTTTAAACATCCAAGTCGTTTTGGAGGAGTTTCCAAAAGTTGCGAAAATTATCGTGTTGTTAATTATTTTTTTAAAGCAAAACTATTAGTTACACGTAAAAACCTTGTGTTCAAAATTATGTACATGAATTAGTTCTAATATATATTTTTTTCAAACCTTTTAACCTAGCCGTTACTAAGGAGTATGTTTTAGAAAGTTGCCGTTTTACGGCACTAAAGCGTATGTAGTCGGATTTTGTAATTTTTAAATTAACTTTTTTAATAAATATTTTTCTTCTGAATCCCTCGTGTATCAAAATAACGGAAAAATCATGTAACACTTACAAGTCTAAATTTAGAATTTGATAAATTTAGACTTGTAAGTGTTACATGATTTTTAAATCATCTCTTAAAAGCCGTTATTTTGATACACGAGGGATTCAGAAGAAAAATATTTTGGCCCCACAATATGGCGCCGCCGCCGCCATATTGTGGGGCCAAAATATTTTTCTATTTTTCAATTTTAATGTAGCCAGTGACACATCGTCTCTAGAACGCCACATAGGAACAAACATACAAACATGATACACATTACTCTCCTTCGGCAGTCGGATAAAAATGAGGCAATCAAATTTTCTCTTAACTTCTGCCTGTCTTTACTTTTGTCGGCAAATCTTCGAAAGGAAACACCCATTTGACAGACGGTTTCGTGTTCGTAACAATATAAACATACATTATTATTCTTAATAATTTAAAATTTACATAATATAAAATACTTAATTAACAATAACTAGCTATATACACTTAAATAAAAATAAAATTAAACTACGAACGCGTCTAAAAGGGCAGGGGTCATAGGGCGTCAAAAAATTCGTCCACATCGCTGTCAACGTGAAAAGTGCCCAGAACGCTGGCAGCATTGCCACGTTGAATGGCAATGCTGATTCTCTGGCCAAGGAAAAGCCCAGCCCTCTGGTCACGTGAAGAGTCGACTAACCGTTTACTTACTTCTCGAAACACTCGAAGAGCACTCGGAATAAATATATAATATAATAATATAACAATATGATGTCATATATGCAGCATTCGAGTCAGCTCCGTTTTACTTTTCAAGGATTGAGCGGCACCAATCCATCAAATTATGAGGTATCCATCTAGTACAAAGCTTTCTTACGCCAAAATTTTCATGCAAGAGTTTTTGTACTTGACTTTTACCAATCCCTAAACTTGCTCAAATCTGTTGATATGTCACCCTTCTATCATTAGCTGCACAGCACTCACTTTATCTTCCGTAGTCGCCCTAGAAGGACGTCCTTCTCGCGAACCATCAGTAAGGTTGCTTTGACCATGCTTAAACTCATTAAACCGTTTGTTAAAAGTGGCACAGTATGGGGCTTTGTCATGAAACGCTAATCGAAGTCTATCATAACACTGTTGTTGAGTAAGACTGGAACGAAAGTCTTAATAAATCATTGAGCGAAAATTTTCTCTAGTCAAATCTATTTCTATGCACGACAGACATTTTTTTAAATTGCAGCCAATTTGTAAAAGCAACAAAATCACACACTAATCGCACATTTACAGTTTCCCAGAGAGTTATTTCAAAATTAAAAAAAAAAACATCGTCTCTTCTTCTTACTGGCCTAATCTAATTACTTTCAGTGTGACCCACATATCTTCTTCCATAAATCCCTATTAGTCGTTATCTCAGAATACACATCCCCTTCCCTTTCTATGCCTTTTTCTAGACATATCATCCCTCAGTCCCTCACATAGTCCACCTGTTCGGTCACCTCGGCTCGAAGGACCATTTAAAGTATGGATTGTAGTTAACTTTGTACACTGATTTGCCGTTAGTCGGTTTGGTGAGAGACACACGTCACATTTAAATCCACTAGTTAAGTGTATTCGAGTTAAAGTAAATAACAGTTTAACTGCGGTGCAAGGAGGCTATTTCTCTCTCCTGGTTTGGATAGCAACACGGTTATGAAATCTCTGTCAATGTTGGTTGCCTTGTCATTTTGTTGTATACAGTCAAATTATGACGCACACCGTTGGCCTACAGTAGGTGGTATGCAGAAAAATGTACGGTGATGAGATCGTTCACCACACATCGAGTCTTTTGCCTTCCCTTAATCTTATAGCCATCCACATTCGTAATCCTAACTTTCTTCATGAAATTTTACAAGGTAACTTCTAACTTTAAAATCCAATCTTTCTTTATCTCCCACACCAAAAGGTGTGGATTTCAGTCTTCCACTCACAAGTGTTCAGAAGGAAATAAATAGCAACGCATTTTTTAATAAATAGATTATTAAAAAACTGAATTCAAACTCTTTAATCGTTGCTTTTCAACTGTTTTCACCTCGAGTTATTATTTACTTTACCTCTGGAAACGTGCCAATTCATTTTCTATTTTATATCTAATGAATTGGCACGTTTCCTAGCTATTAGACGCCGCGAAAAAATCAAAGCAGAATGGATTAATTTTGCTTGAAACTCTTGGCAAAATGTTCTAGAAAATTTTGTCCCAAATCAAGCTCATTGTGCGGTAGGTGAATAAAGATAAATAAAATTGTTTTGCTAATCATATAATATCATGCAATTCCATAATCATCATCTGCCTAGCCTTTTTTCCAACTCTATTGGGGTCGGCTTCCAGTCTTACCGGATTCAGCTGAGTCCCAATGGAGCGACTGCCTATCTGACCTCCACAACCCAGTAACTGGGTAACACGGTGCTCCTTGGCAAGACTGGTGTCAGATCTCAAGCTTCTGACTACCCGTAACGACTGCCAAAGATCTTCAAATGACAGCCGGGACCAACGGCTTAACGTGCTTTCCGAGGCACGGAGGAAACTCGATATGTTGAAATGGTCACCCATCCACGGACCGACCTCGTCAAGCGTTGCTTAACCTTGATGATCGACCCGTGCGGCTGTTATTATTTACGTTAAGCCGTTGGTCCAATTTTAATGAGATTTTCGAGAGAGGTAGTATAGTAATCTAGATTAGGGCGAAGATTACTTTGAGAAGATCTTTTTAATTTACATAAATATGAATATTATTTTGAGGTTTTTGTGCCAGATATTATATTATCTATTTCCTATTTTTTTATATACGCCAACAACCTAAGAGCGCGCAACAATATTCCAACAATATTTGTAAGTATGTGAGTACCATATTCCTATTTAACCAAATGAATAAATTTACATGTTTTTGCTTTTAAGTAAATCGTATAATACCGTTATTCTAGGTGCATCGTCCTCAAGTATCTATATTTGTTGAATTAATGTTATCCAAATATTGTAAAACTCTTTTTTTTAAATAGATTAAATGTGGTGTTTTTGACCGTTCTTCTCCATTACAAACTACCGTCGCGAATATGGCCTAATTGAAATAAAAGATTTGGCTTTGACTAACAATTTGTATTACTGTTGATCTAACTGTAGTGTAGATCTTCTTGAAATACTTCTTCTTTTCGAGTCGATGGGAAACTTTTCATAATTTTTGGGCCCAGTAGGTGGCCACCCCGATTGCGGCGTCAGTGGCGAGCATAAGGTCTTCCAAAGTGCAGGAGTATGGGCACTTGGGACACTTCAGCATGTGTGCCATATCTTGCAAAGGGGCACCGCACTCACACTGGGTATCAGACGGGCCTATAAAACCCCATTTTGCTAAATTGTGTTTGCAGCGGCCTACTTGGGTGCGCAAACGATTGAGTGCTTTCCATATAAGCCACTGCAGATCACGTCCAGGTAGCAGGTGTTCCTGGGGTTTCACAAAATCGGGTGGTGGTAGGTGAGCTTGTCTCCACAACCTGCTTCTCACTAGAGGCGGTGGGTCTCGGATGGCCCGTGTTCATCGAAAATACTGAACTACTAGTTAATAAAGCTCCCAATGGCCTAAACAACCAGTATGTTTATCAAGCAGTGGATTCAAACCTAGTACCCATTGTGCGTGTTTCTTGCCAACGCTAACCGTTACCCTATCGCGACTTAAAATTAATTCAATCTCAGTCTGCATCTTTTATGAGACCTGAAATAACGTATTTAAACTAACTTAGCTTTCAATTTGAAAATGACAAAAGAGCAATGAATTGAAATTTGCACGGGCAACAATAGCCAAACTTTATGATTGTGAATAGATTAATGAAATTAATGGTATTGAATTTAAATTTTAGTGCTGTTTGCACAAAATACTTAAGTCTACAAGTGTCTTTTGTTATTGAATAATCGAAAAGTTGAATCAAAATAATAAAGAGGCCACATCTCCTACTCACAAGTAATTGTGAGTAGGAGATAATATCTGGCAGTGCTGATCACAGACATAAATCTAAACAATTTAACAACAAATTTACTTACCAATGAAAGAAAACATGTCCAATGCCTCGGCCAACATTTCTATACATTCTTTACAGTTCAATATGGCATAAACAAGCATTTTTCTAGATTTCTTTGAATTTCCGGTGCCGATAATGCTAAATGAAAAGCTCAGATTACAATCATTGATCGTAACTTTACTCCGTTTTTTGACACGCGAAGTACATACAATCGCGTCATCTGGTTAGATTTATGTCTGTGGCGCTGATACCTTTACAATAAATTCTACACTGATAGAATAACACTATCGTTGAGTGTTATTGGCTTATTTTTATCCTGAGAATCTATCTATCAAGTGGCATTCGATGTCAGCGAAGGCGATAGTCGAAATGTCAAAATGTTAGGGATTGATCACGTCATTGTTCGATATCGCTTGTCAATACCATAAAATGTTAGGGATTGATCACGTCATTATTCGATATCGCTTGTCAATACCATAAAATGTTAGGGATTGATCACGTCATTGTTCGATATCGCTTGTCAATACCATAAAATGTTAGGGATTGATCACGTCATTGTTCGATATCGCTTGTCAATACCATAAAATGTTAGGGATTGATCACGTCATTGTTCGATATCGCTTGTCAATACCATAAAATGTTAGGGATTGATCACGTCATTGTTCGATATCGCTTGTCAATACCATAAAATGTTAGGGATTGATCACGTCATTGTTCGATATCGCTTGTCAATACCATAAAATGTTAGGGATTGATCACGTCATTGTTCGATATCGCTTGTCAATACCATACAATTTTGCCTTTTTGACAATCGTTATCGCTATTGTCTAGGACAAGTGACATTCTACCATCAAAAGCGTATGGAATAAGTATGAATTAAACAAATTAAAATTCCCGAGGCATATTAACTCATGCTTTTTAACTTCATAATTTATCTAGTAGTAAACACGCTTCGATCGACGATCCATCGAAACACGTTATTATAACACAATACTCCGCTTGAAAGTATAAAGCGCATAACTTTTGAACGGCTGAACCGATTTTCATCAAACATAGCCAAGAACACTCTCGATCAACTCAACTTTCAACCAAAAAAATACTAAATCAAAATAACTTCATCCATTTAGGACCTACGATGCCACAGACAGACACACAAATACACAGATACACAGCAACACACGTCAAACTTATAAGACACCCCTCTTTTTCCGTCGGGGGTTTAAAAATGGACTTTATCTATGATGTACAGGCTTTGGGCGCGATATCGCGGGAAAAAGGCAGAAGTTATTTCAAAGAATGGACGGTATCTATGATGTACAGGCTTTGGGCGTGATATCGCGGGAAAAAGGCAGAAGTTATTTCAAAGAATGGACGGTATCTATGATGTACAGGCTTTGGGCGCGATATCGCGGGAAAAAGGCAGAAGTTATTTCAAAGAATGGACGGTATCTATGATGTACAGGCTTTGGGCGTGATATCGCGGGAAAAAGGCAGAAGTTATTTCAAAAAATGGACGGTATCTATGATGTACAGGCTTTGGGAGCGATATCGCGGGAAAAAGGCAGAAGTTATTTTAAAAAAATGGACGGTATCTATGATGTACAGGCTTTGGGAGCGATATCGCGGGAAAAAGGCAGAAGTTATTTAAAAAAATGGACGGTATCTATGATGTACAGGCTTTGGGAGCGATATCGCGGGAAAAAGGCAGAAGTTATTTTAAAAAAATGGACGGTATCTATGATGTACAGGCTTTGGGCGCGATATCGCGGGAAAAAGGCAGAAATTATTTCAAAGAATGGACGGTATCTATGATGTACAGGCTTTGGGCGCGATATCGCGGGAAAAAGGCAGAAGTTATTTCAAAAAATGGACGGTATCTATGATGTACAGGCTTTGGGCGCGATATCGCGGGAAAAAGGCAGAAGTTATTTCAAAAAATGGACGGTATCTATGATGTACAGGCTTTGGGAGCGATATCGCGGGAAAAAGGCAGAAGTTATTTCAAAAAATGGACGGTATCTATGATGTACAGGCTTTGGGAGCGATATCGCGGGAAAAAGGCAGAAGTTATTTCAAAAAATGGACGGTATCTATGATGTACAGGCTTTGGGCGCGATATCGCGGGAAAAAGGCAGAAGTTATTTCAAAAAATGGACGGTATCTATGATGTACAGGCTTTGGGAGCGATATCGCGAGAAAAAAGCAGAAGTTATTTCATAAAAATAAAAACAATTTTTTTTATTTTACAATGGCCTACATAGGCACTTATAAAACGTCGACAAAAGGTGCACGGTTCGGGTTAGTCGTTTCCTATGGAGAAGAACTGGCAAGAAACTTCATGTTACAGCATTAGTAGGTACTTGGAAATGGGGGGACAACGTAGGCCCGACAGTAAGTCGTAAGAAATTTAAAAAAAATACAAGAAACGTATTATTACGTGAGAAAGACCCTTTTTCAGTAAACTTTAGTATGTTTGCTGAAGGATGTCTAATGTTTACGTTACATAAAAAGTTTTTTTTTCTCTGAAAAGAATATTGTGTTTGAGGCTCCAAATTAAGCATATTTCGAAGGAAATACAAACAAACGAGCGCTATAATTATCTAGTCCTATAAATCCAAGTAGAAGACGAATAACAGACGAATGTCTATTTATCTTCGTCTCAGCCCTCGTTTTAACATAATAATATTATGTTTATTTAACAGCGAACCCTCCTTTGGATAGACCAGTTAAGGGTGGTATTCCACAAAAGATGTGCTATGTACCGAGGCTGCGCAAGGATGCGTAACGAAGCCGTAATAAAAAGTTCATTCAAAAACTCAAAAAAACCCGACTGCTTAAAAAGCGAACTAAAAAAACGTGAACAAGAAGAAAATCATGCTGTGCAGTCGGAGGATACATATTCGCGAGCTGGCTGATCAACACGATATTTTTTTTTTAATTGGTTACTTTTAAACTTAAATGCAATCACCTCTTAAAACCCTTTATTTTGATACACCAGACACAAAATGGCCCCACAATATGGTGCCCAAAATGAATTTGTATTTATTTTATTTTCCAATTTTAAAGTAGCCAGTGACACTCGCAAGGTTAAGACGAATCGATTGACGTAAGAATCATCAAACTCGGCCAACGCTTTTGGCTTCTAGATCGCCTCATAGGAACAAACATACATACATACAGAGACTGATAAACACATTACCCTCCTTCGGCAGTCCGGTACAAATATGTGACTTGTTCCCACCAAAGTTATGCCAGAAGCTCTAGATAAGTGTAATTCTATCAAAGATAATCAAAATGCCTAAATTTAAGGGATTTTTGATCACGATATCATTTTTGTGGCGCTTGGCAATCTATACTATAATAATATTATAAAGAGGAAAGATTTTTTAGTTTGTTTGTTTGTACCGAATAGGCTCCGAAACTACTGGACCGATTTAAAAAATTCTTTCACCAATAGAAAACTACACTATTCCTGAGTAACATAGGCTATTTTTTATCCCGAAAACGCATCCTGTGGGGTGGTCCACGGGAGCGAAGCCGCGGGGAACAGCTAGTTCTATATATTTTTGTCATATTTACTATCACTGTGGCCGACGCATTTATTGATAAAACGTCTGTTTTCTAACGCTTCGGTAGCAGATTGCGAGGATGCAAGTAAAAATACTTTTTTTCTTCTTTTTTGTACCTATTTATGTTCCTTCTTCTTGCTGTTTATTAAGAGTATGTACATATTGTTAAATAAATAAAGTATATTTGGTAGAAAAGTACCCTTAACAGGGCAAAGTGTACCTAGAATAACAAATGAATCCTTATATTAATCTTAAGTGGCTACTCGTGTTAGGTGGGGTTCGTAATGCATTATTGATAATAGACCACTTTCACGAAGGGATTATTCGTTTATCGACTGGTCCTCTTTAATAGGCCACCGTTTTCTATCTTGAATATTTCATAATCTTAATCGTTTCAGACTGTACAGGATGGCTTTAAATTATTCATTGGGAACATTTGAGTATAGAAGTACACTTATGAATTTGAATAACTATTACTTCAGAATTAATTCTGATTTTATTCAAAATAAAAGTTTAACTTTTTTGCAATATTATAAGAGGATTTTGTTACAATTTAGTTAGTGTGTCAGTCCCATTTCTTTTTTTCGCAATTTTAAGACTAGTCTTGTAGTAAAAGTTGTATCAATTTATGAGTACTTCTTCTTCTTCATCATGTCGATGGGAATCATCGACATGATGAAGAAGAAGAAGTACTTTTAGATTTTAATTTAGATGTTGTGCTTCGACCAGAACTCAGCCACGTCCAAAGCCCTAGCGTTGGCCACGCACAGGTCCCTCATGGTGCAGGTGTTTGTGCATAGAGAGCAGGACAAAAGATGGAGCATCGTTTGCGGTGTGGTTCTTCAATTACATTGTGGCTGATCGGAGTAACCCCATCTGACCAGGTTGTACCTACAGCGGCCCACTTGGCTTCGCAGCCTATTTAGGGATTTCCAGGTAGGCCATGGCAGTTTTGCAAGGAAATCCCTAAATTTTTTAAATTATTCCCAGCTGAAAGCTTTTCTGCAGGATCGATATAGTCAGTTGGAGGGGGGTATTTGAGGAGTCACAATATTCTACGTGCTTCGCCAGGGCTGTTGTCGTAAGTTGTTTTAGCCGACTTAAGGAAGCTGTTCCAACTCTTTAGTCGCCCCCGTGGTTGCTCTACGTTGTTCAGTAGGTGGCGGTTATTGTTATCAAGCGTACTTTCAGCCTCTAAAATATTGTCAATGCATAAAAATCAATCTTTGTATATTTTTTCGGTTATTGGCCAGCTGAGGCTTGATGTGTCTCTTGTTTATCAACTATATGCCAGTAAATAGCAGTAATGGGAGATAATAGCGATGAATACTATTGATCTTTCAAAGCCAATAGACATTTTTCAAAAAGCCGAAGTAATGGTTGTTCGAAGTTTACTGTGAACACAGGCACAGAAAGTGTTTTTTCTAAAACCATTGTTACAAAGTTGGCGCAATTTTACTGTGATTTCAAATGTTACTAGCATAGTTATCAAAGGATCTAAATCAAATTTTATGTAAATGTAACTCAAGTTGGTTTACCCAACTTGAGTTATTTTTGGGACTTTAGATACTATATATAATAATATCTGTATATATATCTGATAATATACATCTGTATTCTTTCTTTTCTCTGTAAAGTGTTTTGTGTGTACATAAATAAATAAATAAATACTACTCGAATTTGTTTGAACAGCCTGTTATATAAATTCTAATATATATGGATTATATAATAGTCTAATACATGTCATAATCTACGGGTTAAAATCAAAACCCTCCTTTCATCCTATTTAGATATTATTTAAGACATAACAGTAGTACATTCATAACCATTAAAAATAAACATTAGGTATATAATTCACAGGTCTAAACCAACACTCGGATTATATACCAAATTATTCTTACCTCTAAAGGTATGCAGAACAGGGTGCAAAGTCCCACAAACATCCATTGAAAAGGAACGATCCTCCGACCAGATGGGTGTTGTGTCTAGTCCGGACAACTGGCTAACGGTTACCTATCATAAGATCGAAAAACATTTGACCGAATTTCACTTCACCTAAAACTTTTCAACTATTATCGTTTCGGTTTTTTTACTTCATCGATGAAGTCACGTCTGCCACTGTCTTTGTTGACCTATTATAAATTCGATGTTTTTCGTTACTCCGACCGTTTCATTTGGACGAAAAACTTTTTACCGAACTTACACTTATCCGAAATAACATTTGCTCGAAGTATTATGTTCCCGAACATCCTAAAATGCTAAAAACTAAAACACTGATATGCCTTACTGAAATACTAAGTGAGAGAGGTGCAGTGGGCAATTATAAATGTATAAACAGCGAATTGAAAAAAAATGTCGCAATCGCTATCGCTATTTCTGTCTGCAGGGTAAAAATTAACCTAACATGAAGGAAATGACGGGAACTGAGTTCGCTCGCTTCGCTCAGTCACTTCAGCCCCCGTCATCCCCTTCGCACCTAATCTATCCGTGTCGGGGTGCCCTAAATTCCTGAGCTCGCTTCACTCGCTCTTGGACTTATTTGTTGAAATAATGAATGAATAAAAATGTCTAATGCATGAAAGTTATTAATAAAACATTTGCATGAAAATTAAAAAATAAATACGTAAACACAGACAAGACTGCGTGAAGCCGGTTTTGCACCGATTCGTTTCTGTCACAAAATTTTGTAACACAACATATTGACTTGTATGACAGTACTTCAATTTTAAATTGAAAATGCTACCAAGTAACCGGCTATACATTTGTGAATAAATAATATTCCGTAAAATGTTGTTTCGGTGTGGTGAAAATATGGCAAATAAACCATTTGAAAATGAAAAAAGTTATTTTGTAAATCGCCGGAATGTAGTTCGGTAAAATAATACATATGCCACATGATACTTCGATGCTCCGAAAATATGTCAAATAATGCATATAGCAAAAAAGATGTCCGTCAATAGTTTTCGGTAAAATGAAATTCGAACAAAAAAAATCGGAAAAGTGATCGGTTCCCCTGCCCAACGGTTGATGTCGGACTGTTGTGTACGTTCAAATCGCGTGGAAAACTTTGCTTGCGCGATTGTGGGACATGGTCATTAGTTCGTTGGTGGCGGCATAAATAAATAAATAAAACTTCGCGTGCCAAAAAACGAGTAAAGTTACGATCAATGATCGTAATCTGAGCTTTTCATTTAGCATTATCGGCACTAGAAAGCCACCGAAATCTAGAAAATGCTTTTTTATGCCATATTGAGCTGTAAAGAATGTATAAAAAGTTGGCCGAGGCATTGGAAATGTTTACTTTCATTGGTAAGTAAATTTGTTTTTAAATTAAAGTGGTACGCTTGGTTTTTATACAGATGGAGTGACGTGCGTTATCTAGTTAGACGTATGTCTGTGGGTTGGAAAGTTTTTGTCAATTTAAACTAGAAGAGAAATTCTATTTTAAATTACCGAATAAATATTGAGTTTGAATTTGAACTCATTACCACAAAAGTAATACTGGAAAAGCACACCAGTTTTCCCCAAGGGATAGCATAGGTTATTACAACTACCTACACTGTGTATGAGTTGAAACTGTTGAAAATATCATAACTTCAAATTGCCTGAGTTTAGAATTATTTCATAGATAACCATTTCGAGGCGAAAAATAAACTCAATATTATATTCAAATTTATTCAGTCAGATAAAGTATTCGTTGTTATTTTGATCCTACCTTTGACTTTTGAAAACTACGTTCAGCTTCACATAAATTGTGAAATTAAATAATAATTATAAACTTGTACAGTCGATCACAAGTACGTGGCCAAATTTATACCTCGAACTACCTTAGTATGAATATAATAAAGCCACTTTTAAACTAAATTTTTCATGTAAACTTACAAACATGTTCAGAAGCGAAATATACCTGTTTGTGAAACAAATGCACATGTAACAAAAACACAGTAATTTGTTGCGGTAAACACTAGAAAGTTAACCTAAGTTACTGACGGTCCAGGGCATTAAAATATTACGTCACTTTTAAACCAATTAAAAATAGCCTGTGAAAATGGCCCACGCAGAAAGCCTTTGGAGACAGTATTAGATGCGTGAAAATCATTACTGTTAGATTGTTAGACAGAGTCGCGGCTATACAGTACCAATTGCACTATTTCTTTTTAACAGAGAATTCATGATGTAATTGGTTACGCAAAGTTGGGCCGCCAAAGGCGCTGGCAAATGCACATCGACCACACAGCCACGCAAGCCTCCAATGCAATCACTTAAACATAGCTGTAGAGATGGGATAAAAGTAGTCTTTTTTTAGAATATAATATAGTATAATATAAGCCGACCCCAATATAGTTGGGAAAAAGGCTAGGCAGATGATGATAAATATAGTATAATTGAACAGGAGAGCACAATAGAATATTATAGAATAGTATGGAATAGAATAGAATAGTATAGTATAGTATGGTATAGTATAGTATAGTATAGTATAGTATAGTATAGTATAGTATAGTATAGTATAGTATAGTATAGTATAGTATAGTATAGTATAGTATAGTATAGTATAGTATAGTATAGTATAGTATAGTATAGTATAGTATAGTATAGTATAGTATAGTATAGTATAGTATAGTATAGTATAGTATAGTATAGTATAGTATAGTATAGTATAGTATAGTATAGTATAGTATAGTATAGTATAGTATAGTATAGTATAGTATAGTATAGTATAGTATAGTATAGTATAGTATAGTATAGTATAGTATAGTATAGTATAGTATAGTATAGTATAGTATAGTATAGTATAGTATAGTATAGTATAGTATAGTATAGTATAGTATAGTATAGTATAGTATAGTATAGTATAGTATAGTATAGTATAGTATAGTATAGTATAGTATAGTATAGTATAGTATAGTATAGTATAGTATAGTATAGTATAGTATAGTATAGTATAGTATAGTATAGAATAGTATAGTATTGAACAGAACAGAAAAGAATAGAATAGAACAGAATATAAATTTATTTGCATATTTTTTTTATCAGAATAAATCGGCAGTAAGTTTCCCTATTGAAAAATCAAAGTACGACCCCAGAACACCAACACAAAAGTAAGACAAACCAAAAGATACGTACCCCAGCACGTACCTAATTCGGAGGCCCATGCGCACGTACAGCCCCAGGATGATGAGCCCTGGCAGGATGAAGAATAGCAGACTGCTCAGCTCGCACAGATACCATGAGGGCATCTCCAGCATGGCGCAGAAGGCCGACTCCAGGGACGCGTTGCCGGAACCTTGGGGACAACAGAATTGGAGTAATGTTTACTACATTCGAACTAAACTGATGTCAGGTTAGTTTGTTTGTGGTGGAGATAATTACGTATTTTATTGGAAAGGACAGTGGCAGAAGGGCATACATTGTTTTAGCTGAGATCAAATTCCTACGTTATTAAATGAAAAATATCTGGTTTAACTCAGGGTCACGTTCTAAATTAGTTTGTTCAAGAATTTTTCTTCGAGAACGCCGAGAATAATAGATATTTAGTCATGAACTTTTGTAGGTTATGTCTCGGTAGCTTTTTATAATGTGTTTTATAGGTAATATTATTCAATTTCGTGGCAGTAAAAGGACAATATCGCAATAATATATTCCATACTTAGTTTTTCAGCATAAAATGAAAAATATAATCTTTGGAAAGAGTATATTTATTTCAACCAAGCGACTTTTAGTTTTATTTTCTCTTTGGCAACTTTGACGTGTATCACAAGGTCGCAGTCAAAAACCAAGCTATATTTTGTTAGACTTAAAGTGGGTAATTCATTTATTTCTACTACACAGTATTCTAACCTACCTGCAAGGAACAACTACACTTAGACATAAGCTGTATTTTTAATTCATTTACTCCATTTTATTATAATAAAAAATCTTACTGCAGTCACTATACTTGTCACTTGGCAGAATAAGTATAAAATGGCAACACTAAGCTAATGAAAGTTAACGAAAAAATCGAATAACTTTCATTTATAATGTTTTTTTTTTATTGATGGTGAACCAGACGCTCAAATTTAAGTGAGCTAAGATTTCGCCATTGTTCTTTTCACCCTTAAGACCAAAAATAATGACACACTTGTGAGAAATTTACTCTATTTTGGTTATACTGATACTATAAATAATATATAAATGAGTATAGCAGTCAAAATCATTGCATTTTAGCTCGCAACATATTTCAATGAATGCAGTCATAAACCAGTCACTCTGTATACAGAAACCCGACAACAACCATAGGCATTGGCCAGTAGCCCACGAATCAACCTCCATCTGGTCGGTGGATACTCCCTTTTCTATGGAGTATGAAGAGGTTTCCAATAAGTTCCTCATATCTCAAAATCTCTTTAATATTGAATACTTACACAAATATTAGTCCCAAGCAATTAACCACTCCGAGTAAGCTCCAATGCTAGGAACGAGTTTAAGCTAATATGAGGTACAAAGGGTGTGATTCGATCTAACAACCCCTGTTAGTCAGAAATATGGAAATACTGTACATTCAAAGTAATTGATTCATTACCCATTAAGCTGATAATTGGTTTGGAAACTTCGAAACATTAAAGATTTCTTGTTATACCGCTCATGATGAACTTGCGATGATTTCAAGTTTAAGGTCCGTTTATATCTACAGACACTGAGCGTGCCAGACACGTGCCGTGGCAGACAAAATCATATTCTATTATACAGTGTCTATTAACGTATTTATATCTATCGTTACACGGCCGCGCAGATACCAACAGACACGGGCCGTGCGCGGCCATTATTCGCGGAAAGAAAATTTTGTCTATACGGTTCATGTCTGTACGTGTCTGTAGCTACCTACTGGGCAGTATGAACAGAGCATCGGAACCGAGCAGACGTCTTTTGTTTCATTTACCTGTCGGAATCGCGCAACAACAACGCAATTTTGAATAAATCTTCCTCAGAGAAGTGTCTGAACATTGTGAAAGCTGTTCATAAACTGCTTATAGAGCGGTCCCGACACGGCACGCTTAGATGTAAACAAACGGTGTCTGTCGGTGTCTGCCCTGGTACGTGTCTGGCACGCTCAGATGTAAATAAACGGTGTCTGTCGGTGTCTGCCCTGGAACGTGTCTGGCACGCTCAGTGTCTGTAGATGTAAACGGACCTAAACGATGTAGAACCTGTGCCAATACAATAGGGATTTGAAATTTACACTATTGTGTTCATTGAATTAGATTTTTTGTTTAAATGCGCTTTAGGTACCTCGTGATTGATTATATTTATGTACAGTTTTTAGGGTTCCGTACCCAAAGGGTAAAAACGGGGCCCTATTACTAAGACTCCGTGGTCCGTCTGTCTCTTTGTTTGTCACCGGGCTGTATATCATGAACAGTGATAGCTAGACAGTTGAAATTTTCAGAGATTATGTATTTATGTTGCCGCTATAAGAACAAATACTAAAAACAGAATAAAATAAATATTTAGGTGGAGCTCCCACACAACAAACGTGATTTTTTTGCCGTTTTTTGCGATAGTGGTACGGAATCACAGATTACCTCCCAATAGATACCGCTTGCCTACTGTTTTGTTTGATTCCGAGTTCACCAAATTTGGCGGAAGGCACGGCTTGCGCGGGGAGTGACAAGTGCGCCGTGATTGGCTATTGAAGATCACGGTACCTGTCGTAGTGATAGGACATGCGCATTAAATGTCGATAAAAATATCGATATTTTTCAAACAGAATGGTATTTTATGTAAAATTTCTTAGGGGGCGATTTTATAATTACTTTAATAATAATAAAGGAAAAACATCGATCGAGAAAAGATTTTCATTTAGGCCAGAAGTGATTTATTTAATTTTAATCCTATGTAAACAGGATCACACCGAGCTTTTGTTATGAGTAGAGCACAATTAGTTGAAAGTTAAAATAAACTAAATTGTTAATTTTGAAATAATCCGTTGTAACAAAATTATTTTATTCTTCTATTTAATTAATTAAATATTGATCATCGATACTTTTCGATAAGCAAAAATCGTATTTTTGTCAACATTTTTACTTCGGTGGGAAAAAGATAGCAATATAATAATTCCGTATGAGTGAAAGGGACTTTCACAAAAGACATCAACGAGCGCTACTGTAAAGTGTGCAATTTTGATTTACTAACCATTATAACTTGACCTTTTTTAGATTGTTCAATATTTATTACTTTGCCTACTGGTGGAATGAGATTCCACCTTTTTTTGAATTTGAATGGCTGGTTGATTTTCTACACCATTTTACTGCACAATTCGCCTTTTTTTTTAAGGCAAGCCGTTGATAACTATTTTTTAAACATAATTAAAACTAGAAATCGCTTGCGTCCCTACAGCTCTAATGTCTGGTCGACACTAAAGAGATCATACCGTGCACTGAGTTATATCAGCCTAAATAAACTGATGTGTGGTGCGCGTAAGTTGTCTTCTATGCGGAATCTATTGGGAGGTAATCTGTGTACGGAATCCTCCGTGCGCGAGTCCGACTATCACTTGGCCGGTTTTTATATTGATGTTTTAGTGAAATACCGGTCACTCTATCTCCCAAATTGTTATTCCTATACCGTTGTTTATGGCCAGACTATTTTCCCGATGGCTACAAATAAAACACCTACACAATGAATACATAGCAATTTTCTAAATAAAGTTTTGTCCGCAAACGCAAAAATGGAAGCCTGTATCTGCAATCATTCGTCTATGACATGACCGATCTGAGAACCATTTTAGACCAAACAGTCCTTCAGCTAAAATGAATAGGAGACGCAGTGCCTACACTCCATTTAAAATAATATTAGTAAAAAAAATGTACAATCCTGTTTCCAGTTCGTTCAACCGATTTTGAGTTCTATTCTGGGATGCAAAAACATATTCGTGTTACCAAAACCAACTGTTTACTGTCAACTGTACTGGACATGCATGGAGTACTGCTCTCACTTCTGGGACGGATCTGCCAAATATCACTTTGATGCACTTGAGTCGATTGACAAACGGACCAAGAGGCCTATCGGCAACGGTGTACTGGTCGCCTGAAAGAGCCAGAGCCTTGAACATCGATGCCAAGTGGCCAGACTGTCGGTTTTTTATCGGTTACATTTCGGGTGTGCGATGGAACTGCATAATTTGATTCCGCCTTGCCCTTTCCATCACCGGACAACAAGACGTACGGCAATGCACCAGCGGTACATGGTGGACATCCCACCCATACGTACAAAGCGTTTTGCGAATACTTTCATTGTACGTGCAGCTAAGGAGTGGCATTCCATGCCGGAGGCTTAGTTGAAATAGTTCTCTTTAAGTCAAGAGTGAATAGGTTACTTCTAGGCAAGCGTGCTTCACCCTCGACCACATCATCACTTACCATCAGGCGAGATAGTGGTCAAACGCAAGCCTATCGATAAAAAAAAAGAATTGTCAACATATAACAATATAAGTCAAAATTGGTTGAACGGGCTGTAAAAATAGACTATTTAAATGTCTAATATGAATTTAAATGTTATAAGCTAACTAAAATAAATCAAACAAAGGCCCAATATTGTATGACAAATTGACAATTTAATCTCGTGTTAGAAACTATCTCGGAGTTAAGATTTTCGCGCATGTGTGCCTTAAGGCCGTACCCTGACCAACAAATCAGCATGAGATATGAGCATTCCTATTGGCCTAGCGGCACTGGTGGCTCATGAATTATGGTAGTGAATACGCCCAGATTTTAGAATAAAATCTTTATAAAATCGAATATTGGTCTTTTGAAAAAAATAAAACTTACAAAATGTTCGTTATCAAATTGTCTTTACATTAGTGTTAGTATAAAAAATAATCAATGAACACTTTACGAGGAGATGCATGCTATCAATAATTATTTCACATTTTTATGGTATTGTTGAAAGGAGATTAGTTAAACATATACCTCTTTAAAAAAAAAGTGTACTACCATTTTAGACTCAACATTATGTAGAAATTTAGTGTATTTTTATTAATTGATATTTCTTTTTAAATATAGAATAGATAGCTCTTAAAAACTGCACAAAAACGACTAGGCGCGGCGTTGTGTTCGGGGAGGCGCCTTAATGTCTTAGTTGTCACCTTGGCCTTTGACAAGGTCACTAGAACGCATTGGAATAAAAAGACAAATGGGAGTCATCAGTTACGATTGTCACTGTAGATATCGAAAATATGAGGACTCGAAATATGAGGAAATGAGGACCCGAAATATCAGTCTACAATGTTCACTTTTCAATATTTTCATGTAATGGAGACATCGGGTGTTTGTTATTCTTTACAGATAGGTAGTCCTTTCTGAAATACGAGGATCTAGGGATACTAGATATCACTTGATTTTGACGTCATTTATCAAGGCGGTTTGCTCCGGTTTGAAGGGTTTCATTTCCAGTAAAACTAAATGCCATAATATGAGAGGTTTCAACATTTTCTTTCATTGTTACAGTTCTGTTTCTAAAAACCTGTTCTTGCCCCACACAAGGAATACCACACACTTACCACAATGTCTCAAGACAAAAGTCTATGACTAGTGTGTGTTGCCAGTGATGACATATGGCTCTGAGACGTGGTCGCTTACAATGGGCCTTATCAGGAAGCTTACAGTCACTCAAAGGGCAATGGAGAGGGCTATGCTCGGAGTTTCCTTGCGTAATCGAATCAGAAATGTGGAGATCCACAAGAGAACCAGGGTTACCGACATAGCCCGAAGAATTGCCAAACTTAAGTGGCAGTGGGCAGGGCACATTGCTCGCAAAACGGATGGCCGATGGGGCCGAAAAGTTCTGGAATGGCGACCGCGAACCGGAAGACGATACGTTGGAAGGCCTCCCACTAGGTGGACCGATGACCTGGTTAAGGTTGCGGGAAGGCGCTGGATGCGAGAGGCACGGGATCGGTCAATGTGGCGACGCCTGGGGGTGGCTTATGTCCAACAGTGGACGTCTTTCGGCCGAAATGATGATGACACAAGGAATTTCTTCCTGTATCGTGGGTGCGTTTACAAACATATAAACTCACTTTTTTTTATACGAGTATTTTATAGGCTCGCGTTTGACCACTAGCTCGACTGATGTTAAGCGATGATGTAGTCTACGGTGAAACACGCTTGCCTAGAAGAAACCTATTCACTCTTGACTTAAAGACCCCAAGGTTGTAGTTATCAGGGAACAAAGACTCCGGAAGGGAGTTCCACTCCTTAGCTGTGCGCACAATGAAAGTATTAGCAAAACACTTTGTGCGTAAGGGAGGGATGTCCACCATGTACCGATGGCGCATGGCCATACGTCTTGTAGTCCGATGATGGAAAGAGCTAGGCGGAAACAAATTGTACAGTTCCGTCGCACACTCCCCGAAATGTAACCGATAAAAACCGACAGGTTGGCAACTCGGCGTCGATGTTCGAGGCTCTGGAGTATTGAGGCGACTAGTGCATACACAAAATGGACCTCATTAGCATAGATTCTTAATTCAAATTCTCCATAGACACGTGGATCCACGTATCGGCACTCAAAGGGTTAAGCACCATAGGGTTGAAAAGTTTTTATAAATTAGCCTGCATATTAATAAAACTGCCTGCTGTGTTTTTTGTGAGCCAATCGCAAAATCTTACATTATATTGGTGAGTACATTTTTAAGCGCACAAGGCAATGTTTCAGAACCAAGGAGATTTTTTGCGATAGTTCAGTTTCATAAATTACACCATTTTGTTTATCTTGCTGGTATTATGTAACACAATATCTCATATCGCATTTTTCTTTCAGCAAAGACACAGCTAAGGAATCTGAGCGCCTCTAGGGAAGCATCTTATAGTTCTTGTAGCCTGACAGAAGATTTAGAAAAACTCGTAAAGTTATGGGAATACTTGATGCCGATATATTCTCAGATAACAGTAAAATGCTTTAAGAAACATTGAAAGACACAGATAAGATACTTATCCTTGGATGGATTGGAAACCTTAAGGGTCCCTACGGGCTGTGGTCTGCGATAAGCTGAGCGATAGCCGGGAAGATAGCCCCGCTAGGCGTGGTTTCGGACCCAAACTGTAGCGGCTATACCAACCGGCCTAAATAGTCGTACTTTGCTCCCAATTTCGTCTTCCTCTTTTTTTCTCGTATAACGTTTAATCATACGGTTTGGGCCCAGTAAGTGACCTCGTTAATTGCAGAGTCAGGGGCGTTGCTCAGGTCATCTAGAGTGTAAGTAAACGGACATTTGGGGGATTCCATCAAAAGAGATATAGTCTGAACAAGAGCATCATAGGTTTGATGGATTTATAATCCCCTGTTTAACCAAATTAAATTTGCAGTGACTTACTTCGCTACGTAATCGATTCACAGCGTTTAAACACGACTAAGAAGCGGGTGTTTCTTGAGCTTAATGAAGTCATGAGGTGATGGATACCGCTATTTCCACAATATAATTCTGTTTACGGAGTGTCAAAGAAAAACAGATGAGACTTACCTGGTGGATAGTCATGGTGGCTGACAGTGGTATATGGCGCGAAGAGTGCGGCAGCCAGTAGAGACACTAGCCACAGTGCCGCCACGATGCGCAGTGCTCGCCATGGTATACAGGTGGAGGGGTGGCAGATGAGGCCTTACCTGGTGGATAGTCATGGTAGCTGACAGTGGTATACAGCGCGAAGGGCGAGGCAGCCAGTAGAGACACTAGCCACAGTGCCGCCACGATGCGCAGTGTTCGCCATGGTATACAGGTGGAGGGGGTGGCAGATGAGGCCTTACCTGGTGGATAGTCATGGTCGCTGATAGTGATATACAGTGCGAAGGGCAAAGCAGCCAGTAGAGACACTAGCCACAGTGCCGCCACGATCCGCAGTGCTCGCCATGGTATACAGGTGGAGGAGGTGGCAGATGAGGCCTTACCTGGTGGATAGTCATGGTAGCTGACAGTGGTGTACAGCGTGAAGGACGAGGCAGCCAGTAGAGACACTAGCCACAGTGCCGCCACGATGCGCAGTGCTCACCATGGTATACAGGAGGAGTGGGTGGCAGATGAGGCCTTACCTGGTGGATAGTCATGGTCGCTGACAGTGGTGTACAGCGCGAAGGACGAGGCAGCCAGTAGAGACACTAGCCACAGTGCCGCCACGATGCGCAGTGCTCACCATGGTATACAGGAGGAGTGGGTGGCAGATGAGGCCTTACCTGGTGGATAGTCATGGTCGCTGACAGTGGTGTACAGCGCGAAGGACGAGGCAGCCAGTAGAGACACTAGCCACAGTGCCGCCACGATGCGCAGTGCTCGCCATGGTATACAGGAGGAGTGGGTGGCAGATGAGGCCTTACCTGGTGGATAGTCATAGTAGCTGACAGTGGTGTACAGCGCGAAGGGCGAGGCAGCCAGTAGAGACACTAGCCACAGTGCCGCTACCATGCGCAGTGTACGCCATGGTATACAGGTGGAGGGGGTGGCAGATGAGGCCTTACCTGGTGGATAGTCATGGTAGCTGACAGTGGTGTACAGCGTGAAGGGCGAAGCAGCCAGTAGAGACACAAGCCACAGTGCCGCCACGATGCGCAATGTTCGCCATGGTACACAGGTGGAGGGGGTGGCAGATGAGGCCTTACCTGGTGGATAGTCATGGTAGCTGACAGTGGTGTACAGCGCGAAGGGCGAAGCAGCCAGTAGAGACACTAGCCACAGTGCCGCCACGATGCGCAGTGCTCGCCGCAGTCCTGCCATGGCGTACAGGTGGAGAGGGTGGCAGATGGCTAGGTAGCGTTCCAGGGAGAACGCCACGATCGTCAACACTGACACGTAGGAGGCTCTGGAACAAAGGAATTGTCAAGTTAGTCAAGTAGTAGCTGCCATCCGCGGCTCCACCGTCATCATTTTCATCTCAGCCGAAAGACGTCCACTGTGGACATAGGCCTCCCCCAAACTTCGCCACACTCATCGGTCCTGTGCTTTTCGCATCTACCGGTCTCCCGCAGCGTTGACCAGGTCGTCGCTCCACCTATAGGTAGGCCTACCAAACAGGTAAGGTAATTGGTACTTACTCCACTTCATCAAAAGTGTTCTAATAATGTATATGCTATATCTATTACTGTAAAGTTTTATAAAATCCGTTTAGTAGTTTTTCAAAAACTTTCGCGTTTACAATGTAGTACCTGTAGGATACCACTGTTGCTGTTGAACTTGATCAGAATCATCAGAATAATAGTTTATCTTACCATCACGGGCCAAATATAAAGTAAACTCTACAAAACATAAGTCGACTAATACATCTGGGGGATGACCATAAGCTCTTAGAGTAAGGTTATTTTAAGTGTGTGTAAGGGTCAGATATATATGACTTGTATACATCTGTCACTTACGCGATCTTAAAATAACCTTACTCTATAAGAGCTTATGGTCACCTCCCAGTTCAAATCTTATGATTCAGCTAAATATTTAATTATTATCGAAATATACCTAAAATTCAAAGAATATCAAGTATTTCTTTTGTAATGCTAAAAAGTAGATCGATTAGCGAATATTTTTTTGTTGATTTAGATTTAATTGATTTGTAAAAGTGGCAGACTATTTACTTCTACCTAAACATTTTGGTAAACTAGGCGTCGTGTATTTACACATATATATATGTCGCATCAAGGCTGGCCGATAGATGTAAACCATCGGGAAGTCAGGATGTATTCCCTTAGGTTAAGACATCGTGTGTGGGCAGGTCGGTGGGTATAATCGTGCAAATGAAATCACATAAGTTATTCGATACACTGGGTTTATTCAAATAGACACAAGTTACATTCTTGCTTACTAATATTACGGATCGACACTGATTCTACGACGTCTTAGCTCTACGGCTGTCAGTACTAAACTGCCTCAACTGCTCTATTCTGCACCACGCTAGTGCTTATAAAAGCGCGCCAACGCGCAGTTGCTCTTGATTGCCGCTAGGGGCGTGCTTGTGATTTGACTTTACGTCCATACTATTGACTAAACCCGACACGGCCATCCTGCGAGACAGGCGTCCTCGTCTGTTCCTCATTGTCAGGTTTTAACAGTGTATCGAATCATGTGGAAATCCTCAATGGATGTCCTCAGCCCTTGGGGAAAGCTGAGGGGTCTGTCAGACTCCTACTGACTAAAACCACATGGTGTTCTCTAGGCCGTAATTCCTCTTGAGAGGCGAACGTGGAACACACACGTCGCCTTCTCGGGCCTCTCTCAGGTGACAGATCCCCAAATCTATCACCCGCAGGCATCATCTTGTCCTTGCTCCATGCCATCTCATGGTCACCTCGTGTTGCACCACACGTCGTCTTAGTCCACTTCATCCTGGCAATCGCCCATCATACAAGGGAGGTTTTTCTGAAACACAAAATTTCCAAACAGTATTCGCTCGTCCAATCCTGACTCAAACTCTAGAGTGAGGAAACATTTGAAACAATCAAACATGATCATTTAAATCTCTATTTCCAATTTAAAGAAATTAGCAATTTAATCATCGATTTGGTACCTAAAAGCATCAATATTCGTGATTACAAAGTTCAGGTACCACTGATAGTCATAAATCTCACATTAAATCAAACAAAAGAAACAATATACCCGGTTTCTTATTCACGATCTTTAGCCACTATCTCATAACTCTCCTAGCCATGTCATAGCTCCCCTAGCTATATCATAGTTCTCTTAGCAATCACAATTGCTCTACTCGCACATCTCCACGATGTCGAGTCAATTCAACTCTCTGAACTCAGAACCTGTTCACACAGAGATTTAGTCTGTCATATGATACGTTAATTCATTATCTAATTCATCTACAATCTCAATTGGTACTTGAGCCTTGTGTGTCTTACCAACACGATCTACGCATAGTAATCAAAATTAGAAAACCAAAATAATTTTAATTTTCGCAATGAGGGCTTGACGATTCGAACGTCATCAACATTAACATGATCTCTCCACACGCGTGACTGCGAGTTTACTTTCCTTTAACCTCATGACTCAATAGGAACTTTCTGTAAGGTTCCTAACACAAACATGAATTTTCACACCAGCCATAGTGTCACACAGACTTACAAGTGCCATACAGGCCTACCGTTGCCACACAGGCCATCAGTTGCCACACAGGCTCATAGTTTCCACTCAGGCTCACAGTTGCCACACAACGCTCGGCTACTCCTGACCAAACTAGATTATTGGTTTCGTGAAAATAGGGAAATTTAAGAACTCTACTCTTTAACTAAATCATTACCCTGGGCCATGTACCACTAGTCTTTCCAAACAAACTTTTAAACTCTACTGCAGCAAAAACTGCCAAGCCTACAGAAACCCTCGAGTAAAACCTTCAACGCCACGGCTCTAGCCGACCAGCAATTATATTGCTCTCACAATGGTCTCTCGGTCTCTCTCTAGACCCCGACCTCCACCAGAATCCACTGGTACGGTCAAACGTAATACGTTCGATAGACTGAATTACTCGATACCTTAAGCTTGCTCATTATCATCAAAATCCTTTTGACATCAACATCGACTGGTACATGACCCGCTGGCATCTGCCCTAACCTACCTTGTGCATACTTGTAGGTTCCAAGCGTGCCTATTTAAAGCTTTCGGTGTATAACGATCACCGTCCTGTCATAATCACCTATCGTGGACCTAATACAGGGCCTATTTAGTTTTAGAACTAGAACCTCCCACAAAACACTATTCATTAGAAAAAGGTCCGACGATCAACAAGTTCAACAATTAAACAAAGTAATCGTAAAAATGCTGTTACTCTTTACCATAATTCTTGCAATGCATACTCAACTCAAACCTCTTCGTAAACCCATCGCCACATGTTACTCATGAGGTGCGGTCCGGAGCTTCGAGTATGAGTAGACATGTCAATCATATTTGGTCTCACTACCAATGTCATCAACTATGACATCCAATTCCCGAGGAACTTGGTGATCCGGGATCCTTCTCACAAGATTCACGCTTTCTACTCAAAGATCTCGAAATATACCGACTGTTCATATCAGGGGAACAATTAAGCCCGATATTATTTGCGTCTTAATAGCTCGTGTGAAGGAGCTTTACGAATTAATTCGGATCAATATTCTTAAAATCTCATCATTAACAGTAACCCTTTACTATCGTTCTCTAACTCAGTCTTTATGTAACGAAAACGATCGCGATATCTACCACTATCATAATATTACTTTGAAAGTAAGCTAGTGAATTCAGATCTCAAGCTTCTGACCACCCGTAACGACTGTCAAAGATCTTCAAATGACAGCCGGGACCAACGGCTTAACGTGCTTTCCGAGGCACGGAGGAAACTCGGTATGTTGAAATGGTCACCCATCCACGGACCGACCTCGTCAAGCGTTGCTTAACCTTGATGATCGACCCGTGCGGCTGTTATTATTTAGCCACGAGCTCATCTTCTTATGGGATATTAAATCCTAAAGTTCGTACTGAACCAAATGTTGAAACTACCGCCAATAGGCAACTCATTAACTACTTGCTTACAAGTGTGTCTTAATTACCCAGTGATAGAGCCAGATATAACCACGACCAACTCAGTGGTCAAACATGAACACTCTTAAAGCTCAAACTAGCATCTCTTCACTAGAGAACCTTCGACAACACTATCGAAATAACATGGAAGCGACTCACCTAGTATTCCATTCCAAACTTGCGCGCACATGACTTCACAGCTGTGGTCGTAATGTTGCGCAACCACATGCGAACTGCTAGCCTGCCGTTCCTCTTAACCTCTCAGATGTTGACAGTCGACCTTCGCATTCCGCATTTGAACCGCTAGCCTGCAGCAGAGGCTCCACTGCGACGCAATATGGTGTCTGAAACGTGAAAAACATTACGAGAGTATATGTTCACAGTTATCTTAACCATACACAACTTTGATGGAAATTAACCGGTGCAGCGGTGTAATAAACTAAACCGGCACAGCAAAATGGGTTATTGTGGACATGAACCACACAGACCACACAGTACAGAACCCAAGTGTCCAGGTAGGTATATGGGCTTTAGAGAATCCAATGAATGCCATAGCGTTTTAAGTTGCAATTAACTAGGCCTGGTAGGGTTTACCACCTTTTAGATAGTTTGGCCATCAGACCACAAAAGAAGAATACTTTTCTTCTTCTCAAACTTAGCTACGAAACTAATCAAAATATTTCATTGGAAATTATCATAATTTCCAGACTGAAGTGTAAGGTAGGTACGTCACTGTCACCATATCGTTTCAACTTCCAAACAATGATAGTCATGATAGCCAAGGCTAGTCAAGGGTTATTGCCAGTGATAGTAGAATAATAACTCTTCAACTACACCAAAACTTGACCATCGATTGTAACTTAAGTGAAATTATGAACTTGACTCGGGCCACCCAAACGATCTACTGACCGCCATACTGTACACAAAACCAGAATTCTTAATAATGAACACTCTTGGCCATAGTCATAACAAAATGAAAACGACTCACCAGATTGGCATAAAGATCAGTGTGTATGGACCATTTCACATGTCCACACGCTCTGCCTTGACCTGTCCAGCTCCTTGGTTGTTGCTAGCCTCCTTACTGCTCCGTTACGGACTGGTTTTTTTTCATTATACCAGTTTCCGAGGGTAGTCGCAACTGACACCGAGATTTTTTTTTGCAAGAATGTTACCGCCACTTTCACTAGCATTGTTTTTACGTGTGATCTTATTAGCACGACCGAATCCCAATTCTGATGTCGCATCAAGGCTGGCCGATAGATGTAAACCATCGGGAAGTCAGGATGTATTCCCTTAGGTTAAGACATCGTGTGTGGGCAGGTCGGTGGGTATAATCGTGCAAATGAAATCACATAAGTTATTCGATACACTGGGTTTATTCAAATAGACACAAGTTACATTCTTGCTTACTAATATTACGGATCGACACTGATTCTACGACGTCTTAGCTCTACGGCTGTCAGTACTAAACTGCCTCAACTGCTCTATTCTGCACCACGCTAGTGCTTATAAAAGCGCGCCAACGCGCAGTTGCTCTTGATTGCCGCTAGGGGCGTGCTTGTGATTTGACTTTACGTCCATACTATTGACTAAACCCGACATATATATGTATATATACATGATATGGAAAACAAATACTGAGAAACGCGCAAATGTATTTTCTTTCTTCATTTACGTCTCTTGTTCAATGCTACCAAAACCAAGACAAAACTGTACAACTTATGCCTCAAACCCACTCAAAAATAAGTTACGAAACTCTTGAAATACGGAAACCAACTTTATTTATTTTATTAATTAAATCCCGCACAAAAACCCAATCCGAGGGATAGAGGCAATTTTACCTTCGTTTCGATACCGGTGAAACCACCGGAGCCCAGCACTAGCACTCAACTCAAATTGGATGTCGTCCGACTTCCGATTGAAAGTGTTGCCTGCTTTCAATATTTTATTTATTTATTGAATGTAGAGCATGATTTCCTCATTACTTTTTGTAATTACGAAATATGTTCTTGCTAGCTTCTGCCCGTGTGGTATTAGTACTTCTCCCAATATCTTAATAAATTATAGCCAATGTGTTATTCTGATGAATAAGTTATATTTCTGTAAAGTTAAAGAGTAACAAACATCTATTCACCTCTCAAACTTTCCCATTTATAATAGTAGCAGGATTACTAAGAAGTAAGATAAGATGTACGTATGGAAATAATCATTAATCTGAAAAATTTAATCATATGTCTTTTTAATTTCTGCAAAATCAAAGGCGTTCCTCTAAAAACTTCTACCAGGGATAGTTCTATCTCAGAAACTTATCTTGCGTAGCTGAAGTGTGATTGCACTAGCTGCATAAAGGCTGAAAGGGCGACGAGCTGGCAACTGGACACAAAACAACGCAATAATGAGAGCACTTCGCAGAGAACGCTGCAGTCTTCAATCACCATTGAGAGGCTTCTAGATAACAGGGCTGTCGCATTCGAATGAACCTTTTGGGAGAATTTACTGTTAGTTGCAATGCTACTGCCAAAACGCGCACGCGTTTCATACCCGCGCGACCTAAAAGTCAATAGATTTTTGTACTTTTATTATTACTTTAAAAACGATGGTGACAATATCATTAAAATACGATTTTGTTGCGATTGTAATTTTTTGTCTGTGTTAGACATAACTTTACAAATTAATTACACCATGTACGCAAAATACGCGCTTAGTCGTGACTACACTATGTTATACGAATCAAACTTAAAATTTTCTTAGGTCAAATTATTAAGTAAATGGCCTAATGTAACATATATGTTTTCCAAAAAATTACAACTAGCTGCTTAGACGTGATTTTAAAATCAGCTACTGAGGGGTTTCTGCGCCTTAAGGGTACACTAGTCGACGGCACGAACTATTTTGTGCGCGGGGTTAAAATGCATTTTATATCAACCGACAACACGTGCGGAAGAGAAAGATGCTGTGATGAGCAGTAGGAAGCTATGTCGCATACGAATACAAACTTTTGCAAATTTGTAGTGAAATGGATTATGATTTAGGACGAAACCGAGCGCGCGAAATTTTATAAACAGACCTTTGGCAGTCTAGATATCATGAAAAAACGACTAAATCTATCTGTTCAAAATAAAATTATATGCATTGATGAACTATTAATATATCCCTGTATGGAGGCCGTTTTGCAATTTTCCGTCTTCTTATGGTATTTATTTGCGCCCAAAAATGCGTAAAAATTAGTGTCGAAATGTGTAACTTTCGCCGCTCATAACTTTCAAATATTTTATTTTTTTACTTTTTTGCTTCCATACAGGGCTAGATAATGATAAGAATCTATAAGAAGAAGATAACGCTAACTAAGAAGATTGAACGTACATCGTCAAACAGTCGAATAATCCCTAGACTACGTTTGTATGGAAAATTCTTCGACTAGTGTAACCTTAAGGGCCTTCCACCGCTTTAGTGCCGTAAAACGGTTAGTTTCTAAATCATACTCCTTAGTAACGGCTAGGTCAAAAAGTTTGAAAAAAATATATATTATTATTTTTTTTTTTTTTTTTTTTTTTTTTTTTTTTTTTTTTTTTAAATAATTTATTTATTAACATATGTACATTATTATTTACAAACTAATATTAGAACTAAAAAAGAACTAAATAAGAATAAACATATGTACAATTACGGAGCGTCAAAAAATTCGTCCACATCGCTGTCAACAGGAAAAGTGCCTAGAAGGCTGGCAGCATTGCCACGTTGGATGGCAATGCTGATTCTTTGGCCAAAAAAAAGGCCAGCCCTCTGGTCACGTGAAGAGTCGACCAACCGCTTGGCGATATCCCGAAATAATAGGTGTGCACTCGGACCCCATGGCCCTAGTGTTTCAACCCCAAACGGCTCAAACACATAATTACCAATTAAGTTGTTGTATTTGCGCCGTTTGAGGTTTTCAGCACCTGCAGCAGCCGCCCCAGCGCAGCCCACCGTGCTAGGAAGATGGGATGGTGCAAGGGTGTCGACACAAGTTGCATCCCACACCAAAGACCTACCCAACTTCCATGGCATTATGGTCATACCATCTGGTCTCTTCCCATCAACGCGTGCCAGGCCATTGGGTTCTAAGACAGCTGGCACTCCGGCGGTGGCAAGAGCACGACGGATGAGATCATTAATGCTAGCGTGCCGCGCAATCCGACCTGCACTCTTACTACAAGAAAGGCCATGGTGTCCGAGGCAGTCGACTGCTTCACCGCATTGACAGCGATGTGGAGCCCCACAAGGAGCGCCCAATCGCAGGCATGTAGCGAGTCGGAAGGTTGTGTCACCTAGCATAGTGCCTAAGTTAGGCGACGGTAGTGCCTGAAGCCAGAGGCCCGACTCCCACTCACCCACAGCCAGCAAGCGGGCACGCTCAGCAGTATTGGTAGACGTATTAATAAGGTTATTCCGTACCAACCTGCAGAGCGGCTCATCCCACTGTCTCTGGGAAAATGGGTTCTCGGGCCGATCCGTATCCGGGCAAGCCACTTTCCAGGCGTTCTCTGCGTCTGTCAAGCACGGCACTTCCGAGTCAACCAGGGAAAGAGCTAAAATTTTTCTGGTTAGCTTTTCAGTGCTGTGGACAGAAGACAGGAACGCTGGTAAGCTTACACTAGAAATTTTGCGGACGCCGAGGCCACCAAAACGAATTGGTAGGGTGGCTTGCAACCACGCACGGTCGTCCAAGGCCACATTAAGAATGGATGTTAATGTGTTGCGAATAATTTGGTCAATTTTGTCCAAAAGTTGTGGTTTCTTCCAAAGAGGAGAAGAACGGAGAAAATACATAAAATTTGGACCGAAACAGCAATATCTGATAAGGGTGAATGCCGAATGTATATTAATTTTGGAGAGTCTATCCGAAATATTATTAAAATGTTTGATTTTATCTTCGATGAAAGATGAAAAACTTTCTTCTAAAATAGGGGAACCTAGGAGGTGCAGAGAACTTTTTTCTAAGATTTTGATTTGCGGGGCTATTGCACTAAATTTATCTAAAGTCGATTGTCTGTCGGTAACGTCAGAGAGGTAAATTTCGCACTTAGAGGGGTTAAGTTCCAGGCCTATAGATTTAAATTTCTGTTTGAGGAGTTGCAGGTCATTCAAAACGGTGTCAACATCACCTCCTAGCGTCCCATCATCTAAATACCACACGTTAAATTTTGAATTTAGTTGTTGGATTATGGGATGAATAGCTAAACTGAAAATGACAGGCCCGAGAGGGTCACCTTGTTGGCAACCAACTGCAGATTCCAAAATGTTGTCCTTATACATTAATTTTGATGGATGCCTATAACATTGCCACATAAAACCATAAATTTCGGGGAGTTCTTTTTTGACTTCAGCCAACAAAGTGTCCCTGTTCACGGAGTTGAACGCGTTTTTGACGTCAACCTTGAGAATGACCTCACCTTTTTTAGAGTTAAGAAATGAGGATAAGGCATGTACGGCAGCCTCACAGCCCCCTCTGGAACCAAAACCAAGTTGAAGGGGCTGGAACTTAGTTGCAAGCGATTCACTAAACACCTTGCAACATATTTTGGCTGCCAAACGCCTGTAGGTGCAACCGACAGCAATGGGACGAATGCCGCCGTCCTTCTTGCACAGGGCACACAGGTTAGCCCCATACAAGACATCGACGACGGCATCGTTCACGCCGCCGGAGAGCATTAAGTTGATCAGAACCGCAAGCTCCTTCATGAGCGACTCACCAGCTTCCCCGGCGCCTGAACTCAACAAATCTTTCAAATGCTGTGGAGTCAGGCCGTCGAGGCCACCGGCGGAACCACTCCGGAAAGAGCTCACGGCTGCGATCAACTGCGGGGCTGAAATTTGGAAAAAAGATGAATCCTGAACGAGGGGGTCGGGGTGGACGGGCGGGTCGGGAAAGGTGAGACCATCCACAGGCGCTGGGTGTTTACTCTCTAGAGCTGCAAGAGTCTCCGGAGAGTAAGGCGCCACCACATCACTGCTGAACAGTAGTCTGGCCGCCCCCCTTATGTCACCCTCACTTAACTTAGATTCTACATGAGCACAAATTCCTTTCTGAGAAATATTAAAAAACGGTAATTTGGAGCCTAAAATGCGGGCCGAATTATTGCAGTTTTCTTTAATTTGATTTGTTAATGATTTTTGATTTGCCAAATTTTTTTGGACATGTAGAATCCTATAAGGGAAGGTGAGTAAGAGCTCCCAGGCACGTTCAGAGTTCTCCTGGGTCGCGTGACGAACACAACGCGCTAAACTTAGAGCAACAGAGTGCCTCGCGCCCCGGGGAACTCTTTTTAGCACTGGAGTGGAATTTTTGAATTTAGACAATGTTTTCCACAAAGTTTCTTCAAAAGGTGTTGATGTCGGGGATGTGGCTGGGGGGCACAAAGGTACACTATGAGGTTTGTGGACCTTGCCATAGTGAATCCCGTTCGCCTTTGAAAAAACGAGCCTGGGAGCAATGTGGGCATCTTACCAGCTGAACATCCAGTGATGTGGTAGGTTGACTGGCACTAATTATTCCGGCGTCGCTACAGCCGGCGCCAAACATAAAATAGAAAAAGAGTAGTTACACTTACACAAGACTTACCAACTATCACAAAAGTATAAACAATAATAACTATTAAATTCACTCAAAAAAAAACCATAATTAATTATAAATAAACAAAACGAAAATGTCTGTGGTTGCCTAGCGACTGAGTGCGGCGCAGTCGCGCTGGCGGCCTGGAGCGCCGCGCCGGTATCGCCGTCATTTTAGAGCAGCGTAGCCCTGGTTACCGATGAAATTAGGCTGTAAGTAGACCTCTCCAGAAATTAGACCAAGCGCTGACGCACTTGCAGGATCAGGTTTATGCGGGCGGGACCATGTTCATAACTTCACACAGCGGCGTTCGCCTTCGAACAGGAATGACGGGATAAACTTGGATTATATGCACATGTTATGGTAATGTAACTCACTAAAGGTCTTTGGTAAATAAATCAACGTATTGAAATTCACTGTTTTGATGTTCACTAAATTTTTAAAGTTCGTATTTTCAGTAGGCTCTCACCAAAACTCGCATTAAACTCTGTCACTATTATATTGCAAGTCAGGCTTGATAATTATATACTGTACACAGCGAAAAACTTGATTTTTATATTTTTAAATTAAATTTTAGTAGGAGACGTTCTTGTCAGACGTATGACGTATCCATCCCCCATGAGAGGTATTATTATTGATTCATGTACAGAACAGCTATTTTAACACGTTTTTTTTTTTTATTAGCTTGGTATGTATCTATGTATCAATGTAACGGAATCTTTGAACGTGATTTTCACCCACTTCAAAACGTCGGATTGATTTGAAACTTTGCACACGTATAAAGGACCGATGACAATACAATAATTTAGTCAAAGTCAAAGTACTTTTGAAAGTCAAAAAAAAAAAAATTTGCAAGTAATAAAAGTGGATCCTACTGTGCGCGTTTAAATTGTTTGTCCCATTAGCCTTAGTTAGATCTTCAGGATTAGCGACTTTTTAGTTCAATTTACCATTATAGCGTGTTTTTTAGTTTTCAGAACTACAATTTTTCTTAATCTCCCTCGGCAATCATCGCATTGCCGAATACAATAGCATGCAAATTTTCATGTCCACAAATTATTAGATTTATCGTGTACGAGGGATATTTAGAAAATGTTTGTACTGTACATTATTTGTGAAACATGGCTTTTTGTGTAACTCATAGTTTTGCTTTAACAACACGATTTTTTTTATCTACTTTCGGATACTCATCCAAAACGACTTGGATGTTTAAAAAAACTTTTACACAGAAAAAGATTATGGCTCTAATTTCTTCATAAATGAAATAGCATATGTAAATCAAAGAATATTTTGCAAACAAAACTGTCCAATGGAGCTTCAATATTGATATTCTGGCTCCGAGCGGGCGCACGGCCAGTACTGCGTTAACATTGGGCAATATACACAACTAGCTGTTGCCCGCGGCTTCGCTCTCGTGGACCACCCCACAGGACCCGTTTTCGGGATTAAAAAAAAGCTTTTTTTAAATCGGTTCAGTAGTTTCGGAGCCTATTCGGTAAAAACAAACAAACAAAAACATCTTTCCTATTTATAATATTATTATTATAGTACAGATATACACCTTAAGTCAGGTACTCATTAGCGAGCTGTAACTGTAATCGTTATGTACCAAAAATCCTAATGCGTACGTGGTTTCCGCCGCGAACAGAACATTACTGGTAAACTCGTTACTGTATCTCTCTAGTTACAGTTATAGTTCACTAATGAGTACCCGGCTAATGACCACCACTAATGACCCACAGTGCGATTGCGGAGCCAGGTCCCAAACAATACATCACCTTTTGTCGTGCTCTGTGTGCAACAACACCAGCACCTTTAAAGACCTTTGTGAGGCAAATGACAACGCTGTTGGCGTGGCTGTTTTTTTTTAATATATCTTATATAATATTATATACTAATATCTAATATATAAAATTCTCGTGTCACAGTTTTCGTTGCCATACTCCTCCGAAACGGCTTGACCGATTTTGATGAAATTTTTTGTGCTTATCCGGTATCTATGAGAATCGGCCAACATCTATTTTTCATCCCAAAAAAAAAAAAAAAAATATGGTAGGGTAGGTGTAGGGTAGGTGTAGGGTAGGTGTAGGGTAGGTGTAGGGTAGGTGTAGGGTAGGTGTAGGGTAGGTGTAGGGTAGGTGTAGGGTAGGTGTAGGGTAGGTGTAGGGTAGGTGTAGGGTAGGTGTAGGGTAGGTGTAGGGTAGGTGTAGGGTAGGTGTAGGGTAGGTGTAGGGTAGGTGTAGGGTAGGTGTAGGGTAGGTGTAGGGTAGGTGTAGGGTAGGTGTAGGGTAGGTGTAGGGTAGGTGTAGGGTAGGTGTAGGGTAGGTGTAGGGTAGGTGTAGGGTAGGTGTAGGGTAGGTGTAGGGTAGGTGTAGGGTAGGTGTAGGGTAGGTGTAGGGTAGGTGTAGGGTAGGTGTAGGGTAGGTGTAGGGTAGGTGTAGGGTAGGTGTAGGGTAGGTGTAGGGTAGGTGTAGGGTAGGTGTAGGGTAGGTGTAGGGTAGGTGTAGGGTAGGTGTAGGGTAGGTGTAGGGTAGGTGTAGGGTAGGTGTAGGGTAGGTGTAGGGTAGGTGTAGGGTAGGTGTAGGGTAGGTGTAGGGTAGGTGTAGGGTAGGTGTAGGGTAGGTGTAGGGTAGGTGTAGGGTAGGTGTAGGGTAGGTGTAGGGTAGGTGTAGGGTAGGTGTAGGGTAGGTGTAGGGTAGGTGTAGGGTAGGTGTAGGGTAGGTGTAGGGTAGGTGTAGGGTAGGTGTAGGGTAGGTGTAGGGTAGGTGTAGGGTAGGTGTAGGGTAGGTGTAGGGTAGGTGTAGGGTAGGTGTAGGGTAGGTGTAGGGTAGGTGTAGGGTAGGTGTAGGGTAGGTGTAGGGTAGGTGTAGGGTAGGTGTAGGGTAGGTTATAGGAAACTTACTAAACAACTTGCCTATTAGGTAGGTACAACTACAAAGTGAAAATTAAAAAAACTTTTTACAAAAAAATACTACCGACTTCCAAATAAGAAAACTACAAAGTGAAAAATAACTTTATTTTTGGAAGTCGGTGTCCGTAACGCAAAAAAATGGTACCTACGAAAGACACCGACTTCCAAAAATAAAGTTATTTTTCACTTTGTAGTTTTCTTATTGGAAGTCGGTAGTATTTTTTTGTAAAAAAGTTTTTTATTTTCATCACCTATGTTCTCTAAACGGTAAAGAAAACTTTATCTGGAAATAAGTATGTGCCAGAGCAAAAAAATGTGGAACACAAGATATCTTTTGTTGAGAATAATGTCTCTTGTTACATAACGTCGCATTTAACAATGTATTTTTCGTAGTTCACTATTGTTTTATTCAGTAAAACGTCATTTACCGCAATATTTCATCGTAGAATAAAATTACAAATTTAAGAAACCCCCGATTTAAATTTTAATTTTATGCTTTTTAAACTACATGTAATATACCTAGTAGCAGACACGTTTAAATCGGCAATCTATCGAAACACGTAATAATGACACGATATCTAGCGAAAAATCCAGATTTAAAGAGTAAAATTCGAACGGCTAAACCGATTTTATTCAAACATAGCTAAGAACACTCGACAAAATCACTAAAGAGTCTAAAAGTCACGTCAAACAAAAAAAAACTAAATCAAAATCGGTTCATCCGCTTAGGCGCTATGATGCCACAGACAGACGCGCAGCAACACACGTCAAACTTACAACACCACTCTTTTTCCGTCTGGGGTTAAAAAACCCTTTTCACAAAAAAAATAACCGACTAAATAACGAACTAAAAGGAAAAAAAATAAAAAAAATATTTTAGTCTAGCATTTTGAGTTGGCGCCAAACAGACAAACGTGAAAATTAATTATCTAAACCGATTGTAGCGCCAAACAAACTAGCAACGAAGATCAACCTATGATCTTCGTTGCTAGTTTGTTTGGCGCTGCCTCAAAATGCTAGTTTTTTTTTGTTATTTATAAAACGAATAGCTTCTGCCAGCAGCTTCTCCCGCGTGAAAGTCAAAAATTATCCCAAGGGAACATATTCCCGAGATAAAAAGTATCCTATGTGCTATTCCAGACTATAATCTATCTCTGTGCCAAATTTCATCCAGATCTGTCCAGCGGTTTGGGTGTGAAGAAGTAACAAACAGACTATAACATTACCACTATAATTTTAGTGTGATAAACTAATCACAGTTATCATTGTCTCAGAGGCTGTTGAAATTTACAACCTTTTAAACAACTATTTGACAGCCCTGACCACTATCAATAACGGTCGTCGGACTTGATCTCGAGAATCCTCATGTCTAGAAATTATGCCGCCATTGTTAGTTATTTCAAATGTGTTTTTATTGTATTTTTTTTTTCGATTATTTAAGATATTGAATGTTTAGAATTCTTACATGGTAAACTTAGCGACCTTCCTGATGCCATGACGCCGACGCGATTCAATTTATATCACAAAGACAAGCAATATTTATTAACTGAAATTGCAAGTACGATCACATGAACGCAATGCGACGAAATTCGACCGATTTACATTTGAAACCTTCTTAGAAAAACTTTTTAACAAAAAATCAAAACGATTTCCAAAACAAAACGGTGTCTTATGTACAAAACAATGGGTTTTCCGTTATTCGACACCGACTTTTAGTTTTGGTAGGTAACTCCAATTAACATGAAACTCATTTATAGCCAAAGTACTTCTCATGACGATTCCAATAAGCCCAAACACGACTGATTCATACAAAAAAACAGGATATATTGTTTTACTTCAGAGTTCCACTTCACTTCTTCATCAGTTCCACTTCACCAAATAATACTTGCTGAGTGCAAATGATTGCATTATTGATGAAAATACCAAAATCGTTGTATGTATGCCTATAATATTTAAGGAGTTCCCTCGATTTCTCTAGAATCCCATCATCAGATCTGGTTTCCTTATAATGGTACCACCCTTGGAATATCTCCTTTCCAACAAAAAAAGAATCTTCGAATTTGGTTTATACACGACGAAGTTATCCGCGAAAACACACGCAAAAAATGTATATACGGTCGAATTGAGAAACCTCCTCCATTTTTGAAGTCGGATAAAAATACGTGCGAAATATTGTCTGTCGACAAAATTATAATTGCGGCGGTCAATCAGGAAGGTCGAAACCCGGAGTTTCCTTGCGTGACCGAATCAGAAATGTAGACATTCCCAAGACGGTTACCGACAAACTTAAGTTGCAGTGGGCAGGGCACATTTCTGGCAGAACGGATGGTCGATAGGGCCGAAAAGTTCTGGTGCGTGCCGAAAAGTTCAGTGGCGACCTCAAACCGGAAGACGCTGCTTTGGAACGCCTCCAACTAGCTGGACAGATGACCTGGTGAGGGTGGCGGGAGTCCGCTAGATGCAAGACTGAACGGTTCAATGTTGTGACGCTTAGGGGAGACCTATGTCCAGCTGTGGACGTTTGTCGGCTGATATGACGATGAGCCTTATTCTGTAATGAATTCTGCAAGGCAAAGGGCAAAAAAAAGTATGAATAATCCACCAATCACATAGACGGAAATCTACATCGCGTCTGTCGCATGTGATTTGTCGATTTTTCACGCTCTTTGCCTCTCCGAATTCATTATGCAATAAGGCTGCAGGACGGTCTGATAAATTTACGTGCACACCCTGGCATACGTGTATACAGTATATAAGAACTTGTACTGTTGCTTCAATAAACAAAGAAATACCAAATGGCCAAACAAACAACATTTTCTACGTAGTAAATATATGGAACACAATAGAACACATTACAATAATAGTATATTATTGTTATAACGACAATAATGTCTCTGGTCAACACTAATGAGGTGGTCATTCATTATGATTTATTTGGCGTACTGTTATCCTTACGTGTCCAATCCCATGTTTGCCAATTTTTTTTGTGTCTAATCATCACAAAACGATTTTTTTTTATAGGCTCGCGCTTGACCACTATCTCACCTGATGGTAAGCGATGATGTGGTCGACGGTATAACACGCTTGCCTAGAAGAAACCTATTCTAATTTGATTTAAAAACCCCTACGATAACTTGTATAAAGCGCAAGTTTGGTCGTACATGGAGTACTACTCTCACCTTTGGGACGGATCTGCCAAATACCAGCTTGATGCACTAGAGTCGATTGACAGATGGGCCACGAGGCTTATTGGCAACGATGCACTGGTCGCGTCAAAGCTCCAGAGCCTCGAACATCGACGCCGACTTGCTAGCCTGTCGGTTTTTTTATCGGTTACATTTTGAGGAGTGTGCGACGGAACTGCACAATTTGATGCCGCCGAATAGGTTACTTCTAGGCAAGCGTGCTTCACCAGAACATATCATCGCTTACCATCAGGCAAGATAGTGGTCAAACGCGAGCCTATCGATCATAAAAAAAGCCTGCTTACACGTCACGAAAGTTCTCTCACGGCTGCCGCGCGGAAAACTTGTCATGTCGTGTAAGCAAAAGCCTGAGGCAATAAGAAAACGCGCGACTTACATTTGTTTCTTGTGTTATTATTATTTATTTATTCTTTTTATTTTTAACCGACTTCTTGTATGTTTTTTTTTATGCTTTTTCACCGATATCTCCGTCAATTGTGGACCGATTTTAAAAATTATTTTTTATTTGAAAGAGTTTGTTCCGAAATTGGTCCCATTTTAATTTGGTGAAGATCTGATGAAGAACTTCGAAGATATACAACAGAACTCTTCAATAAATAACGGCAAATCTCTCGGGACTGCTGCAATCGCATGTCTGTTTATTGTTTAGACCATTTCATAACATAACATCACGCCAGTACGCTCTTAAGGGGTAAGCAAAAATTCAAAAATTCAAAAGTAGATCTCTCATTTGATCGGTTTTGTTCAAGTTACATGATATTCGGGTAATCAATTCTGGCGTTATAGGAAACTTACTAAACAACTTGCCTATCAGGTAGGTACAACTAAAAAGTGAAAAATAAAAAAAGCAGTTGGTGTCTTTCGTAGGTACCATTTTTTTTGCGTTATGGACACCGACTTCCAAAAATAAAGTTATTTTTCACTTTGTAGTTTTCTTATTTGGAAGTCGGTAGTATTTTTTGTAAAAAAGTTTTTTAATCTAAGCTGTCAAAGAACCAGAGAATATTTTTCTGACAGAATTCTTCTCGTATAAACGCGCTCTAATTACTGAAAATAGTATTATTATTTTGGCAAAAATTCTAGCTTCATTTGTGTTTATTAGTTTCTAAATGTAGAAAAGTTAAAATCTATTTGACAGGTCAGACTTTTAATTATTTTCAGCATCTGATTACAAGCTACGCTTTGTATGTGGCGGATTATGTTACAATAATAATTACAATGATTGTATTGTAACTGTAATCTTTTATTATTAATAGGCTCGCGTTTGATCACTATCTCACCTGATGGTAAGCGATGATGTGGTCGACACTTGCCTAGAAGTAACCTATTCACACTTAACATAAAGACTCGCAGATTGTAGCTAACAGGAAATGCAGACTGCCTTGTTGTTTAATGCTACTGCTTAACTGAGCTACTGGTGAAGCCCTTTTTTTTGTGTGGGCAATCATCCAATGACTTCTCCCGCTCTGGGTGAAGCAGGAGAAGTCATTGGATGAGTCAGTCAGGTTTGGCACTGGTCGTGTCAAACCTCCAGAGCCTTGAAAATCGACGCCAATTTACCAACTTGTCGGCTTTTTATCGGTTGCATTTCGGGAAGTGTCCGATGGAATTACATGATCTTATTCCACCTAGCCCGTTCCATCAACGTACTACAAGACGTACGGCGTTGCGCCATCAGTACATGGTGGGCATCCCACCAATACGCACTAAATGTGTTGGGAATACTTTTATTACGCATACAGCTAAGGAGTGGAATTCCCTGCCTGTGTCTGTGTTTCCCGATAGCTACCACCTAAGTCAAGAATGAATAGGTTACTTCTAGGCAAATGTGCATCGTGCAGGTGAGACACTGGTCAAGCGTGAGCATTTCAACAAAAAAAAAGTTCCCCTAATGAAAAATTTTGGTTATTTACCGCTCGAGTGCTTGAAACGTGGATCCACGTGATACACAATGGCTTATTAATCGTTTCGATAAATACGGAATTGACCCGGTTAAGGGCCGATTTTACAAGAGATAACTTTTACCTAAGAAGTACAATGCACAGTTTGACAGCTTTTTATACGGAGATTTGACAATAAAATGTATTCTTCAGTTAAGTGTCCCCAGCCTTGCCCGCGTAATAAAGGTACCCTATGTCTTTGTTTGTACCTCTGACAACGTCAATGATGATGGGTTGAGTAGTTAAGGTTGCCCTAGTCGATCATTCTTCCATACAAAAGTATTCTGGCGATTACTCCACTGTTTGACGGTGTACGTTCTAAATAAAAAACCGGCCAAGTGCGAGTCGGACTCGCGCACGAAGGGTTCCGTACCATTATCGCAAAAGACGGCCAAAAAATCACGTTTGTTGTATGGGGGCCCCACTTAAATATTTATTTTATTCAGTTATTAGTATTTGTTGGTATAGCGGCAACAGAAATACATCATCCCCGGCCGGGGTTTGCACGCAGTTATATTATCTTCTATCATGTTCCTTGTTCTTAGTTTTTAAACTTTCTGGCGAACACTTCACCGAACACTACACACCACACACAGTAATATTCACACAATTCTGTTTTATCGAATACTAGCAATCTTTTCACCTTGTTTATTAACAGCAATTTCTTACATAATTTTCCATTATTATTATTTTGATATTTTCATTTTGACAACCGACGCGACGCCGACCACAGATTGACACGCGCTCTGTCGTTTGTCTACGGTTTTGACAAATGATCATAGAGCCGTCGAGATTTTGGTCGTATATTTATTGTGTTTTATTTAGATATTTATTTTATACGTATACACTTACATACAGCGACTCACCTACTGTGTTTATTTATAATATTTTGATATTATATATCTTGTTCTATTTTTATTTCTTAAATATGATAATATGATCCGTTTCCGTAAATGTGTCCGTGGCATCAACATTGGGCCCTATCAGAATATCAGCGCAGCGTTATTTTATTTTTGATATCGTTGCTCATGCTGAGATAGGAGCCTTTTTGGTCTCGCACGGGGTAATTTATTTTTATTTTTTATTATTGTTTGTGTTTTTCTTATCTCGTGTCTCCTGTGCGGGTCACAAATAAATATTTTTCTTTCTTTCTTTCTTTCTTTCTTTTCTTTCATCTGTGAAATTTTCAACTGTCTGGCTATCACGGTTCATGAGATACAGCCTGGTGACAGACGGACAGACTGACAGACAGACGGATCGCAGAGTCTCAGTAATAGGGTTCCGTTTTTACCCTTTGGGTACGGAACCCTAAAAATGATATCAATTCTCTCATCATTATCTAGCACTGTATGGAAACAAAAAAAATATATATTTGAAAGTTATGAGCGTCGAAAGTTCCACATTTCAACACTAATTTTAACGCATCATTGGGCGCAAATAAATACTGTAAGAAGAAGAAAATTTCAAAAGAGTCACCATACAGGGATAGATAGTAGTTCAAAAATGAAAATAATTTTATTTTAAACAGATACATTTAGTTGTTTTTCATGATATCCATACTCCCAAAGGTCTGTTTATAAAATTTCGCGCGCTAGGTTTTGTCCTAAATCATCATCCATATCGCTACAAATTTGCAAAAGTGTGTATTCGTACGCGAACTAGCTTCTTACTGCTCATCACAGCATCTATCTCTTTCGCACGTGTTGTCGGTTGATATAGCATGCATTTTAACCCCGCGCACAAAATAATTCGTGCCGTCGACTAGGGCAACCTTAAGGCGTTAAAACGTAATAAACGAACAAATTCAGATTAGCTTTTATAATATTACTAGCTGTTGCCCGCGACTTCATCTGCGTAGCATTAGTACTTCAAATAGCCTTTTTTATATCGCGCAAAAATATTGTAGGTGTATAATAATATTGAAATATTGAGAATATTTTAGTTCACCATACAAACTTCCACCCCTTTCCTTAATGATTTCCGGGATAAAAACTATCCTATGTCCTTCCCAGGATCTCAAAGTATCTCCATATCAAATTTCATCTAAATCGGTTCAGCGGGTTAACCGTGAAAAGGTAACAGACAGACAGACAGAGTTACTTTCCATTATTAGTATTGATTAGTTAGGATACAAAATTTGCTCTAACTCAATTTAAAAGGCTTTAAAGATATTTTGGTTCATTTTTCCCAATCATACAAAAGTAACCATTAAAAGCGATCCAAATACATAGAACCAAACCGAACAATACCTATTCTACTTTTAATATTTGCATGGCAGCATGTCAACATAGCCGTCGTTGCCACCTGCTCACAGTAACTCTCAAAACACACAGCAATCATTTATACGAACTTCCCTTTTACAAGGTTTTATTTAACTTGCAATGTATGTATGTATGTAAGTGTGTTCGGGTCAAATCTTGCAACTGAATTTTAAAGCAGATATCTTCCACCGATTAAGATTTAATTTTGCATACACGTTTAGTTTGGATGACAGTGAATAGTTAGCTAAGTGACGTCATTCTAAATCCAATATGGTGGACGGCCCAAGATGGCGGACTAGTTATTTTTTGTGCACTGTCATGATATGGGTATCAAATGAAAGGGTTTGCTGAGTAGAATACGAAAAAAGGTTTGATATTGTAATGAATTGAAATGAACAAGGATTGATACTGAGAAATGCCAGATGGATAAAAGCAAGAAAAAAAACTTTCTTTTCTTTATATATCACTTTGTCCGATCCGGGAATCGAACCCAGGACCTCATGCGCAGCAGTAGCGCTCGCGACCACTACACCAACGTTTTGTTTATATTTATACGCTTTGGGGAGTGTTCACATACACACATCCAAATCCAACGAACAGGCGTCGTCAACGAGCGACGCGGCACGACGGCGGCGCGGGGGCCGGGAGCACAACAGTGTCTCGGCACGGCATTGCATCTTCCGACACGACCGCGTTCAGACATACTTGTCTTTTGATTTAAATACTTAAGAGTGCTATAATATTGTAAACCACCTAATAAACCTGTACACAGTCCGCTTGCTTTCCTTTAACCTGCGCCTACTCCCCAAAACGTATTGGTACATATAACATCACGACTGTAGGTACTCCCTGAAAAGATAGACAGAGGGCATATATACACAAAAGCAACATTTTGCCATGTACGTAGGTAAGTTTTTAAGGGGTGTGTACTTGAAATAACGTTCACATGATATAATTTTCATATGCTATAAAATAACCTTAAAAATAACCTTGAGGAGCTCGTGGCTAAATAATAACAGCCGCACGGGTCAATCATCAAGGTTAAGCATCGCTTGACAAGGTCGGTCCGTGGATGAGTGACCATTTCAACATACCGAGTTTCCTCCGTGCCTCGGAAAGCACGTTAAGCCGTTGGTTCCGGCTGTCATTTGAAGATCTTTGACAGTCGTTGCAAGTAGTCAGAAGCTTGAGATCTGACACCAGTCTTGCCAAGAGGTATCGTGTTTCCCAGTTACTGGGTTGTGGAGGTCAGATAGGCAGTCGCTCCATGTAAAACACTGGTACTCAGCTGAATCCGGTAAGACTGGAAGCCGACCCCAATATAGTTGGGAAAAGGCGGATTGATTGATGCTATAAAAATAACCTAATTTCATGTGATCTAATGTTATATTTCATAAAGCCTTCACTTGCTCTATTAACATTCAGTATACGTTAATTTCATATAATTTTCAATTACTTTCTGACTACCGTCGCTTGACAAAATTATGATGTACCAAATCCTAACTTCATTTTAAAATCCTTGTTCAATGATACCACACATGATGGGGTGGGCAATTTTTTCTTTGTTGACTTTGTGCTCCCTAAAGGGAGCCATATTCAATTTAATGTGACGTCACATAGCCTTTAACCAGCGGACAAACAAGGCGCTTCGAACGACATCTCATTTGTCAAATTATGATAAGTAGCTTGGAAGTTATGAGGGAACAGATGAACATACATACGTGCATACTGGTCAAAAACATAACCCTCCTATTTGCTTCTTCGTAGTCGGGTAATAAAAATACTATGTTTTGAATATTATTTTTGACTATAATCTGGCAAATTATAATTAATTTGAGCTATGGAATAATCTGACTGACACAAAGAGACTAACAGCCTTTGCCAGATTTAATCATATTCATCTTCCGTCACTGTAAATCTAATTATTCCTAAATGCTTCATTATATCCGTATTAGAAACCTTACTTGCTTTGATCAGCATATTACCACATATTCGGAGCAGATGAAACCTAATAAGGGGTACACCAACAGCCATATTATGATGTAATGTCACAATGAGTGACACACTCTTAGGGCGAGGTCACACTGCTGACCACTGACCGATGACAATTTTTACAAGCTTTTATTTAACTTGCAATGTATGTATGTAAGTGTGTTCGGGTCAAATCTTGCAACTGAATTTTAAAGCAGTTATCCTCCACCGATTAAGATGAAATTTTGCATACACGTTTAGTTTGGATGACAATGCATGATTAGCTAAGTGACGTCATTCTAAATCCAATATGGCGTACGGGCCAAGATGGCGGACTAGTTATTTTTTGTGCACTGCCATGAAATGGGTATCAAATGAAAGGGTCTGCTGAGAAGAATACGAAAAAAGCTTGGTTTAAAAAAAAAAAATAATGAATATTTTATTAACCACTGAACCTGATGGTTAGCGATGATGTGGTCAACGATGAAATACGCTTGTCTAGAATAATGACATCGACTGCTCTGGATTTTGATTGATTTTCAATTTTAATCAAATTGCAAGCGCTACCGAACAAGCGGAAAATATACAAGTCCGTGACCTATCGTACTTTATAGATCAGAATGTTGGGCTGTGAAAAAAATGGATGAAAAGAGTTACCCATGCTACTTGGAATCTGCGCAACAAGGTTTTCTTTTTCGATACATTCCTGTCACCTATCACGCTAACACTGACTCCCTTATCTTTCATATCATTCCTTACACAATCCATCCATCTTTTTATTTGGCCCTACTCTCCCTCTCCAGCCATCCACATTTATATTCATAATATCCGGTATCCACTTTTCCTCTCTTTTTAACATGCGTTTCATCCCTACTCATCACATGACCATACCAGGACAAACGGTTTCCTTACAGCTTTTCTGTCACTGGCGACACTTTCAAACTTCCTCTAATATACAAATTTCTCACTTTATCTATTCTCGTCACTCCGCACATCCATCTCGACATTTTCATCTCTGCTACATGCAATCTCTTTTCAGCCATCTTTTTCACAGCCCAACATTCTGATCCATACAGAGGTCTAATCACGGACTTGTAGATTGAAGGGCATCCGTGGGTCGCAAGTTGTTAATTAGTTCTTTACTTAGTTCTAAACGCTCGTCTTTATAATAAAGTACATCGGTTAATTGATATTTACACGTTGAACAAGTCTGCGCTGAAAGCAAAGCTAAAGAATTGGTAGCAGAATTTGTCTTACGGCGATGCGGAGGATTTTCTTGCGATCGCCTGAGAAAGGTACTCAAGAGGTGATCGTCGGAGTATCTTCTGTATGGTTGGGATATCTTCTATAACATGATACGTACCTATACAGTAATTTGCAAATGGCATGCATTGACGGAAGTGCATACATAAAATAATAAAATAATATTAATGAGCAGATTGTGTGTGTCATTGGTTTTGGTGGTAGTGGTCTTGGATACTATTCCTGTAATTATACAAATATCAAGGTGCGTGTAATCAATTGTTTAATAAAGCTTTCTGCGGTATGTTTACAAATCAGTATGGTAATTACTGAGTCACTAACATTTAAGTTATAATATTCAATGGTTACGAGGAACTGAAACTCCTGAGATACAAGTATATTTTTACTTAGTACAGGAGCCAGCTGTTCAACCTGATTCTATCCACCTTTTTTTTACAAATGTTTAGTGTATTATTAACCTTGTGTTACTGTTTTGTACACTACACTTTTTTTTTGTTCCAGTGACCTGTCGTTGGCAAAAATGGGTGTGTTATACACACAACTATGGAGAATACAGGCGTCAAATCTTATTATGTGGTTGTTCATTAGATATCGATCAATATATTGAAATTCACTAGTGATCGATGACTAACCGAATGGTCGAACAATATCGATTGGTTGACGTCGATGAAGCAAATAGAAAACTTAATGAATGCCAACGATGACGCTGGAATTAACATGGCTACCTACTGGGCCCAAACTATGGGAGACCAGGGATGCAAATGCAATTTTCTCATAATATCTCACAGAGCTTTTTGAATATCAGAATCCTAATCAGTACACACGATTTTGGGAAAAAATACCAAATAAAAACAGTGAAATTTTTTGGCCCACATATTTATTTATAATCAGACTTTTAGATTTTACATTAGTATTACTTCAAATTAAACAAGCTTCTACGTATATTTAAAAAAATATATAACAAATTTAATTCAAAAATTGCATTGCCACGAGAAATAAACATGACAATGTGTGCAAAATTTCAGCGCTATCGGACACTTCTAATCTTGTACAAAAAACGTCGATAGCGCGATATAGGAAAGTGTTACCGAGTAGCAACAAGTAACATTCATAGGTAGGTTACTACACAGAGTCAAATTAAATCAAGCTTATCTTTTTTATTCTTTCATAAGGGCAAAGTAAAGTATAAGGAGAGCCTTAGAGGACTATAACGTATCAACTGAAACAATAGAGCTCATAAAAGATATCTATGAGAAAAAAGTCCAGAAATAAAAATGCGCACAGGTGTGAGACAGGGTGACCCATTATCACTCAGATTGTTCATTGCTGTTATTCAATACATCTTAAAAACCTAAACTAGACTTATAAGGGGTATCGTACTGTTTTCGGAAACACCAACACCGTTACAAATGATGATAAACGACCTCAACAACGTCAGTCGTCAACTCATCACATTGGCTTAGAACTAAACACCACTGAAACCAAGGTTTTGACAAGCAGAGCAAAACTACCAATTAAAGTTGAGGACGGAGTATGTACATTGCCACGTTGGATGGCAATGCTGATTCTCTGGCCGAAGAAAAGGCCAGCCCTCTGGTCACGTGAAGAGTCGACGAGCTTGGTGCTAATAGGTATTGATTCATACATTCAAAAAGTCACGCCTTTAGCCATGGGAGTGGGCAGAAACTAGAGAACGCCTCCTGCTATGATCCTTACATAAGAGATTCATTACTCTTTTTATGTAACCTGCGTTACATATTTTATTGTAATCACAACTCAGTTCGCCAAGAGACAAGTTCTACCTAGATTAGGGACTACCATGCATACAAACTGATTGTTTAAAAATACTTACAGATAAGATATTATGTTCGCTCTAAGATTAGCTATGTAACAATGAACAAATAAACTCATACTTCATTGTTCCAATCATTTACAGGTAATTATACCAAGACAAACGATTCTCTTTCAAGTTTTCTGCACTGGCGCCACTTTCAAACTCTCTCCATTAGATTCAAGTTAAACTACATTTTATTTATGTTATTATATTAAAAAAAGGGAACAGTAAACAACTACATTATAGGATAAAACATTCGAAATATTTTGTATACGTAATAATGCAGCCCACGGCACTGTTCACAGGTTAACAAAAATGAATAAAACTATAGGTGGCTAGAAAGTAGCCACACATGCATTACATATTACACACTCCCCAAAAAGCCAATCTGACAAAGTAAGTGTGATTGCGAAATAACTGGGTAGGTAAATTAAATTAAAAACAGTATCAAAAACACACTAACCCCAGCCACAACAGCTCCCATGGGAACGTGCGACGTCTATAAAATTATAGCATCATTATTCCATCTTAGAAATGAAGTTAATAAAGTTCAAGTTCTAACGCCTTGCCGCACAACGTTCTCCATTTCTGATCATACACGAAAACAAGCCAACTTCAGTTGCCCTTGTCTTCCTTGCATACCGCTAGCAGAAAGCCTGACAAATTTATGTCATTAACTAGTACACCCACAATCGCTACAGGAATTATATAGCGAAGTTTGAAGACCCAATTAATACCGCTGGTACCACTAAACCGAGCTAAATACCAACAGACATACGAATCGATATTCATGGTACCCTTGCCAAGGTTAGTCTGTGAAAAGGTGATTAAACTCTAACACCTCCGTGCCTCGGAAAGCACGTTAATCCGTTGATCCCACCAGCAATTGTACATCTTTGCTAGCCGTTGCAGGTTGTTAGAGCCAGAAAATCTGAAACCAATATAGCCAAAGGGGTCTCGTGTAACTCCATTACTGGGTTGTGGAGGTCAGATAGGAAGTCGCTCTATGTAAAATGATGGATCGGCTTCCAATATAGTTGTAAAAGGCTAGGCCGAAGAAGTTACAGAATAATATTGCAGTATTTTGTAAAACAGTTGTGTATTGTAAGTATAACAATATTATTTCTATGTATCCAGTTTTTATTATGGTATCACATAGGAAGCCAGAAAAAATCATGTCGTTACCTACTATTGCCAATCTCCAGACATCAAGCATTAGGTACGTGGCAAACTTTAAAGAAATAGAGACAAGACTCAAGATACCAGCTGAGGCCAGTGGCAAATTAATCGGACGGGGTCCTACCTTGCCGGAGGGATTCGTTATAAAACTGGTAGCGAAATAGGTATATATTCTTGAGTTATAGTTGCCGGCACGTAACTTGGCAAGTGTCGTTAGATGCGCTTAAGTCGTATTTTAGGTCTCTTTGGTTACCAAGCGGGACGCGAGGGACGATTAGCACCGTTCCGAGCATACGATTGGTTGGCCAGTTGACACAAGGATCGATTTACCAATCACCCCGCGTCCACATTCCGTTCGCTCTATAACCATGTCAAGTTACATGCCGGGGACAGAGACTATACAAAGTCTTCTAGACAGAACGTATTTAAGACGTAGAAGAAACTGTCAGGTCTTTCGTTCTTGCTTATAGAAAAACTCTATGAAACAAAAGAGACAAACAAACGCTACCATCTTGAATTTCAGAGTGACATTTTTTCAGGCACTGTGGTAGTATTTCGGTTAACAGCTATAATTAATGTTTTTCGCTCCTTTCACGCGTTTGTCTCGTTTTTAACAGGAAGAATTTTGTTGATTAATTATCTTCATGAACCATGGCGTGTGTGGCTATCGGTTGCAAGAGTAGAATGGGCGTATTATCAGGAAATAATCAAAGGATAACTTTCCACAGGTCAGTTATCGACTAGCATACTGAAGTTATTGTGCAGGGAATTCATTTCATAGTCTGTCTAGAATAAAATAATCTTAGTTCTAAATACGTCGAGGAAGTATAGTTTCATTTAAATCATTCATTTAGAGAAATAAAAAATCTTTATGCGTTCGCTGATAGAGCTACGACAGTTTACGCACTTACGTTTTGGTGTTAGAGATGTGACTATGTGACAACAGTTACAATAAAAAATTATCGTTACTATTTGTACAATCGTACGAGAGTAAAAAAATCACTTTCATTATCATGATATAGTATTTGCGCTAGCTATTATTAAACATTATATACAACGTGTATAATGCACAGAAAAGTTACAAAAAAGTGGTAGTGTACTTGCACAATTAGTGATAAGTTCACTCTTTGTATGAGTACACGTCAACTCTTTAAATAATTATAAAGAATCTCTAAAGAAAACATTATAAAAGAAATCCCCTAGCCAGGGACGATTCTTACAGACTATTAATTGAGAAATTTTGTAGATCGGGACAAACCCGAAACAATATCGATATGGCAGTGGCACAGATCTAGTACTGATTTATGTCTATATAGATGTATCTATAGCATACTCGGCCACACTGGTACAAAAGATGGCATAGACAAAATAATATATCCATCTCTTTTTGCTTATGATGTTATCTGTTAGTGCGAAAGTGAATACCGATACTAAAATTCCGTCTTAAATATGTTCCGTCTAGGTATAGAATGTATCTGACCGGGGATTATTATACCTAACTTAAATTGATTAAATACATAATTTGTTCTTTTTTTCTTATTTTTGTAAGTAGCGTCTCCTGTTTTACGGCCTCTCGCGCCGAGAGCTTCTGACTGCGAGCCCGTGGCATTTTGCCCGCTCTGCCACCTTATTGTTACGCCACTGAATACTGCTAGTAGTTACAGATAAGCCGTACCCGAGGGTAATTAACGGGCATTCAATTAATCAATCATAAGCTTGTCAGTTAATGCTTGATTAGTCGGGTGACGAACAGGGACTAAAGCTGGGACATGGCTTGAGGTATCGTAACAAATGGACCCGTATGCCCAAATTAGCCGCTTGTTATACCATTAATCTTTACTTAGATTAATTACCGGGAAATAGGGTTGCCTGTACTAGTTTTGATGGTCAGAACTTGACGGTTTTTTGCAGTGTCAGCAACAAAATATTGTTTGTCTTTTGAGAAAATTGTTACGGAAGTAAGTAACATTTAAGGACTGTTAGAGATCTACAACGGACGACCACCCATCTACGGGTCGACCTCGGCAAGCATTGCTTAACCTTGAAGATCGACCCGTGCGGCCGTTATTGCTTACCTAGGCTTGTTTTAAAAAAAAGAGAAATATACAAGTAATATATAAGCTTTATTTACGCATTACGTCAGCTCAAAAAAACAACCGACTTGAAAACTGCACTATCCACTTATAGTAGGGGAGCCCTAGAAGGGATTTAGGGATTTACTCAAGCGTGGCAGAATAACATAATGGGGGATACGTTGTACCCGGTTAAGTACCTCCACCACATATGAGCCCCATATATAAGGCCGCCCGTCAAGGATAAAGGATCAGATTTGTAAAAAAAAAATAAATGATCATCTGAAATTCTCGAGCTCGTCAGATTAAGGTAGGGTGAGTTAATTACATGCTAAAAAGTGTATATTCCACTAATCTGACAATTTGAGAATGACGTAAAGAAAGGGAAGGGATACAAAGTTGTAAAAAAGAACGTCATCTCGACATTCTCGAGCGTGGCTAACTTTATTTTTATTTTGAAGGAAATAATTCAAGGATAACGAAAAAAATATAATCTGACGATTTCCACAAGCCGAAGTAACAAAATCTCGTCGATAAAGTTTAATGCGTGCAGCTGCGAGATGTCTAAATTCCCCTATATAATCTATTACTCTCTCACTCCGTCCCCACTCTGATTTCTGTTGCCATGATGTCTAGGGACGCGGTATCGAATACGAAGTATCGATACTGTACTCATGAGTAGAATCGAAACAAAAGTATCGATACTTCAAGTTATCGAGTACTTTTCTTAGAGCATAGGTCAATAACAGTCAGTAAATAACGTCAGTTTAACTTTAGTAGGGCGGCACATGAAAAAACTAAGGGTATTGGTACACAAATTTAATACAATAATAGAAAAAGGCAACTGTAACTACAAAAATAAAAAAAAATAGAAACAAAATTAAATTATTTAGTACGTTAAGCGAAATGAATACGATAAAATTAAATGACAACGGTGAACGAGTGAGTGATTAATTAATAAATTAATTATAAATAATGAAATGTTTTTGAGCATTATTTTATTATATTATTTTCTTATAAATACAAGTATTCTACTTAAAAAACATACACTTTATATTTTCATGAAATTTCCTGAGCTTCTCGATTAAATAATTTTAATGATTTAAAAAAAATATGCTTTTTTGTCAGATTAGGCGAATCCCTCTAGATAATCGTCAGATTATGAGACAGCACGTCTAGGATATAAAGATGAACCATATATATCTTAATCTGATGCGCTTGAGTATTTCAAAATAGCGATTTTTTTTGCACATTTTAATAATGGCCGCGAGTTTGTGTCACATCGAAGTCGTCAGATTATTGAATGAGAGCTTTTTTTAGGTTCACTTAACACCCCCTATTTTCATTTTCAACCCTTACGTACGACGACCCGCATCTTGCAAACGATCAGATTAACATGCGCAAATTATTAAAAATACGTAGGACACTGATGCTATCAATATTTGACGCGCTCGAGTATGTCCATCCAACTGTATTTTTTTACATATTTGAAAATCTATAGCCACTCCCCCCACCGATGAAAAGGTATCCATTATATAACATGTTTTCTTCTTATCATCTAAGCTTTGCAACCCAATAGGTCTCTATGACGCTCGAGTAAATCCCCATTTAGCATCGTGGGCTCCCCTACTAATGCATATGTATATTCATAGCTCAAGTACAGGATAATTCTCTGGGGCAATAGTGTAGATAGTAATTGTTTAATACAGGCCTCCGGATCACAAGCCAAGAGGCAACACTGGGGCCCATGAGCAATGCTGCGGATCTTGGATCCTACAAGGTCTATACCCGCGAAACCGCGATAAGCGGCAGCGGTAACTAGGGGTTTGTTTTTGGGATACCGATTCCCGTATAGCTGGAAAGTGGTAGTCCTACAATTCTACAAGCATACACAACTTACAGCTACACTTACATTTGTCCCCGTGCTGGTCTCCTGGTCTCGTTCAAACCCGTGTCCGGTCGAGGGTTATAGGGGGAAAATATGTATAATAATAAAAGACAATCGACGTATTCTGGACCGGATCCCCGGCAAACAACCAGACACGCTCCCGAAAAAATACTTCGCTGCGCGATATAAACCAAATCTAGACTAATGTGTTACGTCCCGCGATATCAATGACTACCTTTCAAGTGTCAACTTTAACTCAATCAAAAGCTGTCAAAATCGATGACAGCGAGTTGACACAGTGTTGCATCAAAATAATAATAAAAAAGACAAAGATGGTACGGAACCCTTCGTGCGCAAGTCCGACGCGCACTTGGCCGAGTTTTATTATTTTGATTGACAGTTTACGATTTTATTTGACTTTTATATCTAAACTTTAACTGACATTCTTTATTTTACAATTGTTATTCTGTAGCATCATTTAATTTAATTTATAATTATTTTTATCAAATTTTCGCTTTTAGCAATAAGGCCGCCCATTGTGTCACCCAGTGTAATGTTTTCTTCGTCTATAATTTCTGTAACTTATATGGTGTACATAATATAATAAAGAGTATTGTATTCTATCTTACCTAATATTAATTCAATTTATTTATTACTAGCGGACGCCCCGCGGTTTCACCCGCGTAGTGCCCGTTCCCGTGGGAATACAGGGATAAAAAGTAGCCTATGTCACCCGGGGATAGTGTAGCTTCCCAACGGTGAAAGAATTTTTGAAGTCGGTCCAGTAGTTTTTAAGTTACATACAAAATACAAATCTTTCCTCTTTATAATATTATTATAGTATAGATATAGATTTTACTCAATTGCTGTGCCCGACAATCCATGTGAACTGTGTTACTATTTATAAGATCTTGTTAAACTCATGTATTATGCAATACAGAAGTAATAAAATAAAGATTTGAATTTGAAATACCTGTACAATGTCACAGTCACTTCGCACTAGTACGGTTGTGGTTATATCTACATTCGGTTTAAAATAACTTTGAGGACTTTGTGCCAACATTGAATTTCACTTTTTGCCTGACTTGGCAATCCGGGATCTCACGCTCAGCAGTCGCACTTCCAACCGCGAGACCAACGAGGCAGTCAAAGTGAGACATATTATTATATCGCAGTTATCACAAATTATGGTGGTTATTGGTAGTTAACCAGCATTCATCGCAGCGAATACTTAACGAGCTCGTAAATACGAGTATGAGCAATTATGTCACTCTAGCACTATCTCGATCGTAAAACTTTTTACAAGGCAATAATATTAGTTTATGCAATGGTCATATATTAGGGGTTATTAAAACACGAGCGTGGGTTTGGGTGATAATAATATCACGCGAGTGTTTTAATACCTAATTATATGCTGTAGCATACACTATTTTATCTTAACGCATACAGTTGAAATAAAACAATAGTGTCATTGTCTATGGAGGCGCGCGCTGCGCAGCCATGCGCAATGAGAATCTAAATTGCCCGCCATACAACATATTTTTCCGTTTCCATTTTCGTATTATTTCAACTGTATGAGTGAAGATATATGACGGAGTTATGGCCGAACATACTTAAAAATATATATATATATAAACGTCAGAATTGAGAACCTGCTCCTTTTTGGGAAGTCGGTTAAAAAGTACTTATTGTCACAGTTAAAAAACCATAACAAAATATGCATAACAGGACACCTATATTTCCCGGTGAGTTAGGTAAGGGTTCACTTATACTACAGAAATAAGTCAGCACCCATCATCTGCCAAGGCTTTGCACAACTATTGGGTTCTAACTAGACGAATGCTTCATATCACTCATCACACATCATCAGTCCATTACTATTCTCACTACTGGGACACAGGCCTCGGACAGGGAATGGCCCGTAATCCACCACGCGGGCCCAGTGCGCGTTGGTGGATGTCACATGTCTTCGAATTTTTGGTTCTAGGACATGCCGGTTTCCTCACGAAGTTTTCCTTCACCGTTTTGAGAGCAGTGGTGATGAAATAATTTAAACAAAGTAAAGCGCCTTTCTGGGCTCGAACGCACGACCTACAACTTGTAAGTCGCGGACGATACCACTGGTCTACCACTGCTCTCAAGAAGAATGCTTATTTTATTTATTTTGCACGCTAACAAGATCCAGCATCAGCATCTAACTATCTAACCTCCATAATCCAGTTACAAGGTAACACGTTATGCGGGTCGTCTGACGCCCATGTGCTGGTTTGGTCCCTGGGGTGGTCACGGCGTGCAATGTGTTCTGGTGCGCCGGTGATGAGGGTACTGTTATATCTTAAAATACACGCGAATGCATATAAAATAATAATGATGACCACGCTGGTCGTTACACGTGGAACCATCTTTGCATTGTCAGCGTTTACGACACATCGCTAGTTTTCTAGAGCCGGATAGGCAGTGTGGATTTGAACGTCGTCGCGGATGCGTACTTTTATTGTATTTACTGAAAGTCAATTAAAATTCTATTCCAGTGCTTAATTAATTGTTTTTTTAAAAACCATTTTAAGAACCACCCCGTAACAGTGGTGTCAGAAGTGGGATACTCAGCAATCGTTGGCTGGTATCCGTTATACGATCCGCGGAGTGCGTCTTGACAAACTCTTTCAAAATCCTTCGAACTCTTACTAACTCTTACAAAATTAGTTGGTGTGCAAATCACAAACTCTACGAATTCCGAGGAACTGCGACAGTAAGTCTTACCACGTAAGCCTGCCACCCTCTGGCCTATCACCACCACGTGGTGCCACGTGTCCGCGCCGTGTGACTTCACAACGTGATTAAGCCTGTTCGTGCTTCTTATCTGACGTTGGTGTCAGGACTCGCAGCCACCATCCTACCCAACTAGGCACTTACCTGGTTTACCTGGTGCCGTCGCCGTCGGCTCCGCTGCTATACACGTTGTCTGTGCGACACGTGTCCGCCGCCGCTCACTTTGCCGCTGCCGACGAAGTCCCGCTGCTGCCCTGGTTCCTGTTGAGCTGCGAGTGCAACATACCTGCTCTACTCAAAATCTACGATGTCCACACTCCTTCTCGCGGTGCTGCTGTGAGTCGAACATTTGATAATTTGTTATTGCTCAACCTTGTCCCAAATAGTATCTATATTATTTGTTTTCCTTACAAATCCTTATTTTATCGAATATATTTATTTACCTTCTTTTGATCGTTAGTCAACTTATGACCAAAATGAGTAAAACTGAAATCTCGCTAAGCGAACAATATCCTATTAAAATTCTTTGTGATTTTATTGATACATACAATGGAGATCGTGAGACCTTGTCCGCATTTTTAACTAATTGCCAAAATTCACTAAACCTAGCGTCCGAGAGTCAGAAAAAATTGCTCCTAAAATATATCCTATCCAAATTGCGAGGCAAAGCTCAAATAGCCTGCTCAAACAAAGTTTTCGATGACTTTGATTCGTTGCAGTCATTCCTTCGCCAAAATTTTGGTGAAAGGAAACATTATAGCCATTTATTCTTCGAGTTGCAATCTTGTAGGCAACAACAAAATGAGTCAGTGTCACAATTCTCTTTGCGCTTGGAAACCTGTCTCACCGACATGCAGACCGAAATTCACAATTCCGAAACTACTAAGAAAGATCTGTCAGGTAGAATCGCAATGACGGAAGACCTAGCTCTCCACACTTTTATTTTTGGCTTAAAACCTAACCTCAGTAATATGGTGCGGTGTAGAAACCCTAAAACTCTGAATGATGCTATTAACATCGCGATCGAAGAAGAAAAAATTCAAAATTTCTCTCTAAAAATCTCCCCAAAAATCGCTAAAGCTTGTAAGTTTTGTAATAAACCTGGTCACTTAGAAAACGAGTGCCTGAAAAAAAACCGATTTCGTTCACAACCTCCAAACTCGTCTAACTCTCAATATCAACAAAATTCTCAGCCGAGTCAATCAACAGACGCAGTCTGTAAATATTGCAAGAAACCGGGCCATGATATCTCTCAATGCTATAGGCGCAAATATAACAATTCTAGAAAGAATAACCCTTCGATTCAACATAACGTTATGGCTTTACCCGATCATGTTGAATCGCAGGAAGAAACTGAAGAATGTGCTGACGATTTAAACTAAACAGTCGGGTGTCGCTAGCGTGCCGCACTACGCCCGACCGTATTCAAGGCACAACAAAATCTCGCATTACAAACCCACAACTTCATTTAAATCATAATCAATCTAAATCTTTTAGATCAATTGTGACCAATCGACCGGGTAACCAGCCCCAAACTGAAGGTCAACTTCTAACCCATCCGGCTAATCGACAGGGTAGCCAGTCCCAAACCGAAAGCCACTTAAAATCTCGTGTTGCCATGCGACAGGGTAATCAGTCCCAAACCGAAGGCTACTCAAAATCTCGTGTTGCCATGCGACAGGGTAACCAGTCCCAAACCGAAGGCTACTCAAAATCTCGTGTTGCCATGCGACAGGGTAACCAGTCCCAAACCGAAGGCCACTCAAAATCTCGTGTTGCCATGCGACAGGGTAACCAGCCCCAAACCGAAAGCACACACACCTCAAACAAATCTCAACATATTCCGTCAGGAACCTCTGTCTCGTTGAGTCCTAATGCCCTACAAAACCAGGAGTCCGTCACTCCAATTCATGAAATTAAATCTCACAAAATCTCTCTACCCCACGTATTTCTCAATACCAATTTTTCAAACAAACCTCTGTGTTTTCTTATCGACACTGGAGCTAGTGTTAGTATTGTTAAGCTTCAAAATTTTAATTCTACACCATCCTTATCCAGTGATAAAATTAAACTCAAAGGTCTGAGTGAAGACGACTCCTGCTACGAAACTTTAGGGTCATTCACCATCGATTTCGAATATATTCTCCCTCCAAATTCTAAAGTCTGTTTTAGTCACACTTTCCACGCCGTCAGTGATAAAGTACGGCTTAATTACGATGGCATATTAGGTAATGATTTCTTACAAAAACTTGGGTGTGACGTTAGGTATTCTCAAAACTCATTGCTCATTGATGGTCATCTCATACCGCTAAACTTCAGTAAGCCTGTCTATACCATCCCGCCTCGCTCCGAGGTGATAGTTGAATGTTCTGTGTCAAACTCCTTAGAAGAGTTAAAATCCATGAAAGAAGGTCTAGTTCTTGATCATATGTATGCCGAAGGAGTCTACTTAGCAAATTGTATTGTTTCAGTTAAACCTAATAATCGCATTAATATCTCAATACTGAATACCACTGAGTCTAAAGTCGTATTCAAAGATTATTGTGTCCATTTGATTCCCTTCAAAAACGTATCACTGTCCTCCCAATCGTGCAATCAAGATAATGTTCAATTTATTAATAATCTCGATGACGTGTCCTTACATAGATCACAACAAGTACTAGACCTCATCCGAACAGAACATCTAAACCCTGAAGAAACAAAGATCCTTTTAGAATGTTGCTCTAATTACACAGACATCTTTTACCTTGAGGGCGAGCCCTTAACTTGCACTAATGCTATTGAGCATTCGATCAGTACTTTTGATGCTGCCCCAATTCACGCAAAATCTTATCGTTTCCCCGAGTGCCACAAAAGTGAAGTCGAAAGTCAAATAAAGAAAATGCTCGATCAGAACATTATCCGTCCTTCAAAATCACCATGGAGCGCCCCTATTTGGGTAGTGCCCAAAAAGATAGACTCATCGGGTAAGCAAAAGTGGAGGATAGTCATTGATTATAGGAAACTCAATGATGTGACTGTTACCGAAGTTTATCCTATTCCTTTAATTACGGATATTCTAGACCAACTAGGTCATTCGAAATATTTTACTACGCTTGACCTTGTAAGCAGTTTCCACCAAATAAATTTAAATCCTAAGGACGCGCCTAAAACTGGCTTTACGGTAGTAGGAAACGAAATTTCTGGGCACTACGAATTTACAAGAATGCCTTTTGGACTAAAAAATGCCCCTGCTACATTCCAAAAACTTATGAATACTGTCCTATCTGGTCTTCAAGGTCTTCACTGCTATATTTATTTAGATGATTGTATTATTTATAGCCAAAACCTTCAATCTCACATAGAAAAGCTAAAATTAGTGTTCGACAGATTCCGTGAATTTAATCTAAAACTACAACCCGCAAAATGCGAGTTCTTACGACATGAAGTTGCGTATTTAGGACACATAATCACCGACAAAGGTGTCTGTCCCAATCCAGATAAAATCCAGGCCGTCACTCGGTTTCCAACTCCTAAATGTCCTAAAGACATCAAATCTTTCCTGGGTTTAGTCGGCTACTACAGGCGATTCATTGAAAATTTCTCTAAGATATCCAAACCCCTTACTTCCCTTTTAAAAAAGGACGTCCCATTTAATTGGTCGGGAGAACAAGAACACGCTTTTACTATTTTAAAACAAAAACTAACCACAGCGCCTCTTTTACAATATCCCGATTTCAGTCAACCTTTTGTGTTGACAACTGATGCCTCCAACTACGCTGTAGGTGCAATACTATCGCAAGGTGAGATAAGCAAGGACAAGCCTATCGCATATGCGTCACGGACGCTTAATAAAGCCGAGGGCAATTACTCCACTACAGAAAAAGAACTTTTAGCCATTGTATTCGGCGTACAAACTTTCCGTCCCTATCTTTTTGGCCATCGGTTTAAAATCGTCACCGATCATAAACCTTTAGTTTGGTTATTTAATGTTAAGGACCCCGGCTCTAAATTAATTCGCTGGCGTCTAAAATTTGAGGAATATAACTACGAGATAGTGCATAAACAGGGTAAATTAAATTGCAACGCCGATGCTCTGTCGCGTTTCCCGCCTCAAGATAACAACGACTCAAATCGTCCCGTATGCGCCGTCGACGATAGCAACTCTCCAAATCCTTCAAATTCGCCCTACGACTGTCCTTCGCCGTCCACAACAGACACTTACGAAAAGTATCTAAAACTTATTAAACAGTCGAATTTTACATTCGACACGGTCATTCGAGAATTCAAAGAATCCCTACTTAAGGCTAAATGCAAACTAATCGTCTATCCCACATCAATCGATTTAGACGATTCTGTACCTTATTGCAAAGAAATTATAGAATTATCCACAAGTCAACCTAACATTCGTGACATAGAACGCGAACTAAACACTTTTTACAACACATCAAATGACAACCATTTGTTCACTCACTTATTCGTGCGAGTCCACCATTACGACGAAATGTCGTATAAGGACATTTTTAAGTTATTAGTTGAATATAGGGACATGATAAAATTTTGGTACATGGAAGAGAAAGAAATTGCTATATCCGATTTTTCTGACCCATTCACAAAACTTTCTTATACAAAAGTCTATAATATTATAGCTTACGTCTTCCACAATACTGGGCTTAAAGTTAACATCTATAAAAATGCCATACTATTCCCTACACCTGAAGAGGTTAGGAAAATTCTTCGGGATAATCACGACTTGCCTTCTGCCGGTCACCCCGGCATCACACGAATGGCGGAAAGAATAAAATCCATGTACTGGTGGAAAAATATGCGGCAAGACATTGAAGATTATGTAAAAAACTGCAAATCTTGCCAAATTAACAAACCTTTACGTCAAACTAACCGCGCCCCTATGATTATAAATTCCACCGCAACAAAACCCCTCGAAAAGTTATTTTTGGATATAGTAGGTCCCCTTCCGGAAACTTACGAATTTAAATACAAATTCATCCTCACAATTCAGGACGACCTCACCAAATATTCACAAGGCTATCCACTACAGACATGTTCAGCAGACGAAACTGCTAAAAAGTTAGTTCATTTTATCTCTCATCTCGGTATCCCTAAAATGATAGTCACCGATCAAGGCACTAACTTTACTTCCGAAGTTCTTAAACAACTTAGCAAGTTATTTGGCATTAAACATATTCTAGCAACGCCTTATCACCCACAAACCTGCGGTGCTTTGGAAAGGAGCCACTCAACTTTAAAGGAATATTTGCGACCCTTTGTCAATGAAAACGCACATACATGGGACTTGTACTTAAACACGGCCATGTTTTCATACAATTCTAACGTCCATTCAACCACCAACTACTCTCCATTCGAATTACTACTAGGTTTTAAACCATACATTCCCAAATCCATCGACACGTTAGAAAATAACACATACACGGATTACGTCAGAGTATTGAATCATAGGTTGTATTATAGTAGGCAGAAAGCACTACAAAACATTCAAAATTCCAAAGAGAGGTCTAAACGTTATTACGATTCTCACGCTAAACCTATCACTTACGATGTCGGTGACTCAGTATATCTCAAGTGTCACCACAAGCAAAACAAAGCTCTGTCTCCGGTTTGGAAAGGTCCATATAAAATCGTTAAAATCAACGGGAACCACACCGTGACCCTCCTCATAAACCGTAAACATGTACGTCATCACTATGACGAAATTAAGTTGGCGTCTGACGTTGCAATAACTTGATCTATTTCAGGCACCTTGCTGCAGAATGTAGGTGTCATCAGGTCGTCACACCGATAACAAGCAGTTCCGGTTTATACTTCGATAAAATGATCAACGTTAAGTTTACCAACGATAATTGGAATGTAGTTACGTATTTAGATATTAGTAAAATACAATCACACCTAGATATAGTTGAATCTCTTTTCGCTAAAGTTGGCTCTTATTGTAAAAACTATAGTTCATCCAAAATCCAGATTGACTGCCTAAATGCGTTAACAGCGTTGCAGAGTCAGCATGATAACAATATTAAAAAATATTCGTCAGTTTCTTATATCGTAAGCAATAAACGGTCCAAACGCGGTTTGATCGATGCCGGTGGATCCCTTTTGAAAACCTTTTTCGGCACATTAGATTCAGATGATGCAATCAAATTCTCAAACGCTATAGACCAAGTACAGACGGACGAAAAACAGTTAGCACATTTGATGAGAGATAATATACATATAATCAAATCAACCATTACAACGTTTAATAGCTCAATATCTAAACTAAATGAAAATGAAAAACGGCTTAACAAAAACCTTGAAATAATCGATCAAGCTTTTCAGCAACTAACTAATTCTAATGATAAGTTGGATGTCAAATCTAATATAAATACATTCCTCAACGCTATTGAAAGCATCATTATTTCCTTGTCGTTCGACATTGAGGATATTAATAACGCGATTCTATTTAGTAAAGTCAATATTCTACATCCGACTGTACTTAGTCCTTATCAACTCTATAACGAACTTGAACGGAATATGAATAATATGCCAAGGTATTACGAACTCCCTTTATCTTTGTCATTACAAAATATTCACGATCTTATTGATATTTCGAGACTTATATCTTATTTTCATAATAACAAAATAATCGTAGTTATTAGAATCCCGCTCGTCCTACCTCAAATATACAACTTATACCATATAATCCCAATGCCTGTTCCCTATGACGTTGCGCAACCAGACACTTTCGCACTTATCGCTCCCAGTCGACCTTACCTTGCAATAACAATCGATCATATGTTTTACTCACCGTTGCACAGTGTAGACAAGTGCAAAGTGATTCGTGAAAAGTTTTACATATGTGAATTAGAAAGTGTATACTCAAGTGTCGTGAACCCAATCTGTGAAACTATTTTAATTACGGAATTAGTCAGTAAGCTACCTAACTCTTGCGAGACTAAATTGTTAAAAGGCTCTATTCAAGTGTTTCATAAAATTAGTAATAATAGATGGATATTTGTTCTATCTGAACCAGGCAAATGTCATGTATCTTGTGAAAATGATGGCAGTAGCTTTGATGAAACTTTATTCGGTACAGGAATATTATCTTTAACCAAAAATTGCAAAGCCTTTTATAAAACTTTACAATTTGTGCCATCATCAAATGTTTTCGTAAATGTAAGCTCACATGTTGTTTCTAATTTCAACCTAGTTGAAGATGACTGTTGTGAAAGGAGTAGGGTCAACAATACACTTTCACGTTTACCATACCTAAAATTAAACAATGTTAATAATCTAGACTCTTTACTACAAGCCAGTATGCACCTAAACTCGTTTGAGCAAGAATTAAATAACATTGAAGATCCGACCCACTTCCAAAAATATGGAGTTCATTATATGTCCTTAAGCTACACATTTTTATCATATTCTTATTATACCTACTCTACAGAGGTCGAAAATTAATATGCCCAAATTCAAAAGCTCCATGCTGCATACAAATATTCAACCAATGTAATAATACCAAGAAAGTAGATAATCACAGTCATCCTCAACAAGCTATTGAACTATCTGTGTTTGAAGAAACTGTTGAGCCTGATCTGTCAACATCAAGGCCAACATCATTGAAAAGAAACATTTTGGTAACCAATAAACAAAATTAATCTCGTTACTAAATCTCGTTATGTTTTACTAAAACCGTATTATAATGTGCTTAGTTTATAAGTAACAATCTGTAAATCTCCAACGACGTCCAAATCCAATCCGCTTCAAATCTTAAATTTCGCATCTTTCATCTCGGATGCTCCATTTTATTCGGGGGGCTGTTATATCTTAAAATACACGCGAATGCATATAAAATAATAATGATGACCACGCTGGTCGTTACACGTGGAACCATCTTTGCATTGTCAGCGTTTACGACACATCGCTAGTTTTCTAGAGCCGGATAGGCAGTGTGGATTTGAACGTCGTCGCGGATGCGTACTTTTATTGTATTTACTGAAAGTCAATTAAAATTCTATTCCAGTGCTTAATTAATTGTTTTTTTAAAAACCATTTTAAGAACCACCCCGTAACAGTACACCCCAAAGGCGCATTTCTCAAAGCCAAAAAACAAATGATAACACGTTAGGTACTTCATGGTACTGGCGGCATCAAATGGATGTCGATATTATGTACCTAATGGATGATCACCCATAAAAGTTTAACCCTCGATTGACCCTTTTGGCAACTGTCTCAACAAATATTATAAAGAGACAAAATTTAATTTTATATGTTTGTAGAACGTAATCTCAGGAATTACCTAATGATCCGAATACGACAATTATTTCGCTGACATAAGCCACTTTTTATTCCCAAAAAGTAGCCACGGTTAGGTCATGGGACCAAAGGTAAAGGGCAGAGTTACCAATATTAACATAACACCGATATCAATACTTAATTAAACGCATTTTGAGGAACGCAAATTACGCCATTTTGTACTCATTTGGTACACTAACGGCCAACCGTACCGTAATAATTAAAGTAGGTCTGCTAACGTAAGGGTTGCCAACTGAGTCTAATATGGAGTATTGGATGTACTTTTTTTTGGATTTTTATAACCTATAAAAACAACAGAGTATGCTAAAATACTCTGTTTATTTTGATATGATTCCTGCCGGTAAAACGGCTCACACAATGTTTAAAAGCCCAAACGATTTAGACACAAAGGAAACACCGATATGTTCGGTAACACGAAATGTTGATTAAGCAAGAGTGTTTCAGGATCGCGTTTGAGATGAGTGCACAATGGCAATTAAGAAAGCCGTGATATGGACGCCGTGGACAGGACACTACGGGATATTTGCCGAGATGAGAGTTCAATGGGCAAGGTCACATTACTTCCAGCTTTTACTTAACCATGTAAAAATATACATAAATAAAATCATAACAAGTTTACGAGTAATAGTCGACCAACTTATAAAATTCACTTGGCGCAGTAAAATTTTTGTACAAATGCTATTGAAAAATTACTTAAATAATGTTGTTAGCTGTGTAAAACAGTTAGTAAATATATGGTTATGAACCATGTAAAAATATACAAAAATAAAATCATAACATCCATAATAATAATGATTTCTAAATTAATAATGTTTAAGCTCGAATAACGCATTGGAGTGACCGGAGTCGTTGGCAGTACCGGTCCTTAGTCCATATGGCGCATTCGCGCGGGCAAGTCTATTTTGTGTTAGCGCAGAAGTATTTTCGACGTTTTATAATCTTAAGTCAAATTAGATTCGATTGCCAAGCCAATTTCTTATTTTCTTTTGACGATATCCATTTATGAAATAAATATTCGACCCATCATCAATGTGGGCCCGTTTTAAGACGTTGTGTGCCGCTAAAACCGTTTTAATGTTATGTAACAACAACAAAACCCTTTTCTTAGTCCGCATTATTATGCAACTTCAGAACCCTATTACTGCGCGTGGTCCGACACGAACTTGGCCGGTTTTTTTATTTAATTTTTGCTATGTTTTTTTAAGTTTAGATTAATATTTCGTTTTTTTTTTATAATTTAGTATTTCTGAACGTATGGTACCAAAAATTTGAAGACATGTGACATCCGCCAACCCGCACTGGGCCCGCGTGGTGGATTACGGCCCATTGCCTGTGTCCCAGCAGTGGGAACATTAATAGGCTGATAATGTGACGATGTGTGACTATATGGTGTAAGCTGCGTATACCTGTAAAAGGCATACATACCAGCACCTTTATTTTTCTTTGTTTACTACAAACTGTTTTGTATGTAATGCTGTTGATGAACCTTATAATAAATAAATAAATAACTTTTTACCCAAGAATCTCTACGCAGTATTTAGTTCTTAATTTTGTTCTATCGGGTCAGTAGAGCGTCCTCTGTGGGGCATGACCTGAATCTATTTACCGCCATTTGCTTTTACGACCGTGACATTGAAATCAAAACTTTGTAAACATTCAACTTGTGCGAGCTATTTTACATTTAGTTGGAAGCAGAAAATTTACATAAAGAGAAATGAGTGATAGTTGTCTATAAAAGATTGCCTAGTGCGATAAGACCGCCCAATGTGATAACTTGTTTTTGTAATTGTTTGTCCTGTATGTATTTTTGTGGTGTACAATAAAGTACCTTTTACATTTACTTACAATGATCAAGCTCATTGCTACAAGATGACACGACGTACAGACACATAATTATAGAAACGATTGCTATCATCATCGTCACCATTTAAGCGAAAACACATCCACTCTTTTTTTATTATTGATAGGCTCGCGCTTGACCACTATCACACCTAATGGTAAGCGATGATGTGGTCGACGGTGGAAAACACTTGCCTAGAAGTAACCTATTCTCTCTTGACTTAAGGACCCCGAGGTTGTAACTATCGAGAAACACAGACTCCGGCAGGGAATTCAACTCCTTAGCCGTACGTAGTAAAAGTATTTCCAAAGCGTTTAGTGCGTATGGGTGGGATGTCCACCATGTACCAATGGCGCATCGCCGTACGTCTTGTAGTTCGATGATGAAACGGGCTAGGCGGAATTAGATCATGCAATTTCATCGCACACTCCCCGAAATGCAACCGATAAAAAACCGACAAGCTGGCAACTTGGTGACGATGTTCAAGGCTCTGGGGCTTTGACTCAACCAGTGCCTTATTGCCGATGAGCCTCATGGCCCGTTTTTCGATCGACTCTAGTGCATCAAGCTGATATTTGGCAGATCCGTCCCAAAGATGAGAACAGCAGCCTAATTGCGTAAGTGAATTCGGCAAAGGAAACGAGTCGATTATATCAAAGAATCAAAAACATTTCTTTCAACTTTTTCGGTATTGTGCATCGACAAATCCTAGGCGCCAAAAAAAATTGGACATATCAATGACAGTGACGAAAGGATTTTACGCTTGTCAAATATACTTGACATTTGCATTATTGAATCATTGCTGGGATCTTTTTACGACAGAGTGAGTGAGTTTATTTTACGTAACCATAATGATAAATTTCTTATACTGGGTGACTTTAATGTATCCCACGCTAGTTGGTCTTGCAATTATGACTCAAATTCTATGGATATATACACTAATAATGACAAACTAGCTAGCCTCACCACCGATTTCATGAATTTCTCTTCCTTATTACAATACAATAATCAATTTAACCACAATAATAGAATATTAGATTTAATTTTTAGTAATGAATTGTGCCTTATCTCGCTGTGTAAACATCCAATTGTACCACAAGATCTGCATCACAACCCAGTAGAAATTGACTTAAAATTAAACTTTTGTCCCGCACTCAAGCTCCCGTCTACAATGAAAAGGCAATATTATAAAGCAAACTATGACTCAATTAAAACTGCCCTTGCGTCCGTAGATTGGTAGAACATTTTCTCTAGTATGACCCATGTAGACTCCATGATTGATTACTTTTATAGTATCCTCCAAAACATTTTGGACGAATGTGTGCCAACCTGCAATTTAAATTCTACACAAAAATATCCACCTTGGTACACAAAACCACTCATTAAGTTATCTAACGAGAAATGCAAGTTTCACCATAAATGGAAAACATATGGTAACCTTCAAGACTACCACACGTTCTCGTTGTTACGGAGTCGATTTAAAAAAATGTCTAAAGATTGTTATCAAAATTTTATTGAGTATTCTGAAGATAATATAAAAAAGATTCAAATTCTTTTTGGTCATATGTCAAATCAAAAAATGCATCTAATACCATCCCTGAAAGGATGATGTACAACGGTAAAATACTCTCTCCTGGCGAGGAGATTTGTGATGCTTTTAATCAGTACTTCAACTCAGTTTTTGTTTCGTCCACATCTCAATCCTACCCTCACAGCTGCAACACAAATTCTACTGTAGATATAGGCACAGTCAACATTACTTCCGAACAAGTATTATACGAATTAAAAAAGGTTAATATTAAAAAAGGTGCTGGATCCGATGAACTTCATCCAGTTTTCATATCCAGGTGCGCTGAGGTACTTGCTCGACCAATAACCTTAATATTTCGCACGTCTCTTGAAACTGGAGTGTTCCCTAGTAAATAGAAAAAAACAATTATAACCCCTATACCCAAAAACAATAGAACAGATATTGTAACTGAATACAGACCGATCTCTAAATTGTGTGTTCTAGGAAAAATATTAGAAAAAATAGTAACATCTCAAATCTCATTCGCTTTTCGTAATCACATTTCTCAGCAACAGCATGGTTTCTTCAAACATCGCAGCGTAGATAGTAACATGTTAAATTTTTCAGAATTTCTAGTGAACGCTATGGACAAAAATCTACAGGTGGACGTCGTGTACACCGACTTTTCTGAGGCGTTCGACAAAATTAACCATGATATGCTTATTGAAAAACTGGGGAAGGCCGGTGTGCATGGCAACTTACTCCGATGGATCCAATCCTATATAAAAAATAGAAGTCAGGCGGTCTGTGTTAAAGGTTACTCATCTCAATTCCACCCTGTTCCCTCCGGAGTTCCCCAAGGTTCCCATATGGGACCCTTGCTCTTTTGCCTCTACATTAATGACATAGGAACCATATTCGACTACAGTAATCACTTACTTTACGCTGATGATACGAAAATATTCCGAGTGGTTGAATCCGTTAGAGATTGCTCTAAATTGCAAAGTGACTTAATAAACTTGCATAATTACTGTACAGCAAATCAACTCTATCTCAACATAGATAAATGTTCCATAATGTCATATACGCGGAAAATTCTTCCATTAAATTACAGCTACGCCATAAATGGCTTAATCCTTAAAAAAGTTTCCACCATTAGAGACCTAGGTCTCGTTATGGACTCCAAATTAACATTTACCCATCATATAGACCACATAGTCAGCTCCGCATTTCGCAGGCTAGGATTTATTTTGCGAATTAGTAAACCTTTTAAAAATGCTATCACTCTAAAAATTCTTTATTTTTCATTCGTCCGCTCTATTCTAGACTTTTGTAGCACTGTATGGAGCCCATGTTTTAACATACATATAAATAGGATAGAAAGGATACAAAAAAAGTTTTTAAAATCACTTAACTATCGCAATAATATTTACGACGCTGATTATGAGGATGCAATGCGTAGGCATAAACTGACAAGTCTATGTAACAGACGTAATATGTTTGATATCATTCAACTGTTCAAAATTTTAAACTCATTAACCGATTCGCCATCATTACTTAGTAAACTATCACTAAAAGCGCACGCTCGCCTACCCGTACGCCCCTCACGTTCGATACCACTTTTTGTTCCTCCTCGACTAAAAAAAACATACACTCGTAACTCATTTATATACCGTTCCACTAACAATTATAATAAAGAATTCACAGACATAGATCTTTTTAACATTTCTCTTAATAGCCTTAAACAAAAACTTAAAAGTAGATATATCACCTAATTAAAACTTACCTTTTATTTTTTACTTTGTCTACCTTCACTTTACTCTGTAAACTGATAATGATGATTCATTGAACATAAGTTCAATGAAAGAATAATATGTATAGTAATAATAATATGAATGTTCTGATACAACAATTTATATGTATTTCTTGCACGTCTTTCTTTGTTAAAGAGTTTATTGTACTTGTTTTTACCATTATATCACATTGTCGGCACTATAGGTCTTTTGTAAGTAACCAATTTTCTGAAGAATTATATTGATTGTATATGACTGTTTGATGCCAAAATAAAAAAAAAAATACATAATACCAATAGTGAAGTTTTATCTCGATTCTTCCGCTTTCGTTCACAATCAATTCTACGTCAAAATATTGGTAGTCGAAAGGAGCATAACCTTTCCGTTTCAGAGTGTAATATGCAATACGTAAAGAATCGACTCGTTTGCTTTGCCGAATTAACTTACGCAATTAGGCTGCAGTACTCCATGCAAGATCGAACTTGTGCTTGATACAACTTAAGCAGCTGTTTTGGCCTCGTATCGAGAGTCTTCAAGGTTTCGGAGACGCCGATAACAAATGTCATCACGGGCGTACTTGCATACACCCGTGCGTGGCTTGAACTTGTGCTCCAGGGTAAACCCTGGGTAAGAAAGATACGCCACGTCTGAAGGACATCAAATCTGCGTCTCCGAAAGGAACAAAAGTGCTTTTTTATCAGTCTCTAGATGATGGTGGATGCCATCGAGGTTTGAGTGTAGACCTCTGATGTTACAGAGGTGTACCTTATGAGGCAGTGAGTGCTGCCGCTGTACAGTTTTTTTTCTTCTGTTCCTTGCCATGATTGAGAGTAAAGAGGGGTAGGAGAGGAGAAAGAAGTGAGATGATTGCTGAAGGCCTCCTCTAAGTGTCACCACATCGAGCGGTCCCGTGCGTCTCGCATCCAGTGGATTCCTGCCACCATAACCAAGTCATCGGCCGAGCAGTGGGAGGCCTTCCATCGCCTATCCGTTCTACGCTTCGCTAAGATTGCTATACTTACGTATAATTCAATAAAGATCAAATATTTTCTTTCATTTTTAACTTATATTACTAGCTTCTACCAGCGGCTTCGCCAGCGTGAATGTCGAAAATCATCCCGTGGGAACATATCCCTGGGATAAAAAGTATTCTAGTATGTGCTATTCCTGACTATAATCTATCTCTGTGCCAAATTTCATCCACATCCGTCCAGCCGTTAGAGCGTGAAGAAGTAAGAAACATACAAACACACACATACATTCACAAGCTTTCGTCTTTATAATAATAGTGTGATGTATATTGCGTTACACTAATAATACAAATCATCAATTACTGTAAAAAGTTTTGATTACACTAACAGCCTTATTAATAAAAATGGCGTATTACCAGCTTACTCCGAAGTTACTCTTGGACTAGCTAATCCCGGAGTAAGTAAGGATTAACATAGGCTTTGTAATATTATTAATAAACATGGAATAACCTCGGACTAACTGTTCATTTGTTCCTCTTGGATTTACGCGTAAGCTATGGCAACCCAGTTCAATTTAAAAGTAAAAAGAGTGAACCAGTGAATGAAACCAAGAAATTTGATGACATAAAGTAGAAAAGAAAGAAAAATAGCGGACAAAGTGACATCTGTCATGTAATTAAATCGCATATAATAAAATATTATAAATGCGAAAGGAACTCTGTCTGTCTATTACCATTTCACGCTTAAACCGCTGAACTGATTTTGGATTGGAGTTAGTCATTGAGATATTATGTATTACATAATTACCTCAATGGAGTTAGTTTGAGACCCTGGGAAGGACATATGATAGATTTTATCCCGAAAACAGCAAGGAAGGTAGAAATTTGTATGGTGAACTAATAATTTCTCAAGTAAGGCGGCCCTCACATCCACCATATAATTAGTGCGACATTAAAAATAGGCTATTAGGAGTACTAATGCTACGCAGACGAAGTCACGGGCAACAGCTAGTATTTAATATTCGTAGTGCTTTGATACATCTGATGACGAGTGTATCTCTCATACTACGCCACATAGGAACAAACATACATACATACATAGACTGATAAATACATAACCCTACTTCGGCAGTCAGGTAAAAATGCACTTATTGAAGAGTTTTTAATGTTTAATAGAAGATTATGCACCAAGGGGATAAAGCAGTGTTTTAAGTCACGGGCGGCTTATGAACCCTGAGCGTAACGAGGGACTTATTTATGTAGAGTCCTCAGTGAAGCGAGGGATTCCAGCTGTCTAAGACGAAGACAGGCTTTATCTCAGAGAAGCATATTTTACTTTTCACATCTTCTGCGACACAATAAAATACCGGGGCTCCATAAATTGTCGCGGATAAATTTGAAAGACAGTTACCGCGGCCCTGGCTCAAGCAGCTGAAGGAAAACGGGTGGGTTTTAGTTAGTAGAAGTCTGAGAATCCCTCCCACTTAACCCAGAGTAGGAGAAGTCGATGATTGACCAACCCAGAAAAATTTAACCAAATTGCTCCATAAATTAAGTATTTATTTTGTAACTAATATTGAAATAAAATTTATTGAAAATCACAGCACCAAACACCGTCTTTTGTTTCACATTCTTTGAAATCGCGCCATTTTCTTTTTTTTCTTGTGGTGGCCATCAGTTTAATTTTCGAACAAACCTCTTTACAATGCCACATTGAGCATGGCACAAACTAAGAATGTTTTGGAATGTGGGACAAAACTTCAGGACGAACGAAGAATAAATAATTTTTTAGGGTTCCGTACCCAAAGGGTAAAAACGGGACCCTATTACTGAGACTCCGCGATCCGTCTGTCTGTCTGTCTGTCTGTCCGTCTGTCACCAGGCTGTATCTCATGAACCGTGATAGCTAGTCAGATGAAATTTTCGCAGATGATGTATTTCTGTTGCCGCTATAACAACAAATACTAAAAACAGAATAAAATAAATATTTAAGTGGGGCTCCCATACAACAAAAGTGATTATTTGGCCGCTTTTTTGCGATAATGGTACGGAACCCTTCGTGCGCGAGTCCGACTCGCACTTGGCCGGTTTTTTACTTGAGAGTTTTCCACACGAATTTGTCGTTCCAAATTCATATCACTTTACTAAGCTCCCTTGGGAGTTTTATACAACTGAACCTCCTTTATGAGGTAATTCTTTTCACATATTTAGGGTTCCGTACCTCAAACGGTAAAAAGGAACCCTTATAAGATCCCTTTCTTGTCCGTCTGTCCGTGGGTTACCACAGATTTTCTCAGGAACGGGTGGCCCTAGCAAGTTGAAATTTATACCAGATACTGAGGTCTATAGATGTATAAATACTCCCTATTAGGTGTATAAAAATGACAAAGACCTGAATCGACACGATAAAAACATATAAGCAAATATAGATTTTCGCGAAAACTTGTATATACCAAAATCTCATGATTCTAGGTCAACGGGAACTACCATACTTAGGTTTTCGACCCAAAACCTATAGGGTACATCCGGTTGAACTAGAATTGACAATTTTGGTTAAAAGCAAGGTCTTACAGCACAAGTAAAGGGAAATTGCCGAAAACTAAAAAAATAAAAAAAGGTAAATTTAAAGTAAAGGTAATTTTTGTACTTAAAAGTTTTCGCGAAAATTAAAATTTGCCCATATCTTTAAAACTTAGCCACCAATAATAATTATACGAATTTTATTATGGTGGTATAATGGGTAGGTACGTGAGGTACGGAGCTCGTGGCTAAATAATAACAGCCGCACGGGTCGATCATAAAGGTTAAGCAACACTTGACGAGGTCGGTCCGTGGATGGGTGACCATTCCAACATACTGAGTTTCCTCCGTGCCTCAGAAAGCACGTTAAGCCGTTGGTCCCGGCTGTTATTTGAAGATCTTTGACAGTCGTTACGGGTAGTCAGAACCTTGAGATCTGACACCAGTCTTGCCAAGGGGTACCGTGTTACCCAGTTACTGGGTTGTGGAGGTCAGATAGGCAGTCGCTCCATGTAAAACACTGGCACTTAGCTGAATCCGGTAAGACTGTAAGCCGACCCCAATAAAGTTGGGAAAAGGCTAGGCAGATGATGAATGGGTAGGTACGGAACCCACGGCGCACGAATTCGACTCGCACTTGACCGGTTTTTTATACCTAATATCTCATTCGATTTCAAAGGCATTTTTAATATCGTAAAATATGAAAAATCAAAATGTGAAAGACATGTAATTTTAGTTTTAGCGGAAGCGCCAATCTGTGAAATTGTGCTTTCCCTAAACCCTATTTTAGGCGAGTCACCAACCATTTCGATCCAATCGCTTATCATTGTGCTTAGATTATTATTTATTATTATTATTTTTTTTTTTTTTTTAAAAACGTTGCCCCACACTAGGAATTTCTCCTGTATCGTGGGTGCGTTGATTTGTTTATTTTATAAATTTGACATGCATTATATTATTTGACATTTGATTTATATTTTGTTGCATAGTTTTGATAGTGATGTGTTGTTGGTATTTTGCATTTAATTCACTTCTACATTGATTTGACATGCACTATTTTCATTTTGACATCTGATTTATATTTTTTTTGATATTACATTTATAGATATGATATTATTATTTTTATAGATTTTTATTTGACATTTTTTATTGATATTGTTATTTTAACTTCATTGGTGATAATTATGAAATTCATTTATAATTAAATTCATTCATTGTTTACCTTGCATAATATTTGCACGCAATAGCACGTGGCAAACATGTCGGAATCTTTTGTTATTTTTGTTATCTTGCATGCATATTGTATGTGTTACCCATGTTTAGCAAATAAATATATCTTATCTTATCTTATCTTATCTTATCTTAGTGCAAGTTTTTTAACGTACTCACTCGTGATAACGTAAACAATCTCTTATGTCAAAATGTATACAAAAAAAGAGGTTTTGCCTTGCCGTCACCAGACGGCACTTATCCAGTTTCGTTAACGCGATTGAGCGTGAGTAAAAACTTGCACTAAGGCTTAACACGCACTGCGATTTTTATTCGCGCGATTTTTTCCGCACATTCTACGACCTATGGAATTGTATGAAGCAGCACGCATTGCGGAAAAAAAATCGCGCGGAAATAATATCGCAAGAAATCCGTGTTTTGCCACAGAATCCACCGCAGCGCCGCGCGGATTAAATTTGTGCGAATATTTTGAACTCTATGAACAGGTAGAAGGCGAAATTTTAAAAATCGCGCGAAATTTTATCCGCAGTGCGTGTTAGTCAAATTCAGTACGCGGAAAAAAATTCGCGCGAATAAAAATCGCATTGCGTGTTAAAGGCCTCATATTCAAGTCTATCGAAACCAGCCTCTCGCGTATCTGCGTTGCGTTTTAACAGACGCAACCAATTGGACAGGCATTACTCCTGGTGGCCTACTCTAAAAACACAAAATTAATTCCTTTATTGTGAAATAACATTAGTTTTCCTTATGGATGAACCAAAGGTACGATACGAGTATAAGGAAAACAAACTCTTTAGCAAAATATAGTTACCACAAAAACTTCAGTAAATCAAGACAGTTGAACAACAACAACAAAAAATAATTAGCTTTGTGCGTTGTTCCTACAACACGGCCAAAATAACTGTTCACTTCGCCACCACTTCCGCCTACGCGCGCCCCCCCGCGTTCGCCCATCGTTGTCGCCAGCTGACCAAAACTTGTATGGGAAATAATTACATTAATTTTAAAAAATTGGTTTAATTCGTTTCGTCGTTAGATTCGTGGGTTCAAACCCAGGCAGGCGCTTTACTTTGTGTAAATTATTTCATCACCACTGCTCTCAAAACGGTGAAAGAAAACATCGTGAGGAAACCGGCATGTCCTAGAACCAAAAATTCGAAGACATGTGACATCCACCAATTCGCACTGGGCTCGCGTGGTGAATTACGGCCCATTCCCTCTCTCACAGAGAGGAGGTCTGTGTCCCAGCAGTGGGAATATGGAAAGGCTGATGATGATTATGACTGCCTGGGAAGTATTTATAAATACAAAGACAGAAGCTGTTTTTTAAATGTGATCGCAATTTTCCGTTACAGTTTGTATAAACCGGCAAAGAGCGAGCCGGATTGGCCCATTTTTCCATTCCAATGTTTTTTTTTTCTATTGTGTACAGATTTCTGCAGCATCCAAATGTTTAATGTAAATGTTCTCTACCATAATTTTCAATAATACTAAAAAAACCGACCAAGTGCGAATCGAACTCGAACACGAATCGGACACGAAGGGTTGCGTACCATTATCGCAAAAAAAACCTGGGAAGCCCTACTTAAATATTTATTTTATTCTCTTTTTAGGGTTCCGTATTTGTTTTTATAGCGGCAACTGAAATACATCATCTGTGAAAATTTCAACTGTCTAGCTATCAAAATTCATGAGATACAGCCTGGTGACAGACGCACAGACAGACAGACGGACGGATCGCGGAGTCTCAGTAATAGGGTTCCGTTTTTACCATTTGGGTACGGAACCCTAAAAATTGTAAACTTAAAGTACCTACAATCATATGTATTTTAGGGCAATAAAGATATTTATGATTAATTCCTTTATTTAACCATTTTCTTATTATTTTTAAACATAAAACACATACAACATGAACATTTAAAAATATTAGCCCACCGGTATCGGGAATAGGGTCCAAACTACTGGTGGTCAAGGCTCATGTATTATTATTAGACAAAAAAATATCGGGCTTGATTATCCTGATCCTGTTTTACGTTAATAATAATATTTACGGGATAAAGCAATCATTATTTTGCTATTGACGTCACTTAAATTACTCACGTTCGATTGCTCGTTCTTAGAATAAATTCATTACAGCTTTAACATTGGTTCAGCAGTGAAGTGCATAATAATATTAATTTGTGAGTGAAAATAACTGTACCTACTAATTAAAATACTTTAAGAAAAATCTATCGGGATGAATTTTATAATACTCGTGTACGTTTGTATTCCTACCGTCGTGTCAGTTATCGCGTCTTGCGATAACAACCAGAATGGTAAGTTATTTTCATTTTATATTTGTGGAAAACTGTAGATCGTTCCGAGTAAGATTATTATTTTATACTCGAGTATTTGCCTGCGTTACTCCAAAAAAATACTTGTTACTCAACTGGCAAGTGTGAATCGTGGTCGTGCGTGCGCGATAGCATACGGGTTCCGTACCCAAAGGGTAAAAACGGGACCCTATTACTAAGACTCCGCGATCCGTCTGTCTGTCTGTCTGTCTGTCTTTCTGTCTGTCTGTCTGTCTGTCTGTCTGTCTGTCCGTCTGTCACCAGGCTGTATCTCTAGAACCGTGATAGCTAGGCAGTTGAAATTTTCACATATGATGTATTTCTGTTGCCGCTATAACTACAAATACTAAAAACAGAATGAAACAAATATTTGAGTGGGTGTCCCATACAACAAACGTGTTTTTTTGCCGTTTTTTACGATAATGGTACGGAACCCTTCGTGCGCGAGTCCGACTCGCACTTGGCCGGTTTTCGTTATCGTCAACTCGCTCGCACCTCCACCTTTGGATTTGATGCTATCTGTACTAATAAGATGAATACCGTATATTTGAATACCGTAGAAGCATCAGGTGGTACATGTATTTTGCTGAGAAATTGATCATTATTTCAAAAAAATATACAAAAAAAAACAAAGGTATGTTTTATGTAATATTTAAGTAACATATCAATGCATCTACGGTATACCTTAAGTAATTTAAAGAAGTCTACTTATTAGTACAGGTAGCATCAAACCTAAAGACGGATGTGAGAGCGAGAAGAAGACATTTTTATTTTACAATAAATAAACCGGCTTCTAAAGCAATACACTAAAAAGTGCAAAAATAATCCAACAAAAAATAAATGGTCACGATCCGATAAGTAGTTTCGGAGAAATTCGTGGACAAACATACATACAAATATACAAACAAACATACATACACTTATGAAATTTGGCACACTTGTTTTGAAGCCCATACAGAGTAACATATGTGAATATTGTGCAGTTCCAACAATACTACATACGTGTACTACTGTTCAGTAATACTACTACGTTTCGAATTCATTACCTCCGTTTTTTTTAAGTCGGTAAAATCGGAAGGCGTCAAACCGCGCGCACGCGCGGGTTTCACACTCGCCCGTTAAAAGAACAAGTCCAAAAAATTAATCTGCTCATGTCCGAGAATGTGCCATAAATGGCTACCCAGACAATTCAGGGTCAGGCTCTCATCAGTGTTCCGTCAGGTACGAAGCACTATGGTCGGAAGTCCACTTTCTGATGTCCAAGAAGGACACTTAACGTACAGAGCCGTTCATTTCGATTTGATCGCTTTGACGCAAAATTACATACAGAGATTTTTTTTAAAAAGATCGACTAAATCGAAGATTTTTTATTTTTTATTTATTTATGGACAGCTCGTGATTTTTTTCTCAGATTTGCGGCTCCCGATCAAATGAAGGTTCCTGCACGTTAAGTGTTCTTTTTAGACTTTTAAAGGGGGACCATTGACCAACTGGCTCCTATCTGAAACTGTAAAGATATTTTGGGTGTTCTCTCAGCAAACCGCACCTAGTCAGCTATTAATTTGTCGCCCTGAACATGCTCAAAAACCCTGCCAGCTCTCAAACAGTAACAATCAGTAATAAAAGAGATTTTTTTGGGCCCACTAATATTTGCTAATGTAAATATTTTAATCACAAGACACATACAAAAGTAACTATTTTATTATAATAAACAGACCACAGATTATATAAATATCTAAGTTGACTAATTAAATAATAGTAATAAAGCGATAAGACAAAATGAGTTTTTGTCGTTTATTTACATGAAAAAGTTTTGCTAATATTACCACTGTAATCTAGAGATAATAAGGAATATACAAAAATGCATTTAATTACCATACGCCACAATTTGTGTGGTGGGCCTATTCTCCATACAAATAAAATTGTCTGGTTTATCCATAGATATAACCAAAAATAATCAAAATCTATGGTTTTATCCGGCTTATTCATTTACCCAACCAGACTAAAGTCAAAGTCAAATTTCTTAATTTCAATTAGGCCATTGAGCGGCACTTTTAAACGTCAGAAATTTAAATGTATTAGTAGTGGCCACTGGAGGACTCTCTGACATTATGGACTTGCGTATCTTAAGGTGCATTCTATCATTCTATGGGGGTACAAAACTGAGTAATCCAAAAATATGCAAGTAAACTAAAAATTTGTTTGCTTATCTTAAAATTTATATAATTATGTTATTCATTTTTAGATAAACATCAAAATACAGTTGCAGCGCCATTTTATTTCGTTTACAACATGGAGGACATTTTGTACGCGAGAACATATTTGTATAATTGGTCACCAGATGTGATCTATTATTCAATGCTTTCTATACAAGGTAGGTAAGCATAAGGTACTAAGATCACAAGGGCGTCGCCAGCCGATGGACAAAAGTATGAATTTTAAATACGGTACAGCCAAAGGCATATGAAGCTTTAAGGTTACACTAGTCAAAAATTCTTCCATACAAAAGTAGTCTAAGGATTATTTCACTGTTTGACGATGTACGTTCAAAATAAAAATTGACATCAATTTGTCTCATCATTATCTAGCCCTCTATGGAAGAGAAGAATTAAAAAAAGAAAATGTTTGAAAGTTATGAGCGTCGAAAGTTCCACATTTCGACACTAATTTTAACGCAATTTTGGGCGCAAATAAATACCATAAGAAGCCGAAAAATTGCAAAACGGCCTCCATACAGGGATAGATTAGTAGTTCAACAATGCAAATAATTTTATTTTGAACAGATAGATTTAGTAGTTTTTTCATGATATCTAGACTGCCAAAGGTCTGTTTATAAAATTTCGCGCGCTCGGTTTCGTCCTAAATCATTATCCATTTCGCTACAAATTTGCAAAAGTGTGTATTCGTACGCAAACTAGCTTCCTACTGCTCATCACAGCATCTATCATTTCCGCACGTGTTGTCGGTTGATACAAAATGCATTTTAACCCCGCGCACAAAATAGTTCGTGCCGTTGACTAGTGTAACCTTAATATGGTAGTACGAGTCTTACCCCTACGGCGATTGTTATAAGAACGGTATAAAGTCCAATGGGTAACGTTCCACGAGCTCAATCATCAGGGGTTTTGGATAAACTTCTCGACCACTTAATTATGTAAATCTTATAAGTTTTCATTAATAAGTTTTCTGTGCACATTCATCATGGCCAGAACATTGAGGCGATTTTCCCCCATAGTACTTCTTAATCAGGTTTTTGTCTCCTGAGGCTGTTTAACGATTGATTTTGGTAGACCGACCAAAATTTTCAACGATTTCAGTACTATATAAGTTTTTAAACTGTCATGGTCACTAACACTAACATTAAAAGCGGGATATACGCGGGGAACCGGGAGGATGGGTTTCAACTATCGAGAGCTTGGAATCCAGTCGTTTAGCTGTGTAAAACCCAAAAAAAGTGTCGAAAAAAGTCACGAACGTCGAAGGACACAGTGAGTTTCGGGCGTACGGTTGGCGCAGTGGTTGAGCGATTGACTGCTGCGCTGCGTGTCGCGGGTTCGATTCCTGCACGGAACAAATATTTGTATGACCTACAGATAGTTTTTCCGGCTCTGGGTATTGTGTATGTGAGTTTATATGTTTGTAAACGCTCCCACGACACAGGAAGAAATTCCTAGTGTGGGGCATCGTTTATTTAAAGAAATAAGAAATAAAATAAATAGTTTCGTGTGTCGGGAACAGAATCGAGTAGTGTGTGACAATGGTAGCGGTTGTGAGTGCAAAAAACGAACAAGAAAGAGGGTAGACCGTTTTTTCTCCTCATAAACACCCACCCGCAATGACTTCAGTTTATCCGTGATCATGGTGCTTGCAACAGCACCGAAATATCGGGAACTCGCAACAAACAGTAAACATGGTAAATATCCCGCTTTTAATGTTAATGTTAGTGATTTCAGTACTCTTTTAGGACATCAACAAATGGCGAGATTTGTTGGGTTGGGTTTATGTTGACTTAGGACTTTGTTTTTTTTCCATTTGGCTACTTATTTTTAATCTCTAGGGGTGGTCAACTGCCCCTACCTACTCCCCCTTGGCGACGCCCTTGAGAAAAGTGGTTCTTATCTTTTTAGGGACCATTTGACAAAGTTTTTGTCTTCTCGCGGACCACTTCGGGAGCTTCTAGGAACCATTAGTTATGAACCACTGACTTAGTGAAATTGTATTACCGACATCTCGCCGATTGCAAATGATTTCATTCATTATTTTTTCGTTGAAAACTGTTTTGATTGATTGAATAATTTTGTGCAGTTCCGGTTGGATCAGATGAGATTATCAAAAAAAGATGGAGATTCGATTTAGGAAAGGACTTTTATATTTTCAATAGAAAATTAGAGTACCTTCAAATAGATTTTTACATAATATTAGAAACAAATGTGGGATGGTGCAAGAACATAACGATATTTCGAGGGATAGCTGTGAACCGGGCCAACCTTGGATATAAGTGTAAGATACTTACTTTTAATATCATCATCTTCGTTAATATCACCTCGTTCATATCCCTTTACTTCATACATTTACTTACGTTTTCATCTCAGGAGTCACCTTCTAACGAATCATCTTCCAACAATCCGTCCTCAACTACCCAACGCCAAGGTGGGCGTGTTCAAGCGTCCTGACACGAATCGTCGTTATGACACATTATTGAAATGTACGACGTGCGTTGTAAAAATTCAAGTCCGTTAATTGTAGACCAATGAATTGTCCTAGTGGTTAGAGCATAGCATCCTGTGCTAAGGGCCAAAGTAAATGTGTCTTCGTAATGTGTTTTGATCTAACACCTCGTATATTTGCATCAATCTTTTTCAGAGAATACTTATCAAGTGTGATGTTTTTGACCCCTCGTATACTCACAACTTTTAGTCGAACAACTATTTAGTTGCGTGTCAAAAGTTTATAGAAATATATTGAGATCATTGATCCTATCGTTAAATAAAAAATACATGATGAACGTTCATATATTGATTTTCTTACAGATAACGATTTATGTTTAAGGCCTTCACGCTGTGTAATTGAACTGGATCTGCAAAATGAATGTACAGGTAGGCTTTTAATATTCTAGAAGTCTAGCAAATTTAAATTATAAGTGGCTCTGTATAAATTGAAATTCTATCAGCGACAACGATTATCGAAAGTCCAAAATGTATGGGATTACATGCGCTACCGATATCATCATCATCATCGGTAGTGACCGGATTTAATGCATTTGCATATGCATATTTTACAAATTTTCATGCATATTTTACGAGTTTTTCCTGCACATTTTTATGTTGCATATAATCCGGTTTAAAAAAATCATCATTTCAGATGAAAGACCTCCACAGCTGGACAAAGGCGCTACCGATATGATTCATTTTAAACATTTTGTACTTTGACAATCGTCATCGCCATTAGATTGGCCCTCACTTATGCCTTTATTTCCGTGTTTTGATATAAAAAGTCTATGAACGTATCTGTGTTACAGTTAAGATATACAGAGACATATTACTCACCTTCATAAACTCACGCCTCTTTTGCCATGGGGTTGGCATAAACTAAAAAACGCCTCCTGCTACGACCATTACCTTTTGGTTTATCAACGTTCATAGATGTAGTCATAAACCCACGTAGTCTAGAGAACTGCGCCTCTGGCCTTTCTGAAGAAAATCACTAATAAGGACCATGATGTTCTCATAGCGCGTCGCCTCACGGCATTTGCACCAGGTCTGCCTTGTATGTAAATACCTTTCCTTAGACACCTATTATTCATCTTCTCAATATGGCCAAACCATCTTAGCATACTCTTTTCAATCTTTGTCACTACATCTTCATTTAAACCACAACGTTGTCTTATGACATCATTCCTCAATCTATTATTAAAGTTACACCAAACATACATCGCAAGGCGTTAAGCGAATGTAGAATGAATGCAGTAGAAATGAACGCATTTGCATTCATTCTACATTCTTGTCTTTTAGCCACACCCAGCATATACTTCAGTACATAATACATCAACATCATCGTCAGCCTTTTCTTGTTTCATCTCTGTGAGAGGGAATGGGCCGTTATCCACCACGCGGGACCAGTGTGGGTTGGTGGATGGCACATGTCTTCGAATTTTTGGTTCTATGACATGCCAATTTTCTCACGTTGTTTTTCTTCACCGTTTTGAGAGCAGTGGTGATAAAATGATTTACACAAAGTGAAGCGCCGGCCTGGGTTCGAACTCACGTCCTACAACTGTAAGTCGCGGCCGTTACCACTGGGCCACCACTGCTCTACAAAATACACATTATGTTGAAATTAATGCTGTTGTGAACCAGCACATTGTAGTGAACAGCGAGCAGTGTAACCTCATGGAAATCGACTGGAATAATTATGTTACAATAAAATTGCAGGTCACACTTCTAACGCTGATGACAGTGATGACAGACCACGAGTATATAAGAAACTAACGATGAAGACAACGACAGTGGAACCTACTTCCTCGAGAACGTACTCCGTACAACGTTATATTACTTTTAAATCCAATACCACAACGCCACAAGAAAATATTGAATCTACCACTATCAAGAGTTCTGAAGTTGAAACAAGTATGATATTTTATTAATAACTAGCTGTGCCCGTGGCATCGCCCCCGACAACTGGCTACTTACCTACCAACCCATCCTACCCTACCTACCTACCCTACCATACCTTTTTTGTTTTTAAATCTTCCCTGTATATATAGTCATGTATCAGAGATGGCGATGTGTTCGTAAAACGTATTGTTTTTTTTCCGGTGTTATAATAGATATTCTGTTAATCGGGACGAAGATAAATAGAACTAATTAAAATTATCTAAATCGGCTCAGCCGTTCTCGAGTTATAAATGGTGTAACTAACCCGACTTTGATTTATATATAAAGATGATTGAGTTAAAATAGTATTGGACAAAGTGGCATGGAAAAAGACCCCAACCGATTTTTTTACAGAGAATGTTATTTTATATTAGATATTTGAAATGTTAAGTGCAGTTTTCTACAGTTGGCCGTAAGATCGAGTGATGGGTAATATTCTTGTTCACTTATCCAACGTTGTTAAATGAACGAGAATATCATTCATCTGTTTTAACTTAACCGGACTTCCCTGTGGCGACTAATCTTTTAGACTCCGGCCAGGCTCAAAATACTAATTCTAAGCGACAACGTTGTGGGCTACCCCAGTTGAGGTCGACACCTCGGCTCAGGGCGTCGCTGGGGGGACAACTAAGGCCGGATCTAATAAAGTGATTCTACCATCCGTTCGGAAAATTCTACGGGGAGAAGACGGGCTGGCTTCATAATTGATAGGGACGTTGCGACGGGCCTCGGCGGCGAGGACGGAACGAATACGGTAGTTTTTGTGTTCTAAGTGAATCAGAGTGTTCGTACTAATTACGAACCCATTGACCTTCCTTGTAGACAAGTCTATCAAGTTCCCTAGTGATGCATTCGTACCTCAAGAAGATGGCACTGCATGAAGCTGGGGTGAGAGGGCCTGCATTCCGGATTTCTGCATCCAGAGCACGGGCCTGAGGGGTCATCCATATGGAATACGCGCTGAATGTTTTATTTAATTGAGCCTGTTATTATATAGCGAAGGAGCTTCTTTCCAACTAGGTGTCCCACGAACCTGTCGTTTTAATGTTTATAAATGGTTCCTGTATCCGTTTAGACTGGAAGCCAAGGCTAAAGTCTTAAAGGCTCGGCAGATTGAATCGCGAGAACTACTCGCGTATAGATCCTTTATGTCATTCCTATCAGTCATACAATTGGAGAAGCAGTGGTGGCCCAGTGGTTATGGCCCTGACTTACGAGTTAGTCATGAGTTCGAACCCAAACAGGCGCAATACTTTATGTAATTTATTTTCATCACCGTTGCTTTCAAAACGGGGAAGGAAAACATTGTGTGGAAACTGGCATGACCCCGTGGTAGATTATGACCCTTTCCTTCTCAAAGAGAGGTGGCCTATGTCCCAGCAGTGGGAGCATTGTATACTGATTATGATTATGCTATACAATTGGATTGGTAGGTATTCTTGGATTTTGGCGGATATGGATGCGAGGGTTTATAACCGAGTTCGCGCCATCCGCCATCCGTGGTGATAGTGTGCCAGGAGTCGCCGTAGTAAGGATAAGGCGGCAGGAACGGCGACACGCGCTCGAGGGGTGGCGCGATACAACAGCCGCAATTCGAAGGTATCCTGCCGCTATTCGAAGCCTGAAAAGAGAGGAGAGCCTCTCCTACGGGCTCACGCAGGTACTGACCGGGCACGGTTGCTTCGGTGAGTACCTGAATAGAATTGGGCGAGAGACCACGACAAATTCCCACCATTGCAGAGGCGACCTTGATTCTGCACAACATACGCTCGAGGATTGCCTTGCGTGGGCCTACTGAGTGGCAGATCTTGGTCGCCAAGATCGGGCGAGATCTGACTCTGCCAGCAGTAGTAAGAGCAATGCTGGCAGAGACAGAAAGTTGGAGGAAAATGACTTCCTTCTGTGAGACCGTGATGGTCCAAAAGGAGGCTTCCGATTTCTCACGATCCCACTCCAAGAAGAAGGCGTCGTTGTCCGCCCACCAAGTGACTCCAGGAATGACGGTGGCACAGTGATCATGTGCTGCCGTGCATATTGAGAAAAGACGTTTTTTTTTCAGTCGCCCCAGAGATATGCCCATGGCCCATGCTACAGGCGTTGTATAAAGGGGGTTCCGGGGTGGGCTTTTACGAGGTCACCTTCCATGTGCTGATGGTGATCACCGAGATGGTTTTAGTGAGGTAAAATCCCTCACTCCCTGGTCTTTTCCCCAAAAGTTAAAGCACCTTTTGAAGGACTCCTGCCGAAAACAAAAAAAAAAGTTATTTTTGAATTTACCAAAAATCAACCTCTAATTGATCAAAAGATGAGTTCTTAGGGAGGTTTTTTATACAATTTATAAGTTAAATATAGAAGCATGTCAAAAGATTCCATCCCTTTGATCTAGAAATTTGACTATAAGTGCAATTACCTCAATCCTTTCCTTACCTTATTATCTGGGTAAATAATAAAGATACTTTTTTCAGGTGCTGCGACCAGCATTACTGTTGTAGTAACTTCATCTCTACTCAGCATAGCAATCGTACTATTTATTATTGTTGCCATTTCGAAACGTTGCTGGGTGAAGCCAAGTCCTCGAGCCCCACTCGGGTTACCAACGAACGTAAGTTAATATACAGAGATTTTGTAATGCGTTAGCTGTTTTTGCGACTGAAATTAGTTCGTAGTAAATTCGGACTCATAGTATTTGTGAGAATCTAAAAACAAGACAATTGTAATGAATTGTCTTGTTTTTAGATTTGGGCAACTCGTGGCTAAGTAATAACAGTGGCACAGGTCAAAACTCAAGGTTAAGCAACGCTTGCCGAGGTCGTACCGTGGATGGGTGACCAACCCTTTCCTCCATGCTTCGGAATACACGCTAAGCCTTTGGGTCCGACTGTCATTTGAAGATTTTTGACAGTCTTTACAGTAGTCAGATGTCGAAAATTTTGGCACCGGCAAGGAGTTAGTATCGTATTACCACAGATAATATAATACTAGCATACAGATGCCTCATCCCATACAAAGAAACCGTGCCGACGTAACTAGCGTTTTTCATCTGTATATTATTATTATTATTTTTTGTAAATCGATCGCGGTCGGTTCCGTTCCAAGGCGATAGATAGATCACCATCTATATCCATGGAACGGAACGGAACGGGACCGAACGCGATCGATGTACAAAAAATAATCAGTATAGAACGTCGGCGCGGTTTCTTTGTATGGGATGAGACACCACTGGTATTACCCAGTTACTGGGTTATATTCGCTCCATATCAAATACTGGTTGCTGTATCCAGTTGACTGCCGTAACCGCTACAGTCGGGCAATCACTAGGCGGATTAAGTGTTTCTGGCTTAAAAACCTGTTTAATTATCTGTTTTCAGCTCACGGAGCCTTTCTACCTGAACATGCTCTTCAGAAGAGAGTGTGATCAGGAGATCGCAGAGGTAGAACAGCACCACTATGAGGAAATTGGACCGAGTAACTGAAGGGACTTGAAATCTACAGTGACACTGCCAGGATTGCAATAATAAGCTTAATTACCTTCCATTTTTGATCAACCCGCTTTCGACCTTCATCTCGCCTGCTACTAAGCAACAGATGAGGTCTTCTATGGAGCGAGTGAGCTCAGCCGGCCAATTCAGTAGACGTCTCACAGTGATGACGTTAGATCGAAGTGAGCCGTCATAGGGATAGACGGCCGGTCAATTCTGTAATCATCTCACCGTGAAAACTGAGATACAGTGAACTGTGATTGAACTTTGATTAGACAGATTGACAGCTCGCTTCATGTTCTCTTCACCTATGTATTCACAGTGAGATGTTTACAGAATAGCGCTATAGTTAATTTCACCTAAGTTACCACGCGGTGAGATTTAACAGAAAAGTGCTACAGAAGATACTGTTGCACTTTGATTGGATAGATTGACAGCTCACCTCATGTTCAGTTCACCTAAGTTTACACAGTGAGATGTTTACAGAATAGCGCTATAGCTCGTTTCACCTATCTTATCTTATCTTATGGAGGGGCCGAGAAATATCTCGGACACTTCGACCCATTGGGATCTTTTGTGGTCCCCTAGATAACTTACTCCTCCTCATTCTCGTTGAAAACTGTTTTCATGAGTTTTACAACGAGACTAGGAGATATGAGCCTATAATCTTCTGGTTTTGGGTATCCAACCCCTAGGAGACTCATTCGCTTACCAGCCAGTGCATCGCATGTGCACAGTAGGTGCTCCATGCGTTCCGTATGTTTCCCACACCACCTGCACATGGGTGTCGCGGTTAGACCCATCTTCATGAGCATGTCGTTGGTTCCAAAGTGCCCAGTAAAGGCCCCAAGCAGGTAGCAGATTTGCCCCCTGCTCATGTTCCAAATGCAATCCCGGGCTTTGAAAGTAGAGCCCAGGAATCTCTTGGAGTGTTGTAGACCGGTATTAGACAGCCAACAAGTTCGTTGTCTGTGATCTGCAAACTCCCTAAATGCGGCTTTTACGAGACACGCCGAGATGCCTACACATGGTTCTGGACCCACAAAATCATTCGCTGAGTCCTCCCTTGCCAGTTCATCAGCCACTTCGTTACCATGGAATCCTTTGTGCCCAGGGACCCACATCAGTCTTACCCTGTTGTGCTTCCCAAGCCTGTTTAGGGTTTGGATAGCATCCAGAATAAGTCCGGAGTCCACTTTGTAGGATGCCATGGCTTTGATTGCAGCCTGACTGTCACTAAGTATATATATGGATTTACCTCTGGTCTCTCTATCTATATTCTCTTGAACACAGGTTATAATGGCATATGTTTCCGCTTGGAATACAGTTGCCATCTTCCCTAAGCTTTTTCTACATTTATAGCCTTTTGCGTATATTCCCGCTCCTGTACCTGATTCCATTTTGGATCTATCAGTGTACCACACCAGACTATCTTGTTCTGGTGGATCAAGTCCCTTCGTCCAGTCCTCTATTGTAGGGATTTGGACCTTGAAAGACCTCTCAAACACAAACATAGTTTGCATTTTATCGGATAACATGCTTGTTACCCGATCCAGGTCTTCATTCTCATCGAACTTTGTATGGTTAGTCTTTGGCTTAGAGGCATCCCATAGTCCAGCGACAGCGAGACGATGTAATGTCTTCCTTGCCTCGAATTCAACCATCATATGCAGAGGAGGGATATTGAGGTATCTCTCAATCGCTGCCGTAGGTGTTGTCCTGAAAGCACCCGTGATGCCGAGACACACTGTTCTTTGTAACCTGGTGAGTGGCGCTTTACACGAGGCAAGCTTTGTTCATGGCCACCACACTATGTTGCCGTATGTGATAATAGGTATTATCGTTATCCGGTACAGCCATCGTATCACTTTGGGCTTTAGCCCCCAAGTTTTACCGTAGGTAGAACGACACATGCCGAACACTCGTAAGGCCATTGTCGTAATATTTTCCACATGAGTTTTCCACCTGAGTTCTTTATCAAGCGTTACACCCAGATATTTAACTTCGGTGGACCAGGGCAGTTTTATTCCATTGAGGGAGAGCTCTCCTAGGTTTCCTAGTTGTCTCTTCCTCGTGAAGGGAATAATGACTGCTTTGCTTGGGTTGATAGAGAGGTGGTTCTCTGTACACCATTCCTCTGTCATCCTCAATGCCTGTTGTAATAATCCAGACACTATGTTCGGGAATTTACCATTGACCATTATAGCTATGTCACCCGCTCGTTTCACCTAAGTTACCACGCGGTGAGATTTTACAGAAAAGCGCTACAGAAGATACTGTTGCACTTTGATTGGATTGATTGACAGCTCACTTCATGTTCAGTTCACCTAAGTTTACACATTGAAATGTTTACAGAATAGCACTATAGCTCGTTTTACCTAAGCTACCACGAGGTGAGATTTTACAGAAAAGCGCCACAGAAGATACTGTTGAACTTTGATTGGATATATTGACAGCTCACTTATTTTCAGTTCACCTAAGTTTACACAGTGAGATGTTTGCAGAATAGCACTATAGCTCGTTTCACCTAAGTTACCACGCGGTGAGATTTCTACAGAAGATTTCCTTGTCAATATATTTATGAAAACATCATGTACGTGAGAAAGAATTTACATCTTTTTAGTAAAAACGGCGACAGACATAATTACGTTACTAGAAATAGGGACCAATTAGTTCAACCAGGTTTCAGACTGGCAAAAGTAGCTTCGACTTTCATGGCGTACTGTTACAATACAACAAAATGTTACAATAAAATTCCTCCCCAAATTCTTGAGCTGAATGAGACGAAATTTAAAACTTGTATAAAACGCACACTATGCAGGCTGGCATATTATAAATTGGGGGATTACATCACTGATAAAAATGCTAGGTTAAATGCTATTCCTGCTCCACATCCACTAGGGCGCAAAAACAAGTGATATGCAGAACATTATTGTTTTGAAGTATTGTTGGACCTGCTGAAGACTGAATGAATATATTTGTATTGTATAAACTCAATTTCCTTAGTATTGTATAACTACACAGCACGTGTGTGAGTACTATGTACCCAACTGTAAATCTAACATTTTCTGTACCTGTGTGTCGTTCGTTGACTTGTGTGTGCCCTGGCAGTTGAGTGTGTCATGCTCTCTCAAATGTCTCTCTGATGGTGGCGCGTGTGTTGGATCATCCGGTTCCCTTCATGATGGTTGAGCTGGGTGGTGCCAATTCATGCGTCATGTTCGTGAACGGACGCCGTCAGTTGGGATTGGTCATAACTTAACTGCTTCGGATGTTAATGCTTTTCTAGCATCTATTATATAACTTCACAGTACATGTGTGAGTATTTTTATTACTTTATGCCTGTACGTAGTATAGGTGTAGTGCTATTCTGGGTGCACTGTCCTCACATATATGAATTTATTAATGTATGTACTTATGTAACTAAATATTGTAAAAAATATTTTTTTTTAAAAGAGTAAATATTGAGTTTCCTGTGCATTCTTCTCCATAACAAGCTACTTTCCGAATGCACGGTAGAATCAATTTTAATGTACCTAACGTTCAAAAGTGCCGCTTGGTGGCCTACTTGAAATAAAATATCTTTGTCTTGTCTTGATACAGTTGCACTTTCATTGGATAGATTGACAGCTCACTTATGTTCAGTTCACCTAAGTTTTCACAGTGAGATGTTTACAGAATAGCGCTATATTCAAAAGAGAAGATTTATTTTTGTAAACATCAAAAGAGTCGTGAATGAAGTGGCAGACCACCGCTTATAAGTCAGTCTCAATGAAGTTTTATGGTGAATGAATATGAAAACAATGGTTTTATGGTGAGTGAATATGAAAACAATGGTTTTATATCAACTAGGCGTTTTGCTAGTGAACTGTTCGCCGCGCAATCCATGCCGAAGGAAATAAATGACTTAATTTAGTATTTAAATTAGTGTTTGAAATTTTTTAACTTGGATCACCGCCATATCTCGGGAATGTGTTGAATTCGTTTCTTAACTAGCCGACAACGAACCATTTGTTTTTTTTTACCCTCGCTGGCATAATACTTCTAAAATGTTTGCATATTGTTGTAATGTTAGTGACAATTTGTCTTAATGTGAATAAATATATTTAAACCGATCTAAGAACCAATTTATTATGTAAAAAGTTTTAATTGTGTTACATTATTATTATTTATTATTTTTAAATTTATTGCTTTAATTATTAACGGTAACCTATGTAAACATCATTGTATCATATTATTTAAATCAATTGTTGGTTGGTTTTGAAACAGGGGATGCCCTGGCAATAGTAAATATTTAGCATTGTATAAAACGAAATAATTAAGCCTCAATAATAATAGTATTATTTAAAAATTAAAACTTGTTTATCTTTTTTATCTGCCAACTATTTAAATTAGTTGAAATAATATTTATTAAATCAATATTTTACTTTATTTTCAACAGGTTTTCTATTTTAATGCTTGGATATAAACAATATTAACAAAGGATGCATAAAAAACTTTTGTTTTTATTTTATACCTATTCTAAAATGCATTCCTTTCGTGTAACTTACTAGTCATTATTTGTTACCATGAGTATAGTTTACCAAAAATACAAAAAGAAACTTTGTGCAGCCGAGATTTGAACTCGCGTCTACTACGATCCCGCTTTAGAGTTGCACTCTCTCACAAGTCTGCCACGAGTTACGATAACTACTAAGACGAATTTTATACTTACTCGTAGTATCGAACCGTCTCGACACGGACTTTTGTTGTTATAAGTGAAATGGGTAAATATATATTTTTAATGGAATGGAGAGGGCTATGCTTGGAGTTTCCTTGCGTGATCGAATCAGAAATGTAGAGATCCGCAAGAGAACCAGGGTTACCGACATAGCCCGAAGAATTGCCAAACTTAAGTGGCAGTGGGCAGGGCACATTGCTCGCAGAACGGATGGCCGGTGGGGCAGAAAAGTTCTGGAGTGGCGATGGCTAACCGGAAGACGTTGCGTTGGAAGGCCCCTCACCAGGTGGACCGATGACCTGGTGAAGATTGCGGGGCTCCGAAGGTTGCGAGACGCACGGGACCGGTCAGTGTGGCGACGCTTGGGGGAGGCCTATGTCCAGCAGTGGACGTCTTTCGGCTGAAATGATGATGATGATATTTTTATCTTTATGTGGTTTTAACCACGCCCCTTAACCTCGTACTTAGACTGTATGATGTCTATCGTTTGCGTTGAAATATCACGCACACACTTATATGCACGTAACCGTACAGGTGACTATAAACATTGAGGTGCGACTGCAATTTTGACCCTCGACTGTGCAATAAAGTATATTTAAATAAATAATACAAACTGTGTAGTTTGGGACCAACTGGCAATCATATCTATGTAATCTAGCTGAAAATAATATTTTAGCTACTCTGACATTTCAACTTGTTTATAACTTTTCAAATAAATAAAAAATTCAAAATTCATTTATTGGTGTGATTTTTGGTGCATTTTACATGAGATCAAAAAAAATCTTTTATTTTTTATTTTTCATAGGCCTACATGGGCACTTATAAAACGTCGACAAAAGGTGCACGGTTCGGGTTAGTTGTTTCCTATGGAGAAGAACCGGCAAGAAACTCCATGGTTACTCTTTTAAAAATTTTGTGTTTACAATATTTTCATGTTAAAGCATTAGTACTTGGATATGGGGGGACAACGTAGGCCCGACAATAAGTCATACGAAATTTAAAATTAACAAAACAAAACTGTGTACCTATGTCCAGCAGTGGACGTCTTTCGGCTGATACTCGTTTGATGATGATGAAGATAACTGTGTACTATCAGCTACCATGTAGATAATAAACGATTTCTATTTCATTGTTTGTTCTTAGGAAGTAATTTGTGGCAGTACTTAAAAATAAATAATAATAGCCACATGGGTCGATCTTCAAGGTAAAGGAACGCTTGCCGAGGTCAGTCCGGGGATGGGTGACCTTTACATAGCGAGTTTCCTCCGTGCTGTCGTTTGAAGATCTTTGACAGTCATTACGGGTAGTCTAGAAGCCTGAGATAACTTTACTTTATAACTTTATTGATACAGATAACTTTTGTTACAAAATAACTTAGCGATTAGGATACATGTCAGATAAATAAAGGTAGCTTAAATAATGGAAACCCTGCCTCCTAAACTAGGGGAAACCTGTGACTTAGGAGTCAGTGTTCTACTATTACCTCGAATGTCTCAATAAACCTTTCTGTGTGTGTTATTTATCACGATGAAGCTAATACCATAATGGGGGTAATAACAATTATTAACAAAAAGCTTCCAATGTGAGATAAGGTTATGCAGAGTGGGATATGTGAGTATTTTGTGTTTTATTCAAATTATTATTATTTTTGTTGTGTGCGTGTGGGTAGGGTGTGAGTGTATGCATGGATGTGAAAGTGTGATAGAAAGGGTGTATGTGAGGATGTGTGTGTGCGAGCGCGAGCGCGCTTGTGTGTGTGCGTGTGTTTGGTAGTGTAACATAAGTACTTACAATAAACGAATATGATAGGTTTAATATGTTTTTGGAGTGAAATGACTGTGTGTGACTATGTAAGTATAACTGCGTGACTACAATGGATAGGTAACTAAGTCTTCTGTACGGGAGTAGTCCTGATCATACAGCCAATGTTTTAATTTTAATCCTGTTTCCAGTTACTGGGTTGTGGAGGTCGGATAGGCAGTCGCTCCGAGTAAAATACTGGGACTCAGCCGAATCCGGTTACACTGGAAGCCGACCGACTGGATACGAACCAATGTTCATAAAACAAAGAAAATTGCCATAACTTGGTCACAGAGAGGAATCAGCTCTAGTGTGATGTACCACAAATTAATTAGTCTGGTATTCTATCTATACCAGACTAAAAACCAATATTACAAACCAACCAATATTATAAAGAGATTTTTTTGGTTGTTTGTTTGTACCGAATAGGCTCCGAAACTACTAAACTGATTTAAAAAATTCTTTCACCTATTGAAAGCTACATTATTCCCGAGTAAAATAGGCTATAATTTATTTTTAAAAAAATGAGATCCTTATGAAAATTGCAATAATGTAACCCAAAGTAGCAAAATTTTGCCTATAAAATTCATTATTTGGCGTGCGCTGAGAAAACTATTGAAGATACATAAAAATTATGTACTACATGATTAAAGTACACATTATTACTTACAATAAAAATCGAGACAATATATCTCGCTATCATAGTAAGTCACAATAGCAGCTTTTGTATTCTACAATTTAATTAAATCGCCGCCGCCGCCGGTAGAAACAAAAGTTGGTTACATTCGTATTGTAGTACTAATTTTTATTCAAATAAATAGTTTAACAAATGGGTAGGTAGGTAAGGTAGGTGGGTAGGTATGTCGGTAGGTAGGTAGGGTAGATAGGTAGATGGTAGGTAGGTTAAGTTAACGAGAGCGAAGCCGCCTTAAGCCTTGCCGCTCCTCATCATCTCTTCTCCTTCGTTTTCCTCCGCACTCATCAAGTCGTTACGGTGGATCATTTACGGTTCGTGCTGTCCGCCTCTGGAATAATCTTCCTCATTCCATACGGGATAGCCCTTTACTAGGTATATTCAGGAGAAGAATTAAGGAGCATTTCCTGTCAACATGACGCATAAATATGTATGTATTTTAGATATTTGTATGTATTATGTTTATGCATTGTGTGCTTTACACTTATTTGTGTAGTGTATTTAGTTAGTAATAATTCAAATGTTTTTTAGTATTTGTTGTGCGCTTTTGTTAACTTTCCTAATTTTGTAACTCTCTCTTTAGCACTGAGGTTTGCTGTCAGAGAACCCAATTATGGGTTAAGCTCGCCTTTGTACATAAGTTTTCCTTTTGTATTTGTAATGTTTATTTTGTGTACAATAAAGAATATAGGAATATACACCGTGAAATTTAATTGGTTGTTTACCCGCGGCAGAACGACTTGCCTTAAGGAGTACTTTCGAAGCATAGAGTTAAAGTAAAAAAATAACGATGTTTTTGTTTTAAAATAATTTAAAAAATATTCATCAACTCGAAAAAGTGAGTAACAATAGGAACTTGTAGGTACTAGGTACCACCGCAAAGAAAAGCGATGCACAAGATAATGTTCAAACCAAAATAAACTCTCGCACGTAGTGATACGTCATAAAATAGTTTGCACGGAACAATACAAAAAATCGCCGCGAAGCCGACAAAGAAAATACCGATTTAGAAATGTTCAAAGTAAAATTAGCTCTCGCGTGTAGTGATAAGGCATAAACTAGCCTGCGCGCAACAATATCATACGAAGCCGCCAGCGCCTATTATACCCACCCATGCGGCGCGCGCGGCTGTGACCCTGACCTACTTAGCACCCGGGTCAACGCCCCGCTGTCGTTCGGCCGTAGATATTGGGGTATTACTATTGGTTCGTGATCGCTTTCGAGTTAAGTTTTTAAGTTTTTCACAATGTTAAATATGCCAGTTTTTGTTTCTAATATTTTACATAACTACGAAACGATTGTATTACATAGAAAAAACCATTTCGCTGCGGGAAAACAACCATTTAAATTTCACGGTGTATATAGGAAGCCGCGGTGGTCAGCTAGTATTTTTATAGTAACTAGCATGGGGGCATTAGTAATGTCCCCATAGCGAAATATCTTTATAAATCATACCTTATATATTATTATGATGTAGGTATGAGGATGAGAGTAATATATACTTCTTGGCAATATATTAGTTCTTATATCATGGCAATCCGTTCATTAGTTCAACTAGGTAAATGCTTTGGACTTTGTCCACCCTTCAAGTGACTCCATGAAAGACGCTGGCACATTGATCACGTGCTACCGTGCAAAGTGAGGCTCAGGGGAGACGCTTCTTCAGTCCCCTAACAGGCGTTGCACAGAGTAGGGTTCCATGGTGATGTTTTAAGAAATCACGGGGTTCCGTAATGCTGATGGTGATTACCAGGGTGATTAGAAAGAAAGAAAGAAAAGAAAGAAGAAATATTTATTTGTGACCCACACAGGAGACACGAGAAATAAGCAAAAAATTAAACAATAATAATAATAAAAACCCGTGAGAGGCCAAAATGGCTCCAATCTCAGCATAGTGATTAAAACGGTATATAAATTATTTATTTCTCAAAAGATTAACATGTAATTGCCTACCGATAAAATATTGGATATAATAACAGGTACATACTCGTATAGAAACGGTAATATCATCTATACATTACCGTGATATAGACGTAAAAATTACCCCCAAAATACCAGGTACCAGAAGGAACCAGGAACCTTTTCCCCTCGTAAACAAAAAAAACCGGCCAAGTGCGAGTCGGACTCGCGCACGAAGGGTTCCGTACTTGGTAAATTGTGGTTTACGATTTATGACGAATTAAAAAAAAACTAAAAAATAAACAATAAAAATAAAAAATCTCGTTCAAACCAATTTTCGGTGAAAGTTTACATGGTAATGTACAGCATATATTTTTTTTAGTTTTATCATTCTCTTATTTTAGAAGTTACAGGGGGGGGACCCACATTTTACCACTTTGGAAGTGTCTCTCGCGCAAATTATTCAGTGTAGAAAAACATTATATTAGAAAACTAAATATCATTTTTGAAGACCTACCCATAGATACCCCTTTTGAGTTTCAGTTCTAAGTATGGGGAACCCCCAAAATTTATTGTTTTTAGGGTTCCGTTCCCAAAGGGTAAAAACGGGACCCTATTACTAAGACTCCGCGATCCGTCTGTCTGTCTGTCTTTCCGTGTGTCACCAGGCTGTATCTCATGAACCGTGATAGCTAGGCAGTTGAAATTTTCACAGATGATGTATTTCTGTTGCCGCTATAACAACAAATACTAAAAACAAAATAAAATAAATATTTAAGTGGGGCTCCCATACAACAAACGTAATTTTTGCGATAAAGTACGGAACCCTACGTGCGTGAGTCCGAATCGCACTTGGCCGGTTTTTTTCTATTTTTGTGTGAAAATCTTAATGCGGTTCACAGAATACATCTACTTACCAAGTTTCAACAGCATAGTTCTTATAGTTTCGGAAAAAAGTGGCTGTGACATACGGACGGTCAGACAGACAGTCATGACGAATCCACAAGGGTTCCGTTTTTTGCCATTTGGCTACGGAACCCTAAAAAGGTAGGTACTTTTAATTTCGATTACTTTATTTTATAGCTGTGTTATTACAGTCATAATTCCTCATTAGTATTACCATTAAAATCTAATTATGTATCACCACAGACAAAAATCTTACTAGATAACGCAAGTCCCTCCATCTGTATGAAAACCAAGCGTGCCAAACCTTTTCACACACAATTTAAAACCAATTTACTTACCAATGAAAGAAATCATTTTCAATGCCTTGGCCAAGTTTTTGGGGTTCCTTACCCAAAGGGTAAAAACGGGACCCTATTACTAATACTCCGCGATTCGTCTGTCTGTCTGTTCGTCTGTTACCAGGCTGTATCTCATGAACGGTGATAGCTAGACAGTTGAAATTTTCACAGATGATGTATTTTTGTTGCCGCTATAACAACAAATACAAAAACAGAATAAAATAAATATTCAAGTGGGGCTCCCATACAACCAACGTGATTTTTTTGCCGTTTTTTGCGATAATGATACGGAACCCTTCGTGCGCGAGTCCGACTCGCACTTGGCCGATTTTTCTATACAGTCTTTACAGCTCAATATGGCATAATTAGGCGTTTTCCTAGATTTCGGTTGATTTCCGGTGCCGATAATGCTAAATGAAAAGCTCAGATTAAGATCTTGATCGTAACTTTACTCCGTTTTTTGGCACGCGAAGTACATACGATCGCGTCATCTAGTTAGATTCATATCTGTGTGTACCACCAAATCATCAATCACTTTTGTCATTCACAAGGCCATCGTTTATAATCCCGATAAATAGACCTACATATACATATTACGTATCTACTAACACAGCCGTCTCCCAATTACCAAAAGTGATTGAACCTGGTAATCCAAACGATTGACAAACTAGCGATTAATTAATGATCCTTCAGCCATTCATCGTTTTTATCGACATTTTCACACCACTACGTAGCTCATCTAGATTGAGCACTTTTATCATTGTTAGACTCTCGCGCTTGACGTTTTGAGAGCAGTGGTGATGTAATAATTTATACAAAGTAAAGCGCTTGCCTAGGCTTAAAACCACGATCTGCAACTTGTAAGTCGCGGCCATTACCACTGGGCCACCACTGCTCTCCTGAAGAAAAAACTGTGTTGCCTCAACTGCCCGCTACAACAGTCAACAACTCGCGATGGATTGTGGCCACTTAATCGCGGCCGAACCCGCTTTAGTCAGCGCGCATTTACTCTGGACGAGGCTATCTGGAACATCGACCACAAAGCCACGTTGCTGGGACAAGGTTATAATCAGTAGATACTCTTTTTAGGTTTTTCCTGCTCGGGCCTGTAGAGATTTGAAAACAAACCGTTAAATCAAGCGTGCTTGTAGACATGGCTGGCCTGAGCTCGGCTGGTTTTACACTAATCCGTGTATAAACCTACATCGTGCTAGCTTTCCGAACGGAAGAATAAACCTACATGAATTTAGACTAGCAGGCTCAAATTCGCAACACGAGTAAGACCATGGCTTTGATCAGGACACAAGAATTTTTATCCCGGTGGGACTGTCCCAAGGGATTAATTTTCGACTTCGGTACGGACGAAATCGGTGGCAAAGGCTAGTTAAGGTTACACTAGTCGATAATTCTTTCATACAAACGTAGTCTAGGGATTACTCCACTGTTTGACGATGTACGTTCTAATAAAAATGATATCAATATGTCTCATCATTCTCTAGCCCTGTATGGAGACAAAAAATATAAAAAAAAAAAAAATTGAAATTTATGAGCGTCGAAAGTTCCACATTTCGACACTAATTTTAACGCATTTTTGGACGCTAATAAATACCATAAGAAGACGGATAATTGCAAAACGGCCACCATACAGGGATAGATTATTAGTTCAACAATGCAGATAATTTTATTTTGAACAGATACGTTTAGTCGTTTTTTCATGACATCCAGACTCCCAAAGGTCTGTTTATAAAATTTCGCGCGCTCGGTTTCGTCCTAAATCATTATCCATTTCGCTACAAATTTGCAAAAGTGTGTATTCGTAGGCGTACTAGCTTCTTACTGCTCATCACAGCATCTATCTCTTCCGCACGTGTTGTCGGTTGATATAAAATGGATTTCAACCCCGCGCACAAAATAGTTCGTACCGTCGACTAGTGTACCCTTAATACAAAACTGTAGCAATTTTCTCGGATATCCGGGATCACTACGTGACACGGCTTAGAATTGACTCTACTTAACATAAATCATCCTTTAATCGTGTGGCAGGAAATAAGATATCCATTTTAATTTCACGCGAAATGACGTTTTTGCAGACTGGGTTTTCTACAAACTTTTTTCTAATTTGCCTTGTTTGTTTTGGTTTGTATTTAGGTATAGGCCAAATCGATGGTCGATGTGGTGACGCTTGGGAGAGGCCTATGTTCGGCAGTGAATGTTTTTCAGCTGGATTGTTGATGATGATAATGTTGGACCAAATCCTGCTAGTGAATTTTAAAACATATATCCCCAACCGATTGAGGTAGAATTTTGGACTTAGGTGAAAACTCTTCCGCAAAATATTTCATCCGCGGATGAAACATTACCCTTTTAAAATTGTAAGGCGACGAGTCATCCGCAATTTCGGATGAGTCGTCGCATAGTTAATATTGGTGTGGTCATATCGGCCAAATATACAAATAAACATTTGTGTATAGGAATATTGACTGATCTTTGGCTTCGCCGGTTTCACTAGCTTTGAAGTAAACTTTGTAGTGTTTGATTTTTTTTTTTGTTAATCTTTTTTTTCTTTATAACAATATATTTAAATGTACTCATATTTATAACAAAGCTCAGTTTTCACAGCAAAACAGTAACTACATGTCATTTATTTAGGTAAATTGCTTTTTACCATATAAAAATCTATTCATATATATCTATTCATCATATTCTGATTTACCAGTATAAAATCTATATTCTTAATAATAAAACGATTCTTGTATAGAGGTATTTTTGTTCGATTTAAGGCCCCTAAGTTCCCTGACCAAAAAATTAACATGAGATATGAGCATTCCTATTGGTCAAGCGGCACTGGTGGCGCATGAATTACAGTAGTTAATACGCCCAGATTTTAGAATAAAATCTTTATAAAATTGAATATTGGTCTTTTGAAAAAAATAAAACTTACAAAATGTTCGTTATCAAATTGTCTATCCATTAGTATTAGTACAAAAAAATAATTAATGAACACTTTACGAGGAGATGCATGCTATCAATAATTATTACTCATTTTTATGTTGTTGTTGGAAGGAGATTAGTGATACAAACACCTCTTTAAAAAAAAAGTGTACTACCATTTTAGAATAAACATAATGTAGAAATTCATACCATTTTTATTAATTGATATTTCTTTTTAAATAAAGAGTAGATAGCTCTTAAAAACTGCACAAAAACGACTAGCGCGGCGTTTTGCTCGGGGAGGCGCCTTAACCACGATGTTATTACACAAAGCCGCTAGCGAAACCGGCGAAACCAAAGATCAGGCAATGGTTCTATACACAAATGTTTGTTTTTCTGTTTGGCCGATATGACCACATCAATATTAACTATGCGACGACTCATCCGAACTGGCGGATGATTCGTCGCCTTACAATTTTAAAAGGGTAACGTTTCATCCACGGATGAAATATTTTGCGGATGAGTAATCACCTAAGTCGAATTTTGCATACAAGTTTGGTGATTATGGATAATGTTTTTTTTTCCAGACTACACAGTAATACAGATGGCAAAACCTCAGTTTGTTTTTTTTCATACTTTTTAAACTATATAATTTATCTCGTAGTAGAAACGCTTCGATCAACAATCTATCGATCTATCTATCGTTAATCATGACACGATATCTTGCGAAAATACCCCGATTTTCAACAAACATAGCTAAGAACACTCCCGATAATCCCTCTCCCTCCAAGTCACATTTCAAACAAAAAAAACAAAATTAAAATCGGTTCATCCATCCATTTAGGAGCTGTAATGCCACAGACAGATACACAAATACACAATCACACAGTTACTTACACACGTCAAACTTCTAACACCGTAATTTATCCGTCGGGGATTAAAAAAAAAGCTCAAAAAGAACTGGCCAAGTGCGAGTCGGACTCGCGCACGAAGGGTTCCGTACCATTATCGCAGAAAACGGCAAAACAATCACGTTTGTTGTTTGGGAGCCCCACTTAAACATTTATTTAATTCTGTTTTTAGTCAATTGTAATTCAACTGCCTAGCTATCACGCTAGGCAGTTGAAATTTTCAGAGATGATGTATTTCTGTTGCCGCTGTAACAACAAATACTAAAAACAGAATTAAATAAATGTTTAAGTGGGGCTCCCAAACAACAAACGTGATTTTTTTGCCGCCTAGGTTCTTGAGATACAGCCTGGTGACAGATGGACAGACAGACAGACAGACAGACAGACAGACGAAACGCGGATTCTTAGTAATAGGGTCCCGTTTTTACCCTTTGGGTACGGAACCCTAAAAAAGAGATGTTACTCGTAAGAGGTACCGTTCATTCATACCGAGTTGTTTTTTATAAATCTTTGATCAGAAACAACCAATTTCTCAAATATAATCAAAATACATATGTATATTTTTAACCGACTTTCGAAAAAGGAGGAGGTTCTATGTTCGACTTCTTGTACGTTTTTTTTTTTTTTTGTATGTTCACTGATATCTCCGTCAATTGTAGACCGATTTTGAAAATTCTTTTTTTGTTTGCAAGAGCATGTTCCGAAATTGGTCCCAATTTTAATTTGGTGAAGATCTGATGAAGAACTTTGATGATATACAACAGAACTCTTCAATAAATAACGGCAAATCTTTAGGGACTGCTGCAATTGCATGTCTGTTTATTGTTTATACCATTTTTTAACATAACATCACGCCAGTACGCTCTTAAGGGGTAAGCAGATCTCTCATTTGATCGGTTTTTTTCAAGTTTCATAATATTCGAGTAATCTATTCTGGCGTTATATGATACTTACTAAACAACTTGCCTATTAGGTAGGTACAACAAAAAACTGAAATATAAAAAACTTTTTTACAAAAAAATACTACCGACTTCCAAAAAAGAAAAACAAAAAAGTGAAAAATAACTTTATTTTTGGAAGTCGGTGTCCATAACGCAAAAAAATGGTACCTACGAAAGACACCGACTTCCAAAAATAAAGTTATTTTTCACTTTTTTGTTTTTTCTTATTTGGAAGTCGGTAGTATTTTTTTGTAAAAAAGTTTTTTTATCCGCATCTCAAATTAAGTAGATTTCAAGCACAAAGCAATGTTTGAGTGTCTGTCGAATGTCTTCCTCATAAAGTGAATGTATAAACATTATTTCGCCTCGTTACTGGTTTCCCTCTACCTCATATCCGTAAATCCGCTCCCGACGCAAAACACGAGGCGAATGACGAACCACCATTTACATATTCGTGCTCGTACCTCGATTTTCCACTCGCCTCTACGATCGCGCGAATGTGTACATGCAGCTTTAAACCGATCACAATGGGGAAAATTACGCAAAGCTGATCCAGCAGATATCCCCATCTAAATATGAGTATAAAGTAAACAGAACAAGTTTAAAAAAGTGCGACAAAATTATAAAAATATTTTCGCCCGTTTTTACAAGAGGTTCCCCAAAGGACCTCCAAAAAAAAGTAATAACAATACAAAAAGATTTAAAACATGCACATGTGTATTACAAACACAGGGTAATCTCAAACACAGACATAAAACCTTTAGAAGGGAGAGAAGACATCGGGTGTTTTCCCGCCGTGTGAGAAACCTAGCGAGATAAATTGGCAAATGGAGGTAAGAGCCGGTCCACACGGTACGTTACATCAGCGTTGCATCGACGTTACGCTGTCGCTGCGTCGTTTTACATTCTAATAAAATAACCATAGTGTTGAGACGAAGCGGGAGGGGTATACCCAATCATTGCGACGCGGCGACGATGGAGCGGCAGCGCTCAGTTGATTGTGCGTTGATAAGGAGTAGATAAAGGCAAGCTCATTTCGTTGTACGTATACGTGTACGTATTTTTGTATACTGGTTAAATATATTCTATTTTCATAAAAAAATACATTTCACTCATACGAAAACAATCATTAAAAACTAGGGTAAACTTATCAATATCACTGGCCGCAACTGTGCGTCGCCACTGCGATGAAGGAACGTTACGACTGCGTCGTAGCAACGGTGCTGCGTCACATCGCCCTTGTGGTCGGCAATGCGCCAAAATATTTGCGTTGCACGCAACGCAACAAAGACCGGCTGTAATGTAGTTTTCTGAACATATATTTTTAGGGTTCCGTACCCAAAGGGTAAAAAAGGGACACTATTACTAAGACTCCGCAATCCGTCTGTCTGTCTGTCTGTCTGTCCGTCTGTCACCAGGCTGTATCTCATGAACCGTGATAGCTAGACAGCTGAAATTTTCACATATGATGTATTTCTGTGCCGCTATTATAAGAAATACTCAAAACAGAATAAAATAAATATTTAAGTGGGGCTCCCATACAACAAACGTGTTTTTTTTACGGTATAATCTCCGGCATGTAACTTGGCAGAATTTGGCGTAATGGGGATGAGTTTCCGCATAGTGCGTGAACTGGCCAACCACCGCAAAGAGCCAACGGAACCAGGACGCGACGCGATTGGTCAGTCGATCCTTGTGTCCACTGACCAACCAATCACGCGCTCGGAACGATGGTGGAACGATGCTTACGTTCCCCGCGTCCCGCTTGGTAACCAAAGAGACCTAAAAAGCGACTTGTGGGCATCTAAAGACTCTTGCTAAGTTACGTGCCGGCAATTTATAGGCTCTCGTTTAACCACTATCTCATCTGATGGAAAGCGATGATGCGATCGACGGTGAAGCACGCTCGCCTAGTATTTACCTCACGTAAAGACCCTTATTTTTGGGTGGGATAGTATCCAATGACTTCTCCCGCTCTGGGTGGAGGCGGCAGGGTGTGTACTTTTACTGACTAATACCCACCCGTGTTCCTTCAGTTGCTTGAGCCAGGGCCGCGGTAACTATTTTTCCGCAACTAAGACAGGCATCGGCTCTAGCGGATCCCGTCAGTTTTTGCTGACATCTCTCATCTCTTTGAGGCGCGCGTGGAACAAAAAGACCCCTAGTATTGAATTGTCAATTCATACCACGGACAAAGGCCCTTTCAAATTGTTCGTTCGTAAAGTTTCTCCTACGCTTCGTGACACATGTAACTTTCGTAGTGTCAGTCGAAACAGAATTATGCACATTACACTTCATGCTAGAGACACGTGTCCTTGCAGAATCATTGTCTAACTGTACTCCAACTGTTCAACTTGTATAAAGTTTTCAGTGCGCAGTCACGGGATCCCAGCTCTAATAAAGAAAAATTGGTTCAAATAAATGTCACTAGATGGCGCGATATGCATCGAATTGTTATTGAATTGTGTGTGAAATTAACATTTTCTAGAATTTAAATGTTAAGTTTTATTGTGCACTTCAGCTGTCCTCATGTAATAAAAAATCTCTATGACACTGAGGTTTGCTGTAAGTGAACCTAATTATGGGTTAAGCTCGCCTTTGTACATAAGCTGTCCTACTGTATATGTTTGTTTTGTGTACAATAAAGAAAAACAATAAGATATTTTTTTTAAATTAATCGTAAAAATTGTATGTTCTTTTTTAATCAACTCTCCTAAACACAAAATTATGGAATATTGGCCTCACATTTCAAAGATTATTAAGATTATAGATTATTAAACGGATCATTTAAGATTGATTCCAATAGATGGCGCGGTTGTAAGTTTCTGAGGCGGGCCACTCGATTTTTAAAATTTGTATTGTAACACATTTTGGTACAATGAAACAGTAAAAACGTGCAAAAAATACTATAAAACAAATCATCACTGTACTTAAAAAAAAATCCTACCCGCCTTCCCACCTACCCTACCTACCCTCCCAACCCTACTCTACCACCTACTAAAATGATAAACTTTTTATTTGAATAAGAATGAATACCATACTACAATAAGAACACAAAAGCTGCTATTGTGACTTAACTATGATAGTGAGATATATTCTCTCGCAGACTTTTATGTAGGTAATAATGAGTACTTTAATCATGTGGTACATAAAGTTTATGTGTCATCAATAATTTTCTCAGCGCAAGCTAAATAATGAATTTCATAGGCAACATTTGCTACTTTGGGTTACATTATTGCATGTCTTATAAATATATAATTTTCTTGAAATTAAATTATAGCTTATGTTACTCGGGCATAATGTGGCTTCTCATACGTGAAAGAATTTTTGAAATCGGTTTAGTAGTTTCGGAGCCTATTCGGTACAAACAAACAAACAAAAATAAATTCCTCTTTATAATATTGCTATAGAATATGGGAACAAGACCCCTGTATACCCGAAAATGAATATGTAGAAGAAGGCGAACCTAATAAATTCCAGTTAGAAAAATCCAAAAACACTACCCGACCCGCTAGTCGAACCTCATGCTTAGCAGTAGAGCTTGCGCCTGCTAAACCAACGAGGCATTTATTTGTGAATTTTGAATAGGTTACCGGTGTACTGAAAGACACAGCGTTGGAAGGGCTCCCGCTAGGTAAAGCGATGATCATGTCAGGGCTGCGGAAACCCACTGAATGCGAGACGCACACACAGGATCGATCGAGGTGGCTACACTTGGGGAGGCCTATGTCCAGCAGTGGACGTCCTTTGGCTGAAATGATGATGATGAATAGGTTACATATTGTGAATTGGTTAATATTAAGCCCTATCTTTCTGGTTAAACCGAAAGAAGTCCCCAACATAACACAAATATATATTTTCGAACCGTATATAAGTATGTCGGGTTTACTCAATGGTACGGACGTCAAAAGCAAGCACGCCATCTGTCGGCAAATCAAGAACAACTACGGTTTGGCGCGCTTTCTCTAACCACTTGCGTGGTGGGGACAGCAGAATATGGCGGTTGAGTACTGACCGCCGTAGAGCTAAGTCATAGAATCAGTGTCGATCCGTAATATTAATAAGCAAGATTGTAACTGTGAGTTGTGACTATTTTAATAAACCCAGTGTATCGAATAACTTGTGTGATTTCATTTTTACGATTGTACCCACCAACCTGCCCACACGCGATGTCTTAAGGCCGTACCCTGACCAAAAAATCAGCATATCTCTATGAGCATTCCTATTGGCCTAGCGGCACTGGTGGCGCATGAATTGCATTAGTCAATACGCCCAGATTTTAGAATAAAATCTCTATAAAATCGAATATTGGTCTTTTGAAAAAAATAAAACTTACAAAATGTTCGTTATGAAATTGTCTATCCATTAGTGTTATTAGAAATAGTAGATTTTACAATGAGTGCACAAAACGAACCATTTTTATCCGAGACTGACGAGGGCTGATAGTAATGTCGAGGATAAAATGGTTTTGTGGACGAGTTATAAACTCTGCTTTTCATTTCGATTGCGAGGAAATAAAACAGTAGTATAACATAACATTTCTTTAGTTAGTATTCAAAGTAAAATAAGTACAGTTTTGAATACTGAAGGAAATTGTTTTTCCCGGCATATTAACGGTATTTTTCAGAATTTGTGAAGATGACATATTGTGAGAAGATAAAATCTTTTATGTCTTAAAAAACACATAAAAGGCAAATAAATTAAAGTAAATATTATAAAATAACAAATTCTATCTGTGAACTTTTTATTGTGTTTGGCTGTATGGCTCATTTTCTTCGCCTTAATATAGATACATTTATAAGTAGATACGTTAATGCACTTGTGCACAAAAATCAATTTTGTGCAGCCTATATCCTGCACAAATAAGCAATTTCAGAGCATGAGAAGTGAAAAAATAATTAATGAACACTTTATGAGGAGATGCATGCTATCAATAATTATTTCTGATTTTTATGATTGTGTTGGAAGGAGATTGGTGAAACTTATACCTATTTATAAAAAAAAGTATACTACCATTTTAGAATCAATATTATGTAGAAATTTAATGTATTTATATTAATTGATATTTCTTTATAAATAAAGAGAAGATAGTCTTAAAAACTGCACAAAAACGACTAGCGCGGCGTTTTGCTCGGGGAGGCGCCTTAACCTAAGGGAATACATCCTGACTTCCCGATGGTTTGCATCTATCGGCCAGCCTGGATGCGACAAGCGGATATTTCTTTTTTATCCAAAAATCTCTTAATATTCTCTCTTTCTCACTTTGAAATATACCTATGCACCTACCCAATCTTCAAAGGTTCGCTCTTCAAAACCAACTGAAGCTATTTACAGATATTTATTCTCAAAAAACTAAACCAAAACGTAATATTTGTATTTACTTACTCAGACATCTTAATGGGTCTTCCACAAAAACATTTAGCGGACTACAGAAATAGAGTCCTCTACCTACAGTACAAAGATATCTTATCTTGTGGGCTTTTAACTCAGGGTGGTCAACAAAAAAGCCTCGTTTTAAATTGAAACGCGCCTCAAAGAATTCGGGTTAAGATCCTTATGAAATGAGGAAACCATCAAGGCGTTTTGCTGGTTGTTAATTCATTTTCGTCTGGTAAATGGACGAGCTTGATTAAACATTTTTTCATGCCAGTCTAATCTTTGATACACCATCTAAGCAGCAATGTTGTATTAAATTTTTAATATCTTAAGACGACGACTAACGCCAACGACCTTGAGGGAACAAAACGCGCACTCGTTTCACACCCGCGCGACCCAAAATTTAGTAGTTTTTTGTACATTCCTTATTATTCTATGACTTAAAAAAGCCTCAGATCAAAATGTAGCTAAACAAATTGTCTTTGAGATGGTGTCAATTAAATTAAAATACGCCCAGCGGTTTTGTTGTGATTTTCGTTTTTTTGTTCGTTTTAGATGAAACTATACAAATTAATTACATTAGGTTACACGAATAAAACTCAAAATTTTCTTAGGTCATATTATTAAGAAAGTGGTCAAATGTTACATACTTTTTTTCCAAAAAATTACGACTAGCTGTTTAAACGTGATTCTCATTTTAAAATGAGCTACTCAAGGGAATCGGCGCCTTAATAAATTATCAAATGAACCTTCTTCCCCGGGCAGCTACGGGATAAAGTTTCCATTTTCCAAAACCATTAAATTTCAAACCATCATCCTACTAATATTATAAATGCGCAAGTTTGGATGGATGGACGTTTGTTACTCAATCACGCCAAAACGGCTGAACGGATCTGGATGAAATTAGGCACAGAGATAGATGATGTTTGGAATAGTACATAGGCTACTTTTCATCCTGGTATAATGTGCCCAGAGAAAACACTTTTCGCGCGAGCGAAGCCGCTGGTAGAAGCTAGTCTGAATATATATATTTTTATTCATGTATTTTAGACGTTACGAAGACCCTATTTCCATAATTTATAAAAAGAGTCCCATTTCGGATCGGTGGGACATTAATAGAATCGAAGGCGTTTTACTTTGCCCAAAGGACTCTAAACGAAAAAGTTTTAAACGAACACTTTTAGTCCTCGTAAAGTACCAAGACAAATTACATAGTGTCCCGATTAATATATAAGAAGAAGAAGAATGTAGGTTCTTACCTACTACCTTATTTATTTTTAATATTTACAAAAAACGATGAACGAAAAAATCATAATGGGAATCTAAAACTTCAACACCACTCCACTCGACATTACTTTTTGGGTAATCAATATCGTCATCATCATCTTGATCATCAGACAAACGGAAACAATAGATACACTCCATGAACACGTGCACTTAGACGCAAGACGAAGAGCATTGACAACGTGAAAATGAAATTCTCTTTGGTTTAATAATTTAAAGCGAAAAAATTAAATCATAATAATAAAAAGTTGCCCATGATGTTCATTGACCTCGAGAAGGCATATGACCGGGTGCCTCATTAGGTTTTGTGGTGGGCTCTTGAGAAGAAAGGTGTGCCTGGGATGTATGTACAGTTGATCCGAGCGATGTACAGTCGATGCAGTACCCAAGTCCGGTCTACAGTGGGCACTACTGGCAGTTCCAGTGTGGCAGTCGGCTTGCACCAAGGATCGGCCCTCAGTCCTTACCTCTTCCTGATGATAATTGACGCTCTGACATCAGACATACAGAAAAAGACATCCTGGTGTATGCTCCTTGCCGATGACATTGTGCTGGTTGCCGAGAGTGGCCTAGAGGTCCAGAGCAGATTGGAGTTTGGTGGCACAGACTGGAGATTGTTGGCTTGAAATTGAGTAGAACCAAAACTGCATACTTGTTCTGCAGTTTTGGCAGTCTCTCCAGTTCCGTGCCTATAGCGCTCGCCTAGTCGCCGGAACACCCTTACCTATCTGCTCCGACTTTCGGTATTTAGCGGTCGCTTTTCCAAGGGAATGGCGAGGATAAACTGATCAAATGCACCGTGTCAATTCGGGACGTACGAAATGGCGACAGTTCACTGGAACAACTTGCGACCCACGGATGCCCCTCAAGTTAAAGGGGAAAATTAATAAGTCCGTGATTAGACCTGTCGTACTGTATGGCTGTGAAAAAGATGGATGAAAAGAGATTGCATGTAGCAGAGATGAGAATGTTAAGATAGATGTGCGGAGTGACGAGAATGGTTAAGTGAGAAATGAGAATGTAAGAGGAAGTTTGAAAGTGGCGCCAGTTACAGAAAAGTTCAAACAAAACCGTTTGTCCTGGTATGGTCATGTGATAAGGAGGGATGAAGTGGATGTCACTAAAAGAGTTATGAATATATAAATGTAGATGGATGGAGAGGTAAGGCACGCCTAAAGAAAAGATGGATGAATTACTGTGTGAGGAGTGATATGAAAGAGAAGGGAGTCAGTGTTAGCGTGGCGGGGGACTGGTATGGAAAAAAACTGGCCAAGTGCGAGTCGGACTCGTGCACGAAGGGTTCCTTACCACTATCGCAAAAAACGGCAAAAAATCACGTTTGTTGTATGGGAGCCCCACTTAAATATGATAAGACATGTAAATTTCAACTGTCTAGCTATCACGGTTCATGAGATACAGCCTGGTGGCAGACGGACAGACAGACAGACGGATCGTGGTCTTAGTAATAGGGTCCCATTTTTACCCTTTGGGTACGGAACCCTAAAAACGTATTGCGCCGACCCCAAGTAACATGGGACAAGGGCAGGAAGATGATGAATAATAAAAGTGGAAAAACACTATTACTACGCGAATAAGCTTTCTGTACAAACCGTAATTTTTGTGACAGTTAAAAGTTCGAGGTCATTGCCGCGGATTTCCTAACTTGAAACGCATAGTAGGAAGAATGGAGAAGATAGAAAACAACTGAATGCTACGACACTACTTTGGTGCTCGGTTTGAATGGTTTTCAGTAAAAACAGAAACTATAGTGCGTACTAAATAAGTGTTAGCGTTATACGACCAAACAAGAAAGAAATAATACATAATATTCAAAACAGTCAAGTGCGTTACAAAAAGTCATAAAATTGAGCTTAAAACTATTTCCAAGTGTGAGCAAAGTGAACAGTGCTTTTCTAGCGATAAAATATTAACTAAAATCCAACAAGTTAAGTGAGTTGAAGTGGCTTAGGAAAAACAAGAAAAAAAGATTTGGTGAATCCGTTTTTTATTCAAATGTCAACAAAGATTAGCGGACCATCAGTTTTTCTCTAAATAGTGACATCTAGTTTGCCAAATAAGAACTAAACAATTCGGTAAAACTGTTCCGGATGATACCGGTGTAATCTTTCGCCACTTAATAATCAGTACAAGTGGCGTGAAGATCAACCTGCAGACTTAGATTCTGAACAAAGCGAGTGGTCGCAGGTTCGAGACTGACCACGGTGTGAGGCTCTTTTTGTATGTTTGCGAGAATTGTTTCTGATTTCAACATGGATGAAATGCAACATGTAAATACCCAGAGACGACGACAGCAAAGTTTAGATTTCGAAGACAACGACTACGAATTGGACCTTTCTTGTCAGAGTCTACCAAACAGTGCGAACAAGGATGAAATAACTGCGATCAAGGACAAACTCACAAAATCAAATCTAGAATTACAGATAGCAAATAACGAGATAGAAAATTTAAACCTTGAGAACAGCGCCTTAAAGAAAAAAATGACAACATTTCAGCATAAAATTAATTTGTACAAATCAGTAGGCGCCTTTGAACTAAATAGTAGCAATAAATCAATTGCTTCCCCAGTGAAGTTCTATTCTCCGCAGTATCGAAAACGACATAGTATGAAAATCAGTTTAACAAGGACATCTTCTAAAGAACTAGGCATTGACGCAGCCAGAATTAGCCCAAAACATGATGACAGCAACAATTTGAGTTACTTTTTCGAGCAACCCATAACGGCAGAAAAAGGCTTACAGGACACGATTATAGGAAACCACCAGCCAACCTATCGACAAATCTTGGAGAAAAGTAGCATGGAAATGGGTACAATAGTGGACTCCAAAACTGCGGAAACCGTTACCATAAAAATAAAAATAGATCCTATAAAGAGCGACAACTACTCAAGTCTTCATGAAAATGTTTCATCAGACTCAAACACTCGTAGTTTTATGCCAAGACAACATCAAGTCAAAATTTTTCTGACCAAACAGGACTTGACATGAGACGGCAGTTACAAGAATTACTGGGAAGCACTTTCAAGGTGACATCTGTGGTTAAGCCAGGAGCTCCAATGTCTGAAGTTTTGAGTACGTGTGTTGCCGAGTGTAAAGATTTTACCAACTCAGACTACATACTGATACTGGGAGGTTCTAACGATACTAATCCTTTAAACTTTCAGTCAATTATTTATTATACTCTGGGTCAGTTTCAACACACAAACGTCTTAGTTGGCAAAATCTATAAAAATAAATATCTTGGCGTTAATATGCTCAATAAGTCACTTAAACTGGTGTGTAGTAATTTTAAAAACTCAACATTTTTACCACTGGAACAGGATCATTATAGTACAACTTTCATTCCAAGATTCATAAATAAATTGCAAGCAGGTAGATTGATCCATAAGGAAATACTTCGTTTAAAGTATAGAAATGACTATGTAAACTACATTGAAATTACTAACAAAAATCTGTGTGGTACAAGTGGCCAGGTTCAAAAGTTTTATAATAGTATTTATACACAGACGGACATTGAAACCTCATCAAGTGGTTTCATAGCAGTTACAAATAGCATCGCCACTCAGACTGATGACCTAGGCGGTGATGATGAGTTTTTTCGTGCCTAAATTGTTCTACAACTCTTATGGTATGCCAACCGCCTCTGATGCTCCAAATAAATACATATCCCTTAATATTTATCTTCAGAATTTATGTGGTGTAAGTAGCAAAAAAGATGAGTTAGAAGTATATCTCCAAGACATTCCACAAGAAAATCTATATATGTGCGTAACGGAACATTTCTTGACAATGGAAGCAGCATCTCTGTTTAAAATAAACAATTATAAAATGGTGTCGTTTAATACCCGACAAAATAAAAAAAGGGGTGGAAGCCTCATAATGACAAGAAATGATGTGGTTTGTGAAGAAGTAGCTTTTTGTCAAAAATTATATAAAACTGAAAGCTTCGAAATATGTGGTGTTAAAGATTCTAAATCTAACATTTACATAATCTGCTGTTATAGAAATCCTGTCGATCAAAACTATGACACATTTATATCTAAGTTGGAACAATTACTAGAACACTTCTTCAGTAAAAAATGCATTATATGCGGTGATTTCAATATTGACTTGCTTAAAAACGACAAAAAGACAACAAATTTTTTGACATTATTGACATCTTACAATTTTAGACCCCTTATAAACGAAATTACATATAAACGGAATAATGCGTGCTTAGATAACTTTTTGACGAATTTACCAGACGATTTTATCAATGAGCAGTCTGTTGATCATAACTGTTTGGCTGACGGACATGCAGCGTTGTTCTGTGGCGTAAGAACTGATACAATACTGTCAAATAACGAACAAGACTTTTTAAAAATAGTGATTAGGCAGTTTAGTAACAGAAATTCAAATAATTTTAGACGACGTATACTGAATATCAATTGGATGGAAGAAGGTATAAATGGCTTCTTAAATAAATTTGGTCATATATTCCACAGTAGCTTTAAAAAAATTGTAAAAAGAATTAGTTTAAAGAAATGTCAGAAGTCATCTTGGATAACGAAAGGATTAAGAGTTTCAAGTAAAATGAAGCGATTTATACTGCAAGACATAAATAAGATGCCTTGCTCCGATAAAATAAGCACGTATACAAAAATATATATTAAAACATATAGACAAGTCTTAAAAAAAGCCAGACGTATCGCGGTCAGGAACGAACTGAGTGAAGCAAATGAATCTACAAAGGCTATATGGCGGGTTGTTAATAGACATAGAAATACAAAATCGAAAACTGAAAGTAGTGAAAACATACTCCTTAAAGTAAATAATAAAATAATATCTAATCCCCAAGAGACAGTCGACATTTTCTAAAACGCGTTTGATAAAGCCGAGACAGTTAGCGGATCTGATTCTTTTGAACAAGCTCTAATAACTCTGCAAAATAGTGTTAACAGAGTAGACAAAGAAATTATCTGCGACCTTGTCACTGCATATGAAGTAGGAAGGATAGTTAAATCAATGGCTATCAAAAAATCATCAGGGCATGATGGAATGCCAATACAAATAGTAAAAGATAATATCGACATACTGGCAGAACCTATGGCACATTTTATCAACACTTGTATAAACATGAGTATATTCCCTGAACAACTCAAAATAGCAAGGATCTTACCAATTTACAAAAAAGGTTGCAAATTAGATCCCAATAATTACAGGCCAATTTCTTTGTTAACAATCATCTCAAAAATTTTTGAGAAAATACTAAAATTAAGACTTTTAAGACACTTGAACCGGAATAAAATTCTTAATCATAGACAATTCGGTTACCAGAAAAATGTGGGGACAAATGACGCAATTAACACATTAATGGAGAAAGTAGTTAACGGGATTAATGAGAAATTAAAAATTGTAGTTTTATTCCTTGACCTTAGTTCCGCTTTCGACACTGTCAATCATAAGCTACTATTAGCAAAACTGGAGCATTTTGGAGTGCGAGGATCGCTTTTATCCTTATTTAAATCGTACTTAGAAAATAGGAAGCAATACGTGGAGATTAAAGTGAAGGAACGAAATTGTGAAAGTACTTATAAATCGAGACTTAAGCTAATAAAACAAGGCGTTCCACAAGGTTCAATATTAGGGCCAATCTTTTTCATTTTGTTTGTAAATGATTTAAAAAATAATAAAAAAATAATAAAAATAAAATTGTTTATTTCAATTACATAAAGCATTAACATACGTGATATGGAGATCACCTTTTAAGCAAGAAGATGCTTGTGATAGGTGACTCCGCTCTTCCACTTAACATTATACAGTGTATGCAATTGTAAACAGAATAACAAAAAAATAAATAATCAAAACAATAAGGAGCGCGGTTGTGCGATTTGTGCGAGTAGGTTTTGAGTGTGTGTGTGTAATAGTGTGAGTGTATGCGTGCATGAGTAGGTATAGTAGTGTGAGTGTAGATTGAATTTATGTTAAATTCGATTGCCTGCATATAGATATAAGTTTAGGTTTCAGTTAGGTTACGTCCCAGGGCTAACCCACCTGCGACAGTCTCTTGTAATTTGTGGTGTTTTGGGATCGGAGGGAGCCAGGAACAACCTCCTCCACTAACGATTTCGTTACTGAGGACTTATTTGTTACTGGACAGATTAAGGAAGAGAATTTACCATGGCCTCAATGTCGTCATAGGTTTTAGTCTTAAGCCATTCAGTCACAACCAATTTACAGTCACGGAGTTTCAGAGGATAGACGTGTAGTTCCTTATTTAATATATTATATAAGTGGGAAGATTGCCTTGCATACTGCCTCTTAGCAAAAACTGATCTAATTGGGACAGTTGGCGCGACTAAGTAGCATCGTCTGCTACTCATACTCGGTTTTATGGGATCATACGGAAGAGATTTGTGTTTTCTCAGGATAAGATGGAGTATGTAAAGTTTCCTTACAGAAAGAAGGTCAGAGGTTAGGTAAAGGCTTTGGGTCGGGAACCTATAGGGTTTAAAGAGCATAACCTTAAGCAGAGATCGCTGCGCCCTCTCAAGCTCTAAAAATTTAATTTTTGTTTTCCCACCCCAGCATGGCAAACAGTACGTAAGAATCGATTGGGCCAGCGATAGGTAGACTGTATGCAAAAGATTCTTTGAAGCAATGTGTCGCAATGTTTTAAAAGTCCACATTAATTTTCTAACCCTTTTCATGATCAGTTCAGTATGCATGTGCCAGGACAGGCGCTGGTCAATCATGATGCCCAGATATTTAGTATACTGTAACCTGTCAATATTTGCATATGAGCAGTCAGGAATTGGGAGGTTGGCACAGCAGTGTATCTTTATTTGGAATTCGAGAGGTGGTTGAGTGTGTGCATACTTGGTGAAGCATATGTAGTTCGACTTAGAGGCGTTTAGTGTGAGGAGGTTACGTTTGAGCCAATCTGCAATCTTTGACAGACCGGATTCGGCTGACCTTCTAACTTTAGCCCAAGTCTTATTGGCAAAGACTATGGCGGTATCATCCGCGTAAGAGAAAATGTGACCCCCGTCAATACTCATGTTGCATAGGCTATTTATATAAATAAGGAACAATGTCGGACCAAGGACACTTCCCTGCCCGACGCCGTACGAAGTTGTTTCTTCTGAGCTAGTATACTCACCTATTTTTACTGTTTGTTTGCGTTTATTCAGGTAGGATTTGAATAGCTCGAGAGGAGACCCCCTTATGCCGATGCTTTCAAGTCTGTGCAGAAGTATGGGGACAGACACTGTGTCGAAGGCCTTTTTGAGGTCAAGGAAAACTGCCAGGCATTTGCTACCCTTATCCACTTTGTCAACTATAGTAGATGTTAGTGACAAGACCGCATCCTCAGTAGACCTTCCCTGCCTGAACCCAAACTGAGAAGGGGACAGAATGTTGTATTTAGAAAGGTATTTAATTAAGCGTGAGTTTAAGAGTCTTTCTAGAATTTTCGAGATAGAAGGCAGTACTGAAATTGGCCTATAGTTTGACGGGTCTGAGCTGTCTCCACACTTGTACACAGGCGTTATTAAGGCTATTTTCAAGGCATCCGGGAAAAGTCCCTGCTCAAAGCATAGGTTTGTCAAATAACTTATGATTGGGACAATTTGATCGTGTGCAGCTTTAAGGAATTTTACTGGAATGTTGTCCCAACCAGGAGCACTGTCTAATTTTAAACCCATAAGTGTAGAACGGACTTCGCATGGGTCTGTGTCGAGTAGAGCAAAAGATGAGGTCGATGTATAGTTAAGATCGTTATTATTTACCGTAGAAGACTGAGGTGGTGTGATATTATGGGCAAGAAGCTTTCCTATGTTTGAGAAAAAGCTATTCACTTTGTTAATAGAGTTCTGTGGGGTATTGGATAGTTCCAGGAGATCCAAGTTATTTGTTTTTTTAGGTTTTCGCTGTGTAATGTTGTTAATGATTTCCCACGTTTTTTTAGGTTTTTTTTTTTTTTTGATTTGATTAACTATATGCTGAAACACAATGATATTGAACTTTTTCTTTTCGCTGACGACACGAATGCTATTATAGCTGCCAAAGACATAGAAACTCTTTGCAGGAAGGTAAATAAGGCTCTAGCTCTGTTTCATTCTTGGTTTACCATCAATAACCTGAAATTGAATGCCAGTAAAACAAATGCCATGTTATTCAGAACTACATCGAAAAATAAAGAAACCATGGAAATCATACTTAATGACAACAAAATAACATTGGTGGACAGTGTGAAGTTTCTTGGTATTCACATTGACGAAAGCCTTAACTGGAAAAAGAGCTGACAGAGATGGAAAGTTCAATTAGCTCAGCTTGCTATGCCCTGAGAAGTCGTCTTAGAGATGTCGTTGCTATTGAACAATTAAAGGTGGTCTATTATTCGCTTGTAGAGTCAAAGCTTAGGTACAGTATCGCTCTATGGGGAGGTAGTTACGCTTACAATATGAACACTGCTTTTGTCATTCAAAAAAGGGCCATAAGAACTAGAGAGCGAGAATTCCACAGTGGGTATCTTGTAAGGAGTATTTTAAGGAACTTCAGATTCTTACGGTCCCTTGCTTATATATTTTAGTACTGCTCACCAATCTCATAAAACAGCTACATAATTCCGAAACACTTGAGGAAAGAAATAAGCGGGTAGCTACAAGGCGTAAGGACTTGCAATATAAGATTCAACCACATCTGAACGTGGTTAGCCATGCTGCGGTATATCAGTCAGTTAAACTCTTTAATAAACTGCCCGTATATTTAAAGTCTACATATAATTTGAATCAGTTTAGGCATCAACTTAAGTCGTTTCTGATAAAAAAATGCTACTACACACTTGATGAGTTTCTCTGTGACACTTACAACTAGATTGTTACGACCTCGTATTTTTGACATTATATTTTTACTCTGATATTAATTAATTTGCTTTATAATTCTATTTGAAATGGTGGCATTTCTCTGCGACATTTATTTACATTATTGACATTATATTTTACTCTTGACATTTGGTAGAATTTTAATTGATATTGAATTGATTTTGTATTTTTAATTCAAATGGTTGACTTTCTTTGTGACATTATATTTTTTACATTGACATTTTAATGGTAATATGAATTGTTAGCTATTGAATTATTTTTTGTATTTTTAATGCAAATGATCGAATTTCTTTGTGACATTTGTTTTAACTGGACTATTACCAACTCCACTTCTGGTATTATTATTATTTATTTTTGACATTTGTGTTAGTGAAACTGAATTGTAATTGATTTTGTATTTTTATTTCAAATGGTTATCTTTCTGTTACATTTATTTCAACTGGACTATTATATATCATTGGAGTTAATTTAATTGATATTCTATTTTATTGTTGAGAATTGTGGTGGAAGTTGAAGTGTTTTGATTTTAAGTAATTTTATTTGACATTATTGAATGCATGTTTGCGAATTGGAATGGCAATGTGGTTGTATAATGTGGTTTTTGTGTTGATTGTTTTGTAATTAGCTGTAGTGTATACCTAAAGTTTTCAATACGATGTAAAAATTGTTTGGAAATGAATAAATGAATGACTTAAAATTCATTTGAAATAACATTAGAAATTTTGACAACCCCTTTTTACAGTCCATTCAACCGATTTTGAGTTCTATCCCGTAAATATAAGGGATGGCATAAAAAGCATAAACCTGTTACCAAAACTATCTGTTTAATACAGCTGTCATTTATCATATCGCCAACGAAATAGAAGTCAAAATCGGTTGAACGGGCTGTAAAATATGATTATTTAAATGTCCAATGTTATCTCAAATGGAATATAGATTGCCTTTAGGTACATATTACATAAAACAAAAAGATCAAAGATCTCTAAACAGTATAAAAGAAAGACGCTGTCCGGACCTGTGTCTGTCGACGTATTTTCTGTTTCTCCGCTAACATTTTCTAAGCCGCAACAGATTTTTGAACGGTTTTCACGATTAGAAGGAGCGATAATGTTGGCAACACCGATTCTACGGCGCGAATTGCTGTCATCTGGCGGCAGAATATTTTAAAATCACGGCCGTTAACGTCTACAGAAGTTATAAAAGGGCTGTCCACGAGCGGAGCGGCCACTTTCTCGGACTGACAAACGGCTGAATAACATCTTCCTAAGTGCATTTTCGATTACTGTAAACTTGTATAAATAAATATAATATAGTTGTGATTTTTATTTTGATTATCATTGCCATAGTAGAAAATAATTAGCTTATTAGTCTTAGCTAACATAAACGAGGAAGGTTTGTCACCAGTACATAATGAATGTTTCTTTAAAATATTTTTATTCCTGAACGAGTGCCTTCCCTCATGTTGCCGAAAATAACTCACAAAATATCCAATAACAATCTTATTCAATAAACTCGCACAATAACGATCAAAATAAACCTTTCAAACATAATTCCCAAATGTAAATCAAACTACCCTACGTTCATACGAATCGGAAGGCCCACAACGCATACGTTTGATGTTCGAATCACAAATATTTAAACCTTTTCAGAACGATCGAGTTGTGTCAAAGAGCGATAGTCCGTTGTTTTCACTTTGGAGCACTCAAAAAGCGCTACAAACATTGAAACAACTTGATGCAAGCGATGCAAACGATGCAAGCGTTGCGTTCACGTGGAAAGTTCACTCTACATGAGTATGCTCTGCACAGGTGCGGACTTTAATATTTTAGTCAGAATATTGTGTGGAATTTTTGAACTCTGGGTTTCTGAAAGTTCTAACAGCTGTAACCATTACACAAAGAAGACGTTGAATGAAATCACAGAGGCTGTGGCTCTTTCCTTTCCTCCCCACACAGTAGCAATGTGTTGATAATGCCGTCCATAGCAGTGACCGGCGAGTCTCAGAGCACTTTTGATACTTTACAAAATTTAAATTGTTATCAAACGATTTGCAAGTTTCCTTTTCACCTCTCTTTTCAGCAGATATAAGACTGATTGCTATTTCCATAATTTGTCAGTTTTGCCCAATATGCTAATGGCCCAGATATTATGGCATTCAGAAAACCACAATAGTTCGAGACTCGCTGGCCACTGCTAGAGACGACATTGTCAATACTTCCCATAAAAATGAAGCGTGTCAGTCACTCTAAGAATTCTGTTACAATAAAAACGTTTTCTTTCTTTCATTCTGGCTTTGGCTATGATATCCAAAACTTGAGCTCAACGGCAATGTACAACCACGGTTATCCTCAGCAATGGCGTATTCAGTCACTGCCGATTCAGCGTTACTTGTTCTATGAAAGTGACAAGCATTTTTATTCATAAACTCAAAATTTAAATGGCATCACAGGTAATCCATTAAGAAATTGACATTAGGCAATTGACAAGCACAGCTAACAAAGACTTAATAAGTGTCAAGATATTTATATACCAAGGAAAGCTTTTTATGAATTCTGTAAGCTGTCTAAAGATATTTCTGGAGAACAATAAGATAAAGACTTGGCTCCAGTACAAAGAGATGCTGAAGATTTACTAAGAAAAATAATGCGAGCTTTTCTTTGGGCGTTTTACATCTCCTATTGTTTGTGAAGCTCACCATTTGACATTTAACTGAGAATTTGGACAACGATAAGGCGGTTTTAAAGAAAGTACTTACTGTTTTAATTAATAGCAAATATAAAGGGGGAGCTGGCAGGGTTGTTAAGCAAGCATTTCCAGAGCTTGATAGCTGAGTAGGTAAGACTTACTAAAAAAAACACCGAGAATATATCTGCAAAGTCTCATATAGGAGCTCTTTTTTTCCACTTTCAGAATACCAAAACCGATACTGAAATTATCTTTACTGGTCTAACGGTAGTCATAAGCCAGAAAATCGGACATCACTTGACACCAGTCTTCCAAAGATGTATCGTGTTAATCTGCTACTGGGTTTTGGAGGTCAAAAAGGCAGTCGCTTCATGTAAAATACTAACCTACTTAGCTGCATCCGGTAAGACTGGAACCAACCGCAGCGTAATTGTGAAAAGACTACGTTGATTGTTATATCATTGCTTACATACAAATAGAGGAGTTTCAGACAATCTCAACAATCTTTACCTAATTCTTCACAAAAAACTTTACACCCGAAACAATTACAAAGTACATAATACAGTTCTCAGGTGAATCTCAGGTACAAGCAGTACTTACATTACTAAACCCAGATATAAATCTAAATAGATGCTGCGTATTGCTGTAAAAACTCTACAAAAAACACTGACTGTTGACCGAAACACTGGAAACATTGTCTTTCAACGGTAAGAACACACTGAATGCCAACAAACAGATGCGAGGACATTCCTTCAAGAGGGCATTCGTCAAAGATGAACCCTTTGAAACAATAACCACCTAACCGAGCTGTAACAGCATGGAATAGGCTCCCGAAAGCTTGTAACAGCAACCACAATCACATGAACTGTTTAAAAAAAAAAGCACGATGGGTTCCGTACCACTATCGCAAAAAAAACACGTTTGTTGTATGGGAGCCCGTCTTAAACATTTATTTTATTCTGTTTTTAGTATCTGTGAAAATTTCAACTGTCTAGCTATCACGGTTCATGAGATACAGACAGAGAGACAGACAGACAGACGGACCGCAGAGTCTTAGTAATAGGGTCCCGTTTTTACCCTTTGGGTACGGAACCCTAAAAAAGGACAGATCGGATATCTCCAAGCTATCTGAAATACACGCATCTGCTAACTATCTGCTAGCACAGATAATATAATACTAGCATACAGATGCCTCATCCCATACAAAGAAATGTCGACGTAACTAGCGTTTTTCATCTGATTATACCGATAATTTTTTGTAAACAGATCGCGTTCGGTTTCGTTCTACGGCGATAGTTAGATCACCATCTATATCCGTGGAAAGGAACGGAACGGAACGGAACGGAATGCGATCAATGTACAAAAAATAGTATAGAACGTCGGCACGGTTTTTTTGTATGGGATGAGACACCACTGCTGCTAGTGTCTTACCAATAATAATTATAATAAAGTAAATTTGTACTTAAATTGTGTGTGAAAAAGTGGCACGCTTGATATCATACAGATGAAGGGACTTGCGTTATCTAGTTAAATTTAAGTGTGGATTACTACACACTTCAGGCGCCGCAAATGTTCACACAGACAAGTCTTCGAGTAAGACAATACACTCAATTTACCCACAAATTACAGCGAGGCTCAACTCGCTTCGATAGAACTCATAATTAGTTCGCTTCGATATCACCTGGCTTTGATCGAAAAGTTTTAAAAGACTTCTTAGATTGAAAGTCTTTTGAAATTGACGTGATTGACATGAACACGTACAAAGTTTTCTATGTAGGTTTTGTTTTGGCGTAACAAAGACACCGGTTGATGGGAATAGACCTGTTATATGAGACATACACATAACTGATGACATTGTGTAATACATAATAAAGGAATATCTATAACTCTTCCAGGAATGCCTTTCACACAGATAAATTAAACTTGCAACAGCTATTTAGCCAAAGGATGAAATGGCGTCTGCCTATGTTCCGTAGCACGGAAGCAAATTGCTCAACCACTGCGTTAATAAATCTGCCAAAGTCGAAATGAATCCTATGAATTTAAAAATAACTGAATCCATCAAAGAAGTTGGCCTACCGCCGATAATTGCTGTCCATATACAGGATGGCCAGGATTTTAATTGGGCGTGGATGGCCAAATCCAAAACATGACGAATAACGTAAAACTCTCAAAGGAGTCACGGGGCCAATTTTGATGTAAACTAAAACTGCATCTTTGGATTTTTGAAAAATCTATATTCTTAGCCAGGAATCGAACCCGTACATTTTGAAAAAAAAACACATGCTGTATTATTACACCATTTGATATTGTCGCTAATAAAGATTAAATTCTGAGTAGTAATGGCATTTAGCAAACTTAAGGAAAAGGCAATTTTTTTTACAAAATACTATATTTTCCTACTAAATGATGAAATGATGGCCATTATTTTCAATAAATAGTCGGATTCGACAACTCAAGCATTGTACTGCATTCAGCATTACAGTAATTAGATACCGTTTTGAATATTTTTCAAAGACTTGAAAAATGAAAAATATTCAATTCTTGGACTCGTTAATTGCTAGGACCCCGACTATCTACTATTCGACCGGGAATCCATCTCTCTCAGCATAGACAGACAGCCCTAGTATTTAATAGGATCAATGTAGTAATCTATAGCACCATTATTCTTTCACTCCGTCCGTTAATAAAAACACTTCTCTTCTTCTATAGTCCTTCTAATTTATGAACGTTACACAAATAACGCTGTGTCGGTGTAAACTTAACGTAAATGGTAAAATGATCCAACGGACGGAGTGAAAGAATAATGGTGCTATAGATTACTACATTGATCCTACTAAATACTAGGGCTGTCTGTCTATGCTGAGAGAGATGGATTCCCGGTCGAATCGTAGATAGTCGGGGTCCTAGTAATTAACGAGTCCCAGGGCCAAAGTGGCGAAATAGTCAATAGACATACTATGATCAATTACGTAGGAGAAGATTATCCTTGGTATCTAGTGGTCCTAGTATTACGGAGCGATCAGACACAGATTCTCAGACGACTGGTTAGGAGGATGACTGCTGCAGTGGCAGTGTTGAGCGGCCTCAGTCGGCGAGGTCACCAGATCGCGTCGTGTCGTCGCGCGGAATGGCGTCATCGGCTGAGAGTCAGGTTGCCTTGCCTCAAGTGTTACAGAGTCCACAACGTGCCGTTAGACAGTGAAGATTTAAGGATCTTAATTATAAGGTTTAGAATACGTATTTTTATTGTGTTTAAGTTGTTAGTTGATAATTGTAGTATTCATTTAGTAGGTAGGAGTGTAATGTAGGTAGATTCATATTAATTAGCTAGTAAGTATGTCGGTAGATTTATGTTGTACATGGAGTCAATCTAATTATAGCATTGAGGTGGAGCGCTCGACTTTTATTTAATAACCGTCGAACATTACAATATTCGATACCCGGTAGTGTCTTTGTACCAAGTACCAAGCCGCGTGCTAAGACATGCGCATGGCTTAATTTTTATTATATCCGAAGACACGGTAGTGCCTTGCGCCAAGTACAGGTAATAAATGTTATGCAGACCCGAGTGAGAACCGGCTATCACATCTAGGCAAGGCAGTAGGCACGCTAATTACCCACTCCCATCACAGGGAGATAGTTGCATTAATAAATTGCCGTATAAAAAACTAAAAAATACGCTCTATTGGTAAATTGAACTAAAAAGTAAAAAATAAATAGAAGTTGAAAAAAATCTAAAAAACACGCTATAATAGAAAACCAAACTAGTATTTTTTTAATAAATTTATATTAAGAATAGACGATTAACAAAATCATAATCATTCTTTATTTGCTCAAACATGAGTACAGTACACACAACAAATTGTCAATATGTAAGAGATGTAAAAAAAAAAAAGTTAAATGCAGAGCGTCATGTTTGCCTTAATTATTAAAATATTTTATTGTAAAAAAGCGTAGGGTGCTTGATGTCAATTGTTTTATTTTATTGAGAGATATTGGTAAAAGTAGTCATTTTGAAAATGTCTTAAAAAGCAACCCACGCTTTTTTACATTTTTTTTATTTTTTTTTTTATCATACTATTCTTAATTTAAATTTATTTTGAATTATTTACTACTATTTAGTTTAGTTTTCTATAAAAGTGTGTAATTTTTTTTAAATCATATCTCAAGTAATTTTTCACGTGTTTAACTTACGCGGAATCCCGAATTTCTTTTCTCGAAAAAAATGGTGCGGGATATGGATTCCCTAGTTGTCATATCGACACTTTTCTACACGTCACACTTTGGAACTTGTGGTTTGACTCGTGAAAACACTTTGTTACTAAATGTTCATAAAAGATCTCGCCTAAGGGCCCAAAACTAATTCAGAAAACCGGGCAAAACTCACTCTTGAGACTTAGGTATAATAATAAAGAAAAATAATTGTTTGTTTGTTTTTAGGCGGTAATAATCTTTTAATTATTGATCCGATTTCCAAAATTCTTACACTGATGAATAGCTACACTATTGTTCCACGGGTGTTTGGCCGCGCGAAAAAATGAGAACTTTGAAGAACATCAACATTTTATAAAATCAAAAAAAATAGATATTGCCAACCCTAACGGTAGCGTGTCTGAATAGGTACTTCACTCATTTAAGCTGTGTTAAGACAAAGCCTTCACAAGTTTAGTACCTTAAATTGCTCACGAAACTTACAACAAAAGGGTCGGTAATACCTATACTGATTGTGGACAAAATGTAAGTACAGGACTTCTATTTTTTTTATCTCGCATTTAACCACTATCTCGACTTTGAAGTAGGTATATATTATATTGTAATAAGTATTTTAAGTGTATACTCTAAAATGCCACGTCAATGCTGATTTTTGAAATTAAAGTTTTCATATAACTTGCATCCAAATATCTCGGAGATGCGACACTGCAAAGCACTAGGAAGCTCAGGACATGTATGTTGCTTTACAGAGTCGAATCTCCGAGAACAAAAAAAAAATGTTGTCCTGTACTTACATTTTGTCCGCGAGGGCCGATGCCTGTCTGGACCGCGGATAAATTTGAAAAAAGTGTTACCGCGTTCCTGGCTTAAGCAACTAAAGGAACACGGGTGGGTTTTAGTCAGTAAAGTCTGACACACCCTCCCGCCTCACCCAGAGCGGGAGAAGTCATTAGATGATTTCCCAAACAAAAAAAAAAAAGGACATGTATGTTTGTTTTAGTGTCCTCGACGCCTCTAAGAGCAAACATGGCTGAATAAAAAAATCAGTTGAACAACCTGCAAGCTCTCATGCAAATGAAGAATCTGAATATAATTCAAGTATTTATTATGAGGATTTATAACAATATTAAACACCCGAGAAAGTGTCACTAATATAAAAAAAAAACCATTAAACTTGGATTTTATCGAAACAATAGATTTTCGACTGGATTCCTAGGGTGCTTAATTAATGCAAAAGGGTCACACTATCACATCCTGCTGAATAACGTCGAGATACCAGTAACCTTGTACTGTAATCACCGGACCAGCTTCCATATAATCTCAACAGTGAGTATAACTTAACAATAAAAAAAGTAAATACAATTAAAAAACCCGACTGCTTAAAAAGCGAACTAAAAAGATGTAAACAAGAAGAAAATCATGCTGTGCAGTCGGAGGATATATTTTCGCGAGCTGCGGCTGACCAAAACCAGATGTTCATCAACATCTATTTAGTTCACTTTTTAAGCAGTCGGGTTTTTTAATTGTATTTACTTTTTTTATTTACAAATTTAAAGATATACTTTTTTTTTCGAATGACTTTAAACATGTAAGTGGTATATATTTTTGTTATCAACTCTAAAAACACTTCATTTCCATACCCCACTCGATTGGTTACGAAGAAAAAAATAATTGCAACTCCTACAATATGGCACCCAAAATCCGCCTTGTTATTTTTTTCAGCGGCACTTATCCAAGAACACTTGGGCGGCCAAGGCCTATCTAACGATGTCTTAATTATAAAAATCCGTGAAGTGGTTTGAAAGATATGAGGTAATAATAGTACATTATGGTACAAGTGCGTAATGTTGGTGATTACCGCTGAGGCGCCATTGAGACCCGAGCCTTTAGGTGAGAGTCTTAGGAGAGCCAAGGACGGTAATCATCAATACACTAGTGTATCATACGACGTTTTTCAACACACTTGTGAAGAAAATAATACAACAAATTTTCAACAGTGTAAACGAGTTGTGAAAATTTTTTCGCAATGGCGGGGTAAATTAATCAGTTTTCCTATGCGCGCGCATCTAACAATGGCAATCGGCCATAGACTAAAACAATGAGGTTACTTTTTAGCTTTTCGCGGATAGCGTTTTAGCCACGTACAAAATGGGGAATTTCAAGTTTTCTTTATTGCAGAGAAACAAAAGTTATATTTGAGGGCAAGTTTTATTTATTAAACACGTACAAGTTGAAATTATCTAGTTGAATACGAAGTTGCATGAAATGAGCAAGCAATATGTTAGGTTATAGCATTTTGCTGAATTGTTTGACTTGAAGCTATGCCACATTTTATGTATTTAATGGATATCATGGAAATAGTAATTACTACCCATATCATGTTATGGATATAGTAAGTACTACTTCCATGACAGGAATAGAAAGGGATTAATGTCGAATGGGACACTTTTAATTGATTAACAGTGTTACATTTTATTATATTGAAAATACTTCAATTTTAACTGGATTAGAATTAATGACTTATTTTATTAATTATCATTGGATTGATTTGTGACACTTTTAAAATTAGTTTAATTTAAAAGTATTTAAAATGAAGGCAGGAAACCATAATAAAAACTATAACTCACTTGTGAATAATAGCAATGTAAAAGTCACAGTTTGATTACAGGTATCATTATATGCCTAATTGCGGTGAAATTAGAACCACTTTATGAGCAAGTGTGTTGAAAAGAATATTACATACATACATACAAGATACGCGCGAAAAACATAAGTCTTTCCTTGCAGCCGGGTAAAAATAACAATGCTTACTTCTTTCTCACCAATGCTTACTTTTCTTCTTGTAGAAGCATCCAATTACTTATTGAATGCTGAAAAAGTCTTCCCGAAAACTTACAACAATTGAAAGGTAACAATAAGTTTCCCAGTAACTAACAACTTCAAAGAAGCTAATTTAACTTCAAGTTCTTACAAAGTCCATCCGAAACTGATGTTACTGTTGAAGAACTTGCCAACTCAATAGTTGTGAGCAAAAGTTGATAAGTTCTGAGTTGATGGGTTCTAAGGAAGTTACGAACTGTTTGTTAGTGCCCAGAATTGTACTGGCTTAATTTGAATGTCTTACATACGGATTGAGTTGTGTTCTGGGTAGGTGGTAGGTGTTAGGTTCACTTCTGAAAAGCATCTAATAGTACGTATTAAGGGTTTTGAGGGTACAGGGCGGAACAGGGTTTAACCTCCATAGAAAAGGGAGGATCCTATGACTAGACGGGTGTTGTGTCTGGACCGGGCAACTGCCCAACGGTTATTTTCGGACTGTTGTATGTGTTCTAATCGCGCCGAAAACTGCTTGCGCGATGCAGGATTTGTGTAACATCATGTCATTAGTTCTTAAGTGCCGGCGATGATGCCGCTACAGGTTGTTCTAAAGTTTCATGACAGATAGATCAGTTTCTGTGATAACGCGTTATTACATCGGTGTAGTATTTATGTTGCGCCTGTCTTCGGATTCGGAAGCATCTGATAATACTCTGTATAGTAAGTACAGGTCCATTCAAATTTGAAGGTGTCTGTGAATTTCGCTGTTTGCAGCGCGTGACAGCTGTCACATAAATTCATAATAATCATAATCATTTATAGCATTCATGTAGTTTATAAAGTTGTTACAAGTATAAAGGTTTCATACATGAACCCTGCTAGGGCACAGCAATATAAATAGAAAGTGCTACACTGTCACAGTAATAAACAAAACTACTGTGCTTAAACAAACACAAATTTTACATGTTTATCAAGTGTTCAACATTTGTTTTTTAAATAAGTAACTGTCATGTTAAAATATAGGATAGGTGAGTACAATTTAGTCATCATTTCCATTCATAAATTAAAATAAGATAAAAAATAAATTAAAACAAACAATTTGGTCGTCATTTCCATTCATAAATTAAAATAAGATATAAATTAAATTAAAACAAACAATTTGGTCGTCATTTCCATTCATAAATTAAAATAAGATAAAAATTAAATTAAAACAAACACCGATAACAACAATAATCATAAAATAACACAAGTAGATCGTAAGTCAAAATTGCAGTAAGTGCTGTGTGTATTGTGTACAGTTTCAATGTCAAAATTCACTTATCATCAAAGAATTCTTTTAGAGTGTAATACGATTTTACTACGAGGTATTTTTGGAGACTGTTTTAAAATTTATGTTCGTATTCTATGTCCTTAATTGAATTCGGAAGTTTATTATATATTTTAACACACATGGCTAAAGGGCCTGAATGGAATATACTTAATTTTGAGCTTGGTAAGGCTAATTCATTCTTGTTTTGGCGTCTTTCGAATTCGCTACGGGCGGCGTAGCGACTCACCCGGTGTTACGAGCCGCCATTAAGGCGCCGATTCCCTTGAGTAGCTGATTTTCAAATGAGAATCACGTCAAAATGGCTAGTCGTAATTTTTTGAAAAAAATATATATTATATTAGACTATTTTATTAATAATTAGATCTGAGCAAATTTTTAGTTTTATTCGTATAACATAGTGTAATTAATTTGTAAAGTTATGTCTAAAACGGACAAAAACAAGACAATCACACTAAAACCGCTGGGCGTATTTTAATAAAATCGACACCATCTCAAAGACAATTTAATTATCTACATTTCGATCTGAAGCTTTTTTTTTAAAGTCCTAGAATAATAAGGAAAGTACAAAAAACTACTAAATTTTGGGTCGCGCGGGTGTGAAACAAGTGCGCGTTTTGTTCCCTCAAGGTCGTTGGCGTTAGTCGTCGTCTTAAGTTTGATAGTAATTGCACCTATTAATTAAACAACACCATATTAAAAAAATACTATTGTTTAGTTAGATTTCGACCATTGAAATCAAATCAACAGTTTCCTGGGGGGTGACCATAAATAAGCTCTTAAAGTACGGTTATTTTGAGTTTGCGTAAGAGACAGAAATTACTTGTATACATCTGTCCCTTAAGTTCACTTAAAATAGCCTTACTCTAAGAGCTTATGATCGGCTGGATTTCGAGAGCATACTCTAGTACTCCATTAGTTATATCACGAGACAAAAATAATGATACAAATCCTTTATAATGAAAAAGAAAAGAAAATCTTTTTATAACTAAAGCTCAACTGAAGATAACCCAAGAGTCTGTTATTTTCCCAAATATTGTTGCTACAATTGCCCAGAACATGTTCTTGGTTATATAACGAATGAATGTAGTAGACAGACTTGAACATAAAATTCTTCCACTACGAGGAAATTCCGTTCTAATTTCGAGTAAGATAAGTTATGATGAAACAAGATATAGAAGATGCACGGAGATAAATAATTACAATTAGAAAGGGGCGGTGCCTATTTACAAGAACAATGAAATCTACACAAACAAATTAAATTGAAGTGTCTGTTTGTAATGTCAAAATGACTGCTTTTTACTAGATACATATGAAACTATATACGGTAGGTACCTACAACATTTTTTTTGTACCGGTCCGTTTGTTCTGACTAATCTCTAAATCAAAATCAATCAAAATCAATTTTTATTTATTTTACATAGGCTTACATGGGCACTTATAAAATGTCGATAAAAGGTGCACGGTTCGGGTTAGTCGTTTCCTATGGAGAAGAACCGGCAAGAAACTCCATGGTTACTCTTTAAAAAAAATTGTGTTTACAATATTTCTATGTTACAGCATTAGTACTTGGATATGGGGGGACAACGTAGGCCCAACAATAAGTCGTACGAAATTAAAAAAAAAAAACAACCAAAAAAATAATGTAAAACGAAATAAAAAGTTAACAAATGTTAACAATCATCCGAAAGCCTACAATGTTCACACATTCACAATCGGTAAAAGAATCTATACAAAGGTAAAAAAAAAACAAATTAAAAAACTAAGAAAAACAAAACTAAATTTAACATGTGGCACAAATACTGTTATACTGTTGTGTTGTTGTAGTGTGTTGTTGTAGGGCTATAATGGTGCTTGAAAAACATTGTAAAAATCTAATTAAAAGAGAAAAAAAATGAGATTGAGAATAGTTAGAGACATCCATATATTTGTGCCGTTTATGAGTTACCAGGGAAGCCACAAGCGCAGAAGACGGCTAGACCAATTTTGATGGGACTTTCACAGGAATTTAGCTGATGTTAGAAGGAGTAACTTACTACTTCCATTTTTGAAAAATTAATCAGGGTTCCGTGCAAAAGAATAAAACCATGTATTTTTTGGTTTTACGATTTCACGCGCACGAAGTCGCGGGCGTATGTCTTATAATATAATAATACGAGTAATAATAACAGAGAGCAGTGGTGCCCCAGTGGTAACAGCCGCGACTTACAAGTAAGTCGTGGGTTCAAACCCAGGCAGGCGCTTTACTTTGTGTAAAATACTTCATCACTAGTGCTCTGAGGAAACCGGCATGTCCTAGAACCAAAAAATCGAAGACATGTGATATCCACCAAACCACACTGGGCCCGCGTGGTGGATTACGGCGCATTCCCTCTCTCACAGAAAGGAGGCCTGTATCCCAGCAGTGGGAACATTAAAAGGATGATGATGACAAACTCACTTGGAAACCTCATATTGAATTCCTTTTCAAAAATTTTGGCAATTCTGCATAAAATATGTTCAACTGTCAAAAAAGTTAACAGCCTACCATGGACTAGTTGCCTCTGTACTGCGGTATGGTCTTATTTTCTGAGGGCAGTCCACCGATAAGGATATGGTATTTAGAATGCAAAAGGGATGTATAAAGTCAATGTTAGATCTAAAATCAACAGATATTAATTAATATTAAAACGTATAACGTAAACTTATTATATACGTCTTCAATATTTTAAATCTTTAAAAAAAATAACATTCCCGTCCTTATATATTTTGGAAACAGCTTTGTTTGTAAAAAAAATTACAACCGACTTCCAAACAAAAACACTACAAAGTGAAAAATAACTTCAATTTCGCAAGTCGGTGTTCCTGTTTTCGTTTCTTCGTTTTTTGACACCGACTTCCGAAATTGAAGTTATTTTTCACTTTGTAGTGTTTTTGTTTGGAAGTCGGTTGTAATTTTGGTAAAAAAGTTTTTTATTTTTCACTTTTTAGTTGTGGTACATAATGGACCACTTTGGGCGTTATAGGTACCCCTAGCCTGAGGTACTTATAATGCCCAAAGTGAAGCCAGAATAGATTAACCCAATAACATGAAACTTAAATAAACAAAACCGGTGGAATTACAGTATATCAGGGTGAACTGTTCACACCTGCGTACCCCTTTAAAGCATACCAGTGTGATGTTATGTTATAAAATGGTATAAACAATAAACAGATATGCGATTGCAGCTATCCCGAGTGATTTGCCGTCATTTATTGAAGAGTTCTAATGTACATCTCCGAAGTTCTTCATCAAAACTTGATGGCTTAAATGGGACCACATGACAAACACCAGCTTTCGAATAAAAAAAGAATCATCAAATCATACCTCAGAATTGTTTATTGGGTGAACCGATGTTCACCCAATAAAAAATTCTGAGGTAACACACATAAAAAAAAAAAATACAATCGAATTGATAACCTCCTCCTTTTTGCGAAGTCGGTTAAAAATAATCCAAAATTATTTTTAAAATTGTGGAAGTCAGAAGGAATCCATTAAGGACTCAATATTTAAATCAGGTGTGTCATGTGAAATGTAAAACCGCGTTAAAAAAGAAAAAAAATGTTATTGCCCCGCGCATTTATAATAAAGTACCTAATGTTATAAAAAATATGTAATATCATTTAAAAGGGTACTAAACGAAATATTATTACAACATTATTGACTTCTTACTTTTTGGTAAATCGCTGAATGATTTACTTATTTTATTATTGTCATAGCTGCTGCCACGTTTCCTGATTGACATACTTATTATTATGTTTTGACATCATTGTGAAAATTTTACTAGCGTAACCAGTCCGTCATATTTTATTTAACTAAATTCGACATTTATATTTTTTTATTTATAGTTTGATTTCTCGAAAAGAGGGTAGATACAATAATTGATTTATAAAAAATAATTATATAAAATTTTAATAGTAACCCAGCAAGAGACTGGTGTGAGTTCTCGAAATCGAGCGATTGTTAGGTTCAAGACTGCCGTAAGAAAACCACTATCCTTTAGTTTCCAGAACGTAGGTGACTGGTGGCAGCCAGGTAGGTAGTTCGATCTTCGTGGTCGCAGGTTTTCTAGCCACAACAGCAACACCGAAAGGTTATCCGGTACAGAAAAACCCCAATCTGGGGTTACACTGAGTTTAATTTATTGTTCACGGTAACGTGTAGACGGTGTAGATAATAAAACGGTTGTAGAATATTATGTCGTTCGAGGTGACGTTATGAAAGTACCAGAGGTTCAGATGTTCAGTATTCAGAGATGAATTAATCAGAATGTATGTGAGAGGCCTTACATATTCTGAATTCCTCTCTGAATCCAGACTCGGAATTCATGTTATTAATTAAGAAAGCCCGAAAATGCATACAATTTCATTATTTCCCACACACATTCTGATTTTTACAGATTATGATTTACTCATTGCCGGCATTCAGATTATGAATTCCGCCTTTGAATTCAGAAAGGAATTCAGAATGTGTGTAGCCAGCCTTATTAGTCATACCGTATTGAGAGGGAAGTCAACTACCAATATTCAACAAACAGTTCCGTGCGCGAAGTTTGCGACAGTATTTAATTAGCCATTGCAGTATTGCCAGTTAAAAACATCAGCTGCAAGCGTAAATAGATATTTCTTATTTTTCTATTTTTGCTACTCGGATTCCGATTTGTTAGCAACGTTACATTGTATATTGTATTTTATTAAGTTGATTTAATTTTAGAATTGAATATTATTTGCATGCCCATGCGACGGTAGAATATGGAGGACTTTATTATGTTAATAAATTGTAGTTCTAAAAACTAAAAAAACACGCTTTAATGGTAAATTGAACTAAAAAGTCGCTAATCCTGAAGATCTTGGTAAGGCAAAACAAACAACAAACACACAAACAAACTATTTAAACGCGCCCGGTGGAATCAACTTTCATTATTTGTAAATTTTAATTTTTGTTTGACGTTCAAAAGTGCCTCTTATTGGCCTAGTTGAATAAACATATTTGACTTTGACTTAATTATTGCATTGTCATCGGTCCTTGATAAGTGTGGAAAGTTTCAAATCAATGCCTAGTTTTGAAGGGGGTGAAAATCACGTTCAAAGATTCCGTTACATTGACACATAGATACATACCAAGCTAATAAAAGCGTGTTAAAAAGTACATCTATGTACCAGTTACCCATGTTTGCAAAGAAATAAATGATTTGATTTGATGAATAATACCAGCCAGCCTGACCCACTGCAGGACAAAAGCTTCTTTTCATACAGAGAAAGCACGAGCATCAATCACCTTGCACAATACGGGTTGGCGATGTTGTGACCTTAATAGCCTTTAAAACCATATGTGTTTGTCAGACAACATATAAGATTTAACATCACTATGAGCATAAAACCTGACAATTGAGTAACAATTGGCCCGCGATGAAAAGCATTCCAGAGGAGTAACACGGCGTAAATAACCATTACCTTGTCTAAAGTTGAATTGGATGAAACGCGGCATGTGGTTAGCCTAGCGAAATTAATAGTTTTCTTTTTTGGTTGTAGACATCTATGTGTAGATATTTTTAAGTTTAAAAGATCAAACGCTGATTCTTTGCCAGTTTAAACTAGCTATGTTTTGCCAAGGAGGAAAATAAATGAATGAATCCATAATTTATTTTAGATTCAATGAATAATGAGTCTGTGCACACTCGACCCGATTAGACTCGACCCGAAGAATAATACTTGTATATTTCTGTTTTGACGCGTAAAAACGTCAATGTATAGTCAGGCAGAAAAGTGTTGATTTAACGCTTGTACTACAGATAATGTAAAATTTAAATAATGTTTGGATAAATAAATCAATAATTTAACAAGTAACTACTTATCTTTTTTTACGCTTTGTACTTTGTAGTAAAAATTACAGATTATTTTAATTATTATTACAATCTTATAGCTAGTGGCACGGTGGTATTTATAGGATCAGTATTTACACGTGATTGACAAGAAGGTACTAACTTCTTAAATATAAAAAGTAAGAACCAGAAAACCACTTTTAGCGAGGTAGAGATGGATCCTCATAAAGCTATGTTTTTTAAACGAAATCACTGACTACCAAGATAAATTATGTATCATAACAAAATATTAAATATTTTATGTATAGTAAATTAATAAGTTATTTAGAATTAAATATCACTTTGCCTGACTGTAGAAATGGCACTGAATTGATAATAAAACATCTGGTATTATTATTCATCGGGTTGAGTCTTATCGGGTCGAGTGGGCACGGACCCTGAAAAATTACGTTCAAGTCTTTTCTTCTTGTTAATAATATGTCAAGCGTCAACATCGTGGTTCAATTCAACCAAGTGGCCAGTATCTACTTAGTATAGATTCGTAATTCTTTCTATACTTACGCTTCAGAGATGAGAGCCCTCAGCTTACAGAACACGATGCCCAGGCTGTAGGGGTACTGGTGCCAGGAGACTGAGAGATCATTGGGAAGACCTGGAACAAAAAAGGTTTTTTAAGTTATCGTTGGGTGCTGAAGGTACCTCTCTTCTTAATCGTTCTACCACAGCTGAGTAGCGGACTCATTTTCAATTTGTGAATGTTTTTTCAATACAGTTGTTAAACATGGCGTACTTTCAGAGGCTATAATTATGATTCGAAAGTTAAATCTTACGCAGAGGCATCTTTCTGTTACGCGGTCGTGACTTTTGTTTACGAGCTCGATCATTATGTTTGCAGTTTAGTTTTAAATTTATAAGTCAATTTAAAAAAGTTTGGTAGCAAAGAGTTTTCATACATAAAATAAAATGGGATAGATTTTCTACGAGGAAAAATTAATGATTCCGTACGTTTTAGCATTGAATTCTCAAAAGTCTTTTAAATGGTTGTTTAATATATTTAATTACCAGTTTTAATTTAATTATTTTCACAACAGCATTTGTAAAAATCGAATAGGCTATATGGGCTGTTTTCGTTGAAAAAAAAATATGTCCAGTTGCAAAAACGCGCCATTATTTATAAATCAATTTAAAAAAGTTTAGTAGCAAGAAGTTTTCATACATAGAATAAAATGGGATTGATTTTATACGAGGAAAAATGAATGATTCCGTACGTTTTAGCATTGAATTCTCAAAAGTTTTTAAATAGTTGTTTAATATATTTGATTACAAGTTTTAAGTTAATTATCTTCACACCAACGTATGTCAAAAATCGAATAGGCTGTACAGGCTGTTTTCTTTGTAAAAAAATATGTCCAGTTGCAAAAACGCGCCATATTGAAATTTTTATTATTTGTGAATAAACAAATCTAATTCTTTGTTTGTTTTTACTATTTCTCACAACTGTATTGAAAAACGTCGTGTGATACACGGGTGTGTAGGTTATAGTAATGACAGCTCGTTTGCAATAACCTACTTTCCAAACTTGTATCACAATGTACTATTCCTTCATTTGCACCTGTACATTTCATTGTACAGATGCAAATGAAGTGTTTTTATTGCAGTGCACTATATTAATATATTTTTTGCATTGTGGACCTGCCACAATGTCATTTACCATTAATAGGCACATTAACATCCCACTGGGTTGTGAGTTTGGCCCAACCGCTGGACACAGTCATGTAGCCGACTTTACGGCGGATCTACTATCAGATATGCGGCAGATGTGTCCAGCCGAATGCCATAATAGTTCAGTTGAAATATTAAACTCTAAGCGACTTTCGCGATATCGCCTTTACCGATACCTTTTCGACCTGCTTGACTGTACAATATTGAAGCGAAACTTACGAACTTTTTAATAACTGCGGTAACAATATTTATTACGAGGATAAAATTTCTCAAAGTTATGCAATTTTAATGTTATTTTTAGTTTATTTATTTATTCGTTTACGCATACATTTATTTTACAGGTATAACCCAAGGTAATAAAAGTAGTCATACAATGCGACTGTTACATACAGTGACGACAAGTTACATAGAGGACAATAAACTCACTGTCACCCTCTGGAATTCCACCAAAGAGCAGGAAAAAATGTCCAATCACTGAGAGATGCAATTAATGAACGTAATTGCCCGACACACGGGCGCAAACTTTAATATGTTTGTACGAGCTACCGGAGTTTCAAAGAGACTTCCTCAGCCCCAACCGTAGCCTACTGTTTGGAACGAGTAATCCCAACGATTCCAAGATTTGTGGATTGTTTAGCATCCCACGAAAAAACATAAAGACATATTTGACCAGAGCAAGATTGCGCCTTACTTCCAACTTATAGTACCCAACTTTCCTATTACAAAGAGAGTTTAGTTGGGCAATTAACTGTTTTTTTTTTTGTTTATAGCAATCGAGTAAGGTCTGCGACTGTCACCAGAAGGCTCCTAGCACAAAGTACGTCAGCCGCCGCAGACAGAGAGTCCACTACGAACATAGTGCCATTTTGCACACTCACATTGACATTACGATTTTACAGGAATTCTCGGGCAGTATTGGACAGAGCTCAGCGGCTGTCACGAGTGTGCTAGCGTGGGCGTTTGTCACGTCATTCAGTCTTTTGGAAGAAGTTCAATTTTTTTTTTTTTTTTAATGCCTTGCACATGTTTCCCCATCATGTATTTAAAGAAAATGCGAATTTTCTACACATTGAAATACAATAATCGTTCTGTCTACTCTCTAAAGCATGTAAGCATGATATGATGTCATGGCGCACGGTTGGCGCACTGGTTGAGCGGTTGACTGCTGCGCTGCGTGTCGCGGGTTCGATTCCCGCACGGAACAAATATTTGTATGACCTACAGATAGTTGTTCCGGCTCTGGGTGTTTGTGTATGTGAATTTATATGTTTGTAAACGCACCCACGATACAGGAAGAAATTTCTAGTGTGAGGCAACGTTTTTTTGAATAAGAATAATAAGAATAAGATGTATTTTTAGACGAATCGATGAATTTGGGTTTGTAAACTTATATTACCTACTCCTTTTTAGGATTCCGTACCCAAAGGGTAAAAACGGGACCCTATTAATAAGACTCCACTGTTCGTCTGTCTGTCACCAGGCTTTATCTCATGAACCGTGTTAGCTAGACGGTTGAAATTTTCACAGATGATGCTTTTCTGTTGCCGCTATAACAACAAATACTAAAAACAGAATAAAATAAATATTTAAGTGGGGCTCCGATACAACAAACGTGATTATTTTGCCGTTTTTTAGATAATGGTACGGAACCCTTCGTGCTCGAGTCCGAATCGCACTTGGCCGGTTTTTAAATTCAGTGTCACTATTGTAGCAACCCTAGTGAATCTGTTAAGTTTAGGTGACAGTTGTCGAGGACGGTGGGAGTGGTCCTTCTGTATACTTTCTATTTTGTTAACGCTTAAAAACTCGCCTACAGGGGAGTGACCATAAGCTCTTAGAGTAAGATTATTTTGAGTGTGTGTAAGGGAAAGATGTATATGACTTGAATTCCTCTGTCACTTACGCGATCTCAAAATAACCTTACTCTAAGAGCTTATGGTCGGGGTGACCATAAGCTCTTAGAGTAAGGTTATTTTCTGTTGCCGCTATAACAACAAATACTAAAAACAGAATAAAATAAATATTTAAGTGGGGCTCCGATACAACAAACGTGATTATTTTGCCGTTTTTTAGATAATGGTACGGAACCCTTCGTGCTCGAGTCCGAATCGCACTTGGCCGGTTTTTAAATTCAGTGTCACTATTGTAGCAACCCTTGTGAATCTGTTAAGTTTAGGTGACAGTTGTCGAGGACGGTGGGAGTGGTCCTTCTGTATACTTTCTATTTTGTTAACGCTTAAAAACTCGCCTACAGGGGAGTGACCATAAGCTCTTAGAGTAAGATTATTTTGAGTGTGTGTAAGGGAAAGATGTATATGACTTGAATTCCTCTGTCACTTACGCGATCTCAAAATAACCTTACTCTAAGAGCTTATGGTCACCCCCCTGGTGGCAAACTTGAATTTTACGCACCCGGCCTTTCTGAAAAACTAAGAGTTTCCTTTAATATAAGTAAGAGAAATAGTATATTTGTACCCATAAAGGTCGTCTAACAATAAACAAAAATTAAAAAAACATGACCTAGGACGTTTCTGAGGTGTCAGATCCCTTTCAAGAGGCTATTATACAACGCACCTCTTCTAAGAGCGTCTACAGAGAAAGGGCCGCAATCAGACCTACTGTCAAGTCATAAGAGCCTCATTACCGTGTATAAGAACCGTCTTAATCATGCCGAATTTTGGCACACAGGATTGGGTGTCTATTTTAGAATGGATGTGCTTAATTATTATTGTTGGTGGCCCATTAGCTAAGTACTAGTCTCTCATTATTAAGGTCGTGTGTTCAAATCTGGGTAAATATTTATTTTTTGAGTTTATCTTGGACATCGCTGAAAACGGTGAAGGATAAAATCGTGAGGGAACCAGAACTTATAGTTAATACTAGCTGTGCCCGCGGATTCGCTCCCGTTAACTGACTGCCTACCCTGCCCTACTTAGCTTCCTGCCTAGTTGCCTACCCTATATACCTTCTACGTGTATATTTCGCGTGCAGTGGAATATTTTTGTGTCGACAACGTCGACTCTGCTGGCAGCTGGAGTACAGAGTACAGAACACGGTTTTTGCCCCTTCCTTGATTATTTAAATTTCCCCCCTAACGCCTCTACCGGATGTTCTCCTCATCAACACCTCGAGGTTACCGGTAAGTACCCCTAGCTTTCCACTGCTTTCGCAGTTTCGTGGGTACAGGATCTGATAGGATCCAAGAGTCGCAGCGTCGCTAATGGGCCCCGGCGTTCGCCTCTCGGCTTTGTGATCCGAAGGCCTGTATTAAACAGTAATACTTCAGTTACGCACAATTTTTATGAAACTTATCTACATTGGTTTCGTACATTTTACGATTCCGTACGTTTTAGCATTGAATTCTCAAAAGTTTTTAAATAGTTGTTTAATATATTTGATTACAAGTTTTAAGTTAATTATCTTCACACCAACGTATGTCAAAAATCGAATAGGCTGTACAGGCTGTTTTCTTTGTAAAAAAATATGTCCAGTTGCAAAAACGCGCCATATTGAAATTTTTATTATTTGTGAATAAACAAATCTAATTCTTTGTTTGTTTTTACTATTTCTCACAACTGTATTGAAAAACGTCGTGTGATACACGGGTGTGTAGGTTATAGTAATGACAGCTCGTTTGCAATAACCTACTTTCCAAACTTGTATCACAATGTACTATTCCTTCATTTGCACCTGTACATTTCATTGTACAGATGCAAATGAAGTGTTTTTATTGCAGTGCACTATATTAATATATTTTTTGCATTGTGGACCTGCCACAATGTCATTTACCATTAATAGGCACATTAACATCCCACTGGGTTGTGAGTTTGGCCCAACCGCTGGACACAGTCATGTAGCCGACTTTACGGCGGATCTACTATCAGATATGCGGCAGATGTGTCCAGCCGAATGCCATAATAGTTCAGTTGAAATATTAAACTCTAAGCGACTTTCGCGATATCGCCTTTACCGATACCTTTTCGACCTGCTTGACTGTACAATATTGAAGCGAAACTTACGAACTTTTTAATAACTGCGGTAACAATATTTATTACGAGGATAAAATTTCTCAAAGTTATGCAATTTTAATGTTATTTTTAGTTTATTTATTTATTCGTTTACGCATACATTTATTTTACAGGTATAACCCAAGGTAATAAAAGTAGTCATACAATGCGACTGTTACATACAGTGACGACAAGTTACATAGAGGACAATAAACTCACTGTCACCCTCTGGAATTCCACCAAAGAGCAGGAAAAAATGTCCAATCACTGAGAGATGCAATTAATGAACGTAATTGCCCGACACACGGGCGCAAACTTTAATATGTTTGTACGAGCTACCGGAGTTTCAAAGAGACTTCCTCAGCCCCAACCGTAGCCTACTGTTTGGAACGAGTAATCCCAACGATTCCAAGATTTGTGGATTGTTTAGCATCCCACGAAAAAACATAAAGACATATTTGACCAGAGCAAGATTGCGCCTTACTTCCAACTTATAGTACCCAACTTTCCTATTACAAAGAGAGTTTAGTTGGGCAATTAACTGTTTTTTTTTTTGTTTATAGCAATCGAGTAAGGTCTGCGACTGTCACCAGAAGGCTCCTAGCACAAAGTACGTCAGCCGCCGCAGACAGAGAGTCCACTACGAACATAGTGCCATTTTGCACACTCACATTGACATTACGATTTTACAGGAATTCTCGGGCAGTATTGGACAGAGCTCAGCGGCTGTCACGAGTGTGCTAGCGTGGGCGTTTGTCACGTCATTCAGTCTTTTGGAAGAAGTTCATTTTTTTTTTTTTTTTTAATGCCTTGCACATGTTTCCCCATCATGTATTTAAAGAAAATGCGAATTTTCTACACATTGAAATACAATAATCGTTCTGTCTACTCTCTAAAGCATGTAAGCATGATATGATGTCATGGCGCACGGTTGGCGCACTGGTTGAGCGGTTGACTGCTGCGCTGCGTGTCGCGGGTTCGATTCCCGCACGGAACAAATATTTGTATGACCTACAGATAGTTGTTCCGGCTCTGGGTGTTTGTGTATGTGAATTTATATGTTTGTAAACGCACCCACGATACAGGAAGAAATTTCTAGTGTGAGGCAACGTTTTTTTGAATAAGAATAATAAGAATAAGATGTATTTTTAGACGAATCGATGAATTTGGGTTTGTAAACTTATATTACCTACTCCTTTTTAGGATTCCGTACCCAAAGGGTAAAAACGGGACCCTATTAATAAGACTCCACTGTTCGTCTGTCTGTCACCAGGCTTTATCTCATGAACCGTGTTAGCTAGACGGTTGAAATTTTCACAGATGATGCTTTTCTGTTGCCGCTATAACAACAAATACTAAAAACAGAATAAAATAAATATTTAAGTGGGGCTCCGATACAACAAACGTGATTATTTTGCCGTTTTTTAGATAATGGTACGGAACCCTTCGTGCTCGAGTCCGAATCGCACTTGGCCGGTTTTTAAATTCAGTGTCACTATTGTAGCAACCCTAGTGAATCTGTTAAGTTTAGGTGACAGTTGTCGAGGACGGTGGGAGTGGTCCTTCTGTATACTTTCTATTTTGTTAACGCTTAAAAACTCGCCTACAGGGGAGTGACCATAAGCTCTTAGAGTAAGATTATTTTGAGTGTGTGTAAGGGAAAGATGTATATGACTTGAATTCCTCTGTCACTTACGCGATCTCAAAATAACCTTACTCTAAGAGCTTATGGTCGGGGTGACCATAAGCTCTTAGAGTAAGGTTATTTTCTGTTGCCGCTATAACAACAAATACTAAAAACAGAATAAAATAAATATTTAAGTGGGGCTCCGATACAACAAACGTGATTATTTTGCCGTTTTTTAGATAATGGTACGGAACCCTTCGTGCTCGAGTCCGAATCGCACTTGGCCGGTTTTTAAATTCAGTGTCACTATTGTAGCAACCCTTGTGAATCTGTTAAGTTTAGGTGACAGTTGTCGAGGACGGTGGGAGTGGTCCTTCTGTATACTTTCTATTTTGTTAACGCTTAAAAACTCGCCTACAGGGGAGTGACCATAAGCTCTTAGAGTAAGATTATTTTGAGTGTGTGTAAGGGAAAGATGTATATGACTTGAATTCCTCTGTCACTTACGCGATCTCAAAATAACCTTACTCTAAGAGCTTATGGTCACCCCCCTGGTGGCAAACTTGAATTTTACGCACCCGGCCTTTCTGAAAAACTAAGAGTTTCCTTTAATATAAGTAAGAGAAATAGTATATTTGTACCCATAAAGGTCGTCTAACAATAAACAAAAATTAAAAAAACATGACCTAGGACGTTTCTGAGGTGTCAGATCCCTTTCAAGAGGCTATTATACAACGCACCTCTTCTAAGAGCGTCTACAGAGAAAGGGCCGCAATCAGACCTACTGTCAAGTCATAAGAGCCTCATTACCGTGTATAAGAACCGTCCTAATCATGCCGAATTTTGGCACACAGGATTGGGTGTCTATTTTAGAATGGATGTGCTTAATTATTATTGTTGGTGGCCCATTAGCTAAGTACTAGTCTCTCATTATTAAGGTCGTGTGTTCAAATCTGGGTAAATATGTATTTTTTGAGTTTATCTTGGACATCGCTGAAAACGGTGAAGGATAAAATCGTGAGGGAACCAGAACTTATAGTTAATACTAGCTGTGCCCGCGGATTCGCTCCCGTTAACTGACTGCCTACCCTGCCCTACTTAGCTTCCTGCCTAGTTGCCTACCCTATATACCTTCTACGTGTATATTTCGCGTGCAGTGGAATATTTTTGTGTCGACAACGTCGACTCTGCTGGCAGCTGGAGTACAGAGTACAGAACACGGTTTTTGCCCCTTCCTTGATTATTTAAATTTCCCCCCTAACGCCTCTACCGGATGTTCTCCTCATCAACACCTCGAGGTTACCGGTAAGTACCCCTAGCTTTCCACTGCTTTCGCAGTTTCGTGGGTACAGGATCTGATAGGATCCAAGAGTCGCAGCGTCGCTAATGGGCCCCGGCGTTCGCCTCTCGGCTTTGTGATCCGAAGGCCTGTATTAAACAGTAATACTTCAGTTACGCACAATTTTTATGAAACTTATCTACATTGGTTTCGTACATTTTACGGGGTTTTAAATGAGTTCTATTGGTTATCCTTTAACATGCTGGCATGGATGTACAAAAACGACTATTCTACAGATTTATTATATGTATTGATAAGTCTGAAATCGCCAACCCGCATTGACCAAGTGTTCTATGTATGAGAAGAGGTATTTACCCTACAGTGGAGTAGCAACAAGCTGGTATTATTAGTTGAATTGGAGCCGTGCCTATTGAGATAGCTTCCATGTGTGAACGCTGTTGTTCTATGTATATCCTGTCTGTCCTATATCTTGTAGTATGTCAAACAAGACGAACAATAAGCAATCCTGTGATGAGACCGTCATTGTACCTATAGAATTAGCAATAGGTATTGTAAGAGCGGTGTTACAATTTTGGTGTACAATGTCGTTATCCGGTAGTGTTTGTAAGGCCTATTTCGTTAGCTTTAAATCTGTTGTATTTTATTGAGGATATCAGTTGGAGGCCGGCAATATTTTTCTTGTTAGGAACGGGCTTACTTATATAAGCTTACTTGGGTAAGTTAAAAAAGATAATGTAATAGAATATACTTTACTTAAAAATGTATGTAATGTGGTCATTAGTTTTGACAACCTTGTTTGAGCAAAGTCGACCTTGCCGTTCTGTTTCAAGGAGCGGCCGGCAAAGTTTTGCTGGCCGCTCTAACAGGCCGGCAATGTTTTGCCAGCCGCTATTTTGACGTTTCAACGTTTTAAAAAATAAAATCCAGAAAGATTTTATTAAAAACACAGCTGCTTGTATCTATAGAGATAGGTACAAAAAGATTTTATTCCATATTAGGCTGTATAGTTCCAACTACCATTGCTCAAAAAAAATATAAAGAAGTAACAAAAGCGTGGTTCAGCGAAAATATTGTTTTTATTTAGTGACTTTTTTGCTAAAAATGAGCTCTCAAAGCGAACGTCTGCTCAAGAACCTGAAGAAAAAATAAATAAATAAATGAAGTAATAACAGAAGAAATAATACAGCAGTCAAACACCGCATTAGAATTATAGCAAACTATTAGTAATATCAAACCGGGAAAGTCGGTGTTGAATTTTAGTAACTGTACTTTTCATAATTGTCATTTTAATTAAAATTCTAGTTAATTAATATATTTTTATTTAAATTACTTGCTGGTTTTATTTAGATTAGGTACTTGCATTTTTGAGTAAAGCACTATACAAACCTTGGCCCACAATGACTGCTTCGCTAGTCACGCTATGATTGCCTCGAGCTAGCCTAGCTACGCTCTAGGCCTTTCAGCTTGGCCATCATTGCAGCCCTCGCTGTCCTCGCTGTAAAGGCCTATTATAGACCGCGGCAGTAATGTACTATTATTGTACACCAATATAATCCACAATATCATATCGACTATCTGAGGAAATTACATCTACTATATTATAAGGTTACAAACTTTTCTGTGGAGCAGGGGTGGCCCAGTGGTATCGGCCGCGACTTACAAGTTGTAGATCGTGGGCTCGAGCCCAGGTAGGTGCTTTACTTTGTGTAAATTATTTCATCACCACTGCTCTCAAAACGGTAAAGGAAAATATTGTGAGGAAACCGACAATATGTCCTAGAACCAACAATTCGAAAACATGTGACATCAACCAACCCGCGCTGGGTCCGCGTGGTGGATTACGGCCATTCCCTCTCACAGAGAGGAGGCCTGTGTCCCAGCAGTGGGACCATTGATAGGCTGATGATGTGATGTAAATCTTTTCTGTAGTAATATATTGAAGACCCATGTTCCACAACAAGGCATTTAGGCCTAGAATGTATTTAAGATACCATTCAAGTTAGATAACAAAATATAATTTAAATTAAATTGTTTGCTTGCTTGGTGGAGAAACCACCTCATTTCAAGTTCTTCCTTTTGACTCTTACGACTTCAAAAAAGTCAAGAATACTAAACAGATGATAGTATTTTTATCTTTATTTTCTGAGATATTTTCTAAGAGTTGCAAGAAATATTTCTATTTTCATTGAGGCTTCAGGGCAACGGTCTGTGATATGTAGATTCGCTTTTGATACCTTAAACGAGTGTTTGAAACAACAGATTCGTATCGTTTGTGGTTTGAAGGTGCATTTTCTACAAAGGAAAGGTGGTGGTGTTCTGAAAGTTATGCATATAATGGAGCTTTTCCGGTTGAAATGTGAGCTTTGTTTTCGAGACAATTCCTTTGTAATGGCTGGTGAAAACAAAAGTATTTCTATAATATGCCAAAACGGTGTAAATAACATAAAATCACGTCTAAAGGTCATTCCAAAAAAGGTTAAGCAGAGTTGTATTCATAGTTCATTCACATTTCGCTAGTATTGTAGAGTAAGCCCATTGCCATCGATTGGGCACCTAACAACAATTCAGATTCAAGACACGAACAAAAAAACATGCTAACTGACTAGTAAGTAAGAAATCTTACAGATACTCGCTTTAGGCTGCAGAACCTAACTTCATACAAGTTTTTAATTAACTTGCCCATTACTTTGTTAATTATTATGGGTTGAATCTTGCAACTGACTTTTAAAACAGTTATCCCCAACTGGTTGAGCTGAAATTTGCTTTGGGTGACAAAGTATTGTTAGCTAATGTCACATCATTCTAAATCTCCCAATGATGGCGGACCAATTATTTTTATGCACCTTCATGATAAGAGTACCTATCAATTGAAACGGCTGAGTTTTTGGATGTACGAAAACTAAACCAGGACAAATAATAGCTGCCCTCGCGAGTGTTTTACCACTTCTTCCTGACTGCGAGATTCAACATGGCTTTGAGTATGTGAAATCTGTATCTGATGGCATGGTAAAAATGGAAAAAAATATTAAATACTTAGAAACATATTGGTATAAGACGCATTCATCTAACAACATTTTAGAGACATTTCACTCCAAAATTAATAAACGTGTCAACAAGAATACTGTGACATTGATGCGATTACTCAAAGTATTGGAGCATATTGAAGATGCATTGAAGATGACTCCATTGAAGATCCACAGAGAGAAGATCCATCAGACTCCAAAAAAGAGATCAAAATATCATCAATGATGACTTCATTACTGACGTACAGTTACAAATTGTAAATAAAGAAAGCACATGGCCAGAATTTGTATGGAACTGTGACATAACAAAAAATATTCTTGTACATTGACATACAGTACGTCGTCTTAAAGCTTAGAGGTATGGCTTTTCAATAGTTTTTGTTTTATGATCAGAGAAGAACCGAGACACTGTTTAAGGAAACAAAAAAATGCCGAATCATTTTGAGCAATTATGTCGCTTTTAAGTGACAGTTGACAGTGACAGTTGGCATTTGACAGTGATATTTAACAATGACAGTGACATTTGACAATCACTCTAAAACGCAAATGCACTGCACAGAAATCGCTCAAAAACAATTAACATACATATTTACATTACATTATTTTTTTGATTTTTTTGTCGCCTGTTCTAGAGAAATGCAATTGTTGCGTTTAATTTTAATTTCTTTTGCAAGTAATTTTCATATATCAATAATTACTGTACATTAACGTATTCTGAATTGATTGTAGGGCAGAATCTGGCCATGTCCTTTCAATTGGTCACGCATTAGAAAAATTGCGCACATAAGAACCTAATTACTAAAATTAAATATTGTTGTTCTCAAAAGTGGTTTTAACTAGTGATTGCACAACACTTATACCTGGTGGTATTGTTTAACTTTAAGATATCCACCGTACCACCAGGGGTACGGTGAGTCTGCAGTGGATTTTTTGTTAGGGGCAAAACTTGTGGGTACCCGTCAGCGACATGCTATTGTGACGTGTTACGGCATAACAGACCCGTCTGCCACACAAAAACTTCTGTTGGCAGTCCTCATGACTACCTATTATTTAATTTATTTTATAATTTGTTTCATGCAAGGAAGGAACGAGCGTGCTAATTTAACCCCATTGGCACAGCCTTTGTTCAAGTACTAATATATCCATTAGTACCAGTAAATAACTATAACATTCACTATAGTTCGTGTCCCACAATATCTGACATGAAATCATGTCATTATCATTGCTGCAATATAATGTAATAATCTTGTTACTACATATATTAGGTACTCCAGTGCCTTTTACGCGATTCTTACAAACGATCGCTGTGGAAAATCATCATCATCACCATTTCAACCGAAAGACGTCCACTGCTGGACATAGGCCTCCCCCAGGCGTCGCCATATTGACCGATCCCGTGCGTCTCGCATCCAGCGCCTTCCCGCAACCTTAACCAGGTCATCAGTCAACCTAGTGGGAGGCCTTCCAACGTATCGTCTTCCGGTTCGCGGTCGCCATTCCAGAACTTTTCGGCCCCATCGGCCATCCGTTCTGAGCAATGTGCCCTGCCCACTGCTACTTAAGTGTCAAAATTCTTCGGGCTATGTCGGTAACTTTGGTACTCTTGCGGATATGCTCATTTAATACTTAATTTTTAACCGACTTCAAAAAAGCAGGATTTTCTCAATTCATCGGCATCTCAGGGAACACATAACATATTATAGGCATACGTAGCGATTTTGGAATTTTCATCAACAATGCAAGAAAGTATCATTTGGTGAAGTGGAACTGACGAAGAAGGCCATAGAAGGTCACTGGAATTCCTTAGTGACATAAGTATGTCACGGGTATAAGATATCTCGAATAGTTAACCGACTATGATGAAGCAAATACTTATAAATAATTGGTACTTATGAAAATGGTACCATCGAACTGAACTGATGATGAAGCCGGAAGGTAGGCACTGGAACTCCGAAATAAAACAATGTATCCTAATCGTGTTTTGGCTTATTGGAATCGTCGTGAGATGTCCTTTGTCAATAAATTATTTTCATGATAATTTAATTTACCTGCCAAAACTAAGAAGGGAAAAATAAAACTTTTTAACAAAAAAAATAAACCGACTTTCAAAGCAAAACACTACAAAGTGAAAAATTCGAGTAACTTTCTTTTCCGAATTCGGTGTCAAAACTAAAAACAATAACAAGGTAACAAGGACAAAATATAAATATTTTATTTTTCTTTCTTCCACTCAAAACCTAACTACGTATCTAAGGTTTAGTATCATTTGAAAGCCGCCCAATAATCCTAGGTTGACAGCTTTATTTGGGGATATCACGGTTAGTTACTGATATTCCTGTAATACCAAAATAATTGGCAACATGTTCACCCAGAGATATTTGTAGTACAAAGGCATTTGCGAGCGAAAATAACAAGGATTCTGTTATAAAAGTAATGATAGTTTTAGCAAATCTCTAATCTTTAACATACATTTTAAGTAGCGTCCCTTCCACGTAGGAAGCTTTGTAATCAAACTGAGAATTGCTCAGATATTTAGCCATGAAGGGTTCCATGCTTGGCATACGACTAATAGACTTCTTTTTTTTCGTGTGATGATGTGGCCACCTGTGAGAGGAGCTCGTGGCTAAATGATTACAGCCGCACGGGTCGATCATCAAGGTTAAGCAACGCTTGACGAGGTCAGTCCGTGGATGGGTGACCATTTCAACATACCGAGTTTCCTCCGTGCCTCGGAAAGCACGTTAAGCCGTTGGTCCCGGCTGTTATTTGAAGATCTTTGACAGTCGTTATGGATAAACAGAAGCATGAGATCTGACACCAGTCTTGCCAAGGGGTACCGGGTTACCCAGTTACTGAGTTGTGGAGGTCAGATAGGCAGTCACTCCATGTAAAACACTGGTACTTAGCTGAATCCGGTAAGACTGGAAGCCGACCCCAATATAGTTGGGAAAAGGCTAGGCAGATGATGATGTGGCCACCTCTGGTGTCAGAGTTAATTGAGCCGCCTCTGGGAACCCCACAGGCCTAATAGACTAAGCTCAAAAAATCAAATTCCGAAGAAAGGTTTCCGATTTCAATATCATCATCATCATTAGCCTTTTAATATCTACACTGAAACACAGGCCTCCAGGGAATGGGCCCTAATCCACCACGCGGGCTTAATCTAGTGCGGGTAGGTGGATATCACATGTCTTAAAATTTGTGGTTCTAGGACAGGCCGGTTTCCTCACGATGTTTTCCTTCACCGTTTTTAGAGCAGTGGTGAAAAAGTAATTTACACAAAGTAAAGCCCCCCCACCACTACCCCCCCCCCCACTGTTGTAACCCTTTCCACTGTTGTGTTCTTTTTTAACCCAAAGGTTGACTGGTAGAGAATGCCTTACTGCATTAAGTCCGCCTATGTATCACCATTGTACATAAAGTTTAAATAAATAATAAATAAAGCGTCTTGGGTTCGAAACCATAACCTACGACACGTGATTCGGGCCGTTACCACGGGGCCACCACTGCTCTTAAATGTTTTGATATCAATATCGGTATCGATGGAAATTAAATGGAGTTGGGCAAGATATCTGGCCAGGCGCGATGCTGACAGTTGAAGTGGCATCTAAAGATTTAAGAAAAAGTGCCGGTGATGGGCAAACTTCATAGTAGCCATCGCGGAGAATAGGATGTCGTTAGCAGAGGAGCGTGGGCATTCACCAAAAGAAAATAATGACCGCAAGGAATTAAATGAACTGCTCGTCCATCACATATCTTTTCTGGTATTTCTAAGGGCTTGTGTCTGAATAGAATATTTGGCGTTAAGGTTACACTAGTCGACGGCACGAACTATTTTGTGCGCGGGGTTAAAATGCCTGCGATCTCATCCGACAACACTTGCGAAAGATATAAATGATGTGATGAGCAGTGAGAAGCTAGTTCGCGTACGAATTAGCACTTTTGCAAGCTTGTAGCGAAATGGATGATGATTTAGGAAGAAAACGAGCCCGCGAAATTTTATAAACAGACCTTTGGGAATCTAGATAATTATCATGAAAAAACGACTACATGTATATTTTCAAAATAAAATTATTTGCATTGTTGAACGACTATCCCCTGTATGGAGGCCGTTTTTCAATCTTCCTTCTTCTTATGGTATTTATTTCCGCCCAAAGATGCGTAAAAATTAGTGATGAATTATGAAACTTTCGACGCTCATAACTTTCAAATATTTTCTTTTTTACTTTTTTGTTTCCATACAGGGCTAGATAATGATGAGACAAATTGATATCAGTTTTTATTTTGAACGTACATCGTCAAACAGTGGAATAATCGCCAGACTACGTTTGTATGGAAGAATGATTGACTAGTGTAATCTTAAGAACGGCTTTACGAATGGGGATGTGAACGCAAAGCATAGCGCAGATGTCGCTGGCGGCGCAATGGCTGCTGTCAAATAGTTTTTGCTTTGTTTACATCAAGTTTTGGTTATTTTTTGTATTTAAACTGGTCTACCATTTATTGATAATACGAGTATGTATTGTCCCTCGAAGCTTAAGGAATTGAAAGTCGAACTAAAAAAATGAGGATAACTGGAAAGAAACAGATCTTATTGAGAGGCGGACTTTTTTATAATGAAATATTTTTCATCAGTGATATGTTCTAGATTTAGATTTTTTTAATTTGTTACGAGTTCATTCTTACTCGACTCATGGTAGGAAAATTTTCTAGAGATTTTTTTTTTTTTTGGGAACATTAGTTTAATGTGTTAGTGTTCTCTACTTTTTAGGTTAGAAGTTTTATTTTGTTTTTGGCAATCAAAACCCTCAAGCTTCTGAAAGCCAATCAAATAACATTACTGCTGAGGAACTTTATCAATACTATAATAGCTCCACTATATTGCCAAAAAAAAACTTTTTTACAAAAAAATACTACCGACTTCCAAATAAGAAAAAACAAAAAAGTGAAAAATAACTTTATTTTTGGAAGTCGGTGTCTTTCGTAGGTAACATTTTTTTGCGTTATGGACACCGACTTTCAAAAATAAAGTTATTTTTCACTTTGTAGTTTTCTTATTTGGAAGTCGGTAGTATTTTTTCGTAAAAAAGTTTTTTATTTTTCACTTTGTAGTTGTACCTACCTAATAGGCAAGTTGTTTAGTAAGTTTCCTATAAAGGCAGAATAGATTACCCGAATATCATGAAACTTGAACAAAACCGATGAAATGGGAGATCTGCTTACCCCTTAAGAGCGTACTGGCGTGATGTTATGTTATGAAATGGTCTAAACAATAAACAGACATGCGATTGCAGCAGTCCCGAGAGATTTTCCGTTATTTATTGAAGAGTTCTGTTGTCTATCTTCGAAGTTCTTCATCAGATCTTCACCAAATTAAAATGGGACCAATTTCGGCACATACTCTTACAAACAAAACAAGAATTTTCAAAATCAGTTCACAATTGACGGAGATATTAGTGAAAAAATATAAAAAAAAAAAAAAATGTTACAAGAAGTCGAACATAGAACCTCCTTCTTTTTCGAAAGTCGGTTAAAAATGGCCCGACTGTTGACAGTTTGATATTTGAGTGAAGGGAACAGATGCAAAACTTAATATTTAAATGCTGATTAAATATTTAATTTTGCGTCTATCTTCATTTAACACAACTGTCAACAGTTTAATGGTAGGGTTAGGTCGGAATCCTCTTGTCTCAATCCGTCTGTTTAGTCGTGGTCCAGCATTAAAACAAATCTAACTAATTATCGCTGGGCTGAACGACAAGGGTCAGACAAACATGAAAAGCCTGTACTTGTCGTGGTCAGAACGGTATGAAAAGAGGTATAGATAGTTTGATACAATACAATACATGGGAATGCTTCTATAAACTCTTTATTTATATTTATTCATATCAAAAGGATTGAATTTCGTTAGTACAATTAGGAAACTGAACCGACTCTTGTTTTTGAGTTGTAAGTCGCCAGGCAGGCACTTTACTTTGTGTAATCAAGGAAACCATATCTTGAGGAAACTGCCATTCATAAATTAAAAAATATAATGAAATCTATTTTACTATGCAAACTTAAACTCTACGACATATTACGAGTATAAGTTCATTCAACCTGCATAGGACCCGCTTGGTGGATTACAATTTTACAATCCACTTCCTCTCACAGAGAGGAGAACAGGAGTAGAAACAATTTAGGCTGATTATGTTAAACGAGGAATAAACTTCTAAATATAACAAGAGATAACATAACATCATGTATTCCGACATTTTGCCAGTTCATCATCATCATATCAGCCGAAAGAGGTCCTCTGCTGGACATAGGCCTCTCTCCCCAAGCGCCGCCACATTGACCAGGTCGTCGGTCCACCTGGTGGGAGGCTTTCCAACTCAACGTCATCCGGTTCGCGGTCGCGACTCCAGAACTTTTCTGCCCCATCGCCCATCCATTCTGCGAGCAGTGTGCCTTGCCCACTGCCACTTAAGTTTGGCAATTCTTTGGGCTATGTCGGTAACCCTGGTTCTCTTGCGGATCTCTACATTTCTGATTCGATCACGCAAGGATACTCCGAGCATGGCCCTCCCCATTGCTCTTTGGGTGACTGTTAGCTTTCTGATGAGGCCCATTGTGAGCGACCACGTCTCAGAGCCATAATGTCATAACTGGTAACACACACTGGTCACAGACGTCTTGAGACACTGTGGTAAGTTGGACGTGAAGATACCGCGCAACTTCCCGAACGATGCCAAGCCGAGTCGGATTTTGCCAGTTAGGAATGTTTAATTCGCGTGTTATAGTTAGAGCCTATTGCCATCGATCAGGCTCAAATACAGACTTCGGGCTTCTACTGAAAAAAGCCAGATGAAAAACCCAATAACAATTTTCCCAACCCGGGCATCTAACCTAGGACCTCATGCTCAGCGGTAGCGCTTGCGACCAACAGATCAACGAGGCAGCTACAAGATATTTCTATTCCAATTTTTTTTTTGTTTGTTTGTTTGTACCGAATAGGCTCTGAAACTACTCATACGATTTAAAAAATTCTTTCACTTGTGGAAAGCTACATTATTCCCTAGTAACATAGGCTGCTTTGAGAAGGAGGCTAATAGAAGAATACAGCTGGGCTGGGCGGCGTTTGGAAAACTACGTCGAGTCTTCTCGTCACGTATTCCACAGAGCTTGAAGACCAAAGTCTTCAACCAGTGCGTCCAGCTGTTATGACCTACGGGACCGAGACGTGGACACTCACGATACGGCTGGTGCATCAATTTAAAGTCGCTCAGCGATCTATGAAAAGGGCTATGATCGGAGTGAGAGACTCGGGATGATAAGGGATCGAATCTGAAACGAGGTGTTCCGGCAGAGAACCAAAGTTGTCGACATAGCTCACAGAATAAGCAAGCTGAAGTGGCAATGGGCCGGCCATCGTAAGAGTTGCCGAAAATCGAAGCAAATGGCGTGCGATTGGAGAGGCCTTTGTCCAGCACTGGACTACTATAGGCTGATGATGATGATGATGATGATGAACATAGGCTATAATTAATTTTCCAAAAAAATTGAGATCCTTATGAAACAAAGTCTATAAAATGCATTATTTGGCGCGCGCTGAAAAAGCTATTGATGATACATAAAAACCATGTGGGTACTACATGATTAAAGTACTTATTATTACCTACAAAAAAGTCTAATAGAGAATATATCTCACTATCATAGTTAATTCACAATAGCAGCTTTTGCGTTCTAAAATTTAATTCGATCGCCCGCCGGCGGGTATAAACATAAGTTGGTTATATTCGTATTGCAGTATTAATAAATAGTTTAATAAATTGGTAGGTAGGTTGGTAGCGTAGAGTATGTAGGGTAGGGTAGGGTAAGTAGGGTAGGGTAGGTAGTGAAAAGGGTTATTTTTTACACTTTTCATGATTCTCTCTCTGTAAATGCTGTCCATATTTATAAGTACTATCACACCGTCAAAGATTGTCCATTTACGATTAGGTTCAAAAAAGTCAATCAGTATGTATGACATATAGAAAAAAATATTGGTTAAAAAAATTATTCAAAACAACTTTTTTCATAGTCAACAAATCCTATATCATGGGTATGCATAAAAATTATTGGTGGGCCATATTTGATTTAGAATGATGTCACTTAGCTATGTGCATTGGCATTGAAGCAAAAAAAAAACACTACTGTGTTTACAAAATTTTAATAACTGTTTTAAAATTCAGATGCAATATTTACCAATACATACTAACTAACAAGGCTAGTCAAATAATAGTAGTTTATGCAATGGTCATATAATAGGGGTTATTAAAACACGAGCGTGGTTTTATCACATGAGGCGAAGCCGAATGTGATAATATTAACACGCGAGTGTTTTAATACCTAATTATATGCCGTTGCATTCATTATTTTATCTTCACTTATACAGTTGAATAAAATAAAAGTGGAAACAAAAAAAAATATGCGGTATGGCGGGCAATTTAGATTCTCATTGCACCATGACTGCGCAGCGCCCGCATCCATAGACAGTGACACTACTTTTCTACATTAAGTCAATGAGCCCATAAGCACTAATAAATTAAAAAGTAAAAGTGTGCTATAACAATTAAAAAGTTATTTTATGATGCAGTTGTTTGTAAATCGAAGGAAAATGTTGCAATGTACTGGTTTTTTTTCAATTTTACCTATCCACGAATATAAAGCACGTGTTTATGCAATATTTTTTGAATTCATATTTGGAACATTACGTTGTGAGTGAAGACTAAAAAATGTACAAGCTAAAAAAATGAAGCAGCTTATAAGTTGTTAACTATTTTAAAATTCAGATGCAAGATTTATCAATACATACTAACTAACAAGGCCAGTCAAATAAAAAAATTTAAAAGCTAAAATAATTAAGCAGCTTATAAGTTGGTATGCTGCGGAACTCTAAAAACCATGTCCTCACTATCCCATACGCTATAGATACGCAACATAGAAGTTCTACATGTGAAAATGTACTTAGGTATAACGTTGGACGACAATATTTAATATCACCAGCCATGTCGCGAATTTTATTAAAAATCATAAGAATTTCGTAACGTTAGGGCTGTTAGAAACATTTTTACCTAGACATAACTAAATTGGTTCTTTCATGTGACAATAAATCATTCTTTTTGTTAGGTTTTTTAACCATCACGCCAGTGTTAGGATAGACATTAATCACTTCAACATATAGATTCTATGAGATAGGTCGTTCTTTCAACAAACACATCTTCAAAGTGCTTCAAGATTAAAAATATTTTATTATTTTGTTAGGCTCACGTCCAACATTTTTTATTTTTTTTTATTTGATATGGGTTTGCTCTTGACTCTAGTCTAGGTCAGAGGTGACAGAGACAAAGTCGACGATGGAGTGAGCTAACGTGATGGTAAGTGACGATGTGTTCGATTATGGAGCAGCACGCTTGCCTAGAAGTAAACTAATTCACTCCAATGAATATTTTAGAGCTGTTTGGGGTTGAAACTCTTGGTCCGTGGGGTCCGAGTGCTCACGCATTGTGAGCACTCGAACCCCACGGACCAAGAGTTCAAAAATTTAAAGATCTATCTAAACACCTAGTTGAAACTTCGCGTGATCCAAGGGCTGGCTTGTACCTTGGTCAGAGGATAAGCATTGCCATACAACTTGACATTATTGCTGCCCCTCTTTTGGGCAAATTACCAGTGGACAACGATGTGGAGCAGTTTTTCGACGCCATGTTTTAGAATAGTATATTTTTAGGATTAGTTAGTTAGAGTTTTTGTTTTAAGTGCATAATGTTTGCTAATTAAGTATTTTATTCACTGTATATTTTTTTTAAACTCGTGTCATTAAAAACCTCGCCTTCGGCTCGGGCTTGTTAATGACAGCTCGTTTGCAATAACCTACTTTCCACCCTTGTATCACAATGTACTATTTCAATATTAGTTTCAAGGTTATTGCTAACTCGTGTCAAATAACCTACTGTCCACTCTTGTATCACAATGTACTATTGTTTAAATTTTTCTGCCATCCGCGGCAGCGCCTGTGTAATTAGTACTTCCCCCAATATCTTGATAAATTATAGCCTATGTGTTATAATTATGTATATAAACTTTATTATTTGAAAGTTTCATGAATATCGGTTCAACAGTTTTTGCGTGAAACAGTGACACACATAGCTCACAAACTATCACATTTATAATACTTGCTGCCGCCCGCGGCTCCGCCCGTCCAATATCTTTATAAATTATAGCTTATGTGTTAATCTGAAGCTGAGCTCCTGTAAAGCTTCATCAAAATCCGTTCAGCAGTTTTTGCGTGAAAGAGTAACAAGCATCCTCACAAACTTTCACGTTTTTTATATTATTTGGATTTTAACTTACAGCGTTACAACAACGGCAATGTTTTCAAAAGTAGTCTTGAAGATGTCTTGATCCAGAATATTTTCTCGGCTAAACGGTGCCACAGGAAATTCAATATGAGGCTGAGCGTCTTGGAGCTAGATTTACATACTTTTCAGTCTGCCTTTAAAAAGGCATTTTAACAAATCCTTAAGGAGTAAAGGCTACATTTTGACCGAAATAACCGTTTGGGCGCATTATGTCCAATTCGAAAAATGTCCAGTGGGCTCAAAATGTCCAATTTGCAAATTGTCCAATGCGCAATTTATCCAATTCGCAAATTGTCAAAATCGCAAATTGTCCAATTAGCAAATGGTCCATTACGCGGTCGTTAATAAGGTATAGAAATCCTTGTAAGAGATTATTGAGCTTTAGAACCGCATCGCAGTAAGACAGTTCATGGGCACGGCACAATAGCGGCGGTAAGGCCCCTCTTTGAGGAGTGACTTGAGAGGCGTCACGGCATCCTCACCTTCCGCCTGACGCAGGTCCTCACCGGACACGGCTGTTTCGGGAGGGAGTAATGCTCGCAAAGGAGGAGGCGGAACCCGTGAGGGAGTCTCAAGCCGATTCCCGGCCACCTTAAAATACATCTAAATTTCTAGATAGGTTCTAGGTGCCCATAACTACGTTGATTACACTTTATGAACATACTTATTACCTACCTACATTACGTAATTTTTAATGACATTTTTTTTCTTACTTTGTAAGGCAGCTTTTCCTTACCCAACCAGCTAACTCATGGGTAGCAAGTAGCTTGAGACAATTGCAGGGAATAACTCACATGAAGCTGACTGAAGTAAAACACATTTAAGTTTGGTCAACTAATTTAATTCTTCAAGCACACATTCCATCAATACAATATCTTGAGGTTAACAAAGTATGAACCACTCACTTTCTGAAGGGATATAGTTTACCCACAATATTCAATGCTGGAGATATGATTCTTCAAACAGCATCGTTCTCTGTGTAGCTGTCCGTGAGCTTGCTGGATACCAGATGATAACTATAATGCTCGGAACCTTTTGCAAGAGGAGACTGCTGTAGCTTGAACAGCTAGTTGACCATTAGCTTTATTATATATAAAATTATACCTAAAGATAGCATTTGGGGCCCTGCCAAGGAGAAGAAAATTGCATGTTAAGATCAAACGCACATGTGTCATGAAAATGGGCATTCAGACAAATTCAAACTAATACTCACAGCGCCTACTGAATCATTGATTATGATGAGCTTTTCATCTTGACGCTAGCCAGCCTTGCCCCATATAACATCACGTATCTCTTTGGATCCTTGCCTTTGAGGTTATTTTTGGACACCGTCCTCTCAACGCAAGTTCACTCGTAGTAAAGGCTCAAGTCATCGCAAATACAGACCTTGAACACTTTACTTTACTTTATTTTTTTTTTTTTTTTTTTTTTTTTTTTTTAAGCCATAGGCCCATTTACTAAAATATCCTTTATGTAACTAATTTGAAAAGAATTTAATAATTTATTAATTTGTATGTTGAATTTGTGTGTTTATTGAATTAAATGATTTCACACAAATAGAATATATTTTATTTAAACTTTCATCTATGTCATACATATGTCAGCGCCATCTAGTACCCAAATGATCAAACAATCGAGTAGCGACACAACTCATCGAACTTGTTTGGCAAAAAGGAGGCAGATGTCGCTAACATACATAGTGTGAACAAAATATATGTTACAACTTAAAAGCGATATTATGATTTATCAGCCTTAATTATTTATACAGATATGTGATTTTTTTCTAATATAAGTTTTGATCATGATCATTAATTATATGCATTTTTACTTCGAGCCGAATCCCACCCAGCCTGTGGCAGTGGGGGTCTTCTAAAAACGCTTCTCGTTATTAAGAACGCCTCTAATTGCGAACTGGACTAATTGCAAACTGGACCAATTGCGAACTGGAACAATTACGAATTATACAGTTGGCCATTTTGCGAATTGGACATAATGCGCCCTAACACAATGAATCTATGTATCAATGTAACGAATCTTTGAATGTGATTTTCTCCCCCTTCAAAACGTTGGCTTAATTTGAAACTTTGCACACTTATCAAGGATTGATGACAATACAATATTATAAATAGTTTGTCCCATTATTCTTGCCAGGATCTTCTGGATTGGCGATTTTTGAAATATCTGTAATGTAGGTAGATTCATATTAATCAGTTTGTACGTATGTCAGTAGATTTAAGTTGGAACGCTCAACTTTTATTTAATAACCCTCGAACACAGATATACATCTAACTAGATAACGCAAGTCCCTCCATCTGTATGAAAACCAAGCGTGCCACCTTTTTTAAAACAATTTAATATAACCTACATGTAGCCAATTTCTCCGATTCTTTTGTTACCAAACAAATAGTCGAAAATTTTGCTTCAAAAATATACGAAACCTTTCCCTATTTACAGCGCAAGGTAGGTATATTACAAATCCGCTTACTGCGATTCCGTATGAACACGTTATTGCAAGGTTGTCCCGAAATAAATAAATAAATGTATGCTCATCATGCTATCTACTTCAACTAATAGAAGAATCCAAATAATAGATTTCGGCTATGTACCTAGAGTGAATATATCTATAATCTGGTAGTATTTAAGTCAAGAGTGAAACTATCGTATGCATTTATTTACATAGATAAAAAATATACAGTAAATAAAATACTTAATTAGCAAACATTATGCACTTAAAACAAAAACTCTAACTAACTAATCCTAAAAATATACTATTCTAAAACATGGCGTCGAAAAACTGCTCCACATCGTTGTCCACTGGTAATTTGCCCAAAAGAGGGGCAGCAATAATGTCAAGTTGTATGGCAATGCTTATCCTCTGACCAAGGTACAAGCCAGCCCTTGGATCACGCGAAGTGTCAACTAGGTGTTTATTAGATAGATCTTTAAATTTTTGAACTCTTGGTCCGTGGGGTCCGAGTGCTCACGCATTGTGTCATCTATGTAAATAAATGCATACGATAGTTTCACTCTTGACTTAAATACTACCAGATTATAGATATATTCACTCTAGGTACATAGCCGAAATCTATTATTTGGATTCTTCTATTATTTGAAGTAGAGAGCATGATGAGCATACATTTATTTATTTATTTCGGGACAACCTTGCAATAACGTGTTCATACGGATTCATTGTGTTTGGGCGCATTATGTACAATTCGCAAAATGGCCAACTGTCTAATTCGTAATTGTTCCAGTTCGCAATTGGTCCAGTTTGCAATTAGTCCAATTTGCAATTTGTCCAGTTCGCAATTAGGGGCGTTCTTGATAACGAGAAGCGTTTTTAGAAGACCCCACGTGAGGTTGGGTGGGATTCGGCTCGAAGTAAAAATGCATATAATTAATGATCATGATCAAAACTTATACTAGAAAAAAATCACATATCTGTATAAATAATTAAGGCTGATAAATCATAATATCGCTTTTAATAAGTAAGAAAAAAAATGTCATTAAAAATTACGTAATGTAGGTAAGTAATAAGTATGTTCATAAAGTGTAATCAACGTAGTTATGGGTACCTAGAACCTATCTAGAAATTTAGATGTATTTTACGGTGGCCGGGAATCGGCTTGAGACTCCCGAAGCCCGGGGCGTCTGCTGCGGTGGCTAGGGGCGTGAAGGCGACTCCCTCACGGGTTCCGCCTCCTCCTTTGCGAGCATTACTCCCTCCCGAAACAGCCGTGTCCGGTGAGGACCTGCGTCAGGCGGAAGGTGAGGATGCCGTGACGCCTCTCAAGCCACTCCTCAAAGAGGGGCCTTACCGCCGCTATTGTGCCGTGCCCATGAACTGTCTTACTGCGATGCGGTTCTAAAGCTCAATAATCTCTTACAAGGATTTCTATACCTTATTAACGACCGCGTAATGGACCATTTGCTAATTAAACAATTTGCGATTTTGACAATTTGCGAATTGGATAAATTGCGCATTGGACAATTTGCAAATTGGACATTTTGAGCCCACTGGACATTTTTCGAATTGGACATAATGCGCCCAAACGGTTATTTCGGTCAAAATGTAGCCTTTACTCCTTAAGGATTTTTTAAAATGCCTTTTTAAAGGCAGACTGAAAAGTATGTAAATCTAGCTCCAAGACGCTCAGCCTCATATTGAATTTCCTGTGGCACCGTTTAGCCGAGAAAATATTCTGGATCAAGACAACTTTAAGACTACTTTTGAAAACATTGCCGTAGTTGTAACGCTGTAAGTTAAAATCCAAATAATATTAAAAACGTGAAAGTTTGTGAGGATGGATGCTTGTTACTCTTTCACGCAAAAACTGCTGAACGGATTTTGATGAAGTTTTACAGGAATATAGCTCAGCTTCAGATTAACACATAGGCTATAATTTATAAAGATATTGGACGGGCGGAGCCGCGGGCGGCAGCAAGTATTATAAATGTGATAGTTTGTGAGTTATGTGTGTCACTGTTTCACGCAAAAACTGTTGAACCGATATTATATTATATTCATGAAACTTTCAAATAATAAAGCTTATATACATAATTATAACACATAGGCTATAATTTATCAAGATATTGGGGGAAGTACTAATTACACAGGCGCTGCCGTGGATGGCAGTAAAATTTAAACAATAGTACATTGTGATACAAGAGTGGACAGTAGGTTATTTGACACGAGTTAGCAATAACCTACACACCCGTGTATCACACGACGTTATTCAATACAGTTGTGGGAAATAGTAAAAACAAATCAAAGAATTAGATTTGTTTATTCAGAAAATGGAGCGTTTTTGCAACTAGACATTTTTTTTTTTTACAACGAAAACAGCCTAGTCGATTTTTGACAAATGTTGATGTGAAAATAATTAAGTTAAAACTGGTAATTAAATATATTAAACAAGCATTTAAAAGACTTTTGAGAATTCAATGTTAAAAAGTACGGAATCATTCATTTTGCATCGTATAAAATCCATCCCATTTTATTCTATGTATGAAAACTCCTTGCTACTAAACTTTTTTAAATTTACTTATAAATTTAAAACTAAACTGCAAACATAATGATCCAGCTCGTAAACAAAAGTCACGACCGCGTAACAGAAAGATGCCTATGCGTAAGATTTAACTTTCGAATCATAATTATAGCCTCTGAAAGTACGCCATGTTTAACAACTGTATTGAAAAAGAAATAACCAAACAAGTTTTGTATTTTTAACTAGTAAACATTTCCAAAAACCCCGACATTTTTTTTTATTTCATACTTTTTATACTATGTAATTTATCTAGTAGTAGACACGCTTCGATCGACAATCTATCAAACACGTATACAAGGTATCTTGCGAAAATACCCCGATTCAAACAGTAAAACGCCCATAACTTTTGAACGGCTGAACCGATTTGCATCAAACATAGCTGAGAACACGCCCGACAATGTCAACTTTCATCTAAAAATGGTCCATCCGTTTAGGAGCTATGATGCCACAGACAGATACATAAATACACATACACACAAATACACAAACACACAGGTACACACTACAAACTTTTTCCATCGGGGGTTAATAAGCTAACTTTAGTTAATAGAAAATGAACTTAAGGTTACACTAGTCGATCATTTTTCCATACAAACGTAGTCTGGCGATTACTCCACTGTTTGAGGGTGTACGTTCAAAATAAAAAATGATATCAATTTTTCCTATCATTATCTAGCCCTGTATGGAAACAAAAAACATATATATTTGAAAGTTATGAGCGTCGAAAGTTCCACATTTCGACACTAATTTTAACGCATCTTTGGGCGCAAATAAATACCATAAAAAGACGGAAAATTGCAAAACAGTCACCATACAGGGATAGACTACTAGTTCCACAAAGCAATTAATTTTATTTTGTACAGATACGTTTAGTTGTTTTTCTTGATATCCAGATTACGAAAGGTCTGTTTATAAAATTCCACGCGCTCGGTTTCGTCCTAAATCATCATCCATTTCGCTACAAATTTGCAAAAGTGTGTATTCGTACGCGAACTAGCTTCTTACTCAGCATCTATCTCTTTCGCTCGTGTTGTCGGTTGATATAGCATGCATTTTAACCCCGCGCACAAAATAGTTCGTGCCGTCTACTAAAACTAAAATAACCTTAAGGTTACACTAGTCGATTATTCTTCCATATAAACGTAGTCTGGCGATTACTCCACTGTTTGACGATGTACGTTCAATATAAAAAAATATATCAATTTGTCTCATCATTATCTAGCCCTGTATGGAAAAAAAGCAAAAAATAAATAATTGAAAGTTATGAGCGTCGAAAGATACATATTTCAACACTAATTTTAACGCATCTTTAGGGGGAAATAAATACCATAAGAAGAAGGAAAATTGCAAAACGGCCTCCATACAGGTTATATATATATGACTAAGACTTCGCGATCCGTCTGTCTGTCTGTCTGTCACCAGGCTGTATCTCATGAACCGTGATAGCTATACAGTTGAAAATTTCACAAATGATGACACAATGAAGCGCAAACACGAAACTTTTAAACTACTACAAGTCAAGCAAAACCATAGCGACAAACCACTTCCAAGGCCAAACTGCCCACTTCGAACAAAACTCAAAAGTGGTTAGACCATTTCCACCCTAGCGTCCAATCTCTCCGGTAACTTCCTCCGATTTGCATGCTAGATTTTATCGCTTCATAAACTTGGATAGGTGGACTATCTGTTGGCAATAACTCAGGGTGACCACATAGGTATCTATCTGCTAACATCTTCTACGGACCGTATTTCAAACTCCTAGGTAAACTTCGATTAAACCAGGGCCGTTCGGTTTGGGGACGTTTAGGTGGGGCGATACGATTGTCGTGATGAATGCAGTTTGAGCTTTGCTGTGCTTGTGATCCTCCATGTTTCTCTGCACTGTTTTTGAAGTAGGCTTGCTGGACTGGAAATTGTGAATAATATACTGCCGATATATATGGATCGATAGATATTTAATTCTCAATAATATAGCATCAAAACCAGATGTCAGATAACGGCATTTTAGTTATACCACGACCATATATTAGTGATTCAACAATGTAAATAATTTTATTTTGAAAATATACATATAGTCGTTTTTCCATGATATCTAGACTCCCAAAGGTCTGTTTATAAATTTTCGCGCGCTCGTTTTCGTCCTAAATCATCATCCATTTCGCTACAAATTTACAAAAGCGCAAATATCGTACACGAACTAGCTTCTTAATGCCCATCACAGCATCTATCTCTTTCGCACATGTTGTCGGATGAGATAGCATGCATTTTAACCACGCGCACAAAATAGTTCGTGCCGTCGACTAGGGGAACCTTAAATAAAATATAGTACTAATTAGAATAAAATAAATAGCAAAACTCTGTTTCGTTACTAGTAAGACAAAGTTCGCAAGTCCCAATGATTTCGTAACCAACAACCAAACCTTTGGTAACTGTTAATTAAGAATTTGTTTTAGTGTAGTAATTAATATTTAAACCGGGTTGCTAATCTCACTCATAGGACAAGAAGAAACCTCGATGGCACTGCCAGAGAGGGCATTGTCTTGCCATTCCGTACAGACCAAACGTGTCTGTGACACGTGACACGATGAAAGTTTCCTTATAGAACTGTTAGGCTGAGACAATTCTGCCTTGCATTTGACAGCCGAAAACTATTGTGCTCAGCGCAAGGTACTTGCGAGGGCACGAATTAATATTAGAAAATAATATAAATTGTAGTTCTAAAAACTAAAAAACACGCTTTAATGGTAAGGATAATGGGACAAACTGTTTAAATTATTGCATTGTCATCGGTCCTTGATAAGTGTGCAAAGTTTCACATCAATATGACGTTTTGAAGGGGGTGAAAATCACGTTCAATGATTCCGTTACATTGATACATAGATACATAGATACATACATACCAAGCTAATAAAAGCGTGTTAAAAAGTTTCAAATCAATCCAACGTTTTGAAGTGGGTGAAAATCACGTTCAAAGATTCCGTTACATTGATACATAGATACATACATACCAAGCTAATAAAAGCGTGTTAAAAAGTTTCAAATCAATCCAACGTTTTGAAGTGGGTGAAAATCACGTTCAAAGATTCCGTTACATTGATACATAGATACATAGATACATACATACCAAGCTAATAAAAGCGTGTTAAAAACCTTGTCACAAAAATTAAACTGACTTGAGTGCAAAATTAACTTTTTTTAAGTTGGTCTATGGTAACTCTTGTTTTTATCGTTTTTCAACACTTTTTCGTTATGGGCAAGCTCGGCGCAATTTGTTTTTTACTTTTTTATTGGGGTTTTCGTATCCAAAGGGTAAAAACGGCCTTATTACTAAGACTCCGCGGTCCGTCTGTCACCAGGCTTTATCTCATGAACCGTGATAGCTAGACAGTTTAAATTTTCATAAATGCATTTCTGTTGCCGCTATAAGAACATTTTTGCCATAATGGTATGGAACCCTTCGTGCGCGAGTCCGACTCGCACTTGGCTGTTTTTTTTTACTATTCTTCTTTTTTATTTACTGTGTGTTTGTTGCTGCTGGATATATGGCGTCTTACGATAATTTTATTTAATGGAAAAAACAAAATAAAACTAAGAATACTAATTTTCAGAACATGTTTTGTTAGCTTATTTTCATGAATGGAGTGGCAAATATAAACCATCTACATTGTGGTCAATTTATTCCATGTAAAAACTACTCTTAAAAACAAATAATGACACAGATCTCCGAAGTTACCTAAAATTAACATATTTTATGAAACGGCAGTCTGATGGTTTTTGAAGCAAAATATCAAAAGTATTGACAGCCGATGACGTGGAGAAATACCTAAATGAAGCACCAGACGATAAATATTTGTTAACAAAGGTTTGTTTCACCAATTTTTATAAAGTACTAGCTCCTGCCCGCGGCTTCGCCCGCGTTCATTGTTAAAAAAAAATGTCCCGATCGCCACCAAACTTTACAGGCTTATCTGCTGAGTCAATCTTAAGATTCTCTGAAAATTTCATTAAAATCGGTCCAGCCGTTACGGAGTCTATAAGGAACATACATACATACTTTCTTTTATATATATATATATAGATAAATAGATAGATAATTTGCTCTTTAAATAAAAAATAAATAAAAACAAAAAAATAAAATTTTATGGACGGCATTTACTTATGTACAATATTTACCTGACGTACGTATTTGTTTTTTTTTTTTTTTAATACTTTGCCCCACACTAGGAATTTCTCCTGTATTGTGGGTGCGTTTACAAACATATAAACTCACATACACAACACCCAGAGCCGGAACAACTATCTGTAGGTCATAGAAATATTTGTTCCATGCGGGAATCGAACCCGCGACACGCAGCGCAGCAGTCAATCGCTCAACCACTGCGCCAACTGTGCGCTCAATGTTGTTTGTTTTCAGGTTATATTGATTTTTGGCATAACTGGCACCATGAGACGACAGGATTTAGCAAATATGGACATGAGTGACATAAAATTCCATGGCGAAATGTTAATGGTTTAAGTACCAAACACAAAAAATAAAATACTACGGACCTTCACAATATATATGGCAAATTTTGTGAAATTGTAAACAAATACATAGGTCTGCGGGTTACAATGCAAAACTGCAGCCGCTTTTTTCAAATTTACCAACACGGAAAATGTATCCGTCAGAATGTTGGCGTAAATAAAATAGGGTCCATACCTAAAGATATTGCTACATTTCTTAAGCTGCATAAATAATAAAAAAAATCTGCAATCTTCATCAAAATATTATATCAGCTTTTTTGTTAACCGTACTTTAACTTCTTTGTTATTTTTTTTTATGTATTTAAACATTCATATTTAAACTTCATGTACAATGGTGATACATAGGCGGACTTAATGCAGGAATGCAATTATTTTTCTTGTGATCCCAAAATACTACTCAAAAATAATAATCATCATCAATCAATACATATAATAAATCTGTAGAAAAGTAATTTTTGTACATCGAATCATTTCCGAAAAAAATTGCCAGGATGTTAAAGGATAACCAACAGAACCCATTGCCAGCGTTGTTGGAATTTTTGTCTGTTTATCTGTTTGTCTGTTTATTTGTGCACGCATCACGTGAAATGTACAAAACCCATGTTGATAAATCTAATAAGTAAAAATTGTGCGTAACTTAAAGAATTACTTAGTTTTTGTTTCATCGCAATTGGTTCCCTCTATCAAAAGTTATATGAATTTAAAGTTTTTTTTTCAAAAAGTAAAATTATCACAGCACACACAATTCAGATACTCGGACAGTTGAACTCGATATTCGATAGATGGCGTTGTACATAAGTCATTTTCTGAATGGCGGTGTTAAGATTCTCCGCGAAAGAATGATGACTATTGAAAAAAAATTGGTAGGTAGGCAAGTAGGGTAGGCAGGAGGGTAAGTAGGGTAGGGTTGGGACAGATGACGGGAGCGAAGACGCGGGCACAGCTAGTATGATAATAAAATTCTTTATTTCTCCTCACAATGACAATCTTATTCTAGGTTTTACATTATATGTCTAATTAGTAATGTGAGGAGCATAAAATGCCTGTATTACAAATCAGCAGGTCCTCTCCCTACGCAAGGACAGATAGTTTTCATCAAAATATATATATTACAATCCGAAGTTATAGATAAGGAGATTCAAGAAAAATTAAAACATTTTGACGGTAGAAGTTATAAAAACGAAGCTATAAACAAAAAGTTAAGCAGAGCGCAAAAATAATATTGTATTTATAAAAAACAAAAAAAAAAGGTGGGATACGGGACCGCGGTTCCGGTTCCAAAAGCATTGCACGATTTCATCTACACTTTGATACAAAGAGAAGCTTATTACACGTATAGAGGTTTGTGGAACACAGTGGAAGCACCTGCAACCTCCTTTGAAAAAGGAGAATACTTCTACCAGACGGTTGTTGTGTCTGGTCGGCCCGATATTTTTTGTCGTGCTGTTGTATATATATTTTTTATGTTTTTTAAAAGCGACAATCCCACCACACTATTCTCAACCCACTGCAACTCCTGAAAGCCAGAACCAACAGTGGCGACCACTTGAAAAGCGCCGAGGCAATGAAGCTCGACGAAGTCCCAGACAAGGAATTTAACTGTTTTGGATCCCGCAACGAAATTAATCAGAAAAGAATAACGGAGGAATAGGAAAAAATACAAATTTCCACTTCCCTCCATATCAAGCAGGAGACAGAACAAACGAGGCCAATAGGCACAAAGGGTCGTTTACAACAGGGATAAGCCCAGTTGCAAAGCACCACAATTAAAAATTGCCATTAATATTAATGGGTCCTAACATTGTGAGCTGTTATCCTGTCAAGCGCTAATTAGCAGACACAATAGAAAAAAACCATTGTCTTTCGCCGATTCGGTGATCTTGACATAAAACGCTTAACGCACGGAAATTTGTTCTAGTTTCCACAAGGTCCGTATAGTAAACAACTACTGATGCAGCCTGTACATTATTCAACATAATATCGCGTTCATTCTGCCAAAGAATACACTCCCATATGAAATGATGTGCAGATTGTACATATTCGCAGTTAGATGTAGAACACTGACATAAAGGCGAGGCAACGAGCTTGAAGGAAAATAATTTACTTTTAAAGTTACCATGCCCTGTGAGAAATTGGGCATCTGTTGTTGTATATGTTCAAATTCAAACGCGCGAACACGAAACGGTCAAAAAAATAACCGTGCAAATCACTCACCACCCCACAAAACGAATCCACTCCCGCATACCCAACGGCGCCCCGCGCTTGCGTCGTGCGCTAATAGCTAGATTCAAACGCCAGAGTGACATTGACAGCTCCAAGTGCACAGATATTTTGACAGTATAGTAGAATTACTTCGACGTCTGGTCTTTTTAACCGAATTGTCAAAAAGGAGGAGGTTCTATGTTCGACTTTACGTTTGTTATTTTTTTGTGTATGTTCACCGATGTCTCCGTCAATTGTAGACCGATTTTGAAAATTCTTTTTTTGTTTAAAAGAGTATGTTCCGAAATTGGTCCCATTTTAATTTGATGAAGATCTGATGAAGAACTTCGTATATATACATCAGAACTTTTCATATTTTATTTTTCTATGGCCGCGACTTACAAGTTGTAGGTCGTGGGTTCGAGCGCAGGTAGGCGCATTACTTTGTGTAAATTATTTCATCACCACTGCTCTCAAAACGGTGAAGGAAAACATCGTGAGGAAACCGGCATGTCCTAGAACGAAAAATTCCAAGACATGTGACATCCCCCAACCCGCACTAGGCCTGCGTGTTGGATTACGGCCCATTCCCTCTCAAACAGAGGAGGCCTGTATCCCAGCAGTGGGAACATTGGGAACATTAATAGGCTGATGATATGATGTGATGACAATCTACTTAGGAAAGTCGGTAGATGTCACAGGAATACAAAATTCTAATTTGATATTTTTACCAAATTGACGTGCTTTCCGAGGCATGGAGGAATCTCGGTATAAGATGGTCTCCCATTCACAAACCGACCTTGGCAAGCGTTGTTTAACCTTGAAGATCGACCCATGCGGCTGTTATAATTTAGCCACGAGCTACTATTATACTACGAGCTAAGATTTTACAAGGCGTTAATATAAACTAATCAGAAGGTACACACTTAAACAAAGAAAAAGCCGTAAAAGCTTGCCACTAAAAGCAATGAATAAATATCAAGGTCTAAATAGAGAGACACTTTATTTGTAGATTAGCGAACCAGAGCGTGTAAATATACAATGGAAAATAAACTCGAGAACACAGCGCGCTAAAAATTTCGTAATTACTACGAGTACATTCACTCTTTAAAAAATTATTATACTTCGTGCCTCGTCCTCGAGATTAGTTCCTATAATTAATTATTATTATGTATTTACACAAGTAGTAACGGCTACAAGCGGCCACTATGTTTTAGAGACAATTTTTTTATTTTTTCTTTCTGGCCGCACCGTGTCGGCCGTTAATTTGTCATTCGCGGTTTTAGTGCGTTGCTACTCAACACTTATCTAAACTTTTAAAATAAAAAAACAGTTTTTAATAAGTGGAAAACATTCAAAAAGGACACATCATCGTCAACCGAGGAATACAAGAGAATCAGGAGAAAAATGAAAAACATGGGAACAATTTAAAACGTGCTCGACTTAAACGAAGTAAAACAAAACTGTCTCAAGAGTCGACGCCATATTTAGACCCACAAGGTACCCAACTCTGTTAAAATATATTACTTCATATATCTACAACTATTTTACCAATCCTATGCCTCAAATTTTCATCTTAAACAAATAATGCACTTCGTGCAAGCCAACGGGCCGTCCCACTGCACATTTACGAGATTATCAATCAAAAGAAATTTATTTCTTTTATCTAACGAATGTATTCGAGCTGATCATAGGACTGCCTCACAACATTCAATAATTCTCAAACAAAATAATGCATTTCGGACAAGCCATTGTAGGCTGTCTCACCGCATACTTACGAGATCATCTTTTTATTTTATTTTATTTTTATTTAAGCCTTTTATTCAGATAATTCAAAGTACTTAATTAATACTATATTTTTTACATGACATCGACACATACTATCTGTTTGCCCATTTTCGGCAAAGGCCTCCTCCAACCTCCTCCATTCCTCTCTATCTCTCGCCGTCCTTGTCCATGTTTTCCCTGCGATATCCTTTAGTTCGTCCTCCCACCTTTTGAACGGTCTGCCCCTCTTTCGTTTATTGTATTTTGGGAACCAATTCATCAATGTTTTACTCCATTTCTCCCTTCCCCTTACTGTGTGTCCTGTCCATCTCCATTTTAATTTCTTTACTTTAAGTGCAACATTTTCTATTTTTGTACGTCTTCTGAGTGTTTCGTTTTTCATTTTATCCAGTCTCCTTTTCCCTAGCATACTTCTTTCCATGGCAGCTTGACAGACTTCTAACTTTTTGGTATGGGCTTTTGTTAGAGCCCAAGTCTGGCACCCGTATGTAAGAACTGGAATTATGCAAGTATTATATAGTTTTCTTTTAATGTACATGTTTATTTCTTTGTTTTTCATTATTTCCCTAAAATACCAGTATCTTTTCCACGCATTTGCTGTCCTTATTTCCAGTTCTTTTGACATTAGTCGGTTGGTGATATAATTTGGCCTAGATAAGTGTACTCGTTTACATATTCTATATCACTGTTGTTTACGATAACTGGTTCTTGTGTGTCATTTGTCATCATTTTAGTTTTTTCGTGGTTCATGGTTAGTCCTACTTTCTGGCTTTCAGTATCTATCTGGTTCAGCATTTGCTGGATTTCAAACCTCAAGTGAGTTAATTTCTCTCCGTTTATGTTGAGACCGAAGTTGTCTCAGCTGAGATGCCGGAAAATTTCTTCAAGAACGGCTGAAAACAATTTTGGTGATAGCGAGTCGCCCTGTCTTACCCCACGTTTTATTGTGATTTCTTCACCCACTCTTTCTAATTTGACTCTAGCTGTGCTGTTTTTGTAAATATTTCGGATTATTCTTATGTATTTGCTGTCGACTCCCTGATTCTTAAGCGCGATGAAAACTTTGAAGATCATGATGAATTTATACTCTACCATAAGGGCGAAACACCAGGCAAACACGGCGTAGGCTTCCTAATAAAGAGAGACCTGAAACATCAAATAGAAGAACTAATAGGTATATCAGAACGTATTGCCATACTGAACATAAGTATCCCTCCTCACAAGGAAAAATGGTCAATAGTACAATTATACTCTCCGACAGAACAGTCAAGTAACGCAGATATTGAATCATTTTACAATTTGCTCATCAATGCAATACAAGACTACACATACAATAACCTCATAGTTATGGGCGACTTCAATGCACAGATAGGAGGAAGACGGCACGGAGAAGAAATTATATTAGGCCCGTACTGCGAAGGAAGAAGGACACGAAACGGAGATAAACTAATTGAACTAGCACATGAAAATAATCTGAAAATATTGAACAGTCAATATAAGAAACGGAAACAACGAAAATGGACTTGGACATCGCCGGATGGAGAGAATGAAGTATATCTCGTTATAAAAACGAGATATACTTCATTCTCACGAATAGACCAAAATCCTTCGATGATTGTAGCGTGCTGAATAAAATAAACTTCAACAGCAACCATAGAATGGTCAGAGCAAAGCTAAAACTGGAAACATCCAAGAAAAATAGACCTTTTAAAGCAAAACCAATAACACCAGAAACCACAACACAAACAGCGAATATAACAGACAAACTAAAAGACTTTATAACTGAGACAAAAGATATGAAAACCCATGAAAATTTAGAAAGGCTACATGATATTTTAACAGGAAAAAACCATTTCAATGTAAACAAAACCAAGTGCAAAAATGAGAAAATGACAGACACAACTATAGAACTTTTAGGAAAGAGAACTGAATTAATGGAAATCAACAATAAAACAAAAGATATAAGGATAGAAATAACAAAATTAAACAAGCAAATTCAAACTAGTATGAGGAAAGATCGACAGAAGTTACGACTTAAAACATTTGAAGAACACATAACAAAGACTGGAGGAATAAAAAAAGCTATAAAGCAGCTCACAGATACAAAAGAGTGGATACCTAACCTCAAAGACAAAAAAGGAAAGCCTAAGACGAAAAGACAGGACCTAATATCCATAGCTACAACTTTCTACCGGGACTTGTATTCAAGGAAAACCACTACTGAAGAAACTGATTTAGATGACTATACCAAAGTACCTGAATTCATAACCCATGAAATAGAAACAGCTATCGAAACTCAAAAAAGAGATAAAGCACCAGGACCAGATCGGATAAGTAATGAACTACTTATAGCTGGGAAGACGTACGTTGCACCCATACTCACGACCATATTCAACGAAGTTTTAAACACGGAAATTATACCCAAGCAATGGACTTGTTCGATAATCACGCTGATACACAAGAAAGGAGACAAAAACGAGATAAACAACTACAGACCGATCAGCCTAATGTCAAACATAAACAAAGTCTTTGCGAAAGTAATCCTTAAGCGTATCACAAAAATACTCGATGAAAATCAACCAAAGGAGCAAGCGGGGTTTAGAAGCGACTTTTCGACTATAGACCACATATATGTCGATAGACAAATCTTTGAAAAAAGCAAAGAATATAACATTTCCTTCTACTGCTGTTTTGTAGACTACAGTAAGGCCTTCGACTCACTTGAACATGAACGAATACGAGATCATCTAATATATTTTAATTCTTTTACCTAACGAATGTACTCGAGCAGATCATCGGACTGTATCACAACATTCAATAATTCACTGGTTTCGTCCAATTCTTTGGAATTGCTACACCCACCAGATTGCATAACTCGGTTATTAACCGGAAGTAAAACAATGGTTTGTAATCATTCCAGGCGAAGTCCTAGACGACAATGCCACAAATGAAATGGAAACAATTGAAGTCGAATACGACCAAGAAAATACCAAAATAACCACAAACACTAGTGATCTGCCTCACAATTCCAGCCCGGAAAACACACGGAGGTTCTAAAAATTCTTGGGGTTGACCCAACATTGAACACGGAGTATGGTGATGGGGCTGAACTCCACAAGAAAGTGGCCAGCTGTCTGGAACACCTTGCAACATGAGGCCTGTCTCCCTAGAGACCACAGGCGGATATTTACCCTACAGCTCCTTCCGCAGGAAAACAACCGCTGACATTGAACGTGAAAAAACTTGGGGCTCTTAGGCTATACAGCAAAATTCCCAAATTATTGTTAAACAAAGCCACGCAAAACAAAGATTACTCAGCACCATTTCCTGCCTAGGAGCAACATTATCCAAACTACTGGATACAAAAGAAAATGATACAGATCTACTAAGTTAAATAATGAATGCCACTCGCACCTTATGTGAACTTCAACATTGTGAATTGTGGCTCAGTGACTAGATGCAAATTTAGTTGTAGCTCAATTTGAAAGGATCCTATGGACCAAGTTCGGGTAAACACTTGTTGGAACTCTTCGAGCTAATAAAGCGGTTTCTAAATCAGGTACTGCAATAGCACCCAAAGCCAAGAAAAAACCCAACACATTCCAAGCAAAATACTGGCAAGCTCCACCAGCACCACAAGGGTGACAGGAGAACAGGGAGCCTGTCTATAGCCTGAGTCAGTAGTACAATACCCTTTAAGCGCTTGTTACATCTCAACCTCGACCCTGCTAAACTCAGTAAGGTACACCGGTCAGTTAAAAAAAAATAAACAGTGGTAACTTACGATAAGACCATGTTATCAGGGATTGAGGGTTTCACAGGTACCCACAACACTTCTAGATAGCCCAGCTGAAAAAGCACTATAAGGAGACAATCAACTAATTGATCTCCATTGGTGCAATATCTAAGTGCCAGCTTTGAAAAGGGAAATTTGTCTCGAGTGTTTCTTAATACAAAAACCCAATGGCAATAAAGCCTTAATAAGTTCATTGATGCAAGCCGCTTTAAACTTGAAGACTTGTGCACAGAATTAAAGATGATATCAAATGATAGTTCCATGGCCATACTTTACATAACATACATTAAAGATGCATAGTTTCTTAAAAAATATCACAAATATTCTAGCAAATATCTAGAATTCTCTCTTGGAAAATTGTATGAGTTCAGTATACTGCCACTTGGGTAAAATACTGCAGCTTACATTTTAACTAAAGTCATGAAATCTGCCAACAAATTACTAAGATCCTGTGGCTATTGATTGTTAACTGAAAACATTCAGAACACTAAGAAGTTAATCAATAGTTAATAAATAACAAACTTACACCCACTAATACTGGTACATTTTTGGGATATATTATTGACAAAAGACGTATAACTGTCATGTAACGTTACCTATAGATAAGAAAAAACATATCAATTATGAAATCAGACAATTTCCAAGTTTTGTAGGACTAGGTACTGCTCTCAGTGTGACCTACTGTTGAATGTGGATGGTTTTATGTATACCAAAAAAACTAGAACGTTGTAAAATCCTAAACCTCCACGGTGAAGTAAATTATAAAAAATACATAGATATCCCTACAATAATTTCCTGAATGGTGGCTATATGGCATTCAAAATTTAGTAAACAAAATCAAACCTTATTATGTAACCGAAATCTTTTCTGACGCCTCAACCAAGGGGACTGCCTGTGGGGATGAGATTGCTAGGAGCTAGTTCAGACAAGGAATGTGAATATCAAATTAATTTTGACTGCATTTATTAGCATCATTCTTTGTCTTTTAAATATTTGGTAGACTTTTCAAAAATTGTGAAATACTGCTATGTATAGACAATTCAACAGCAATATAGGCAGCATTCTCTATTGGCTCAACTCTTCAACTTAGCCAGCGGCATTGGTGTGAAAACCATTATGTTTTCAATTTCGCTCTTTACATTAGGTCGACTGAAAATCAAGCAGCTGATACTGTATTGCAGAAGTCACATCCCGATGTAGAATGGGAACTAAAAGAAAATGCATATGACCAATTACTGAAAGATAAATTTGGAATTCTGAACTGCAACCTCGTTACAGTACTTTATGTATGAATGATGTGACAAACGCCCGCACAAAGCACTCGTGACAGCCTTTACTGAGCTCGGTTTAATATTACCCAAAATTCCCTGTAAAATCATAATGTCAATGTGTGTGTGCAAAATGACGCTTTGTTCGTAGTGGCCTCTCTGCCTGCGCTTACATATTTTGGTATCGGCAGGCTCGTCGCAATTCGTCTTTTCTTTATTTACCCGGCTGCAAGGAAGTTTTTCGCCCGTATCTTGTATGTTTGTATGTATGTAATATTCTTTATTACCTCATATCTTTCAAAATACTTGACGGATTTTTATAATTAGGACATCGTAAGATAGGTCTTGACCGACCAAGTGTTCTTAGCTAAGTGCCGTTAAAAAAAAGGAACTTGACGGATTTTGGACGCCATATTGTGGGGGTTGCAATTTTTTTTTTCTGTCCTACCCATCGAGTGGGGTATCAAAATGAAGGGTTTTTAGAGGAGATTAAAAAATAAACTACTTATACGTTTAACTGTCATTCGAAAAAAAAATTATAGCTAAAAAGTTGTAAATAAAAAAGTTAATTTAAAAATCAAAAACCTGCCTGCTTAAAAAGTGAACTAAAAGCTCTAAACAAGAAAAAATCATGCTGTGCAGTCGGAGGATACATATTCGTAAAGACAAAGAAAAAGATATTTTATTTCGAGTAGGCCACCAAGCGGCACTTTTGAACGTTAGGTACACTAAAATTTACAAGTTATAAAAGTTGATTCTACCGTGCATTCGGAAAGCAGCTTGTTATGGAGAAGAATGCACAAGAAACTCCATACTTACTCTTTAAAAAAAAAAAAAAAATACAATATTTAGTTAAATAAGTACATACATTAATAAATTCATATATGTGAGGACAATGCACCCAGAATAGCACTACTCACTATACTACGTACAGGCATAAAGTAATAAAAGTACTCACACATGTACTGTGCAGTTATATAATAGATGCTAGAAAAGCATTACCATCCGAAGCAGTTAAGTTATGACCAATCCCAATTGACGGCGTCCGTTCACGAACATGACGCAAGAATTGGCACCACCCAGCTCAACCATCATGAAGGGAACCGGATGATCCAGCACACGCGCCACCATCAGAGAGACATTTGAGAGAGCATGACACACTCAACTGCCAGGGCACATACAAGTCAACGAACGACACACGGGTACAGTAAATGGTAGATTTACAGTTGGGTACATAGTACTCACACACGTGCTGTGCAGTTATACAGTAAACTGGCTGACCTCCTGATCCTCCGACTGCACAGCATGATTTTTCTTGTTTACAGCTTTTTGTTCGCTTTTTAAGCAGGCGGGTTTTTTTATTTATTATTCTTCTTTTTTACTCTGTATTTGTTGCTAATGTGTCTGTGTCGAATAAATGTATTTCTATTAAATACTAAGATATGTATCGATACTTATAATAGATACCTCTTATGTCTTTATCAAAGGTTATTGTTCGCAGTGTTCCCCAGCACAAAATGGGATAGAGAAACCCGTCACTCTCAAAAACTGGAGCCGTAGTGGCTATTTGGCTAATTAGTGCCCGGAAAGCAAGTCCCAATTACAACCCATGGGCACGACAACTACTGTCTCGTCCTGTTGCGGTTTTTGGTGATCCTTTGCCTTAATTACCAACAAAATTTTGTCAATGGCTTCGCCCGCGTTGAAGTCGGAAATTATCCCAAGGGAATGTACTCGCGAGATAAAAACTGCCCTGAGTTTTTCTCCAAAGTACAATCTGTCTCTTTAATATATATATATGTCGGGTTTAGTCAATAGTACGGACGTAAAGTCAAATCACAAGCACGCCCCTAGCGGCAATCAAGAGCAACTACGCATTGGCGCGCTTTTATAAGCACTAGCGTGGTGCGGAATAGAGCAATTGAGTACGGACAGCCGTAGAGCTAAGACGTCGTAAAATCAGTGTCGATCCGAAATATTGGTAAGCAATAATGTAACTTGTGTCTATTTGAATAAACCCAGTGTATCGAATAACTTATGTGATTTCATTTGCACGATTATACCCACCGACCTGCCCACACACGATGTCTTAACCTAAGGGAAATATGTCCTGACTTCCCGATGGTATACACCTATCGGCCAGCCTTGATGCGACATATATATAACTAAAGATCTTCCTACCGTTGACATTCATACCAAATAGACGTAGCGTGGAGTGTGCTCGTGGGGAGTTTCCACAAGCACACTCTCCACTTACACCCCACAGACACGCACTACATCACATACTCGTACAATACTCCCACATGCACAACATCAAGCACTCATCTATTTAAGTGTCACTATTTAAATTTTATACTATTTGTTTTTTTTTTTTACTAAAAATTTTTTACTATTTTTTTTTTATATTTGTTAATGTTCTTTTTTTTTGCCCCCACTGTATTCTGGAACGCTGTCGTCTCCCTCTTGGAGGAGGGTGTTAATAGCTGCGACGCAGTTTTATAATTAATGTAGCTATTTGCATACGAAAGTAATTTGTAAAATGTGTATTTGTTCCAATAAATAAATAAATAAAATTAATAAAAATTGGTTCAGTGGTTTAGTTGTGAAAATGAAAACGTTAAAAATAAACATACAGACAGATTAAGAGAGTTACTTCTGAATTTATAATATTACATAAATACATACCTAAACCTTATCTATACCTTTTCCCATGGGGGTAGGCAGAAACTACAGAACGCCAATACGATCCTTACATACTTATTTTGCTTCACTCACATTCATACATCTAGTCATACACGCACGCCGGTTATGAGTACTGTGCACCTGGCCTTTCTAAAGTCACTTAAGGTGTACATCTGTGTGTACAATAAATTATATAATAAATAAAGTCAGTCTTTCAAGGGCGTCCCTTCCCGGCGTTTCCATTTATATCTGCCTTGTAAATTTTCTTTTCTCGCCTTTCATTCATCCTCTCGACATGGCCCAACCATCTTAGCATACTCTTTTATGTTTTTGTCTTACTACATCTTCTTCTAAACCACAACGATGTCTTAATTATTATACTTACACATACTTCGACCCACCTTCTGTGTTTATTCTATTTTGTTTGTTATTTATATATTCTATTTTATGGAGTTGCTTTTATTACTTATTTATTTACATATGTACATTATTATTTACAAACTAATATATTGTACTTTTACTATTTTATTGTATTATTTAAGTATTTTCCGTTTCCATAAGTGTATTCGTGGCATCAACAGTGGGCCTTATCAGAATATCAGCGCAGCGTTATTTCCTTTTTTGCATATCGCTGCACATGCTGAGATAGGAGCCTTTTTGGTCTCGCACGGGATTTTTATTTTTACTATTGTTTTATTTTAAGCTTATTTTTCGTGTCTCCTGTGCGGGTCACAAATAAATACTATTCCTTTCTTTCTTTCTATCATTCCTTAATCTATCATTATAGTTACACTACACATACTTCGCAAGAAACGAATTTCTACAACATTAGTCTTACGTTCATGTCTTTTTAGCCATACACAACCTTCACTTCCATACATAAGTGTGAGCACCAGCACGCTGTTGTGAACAGTGAGTTGAGTCTCTTTAGACATCGACTGGCTGGTTACAACCGCATGTATGATATATATGTGAATGGTGCTTCACTTATTGCCTGCATTCACTCTCCTTTCAATATTTTTATCTCTTGTGAACATACTTACCAAATATACAAACTCATTCACTTGCTCCTCACTCTTATCATTTTTTTTCACTTTACACTGCGATACATCATCTTCTCTTTCAAACACCATTACCTTAGTCTTATTCACATTTATACCCATCCCTTTTAGCTTCATTCATCACAGTAATCATGTCTTGCAAATGTTCTGCTGATGATGCAAGTATAACTTGATCATCTGCGTAGAGAAAGCATCCGACAGGCAATTTATTCATCCTCAATCCGCACTCATGCTCTTTCAAACCTATCAGACAATTATCCATGCACAAGTGGAACAGCTACGCTGTCGCTACACGGCCCTGACTCACACCCCTTGAGCTGGAAAACCAGTCCGTCTACGCCCCATTAATCCTAACACAACCACTGGAAATACTGGAACATAGAGATTTCAGTGCCCGTACCAAGCGCCAGTCCACACCGTACCCGAATATTTGTATGGATAATTGGATTTGAGATCTCCAATACAATAAAATCAGAGTGATTTAAAAAGTTATTTTAAGTTTACTTGCATTAATCATGCACAAAACTCTGTCTGAACTTCAAACGTCCTACAATCTCGAATTTCATTCATCATTTTATGTATTATAGAAAATCATCAAAAAAATGTATCATCATATTATATAAAATGTCGATTTCGATTGCCGGCTAGTTTATGAAAAGAAAACTTAATTGGAAAAGCTTGTGAAAAGATTGGTATTAAACCAACTTGCTGCGCTGAACATTCCTTTTCATCCGATTTCGGTAAATAGCCTTAGGGTCAAAGCATATTGGCGCAGAGTCAGTGTATCTAGATACAAAAGACGACCAATATGTAAGAAACAAACAGAAAACTCTGTGATAAAAATGTGTACATTACGTTGTGGAGATAAAGGTCAATATGCTATTTACATTATTAGAAATTCGTTCGAGTTTGTCTCATTGTGCTTTAAGCCTTTACGAAACATTGAAACGTGTGTGCGATCTGTGATTTGGTCGTCTAAACTAGGCCACACATGTCACAATCAGTTTCCTTCCGTCTGTTTCAAACTGTGTCTGAAATGGAATCAAATGTCACTCAGTCGTGAGCGAGCATGCATTATACTGACACGACTCTGAAATGTTACACGAGGGCCTATGGAATTAGTTCGCTTTTAGTCCAAGGGTAAGCGAAGTGGCGTGAGTATGAGAAGCGGCGCTCTGAAAATGTGTGATTGTTTCTACTTTCACTTTTTTTGACCGTCCTTCTTCATAACAAGCTACCTTTGCGACTGGACAATAAAATCTTTTTATTTTACTTTAAAAATTTGACATTTAAAAGTGCTACTTAAAATTGCCTAATTGAAATAAATGATTTGATTTTTAAGCTTTGCAAGGATCTTGCGCGGTGCGTGGATGTGTAACGAAGCTGTGAAATTGTGTCTAGCTGCTCACACACATTTCTCGCTCACATCTTTTTCACCATGATTTCGGTTTTCTGCATGTTATAATACCTAGCTGAAGGAAAATGAAGTAATCCCACAGGTGGCATTATTTCTCGCTCACGATCTAGTTACCTAATCCATCTCTGGTGGCAAAATCACCCTTAAAGTTGTCCGTCCACTACCACGTAGGATATGCACGGAGAGATTTTCCACATTAGCTGCGCCGTTTATTTGTATGCATGCCACGCGTCTGTACGTGGCGAACAGTGGACGATCCCATCTACACTTTGACACAAAGAGAAGCTTAGTATACCTCCCAAACCACTGCAACTCCTGCAACGCCAGAATCAACAGTAGCGACCTCCAGAAAAGCGCGGAGGCAATGAAACGAAGTGACGAATTCGCAGAGAATGAATTTAACTGTCTTGGATCCCGCAACGAAATTAATCAGAAAAGAATAACGGAGGTGTAGGAAAAAGAAACATAATTTCCACTTTCCTCCATATCAAGCAGGAGAAAGCGTACAAGGCCAATAGGCACAAAGGGTCGTTTACAACTGGGATAAGCCCAGTTGCCTAGCACCACGGATAAAAAAATATCATTAATATTAATGGGTCCTAACATTGTGAGCTGATGATATTTGATTCTAATAATAGGTATGGCGAAAACGCCTGCACGCACGGAAATTTATTCTAGTTTCTACAAGGTTCTTTTAATAAATAACTCCGGATGCAGCCTGTACATTATGCAATATTATATTGCGTTCATTTTGCCAAAGAATACACTCCTCTAAGATATGATGTGCAGATTGTACATATTCGCAGCCAGATAGAACATTAGATAGACAGAACATTGGTATAAAGGCGAGGCAACAAGCTTGAATAAAATAATCGTTACGTATAGACGTGTGCGGAACACGGTGGAATGTCACGCAACCTCCATTGAAAAGGGATGATCCGCCGACCAGACGGGTGTTTTGACTGGTTGGCAACTGCCCGATGGTTGTTGTCGTGCTGTTGTATATGCTCAAATCCTACTACAAAAAACGGCCAAAATAATTGTGCACATCAAGAGTCACACGACCCCACTCCCCCATCCCGCGCGGCGCCCCACGTTCGCCTCGTGCGAGAGGCGAACGAGAGTTTTCACCGTATAGTAGGATTTGTTCGACGTCGTACGACGTTTTGTAGTTCTTACTAGCTGTGCCGGCGGCTACGCTCTCGTCATCTGTCTGCCAACCCTACCCTACTTACCTTCCTGCCTACCCTACTTACCTATCTACCATTTTTGTTTCTATAGTCATCATTCTTTCGCGGAGAATCTTAACACCGCCATTCAGAAAATGACTTTAAATGCACCACGCCATCTATCGAATACAGAGTTCAACTATCCGAGTATCTGAATTGCGTGTATTTTTATTTAATTTTACTTCTTGAACACTTTAAATTCATCTAACTTTTGATAGAGTGAACCGATTGCAATGAAACAAAAACTAAGTAATTCTTCAAGTTACGCACAATTTTATGTATAAAATTTATTTACATTGGTTTCGTACATTTCACGTGATGCGTGCACAAATAAACAGATAAACAGACAAAAATGCTGGAAATGGGCTATTTTTTTTGGAAATATTTTCGATGTACAAAAATTACTTTTCTACAGATTTATTATATGTATTGATATGAAGGTGTGTCGGCATAGGTATCGCTACACATGTGCATAGCTTAGCTATGGGTTTATGGAGCAGTGCCCTAACAAGAGTGCCTACTATGAAATTTATTGCTATTCCTGTGAGAACTAATACAGCAGTTTTTATTTCAAACACTGTGCGACACACGTTTTCAAGTATTAACATCTCTTAAAGTCGAACTGAAGTGTTGAAGGTGTCGTGAAAAGTAGTAAATATGTATGTGACTTGTTTTTCACGACTGTGTACGTAAAACGTTACGTTTTTCACGATGGAATGTAATATTTTATTGTAGGCCATCTGCTTTTTCTATAACTCAAGAGAGTTGTTGTAATGGTTCGATTTGTTTTTATTAAATTTGGACAAAATCATCCAAATGTACGTTTTTACTGCCGTCTGTAAAATAAAACCATAAACAATCGAATATTATGTAATACAAGGATTTGCTGTGGCTTTGCCCGCGTGAAAGTCAACAAATTATCCCACGGGAAGTAATTACCATATCCAGGCCATAGTCTACTCGTTTTGTTCCCATCCAAATCAGATTCGGTAGGGAACTATTATCTACTTTTCTATTGATGAACAGAAAGCCACCCAGCCAGCTAGGAATCTGCGTTCTTCCAACAATCTTCTCCTAGTCTGTACTTCTCATACTACTGATTTTGTTCATTCTTCCTTTCATATTGAGTCTATTCTTCTTTGGAACTTCCTCTTGAAATCAGGACGGCCACCAGTCGGTATGCTTTCATGCAGAAATTTCGGTTTTATTATCAGCGGGGGGCGGGTTAATTCGGTAACTTATTTTTATTGGTTTATTAAATATATATATATTTATATAGGTATTTATTTAATAAAATTGTGTGTATATATGTGTATTTAAAGCATTATTTAAATTATTATTTTTTGTTGCCACGTTTTAAACAATGCACCTGCCATGTTGTCTCTCCACCACTCTTGGTTGACTGGTAGAGAATGCCTAAGGCATTAAGTCCGCCTTTGTACTTTTGTGCATGAAGTTTAAATAAATAAGTAAAGCCAACATTAAACCGCTTACATAAAAGGTGTGGTTTTAATATAGCGTTCTTCAATTGTTTCAGTGGATATATACAGAATTATGGGATAAAAATGGCGAGCAATGACGTTATATCCGAGCCCTCCCACTGAGACAGATCAACTGAAATGTCTAAGATGGAGTGTAATAAGAGAATATGACATTTCTCTTAGGATAGTCCATAGAGGTCATGGCAACGCTAGTCCTAATTTGATCATCTATTTTAAATTAACATAACATAACATCACGCCTACACTCCCCGAAGAGTTAGGCAGAGTATACCTACATTCCGCCAATAGGGATGTTTCCTGGCTAGAAAAATAATAATTCTATTCAGTCCATCAGTGAGATTTTCAAATAATATTGGACCCGTATTTTTTGCTTTGACAGGGAGACGTCATTTCTCCGAAACTGTTCACTGCTGCGCTGGAGGATGTCTTCAAGGTTCTGGATTGGAAAGGGCTTGGCATCAACGTTAATGGCGAGTACATCACTCACTTTCGGTTTGCCGACGACATAGTGGTCATGGCTGAGACCATGGAGAGCCTCAGTAAAATGCTCGATGACCTCAGTAGAGCTTCCGAAAGAGTGGGTCTTAAAATGAACATGGACAAAACCAAGGTTATGGTGAATGCCCATGTTACACGCACTCCTATCAAGGTCGGAGACTCTACACTCGAAGTTGTGGGCGACTATGTCTACCTGGGACAAACGATCCAATTGGGTAGGGCCAACTTCGAGAAAGAGGTCAACCGTCGAATCCGACTCGGCTGGGCAGCGTTCGGGAAGTTGCGCGGTATCTTCTCGTCCAACTTAGCACAGTGTCTCAAGACGAAATTCTATGACCAGTGTGTGTTGCCAGTGATGACATATGGGTCTGAGACGAGGTCGCTTACAATGGGCCTTATCAGGAAGCTTACAGTCACTCAAAGGGCAATGGAGAGGGCTATGCTCGGAGTTTCCTTGCGTGATCGATTCAAAAATGTGGAGATCCGCAAGAGAACCAGGGTTACCGACATAGCCCAAAGAATTGCCAAACTTAAGTGGCAGTGGGCAGGGCACATTGCTCGCAGGACGGATGGCTGATGGGGCCGAAAAGTTCTGGAATGGCGACCGCGGACCGGAAGACGATACGCTGGAAGGCCTCCCACTAGGTGGACCGATGACCTGGTTAAGGTTGCGGGAAGGCGCTGGATGCGAGACGCACGGGATCGGTCAATGTGGCGACGCCCCCCCGGCGTCGCCACATTGACCGATCTAGCAGTGCCTATGTCCAGCAGTGGACGTCTTTCGGCTGAAATGATGATGATGATTTTTTGCTTTATCAAATTTTTTTTTGTGATGTCTATGCTCTTGACTCTAGTCTAGCTCAGAGCTGACAGGGACAAAGTCGACGATGGAGTGAGCTTACCCAGAAGAAGCCTGTTCACTCTAACTTTGAAGAGATTCGGGTTGTATGCGTTCGAAAACTCAGACGCAGGCAGTGAGTTCCACTCTTTTGCTGTGCGCATTATGAAGGATGTTTGGAAGCGATTGGTGCGAATTGGTGGAATAGCAACTAGGTGACGATGGTTACTTGCAGTGCGTCTAGATGTCCGATGGTAGAAGGGGCCGGTGGGATGAGGTCGTGAAATTCATGAGCACACTCGCCAAAATACAGTCTGTAGAAGACCGACAAGCAGGCAACCTTACGGCGATGAGCTAAGCTGTGAAGCTTGACATCCACCAGTTTGACGTCGCCAATTAGTCTCTTGGCTCTGCGTTCCACCGAGTCAAGCGCGGCAAGCTGATTTTTAGCTGAGCCATCCCAGAGGTGGCTGCAATACTCCATGCAGGAGCGGACTTGCGCTTTGTATAGAGTTAATAGCTGTCCAGGCATAAAGTATCGCTTCACTCTGGTTTTGATGCCCAGTTTCTTTGTCGCAATTTGGGCTTTGTACTCGATGGAGGTGCCGTGTTTACCCAGTTACTGGGTTGTGGAGGTCAGATAGGCAGTCATCATCTGACTAGCCTTTTCCCAACTATATTGGGGTCGGCTTCCAGTCTTACCGGATTCAGCTAAGTACCAGTGTTATACATGGAGCGACTGCCTATCTGACCTCCACAACCCAGTAACTGGGTAACACGGTACCCGTTGGCAAGGCTGGTGTCAGATCTCAAGCTTCTGACTACCCGTAACGACTGTCAAAGATCTTCAAATGACAGCCGGGACCAACGGCTTAACGTGCTTCGTGCACGGAGGAAACTCGGTATGTTGAAATGGTCACCCATCCACGGACCGACCTCGTCAAGCGTTGCTTAACCTTGATGATCGACCCGTGCGGCTGTTATTATTTAGCAACAAGCTCCTCTTTTGCTTTATCAAAAAAATAAAAACAGACAAAGATAAAGCGCATCAAAGTTCAGGAGTGAGAGCTTGTGACGTCACTTTGTCAGAATAAGGGAGCACACCGTGACGTCACACGATATTTCAACGCTCTGTAGCGTCGAAATTTTTTATTTACGTGGTAAAAGAAAAATACGTGTCCAAAATTTTTAAGTTATCTTACTGACGGACTTAATCAATGATATTCTAATAAACATATACGTTATACACTCACAAAACAACCGTTAAAAGTGTTCCGCAAAGCAGCGGCAGCACAGATACCTACACACTTTTAGTATGAGATACCTTCTGTTTTATGTACTTTGGTATCATAATTGGCACACTTTCTAAATACACACGATGGCATTTTTTAAATTTTGTTTTTGTTTTAACGAAGCCTATCGCTCTTCGCCATGGGTGACATAGACTAAAGACCCCAATTAGGACCTATTCGAGTCTTCACAATGCACGCGCTCATAACATATCTGTATATTAGAATATCATTGGACTTAATAGATATTTTTTGTCAACTACCTTATTATGTTTAAGTCGATGTAAAAGGGGGTGAGCCTATTTCCATCAACCGGGCATAAATCTTGACACCGGGCTGCTACTGAAAAAGCACAGATGGTAAAACCCAATAACACTTGTATGTTTTGTTTAAATATGCCCCACGAAAACGACAAAGATGCTCTAACACATTGTTAGAAATTAAAATAGAAATGGGCGGGCCATGTTGCACGTATGTCAAATGAAAAATGGACGAAGTAAGTGATTACCTGGAGTGGCCCTCTTGGAAAACGCAAAAGAGGACTAATGAAATAAAAAAAGTTGATAAAATCAAAAAACTCGACTACAAAAATGTAAACAACAAGAAAATCATGCTGTGCAGTCGGAGTATACATATTCGCGAGCTGGCTGACCAAAACTATAAATATCCTCCTATATGGCATCCTACAATATGGCACCCAAAAGCCGCCATGTTCCTTCTTTTTAACGGCTAACATCTAAGAACACTTGGGCGGCCAAGACCTATCTAACGATGTATTAATTATAAAAATCCGTCAAGTGGTTTGAAAGATACGAGGTAATAAAGAATATTACATACATACGAGATACGTGCGAAAAACATAACCCTATCCTTGTAGCCGGGTAATTAGGAAGATTGCAGGCGATGACTGATTTGCCACAGCCCATGTTTTCTTATAATCTATAGGCTCGCGCTTGACCACTATCTCACCTGATGGTATACGATGATGTGTTCGACGGTGAAGCACGCTTGCCTAAAAAAAACCATTCACTCTTGACTTAAAGACTCCTAGATTGTAGCTGTCGGGAAACACAGACTCCGGCAGGGAATTCCACTCCTTAGCTGAACGCATAATAAAAGTCTCCCCAAAACGTTTGGTGCGTATGGGTGGGATGTCCACCATGTACCGATGACGCATCGCCGTAAGTCTGGTAGTCCGGTGATGGAACGGGCTGGGCGGAATTAAATCATGCAATTCCATCGCACACGCCCCGAAATGTAACCGATAAAATACCGTCAAGCTGGCAACTTGGCGACGATTTTCAAGGCTCTGGAGCTTTGACTTGACCAGTGCCTCATTGCCGATGAGTTTTTGGCCCGGTTTTCGATCGACTCTAGTGCATCAAGCTGATATTTGGCAGATCCGTCCCAGAGATGAGAACAGTACTTCATGCATGATCGAACTTGCGCTTGTTATAAGTTATGCAGCTTTTCCGGTGTGAAGTGCCTTTTCACCTTCGCAAGGATCCCCAACTTTTTGGCAGCCAGCTGAGCCTTTGCCTCAATGTATGGACCAAGATTGACAGTGGATGTCAACGTAATGCCAAGAAGCTCAAGATGGTCCGTTATTGGGACGGTTACATCACGAAAAGTTGGAGCCGGGTGAAATTGGCTCTTTTTAGCGGAAAAAAGACACACCTGGGTTTTAGCAGCAATAAACTTGACTAGATTGGCATCGCCCCATTCGGTGACTGCTTGCAAGGACAAGTTCAAACGATCCACCATGGCCTCACGGAGAGACCAGATCTGCGGCCCGGTAGCCCGTGTGTTGGCCAAGTATATCTCAGCAACAGTGCTGTCGTTAATGTGCACGTCGGTTTAGGTTTTAGCAGATCGTTAATGTGCAACAAGAATAATGTTGCTGAGAGTAACGAACCCTGAGGGACCCCCGCATTAATATCCAATTGGTTCGATGAGCAGCCATCGATAACCACTCTAATGGACCGATGTCTCTTGAAGTCCGCAATCCAATCACACCGACCACCGGGCAGACCGAATGAAGGAAGTTTACCAATAAAGCTTTCGTGCCAGACCCTATCGAAAGCCTTCGAGATGTCGAGGGAGACGGCAAGCGCTTCCCCATGCGTCTCGATGGCCTCACTCCATATGTGAATGGCATACGCTAGAAGACCAAGTATATCGTTAGTTTCTAGGTATCTTTTGTCACATAAAAAATAAAATAACGACAATCCAGTGCGTGGAAATTTCGTGTAATGTCACATCTTAGCAAACTTTTTACTTAGAAATAATGTCACAAATCCAATTGATGCGCTATATCTTGGTAATTTTTTTACTAACAAAATACGCAAAAACGTGTTCAATATTGTTTGATAAAAGCCAACTAACGGACTAAATAGAATTATTATGTTCTTTTTACCTATGAATCTTCCCTATTATAGTTACACGATAGTGAAAGACTACAGATTTCATTAAGCGTTAAAAACATAAACTATTTAGAGGGTACACAGGTACTTAAACATAATAAATCCAAAAAAAGCTTTCCACTAAAAGCAATGCATGAATATCAGATTCTTACTTAAGAGACACTTTATTTGTAGATTAGTGAAACAGAGCGTGTAAATATACAAAAGCGTGTAAATATACAATCGAGAATATACTCGAGAGCACAACGGGCTGAAAAAACTCGCAATTACTGTCTGGGCCACACCTCTTAGAGTTCCTTAAGTACGGCAGGAAAATCGGTTTCCTTGCTGTTCTTGGCATTTCTTTGTGCAAATCTTCCAGTACATACTCTATTCATGTATAGAATATAAATAAAGTAGGTATATACTTTATTATTTTTTACATACTAGACTTACGCTCAACGGACCGAATGAGAGTCTAAGTGCGGAAAAGGGAGTCCCCATCATCATACCAGACTTATTTTATTTTTTGGGTCTTTCTTTCTTGGACAATTCAAAAAAGCTCGTGGATAAATAGTAACAGCTGCATGGGTCGATCATCAAGGTTAAGCAACGCTTGACGAGGTCGGTCCGTGGATGGGTAACCATTTAAACATACCGAGTTTCCTCCGTGGTGCCTCGGAAAGCACGTTAAGCCGTTGGTCCCGGATGTCATTCGAAGATCTTCGACAGTCGTTACGGGTAGTCAGAAGCTTGAGATCTAACACCAATCTTGCCAAGGGGTACCGTGTTACCCAGTAACTGGGTTGTGGAGGTCAGATAGGCAGTCGGTCCATGTAAAACACTGGTACTCAGCTGAATCCGGTAACACTGGAAGCCTACCCCAATATAGTTGGGGAAAGGCTAGGCAGATGGTGACATATTGTTTTTAGTCAATTTCTTATCCAATTGCCAATATTTTGAAAATGTTTATTTGATTTGATTTGACATATACCTTTTACTAACATTAGTTTTATAAGTATTTGTTACTAACAAGAAATGGACTGTAACTGTAAATCGTCTGAATTTTTAAATAAATTATTGTTATTAACTATAATTATGCTTGTAGGTAATGGCAGTTTGTAGTATACGATAAGATAAGATATATTTATTTGCTAAACATAGGTAACACACACAATATGCATGCAAGATAACAAAAAATAACAAAAGATTACGACATGTTTGCCAAATGCTATGGCGTGCAAATATTATGCAAGTTAAACAATGCATAAATTTAATTATAAATGAATTCTGTAATTATCACCAATGAAATTAAAATAATAATATCAATAAAAAATGTCAAATAAAAATCTATGCAAAATATATAAATCAGATGTCAAAATGAAAATAGTTTATGTCAAATCAATGTAGAAGTGAAATAAATACAAAATATCAACAACACATCACTATCAAAACTATGCAACAAAATATAAATCAAATATCAAATAATATAATGCATGTCAAATATAAAAATTAAACAAATGTTAAAATGAAAATATCAATCAAATGTCAAATAGGAATAATGAATAATAAAATCTATATAAAAATTTCAACAAAATGTAAAACAAAAATTAATATTCGATAATATTAGATTAGATTGCTTTATTTTTTCAAACATTGAATACATACAAGAGCATGCAAGATATTAAATCGAATTAAAATCAAAAAAAATAAAATTTTATTTATATATTAAATTTTACAACTCAAGGTTGTCATCCTTTTTTATAATTCTTCTCCTAAAGCTCTTGAAAAAGTGCTGATCGGATAATCCAATCGGCACACGGCTTCTCTTCAAATAAAAGCCAGTTAAAACAATGGATTGTGCTAGTAAGCTGTGTTGTTCTACCCAAACTTCTCTAAAGCTAGCATAGAACTGCATCGCGCATTCGATTCAAAGTTCGTCGTCCATCGCCCGTTGCGCGAAACAGACCAATACAAGTGTTTCCTCTGACACAGTTTCTGAAGTAGATCTACATAAAACAAAGCTTGTTGATCTTCGTCATTCATTTAGAGATAAATTAGACGTAGCAACGCCATCTCTAACTGATTTTCGTAGTCTTAACTATCACACTAATATTAGAAAAAATTGTGAATGTGTTTGTTACTTCTTAACGCTAGAACGGCTGAACTGATCTGGATGAAATTTGGCACAGATTTATATATATAGCCTGGTATAGCACATATGATACTTAAAGCCTATTTTTTTACAATGATCCTTTTATGTAAACAAACAACTTTATCAACATTACCTTTTGCTTTCGAGTAAATAGAGACATGATCCTAAATATATCGTAATGTACCTAATATCCTCCTTACTGTGGTCGAAATTTGTGGCTTTTCCAGCCGGTAATTTTCCAGCGGATAGTTATCGACATTCACGTGGGCGAAGCCGCTGGCAGAAGCTAGTAATATTATAAAGGAGTAAATTGCATCGTTACATCATTATCATCATTTCAGCTGAAATAAATCCACTGCTGAACATAGGCTTCCCCTTAATGTCACCACATTGACTGGTCCTGTGCGTCTTGCAGCCAGTGGAAATCTTCCAACGCAATGTCTTCGCGGTAGCCAGAATGATGCACGATTTCTGTATATTAATTGTGAGCGAAGCCGTAGGATACGTTAATCTCGACTTGACTATTAACTTAGCTTACAAGCGGCAGGAATTCTGTATTATACACACAGCTTGTTCGGAACGAAAACGTTTCGTTCCTTTTTGTTATTTTGTTGCAACACTGTGTCAGCAAGCTGTCATCGATTTGACAGCTTTCGATGTAGTTTGACGTTGACAGAGCACTTGTGAAAACGTGTTTGCCGGTGCGAGACGGAAAAAAATGTCGGTCTAGATCTGGTATTTTGAAATTGAGTTGTAACCAGCCGATAATTATCCGAAATTGTGTCTCCATCCGCGAGTGGTATTGTTCGCCGCCTGTGGCTTTGTTTTTGTGTATATTTCGCGTGCAGAGAGGTATTTTGTGTCGTAACATATCAGGTGGCAGCCGGAGCTTCCGGTCCAGAAAACGTCGGTTATCCCATCATTCCCTAGTATTATATATGTCGGCAATAGAAGGGCTATCTTGGATAAACCCTCGATCTTGTGGGCTTCCGTAGGTATGCATGCACAGAGCAGGTAACTTATGCCGTTTTGGAGATAGTCCTTGTTCCAAATTTATCAAAGCTGCGAATTCGGCCACCTATCGTTTCGCTTTCTCTCAACAAAACACACTTTTCAAGTTTATACACGCCACTTTAGGCCACCTCTCCACTATTCTCCTCACAACTCTTTTTCAACTCCGAGAAACGACAAAACATGGCGGGAGAACCTCGCTCAGGGTGTCTGAATAGGCACCCCTGCTTTTTATTGGCTCAAGAACTCATCCGGCAAATTACCGCTTATATCATCCAATCCAAATCGAGTATTTTGACATAAGCAAAATAAAGTGTTATCAATCGAATAAAATCGAACTGAGATTGAATCGTAGGCTAAATGTTGCCAATTAAAAAAAAACTGAATTAATAAGTTTACATGCGTCATATTTCTTTGTTCTTGATTATTAGTCATATACCTTCCTCCGATATCTTCCCACGATAACCCTCGACCACGCACGGATTGAATGACCCCAGGGGTCCCTCGCGAAGACAAGGGTAAGTCCATAGTTGTAAGTAGCACGTTCCACCCGTCAGACAGGAACCAGTATCTCTAAAGAGCAAACCCCTAGCTTCCCGCTGCTGCGCATCACAGTTTCGCGGGTATGGACCTGATAGGGTTTTTTTCGGCGGTAGATGTATATAAGTAAAGACGCGTTTTATTTGCGCAATTTTGATTAAATTCTAATTAAGTATTTTTCCACAATTTCTACACTAATATTGGTTTTATAAGCCACTTATTACCACATCCTTATATTGGCAATACAGTACATGTAATAAAGCAAAACATCATCACCTACCAGCTGTTCACCAGTGCTTTCAAAGACACTGTAAGAAGATACTACTGGAACTACTGAGAGGAGAGAGTTACTACTCACGTCATAATGTCTCAGCTGGACGACATCCAATCTGCGCAGAAGAACTTGGAAGAGTGTTTTACCAAGAAGATGAATGAGCTGGAAGCGCAAATTCAGTGTGCTGGACCCGCGAAGGACACCGTCGCCAAGATCGCTGAGGAGTTCCGGACATTCAGAGAGCTGATGTTCGGAATGCTGAGACTTTTACGGAGGCAGATCACAGAGTGCTCCAGTATGGTGGACGGGTTGGAGACACGCTCTCGTCGTAAAGCCCTGATATTCACCGGATTTGCTGAGGCTGACAAAGAAGACTGCAAGGCTCTGGTGCTGGACATACTGCACAGTAAACTGGCTCTGCCGAATATTACTGCTTCCTCCATCAAAGCATGTCACAGGCTGGGGTCATCAAGCAAAGGTCCTACGCGCAGCAGGCCAGTATTGGTGAGGTTCTCCAATGTGGACCACAAGTCTGCGGTTTGGCGGGCGAAGTCTGCCTTAAAGGGCTCCATGGTTACAGTCAAGGAGTTCTTGACCAGGACTAGGCAAGCTGTTTTTGGTTCGGCGCGTTCGCACTTCGGGATGCAGGCATGCTGGACTCAGGACGGGATCATCATTGTCAGATCGCCCGACGGAGCACGGCACAAACTTTCTTCTTTGGAGGAACTCAATCCCTTGGTGGCGAAGTACCCGAAGAAGACTGGGGAATTAACTGCTGCAGCAGGGAGCAGGACAGGTATTGAAGTGCGTCGAAATCAGTGATAAATTAACACTATTTATACTATTTACACGATTTACCCGATATACACTATTTATACTATTTATAAGATTTACACGATATACACTATTTACACAATTTACACGATATAACTATTTACACTTATTTTCTTGTGTTTGGGTCGTCATAATACACGTAAACATTATATTTCTATATTGCACGTCTACCCGCTTAATGATTTTTTTATTTTATGTTTCTGTAAAATGATTGTGAGGGTATATGAATAGTTTCTTTTTTTTTTTCTAAATGATTTGAATTTATAATAATGTCACTGTCGCCCGTCTGTCGATAAAAAAATATAATATTACATTCTTGTAATGCTAATGTGACGTCATACCTATGTTCCGCTGTACTGTTTGTTTTGTGTTTTGTCAATTGCGTCTTGTTATTACTAAATGTAACTTTGTATAGTATATTTTCGTTCTATGTTTGTTTTGTGTTTTGTCAACGTATTTTCGTTATTGCTTCAAGTATGTAGCTGTTTCAAGTGTCCTTTCTTTCGTTTGTGTTTGATTTATTTTTGTTTCATATTTAATTGTTTGTCTTTTATGCTGTTGTAGTGGTATATATTTATATTATACTGGTGCGGCTGGTGGGTGGTGCACAGATAGTGGTGTTGCACCGTCAGGTATTATTTAATTGTATTTTTGTTAAGTATTTATATTATTTTTATTTTATGTCTTCCAACGACGATTCTTTTCACTCAGCCGTTGAATCCGTTATCTCTTCCGCTAATGCAAGTTTCACTTCCTTGACCGACACCCTTGGTGCCTTTGTGCGTCGGAGCTTTGATCGACAAAGTGATCAATTATTTAATGTCTGTCATATTAATGCACAAAGTGTGCCAAGTCACTACGATGATTTGTTTGACACTTTCTCTGACGCCAATGTCCACGCCGTGCTGATTTCGGAGAGTTGGCTCAAACCTCATCTTCTCTCTACCACCTACCCTCTTCCCGGTTTCATTCTCATCCGCAACGATAGAATTGGAAAGGGAGGAGGTGGTGTCGCCATCTATCTCCGTAGTGATTACCCTTTCAAAATCATTGCCTCTTCTCCTTCACCCTATAATGCTTCTGCTGAGTACCTCTTTCTGGAAATCTATGTCAAAGGTGTCAAGACTCTACTTGGTGTAGTCTACTGTCCACCCGCTGTTGACTACTTTTCCAACCTGGAATTGGCACTGGAACCGATAGGGTCAGAGTATGCACATTGTATCGTCATGGGCGATTTTAACACAGACCTTAGTCATCCATCCCCTCGTTCCCATAAACTCCTTCACATCTTTGAGTCTGTCAGTCTCCATGTTCTTCCGCTGCAGCCTACTCATCTCAATGCCTCAGGCGATGACACGTGGCTCGACTTAATCCTTACATCCACTCCTTCCCTTGTTTCTTCTCATGGTCAGTGTCCTGCACCTGGCTTTTCCCACCATGACCTCATTTTCCTTTCATATGTCCTAAAACCACCTAAACCTGTCCCTAGAGTTCTGCACATACGTTGTTTTGCGCGTTTGGATGTTGAGAGGCTGCGTCAGGATGCTTCGGAACTTGATTGGGGTCATCTTGCAGCGGCAATAGGGGTTGACGACAAACTGAATGTCTTTAATCGGACGATCCTTGCCCTCTACGACAGACATGCTCCTGTAAAGAAAGTTAAGCTTAGGCGTCCACCTGCTCCATGGTTGACGACGGGGGTGCGTATGGCGATGAGACGCAGGGATCGGGCCTTTCGTAAATTTAAAAAGGATCGCAGTGAAGAAAATAAGTGCCTCTTCAGAGTTGCAAGAAATCGGTGTAATCAGATGATACGTAACGCCAAACGCCGCCATATTCTCGAAAACATTTCTGCCTCTTCTCCTGCCGATATCTGGAAATTCCTCGGAACTCTCGGTATTGGTAGGAATCGTCATGTGGATTTCCCCAAGACGATTGGTCTGGATGAAATCAACCGTCACTTCACAACCACTTGCCGTTTGGATCCCCAAATCTTATCACAGACGGTTGATTCCATTACTAGCCTACCCGGTCCTATCATAGAACCATTTCGCTTTTCTCCGGCCGCCGAGGATGAAATTAAAAAGATCATCCTGTCCATAAAATCTAAGGCTGTGGGCCATGATGACATTAGTCGTTACATGGTCACCTTGATCCTCGACCTTCTTCTCCCACCTATTACTCATATCATCAATTTCTCTCTCGATTCCGGTCAATTCCCATCCTTGTGGCGTATGGCCTACGTGCGTCCACTTCCTAAAATTTCAAATCCCTCCCTACCTAGTCATTTTCGTCCAATTTCCATTCTCCCGTTCCTATCCAAAGTGCTCGAAGCTTGCGTTCACAAGCAGTTTTCGGAATTTGTTCACCGAAACAATCTTATAAGCTCATTCCAGTCTGGATTCAGACCTGGCCACAGTACTGCTTCCGCACTCCTTAAAGTGACTGGTGACGTTAGAGAAGCAATGGAGGATACTAAGGTCACTGTGTTAGTTTTAATTGATTTCTCCAATGCCTTTAACGCTGTCAGTCACGATATACTCCTATCTATCCTCTCCCATCTTATGGTTTCTTCCGAGGCGTTGGAATGGTTCTCCTCTTATCTTCGGGGACGTCGGCAGTCGGTTCGTGTCGATGAGACTTCGTCGAATTGGCGTGACCTGGATGCTGGTGTTCCACAGGGCGGTATTCTATCTCCATTATTATTCTCCATCTTCATTAATTTTATAACTCACTGTCTTCGGTGTTCGTATCATCTTTATGCCGATGATCTCCAACTATATACAGCGGCGCGGATCGAAGAATTATCTGACGCCATAGAAGATGTAAACCGGGACTTGAATGCTATCAAAGATTGGTCTGACAGATTTGGGGTGTCCGTAAACCCCACAAAATGTCAGGCCATTATTATTGGAAGCCCGCGCATGATGGGTAGAGTGGCGGTTGGCTCTCTTCCCCCGATAGTTTTCAATGGTTCCGTCATTCCCATTAGCCCTAGTGTGAAAGATCTCGGTTTGCATCTTGACTCAACACTTAGCTGGCAAAGTCATGTGTCCAGTATCAGTCAGAGAGCCAGCGGTACTTTGCGATCCTTGTATCGTTTGAGGAGGTTCTTGCCAGCCAAAACGAAAACTATGCTTGTGCAGACTTTAATTTTCCCAGTGGTTGACTATGGTGACGTGTGCTGCTTTGACTTGAGCGCGGTCTTACTGGATAAGCTAGACAGGGTCTTGAACAACTGTATTAGATTCATATTTAACCTCAGAAAGTATGACCATGTGTCGAACTACAGGTCTGAGCTAAAATGGTTGCCGATTCGCCAGAGAAGAAGTTTACGCGCTTTGACCACGCTTTTCACCCTACTCAATTCCCCCACCCCTCCTTCATATCTTATGTCTAAATTTCAATATCTATGTTCTTCACATGCTCGGAATCTGCGTTCTTCCAATAATCTCCTCTTGCTTTGTCCTTCTCATACTACTGATTTTGTACATTCTTCCTTCAATATTCAGTCCATTCTTCTTTGGAACGCGCTTCCTCTCGAGATCAGGACGGCTACAAGTCGGTTTGCATTCAAGCGGAAATTGCGGATTTATTTTCAGCACAACTAAGAAGAGTCATCTCACTTTATTCTTCTCTGTTACTTCATAAATATATATTTTATATAAGTATATATTATATTATATTTTGTACGTGAATTTTACTTATTTAAGTATGTTAATAACAACTATTTTCTTTATTAATTGTTTAAACAATGCACCTGCCATGTTATCTCTTCACCGCCCTTGGTTGACTGGTAGAGAATGCCTAAGGCATTAAGTCCGCCTTTGTACCTATTGTGCATGAAGTCTAAATAAATAAATAAATAAATAAATAGGGTCCAGGAATCGCAGCACTGCTATGGACCCCAGTGTCTGCCTCTTGGCTTTGTGATCCGAAGTCCTGTATTAAACACAGCTTAACATCATGTACGTGAGAAAGAATTTACATCTTTTTAGTAAAAACGGCGACAGACATAATTACGTTACTAGAAATAGGGACCAATTAGTTCAACCAGGTTTCAGACTGGCAAAAGTAGCTTCATCTTTCATGGGGTACTGTACAAAATGTTACAATAAAATTCCTCCCCACATTCTTGAGCTGAACGAGACGAAATTTAAAACTTGTATAAAACGCACACTATGCAGGCTGGCATATTATAAGTTGGGGGATTACATCACTGATAAAAATGCTTGGCTAAATGCTATTCCTGCTCAACATCCACTGGGGCGCAAAAGCAAGTGATATGCAGAACATTATGGTTTTGAAGTATTGTTGGAACTGCTGTAGACTGAATGAATATATTGATATTGTATAAACTCAATTTCCTTAGTATTGTATAACTGCACGGCACGTGTGTGAGTACTATGTACCCAACTGTAAATCTAACATTTACTGTACCTGTGTGTCGTTCGTTGACTTGTGTGTGCCCTGGCAGTTGAGTGTGTCATGCTCTCTCAAATGTCTCTCTGATGGTGGCGCGTGTGTTGGATCATCCGGTTCCCTTCATGATGGTTGAGCTGGGTGGTGCCATTCATGCGTCATGTTCGTGAACGGACGCCGTCAGTTGGGATTGGTCATAACTTAACTGCTTCGGATGTTAATGCTTTTCTAGCATCTATTATATAACTGCACAGTACATGTGTGAGTACTTTAATTACTTTATGCCTGTACGTAGTTTGTGTGTAGTGCTATTCTGGGTGCATTGTCCTCACATATATGAATTTATTAATGTATGTACTTATGTAACTAAATATTGTAAAAAAACATTTTCTTTAAAAGAGTAAGTATGGAGTTTCTTGTGCATTCTTCTCCATAACAAGCTACTTTCCGAATGCACGGTAGAATCAACTGTTATAACTTGTAAATTTTTATGTACCTAACGTTCAAAAGTGCCGCTTGGTGGCCTACTTGAAATAAAATATCTTTGTCTTTGTCTTTGTCTTAACTGATTACCGAAGTCAATTTAGCCGCTCCTAAGTGTATAGCTTGTAGCAGACTTTTGAGCTTCTGAGAATACTTAGGACTAGTTAACTTTTATAATATGAAGACCAAAGTTCGGTATTACCCAAAGTATAAATGGTCGAGACACATGGCTCTCATTTATCCTTGAAACGTCAATGTATTTTTATTGGCAACACACGCCACGTCTGGACTACATAATCTATCTGATCTACTTTATTCAGGTCTCCCAAGCAGGCACGATATTGGGACATCTATTCCTAATACAATGTCTTTGAAATTGGATGCGATCCTATATTGATATCCCGCATAGATTTAGGAATGTAGATTGCCGAGGGACTCTGTCCTGGGTCCATCTGCTATACCTACGGCAAATCTTGCTTGACTTTTCTAATATTATCGCAGTGTGTCATAAATAAATAAATAAAATAAAAAAGCTTTATATTTCTAGTTGTTCATTAATAACAAAACTAGAATATTTATAATCAATTGACTACTATTACGTAAAACTATCTAGAATAAATAAAATATTAATGTGCCTACGCTTGTAAGAACTCCTCGTTCTCGAAGGTCTAGAGATATCCATGTTTCCCTATTTTTCACAGTATCCAACAAGTTTACGCCAGCCACTTTTATAATGTCGTCAGTCCACCGGGCAGCTGGACTACCTCTCTTCCTAGTGCCTGGAGGTCCTTTCCAGGATGTTATACTGTACGTCCAACGGTTGTCTTATAATTTTTGCAGAAGTTTAGTAATTGCGATAAAAACGTGAGGGCACAGAATTAATATACAAACAGTATGGAAACTACCTACAAACGTTCGAAACGGCACACTCACACAAACATAAGCATCAACGATACCCCTAAGCGGCTCGCACTACTGACAGCACTGCAGAAGTGCCTTAATGGTCTCGTCGGTGCTTATGTTTGTGTGAGTGTGCCGTTTCGAGCATTTGTATGAAAGAAAGAAAGAAAGAAAGAAAGAAAAAGTATTTATTTGTGACCCGCACAGGAGACACGAGAAATCAGCTTAAAATTAAACAAAATTAAAAATAAAAACCCCGTGCGAGACCAAAAAGGCTCCTATCTCAGCATGTGTGTATGTAGTTGCCATACTGTTTGTATATTTTTACAGTGGTGAGGGGCTTCAACCCCATATGTGGGGTGTTTTTATCGATAAAATTAAGTGTATATAGCGGCCTTAAAGTTTTATTACTACAAGCCCGGTATTTTGTATATAAAGGACGACCTCTGGTCACCTAAAGTGGTATAGAGGTAAAAGCCAGATCTACGGTAAAATCTTGGCTTTACCGTTAACACCTAAGATTTGAGGTTTTAGGTCCTGTGTCTTTTTTCCCATTACACATTACTTCACTTACATGTGAAATGATTTACTATTTTAACCGACTTACCAAAACGGAGGAGGTTCTATGTTCGACTTTATGTATGTTTTTTTTTTGTCTGTTCACCGATATCTCCGTCAATTGTGGACCGATTTTGAAAATTATTTTTTTGTTTGAAAGGACATATTCCGAAATTGGTCCCATTTTAATTTGTTGAAGATCTGATGAAGAACTTCGGAGATATACAACAGAACTCTTCAATAAATAACGGCAAATCTCTCGGGATTGCTGCAATCGCATGTCTGTTTATTGTTTATACCATTTCATAACATAACATCACGCCAGTACGCTCAAAAGTGGTACGCAGAACTCTCATTTCACCGATTATGTTTTGAGTTTCATGTTATTCGGGTAATCTATTCTGGCGTTATAGGTACTTACTAAACAACTTGCCTATAGGTACAACTAAAAAGGGTAAAATAAAAAAAACTTTTTTGCAAAAAAATACTACCGACTTCCAAATAAGAAAACGAAAAAGTGAAAAATAACTTTATTTTTGGAAGTCGGTGTCCATAACGCAAAAAATGGTACCTACGAAAGACACCGACTTCCAAAAATAAAGTTATTTTTCACTTTTTCGTTTTCTTATTTGGAAGTCGGTAGTATTTTTTTGAAAAAAAGTTTTTTTATAAATATACATTATTGATTTATGTGCAGTTTTAGCAAAATTAAACTACTATATACAAAAATATTCTAAAAGTGTAGGGCATTCGCAAAAAATGTAACACAGCCAGAACGTAACTCAGAGCGCGCGCAACTAGAAGTGGTATGAAATGTAGGTACTAAGGCGCGCTCGCTTTTTAAAGGATATGTAATTTTAAGTGTTTCTTAAATATTGACATGGATTTAGCATTTTTAATTTTGTTCGGTAGTTTATTATGTACAATGCAGCACCTTCGTACATCACATTTTTGCCATAGTTGGTGCGTGGTGAGTATAATTGTATTAATTCATTGATTAACAAAACATTTTTTATAGGTACCTTACTATAGAACTTGTCCATTATGTACCACTAAAAAGTAAAAAATAAAAAACTTTTCAAATTCAAATTCATTTATTTGCTAGAAAGTCAAAGTCAAAGTCATTTATTTGCATTAAATGCGGTACAAAGATGGTATTAATAAGTTATTAGCACAATTACACATTTCGCCATAAGTTGGCATGGAAATATTAAGATATGAGTTAAGGTGCTTACAATAAGCAGATCTCATAACACATTATTTTTATTAGGTATTTAACCTGTTAAGTTTAGTAAACTCTTCAAAACACTTAGTTTACTTACTAAAGTAGACTATGAAATTATATGGTTAACAACACAAAATATAAATCAAATAATATCATAAAAGGCAGTAGGTAGAAATGACAACAACTTATAACAAGATAATCTACAATACATTCTTGTAATGATAAGATTGACATGAAGATTTTTTAGAAATTCGTTTATAGAATAAAAGCTGTGAGAAATGAGCCACTTTTTTAAAACTATACTGTAGGTTTACAAAGTAGGATCTTAAATCTATGACGGTCCCTTTACATTCTACCATTAAATATGGTGTGCAAATGTTTAATTTCAGCTTGTACTATCATCTAAACTTATCTTTAATAAATTAAGAAAATAGACAGTAATAACAAAAATACCTCATGCAATTCTAAAGGAACTAATTGATTAATTGAAGTCACAGTCACATTACTATACCGATGTCAGTTCAAACAATGTCAGATCAAGAATAAAATTATAAATTATGTTAAATTTAATTGATAATGTCAACCTTATTATAAAAAAATATGTAAATTTAATTAATAATGTCATGAACTATTATAAAAAATATTGTAAATTTTATAGATAATGTCATAAACAATTTAAAAAATTCTTGTAAATTGATAACATCATAACTATTTTAATTTCCATACATTTTGAACATCAATTCATTATTATGAGGTATATACCCATATTATATATTTCAGTTTCTTTCGCCGCGATCTGACATGTATTCATTGAGATCTTAAAAGCACTTTTCTTTTAACCATTGCGTTATTTTTTTAAACATTCGAAAAGGTAAATCTTTAAAGGCGTCCGGTAATTTGTTATATACCTTTACAGCATTTATTTACGAGTTCCTTTTATGCAATTCGAGCCTGCATTGCGGTAAATAGAGCTCATGTTTAAATTTATTTTTAACAAAAATATATAACCAACTTCTAAAGCAAAACACTACAAGGCGAAAAATATCTTTTTTTTCGAAGTCGGTGTCTAAAAACGAAATACAGAGTAGATACCAAAGACACCGACTTCGGAAAAAAAAAAATTTTTCGCCTTACGTAGTGTTTTTTTTTAACAAGTTTTTTTACAGTAACAGAGTCGAAAGATTATTTGGCTAGAAAGGGGTTGAGATGACGATTAATCGAACCATGAAAGAAGGCAATACATATCAGGTCGCGCTAATGCCAAATAAATTGGTAAAAGAATTACCATAATTTCAGCCTGTTGCTGTCCCACTGCAGGGCAAAGGCCTCTTCTCATACAGAGAAGGCACGAGCATTAGTCACTATTTTTGCCAAAGAAAATATATTTTTTGAATAATTGATCTATTGAATGATAATTGTAATCAATCTGCCTAGCCTTTTCCCAACTATATTGGGGTCGGCTTCCAGTCTAACCGGATTCAGATGAGTACCAGTGTTTTTATGGTGTTTTATTGAATGATAATTGTAACGGTAATGATAATTTATTAATTGATCTATTATACGATAGTTGTAATGATAATAATAATTTATTAATTGATCTATTGAATTGAATTGTAATTGTGATGATAATGATAATTTATTAATCGATCTACTGAATGATAATTGTAATTATATTTTATTAATTCATCTATTGAATGATAATTGTAATGATAATATATTAATTGATCTCTTAAATGATAATTGTAATGATAATATATTAATTGATACATTGAATGATAATTGTAATTATGTTTTATTAATTTATCTGGTTTTAAAATGTAAGTTCATGTTGCATAAATAATGTAAATGTTTGCATACCGAATGGTAAAATATGGCTGAGCTTTGATATCATAACAACTATTGTATATTACCCATATTTGCAAAATAAAATTCTATTCTATTCTACGCTTGCTCAATGCGGGTTGGCAATTTCTTATACTAACTATAAGTCCAGGTTCCTCACGATGTTTTTCTTCGCCGTTGTCAGCGATGTCCAAGATAAACTTACAAAGTACTTATGAATTGAACAAGTCTCATTGGTAATTGACGGGATTAAACCCGAGACCTCAAGGACGAGAGGCAAGGTCTTAGCAACTCGTGACAATCTAAGCATTCGGATTTGACAGCTGTAAAATCATCAATCATCAATACCTACATAATTATAAATTTATAATAAATCTGTAGAAAAGTCGTTTTTGTACATCGAAAGTATATAAACAAATAGCTAGGGTGTTAAAGGATAACCTATAGAACCCATTTCCAACATTTTTGAAATTTTTGTCTTTTCGTCTGTTTATCTATTTGTCTGTTTATTTGTGCGCGCATCAAGTAAAATGTACGAAACCAATGTAGAATAACTTTTTTTTATTTTTTTATTATCTATAGGCTTGTGCTTGACCACTATCTCACCTGATGGTAAGCGATGATGTGGTCGATGGTGTGGTTATACATAAAAATTATGCGTAACTTGAAGTATTACTTAGTTTTTGTTTCAAGTTAGATGAATTTAAAGTGTTCAATAAGTAAAATATCACAACACATGCCATGTCTCTGACAGACGCAATTCAGATACTCGGACAGTTGAACTCCGAATTCGATAGATGGCCTTGTGTATTTGACGTCATTTTCTAAATGCACGACACAAAAAAGAAATCGTTTTATGATGTCAATGATGACTTCGTCGTGTGTGCAATGTGGTTCGTAATTTTGCCGCCGCTACTACCCGTCAGAATAGACTAATGATAAGCGCGGAGGCCTACTACGCCCAAGGTTCCGGGTTCGAGTCCCAGCTATGGATAGTTTCGGTGTAGTGTTCTGGAGTGCTACTAGATGGCGCGCAGCAAAACTGTCTTTACTTTTATTTGTATCAAGTCGATATTCTTCTTCCTAGAGTTGGGTAGGTAGGTAGGGTAGGTAAGGCGTAGGTTGGGTAAGTAGGGTAGGTTTGTAGGGTAGGTTTGTAGGGTAGGTTTAAATAAAAATAAAATTGGATTAGATAAAAATAATAATCAATCAATACAATAAAATTAAATATAAATCAAAGTAGGTGCAGACTATAAAACTGAACTAAAGACTTGTAGAGTGTCAGTGTGAGTGTGTGTGTGTGTGGTGTGTGTGTGTTTGTGTGTGTGTGTGAGCGTAATTCCCTCCATTAGTTTATTATGTAACTGGGTGTAGAAGTAACTCAGTTTCTTCATAACTGAGTGTCTTTAGCCATGCGGTCAGCGATACCTTACATTCATAGCGCGTTTTTTGGTACAGCACAACCTTTTTACTAACAGCGCTGTATAGAAAAGAAGCTTGAGCAATAAATTGCCGTCGTGCGAATGCAGTGCGAACTCTAATCACAGGAATACGAAAGTGAGTTCTCCTCTTCCTCAGTATACCAGGATCAAACACCATTGTTTTATGCATCTTTAAGGTTGAATTTAGAATGAACAACTTCCTAACAGTTAAGAGGTCGGATAGGTTGTACAGCTCGAGTGTAGGAAAACGATAAGGTTTAAAGTAGATAGTTTTGAGAAGGGCACGCTGTGCTCTTTCAACATCAAGAAATTTAGTCTTGGAGGCACCACCCCAGATAGGAATGCAATAGGTTAACACAGATTGGGCCAGAGCAATGTATATTTGTTTAATTAGACTCGCTGATGCAACATGTCTCAGAGACTTGAAAATCCAGATTAATTTTCTCATACGATCACTAACCAAGTACAACACCCAGGTATTTGGTTTTCTTCATCTTCTCAATAGTTGTACAAGCACAATTGGTATCCCGGATATTATCACATTGGTGTATTTTTATTTTAAAATTTGTATGTGGCTGGGTTCTATCACTTATAGAGAAGCACATGTAAATTGTCTTCTGGCTATTCAGCGTAAGCAAATTACTTTTCAGCCAGGAGGCTACTCTCGATAATCCCATTTCCGCATCCCTTCGCACTGAATCCCAATTATAACCAGTAAAAACCAGCGCAGTGTCATCAGCATAAGAGAAGACCCGAGAACCACCCGTCTCCAACCTACACAGATAATTGATATAGATAAGAAACAAGGTGGGCCCAAGAACGCTTCCCTGTGGTACCCCAAATGTTACATTTGAGTCACTGCTTGTATACTGGCCGATTCTAATCTTTTGCGTACGACATGTTAGATAGCTTTTAAGTAATTCAAGGGGGGTGCCTCTTATTCCTATGTAAGCTTGCGTACAAGAATGGGAACAGAAACTGTGTCAAAAGCCTTTTTTAGGTCAAGGAAAACTGAGAGACATTTCTTTCCACAATCAAGACTTTCAGTAATTAGAGATGTTAAAGCTGTAACTGCATCTTCAGTTGATTTCCCCTGTCGAAAACCATACTGTGTATCGGATAATATGTGATATTTATTAAGGAAATCAGTTAATCTTTTATTTAACAGTTTCTCTAGTATTTTAGATAGAGCCGGTAGAACTGATATAGGCCTGTAATTACTAACATCATCTCTGGCCCCACTCTTGTACACGGGCGTAACAGTAGACTTTTTTAAGAGTTTAGGGAAGATACCTTTACCAAAACACAAGTTTGCTAGGTGAACGATAACTGGAATAATTTCGTGCTTTGCTAATTTGAGAAAACTGGTTGGGATGTTGTCCCAACCAGGAGCACTACTCGATTTTAAATTCATAAGTATAAAGTGCACCTCGTCTATGTCTGTATCTAAAAGAACAAATGAAGTTAATTGTGCCCTGTTTCCCCCTAAGTTAGTCTCAGCTCCAGATCTGGTATCCGGCACAATTGTCTCTGCAAGCTGTTTACCTACTCCCACAAAATAATCATTCACATGATTGACTGCCTCAATTGGAGATGACATAGATTCTAGGAGTCTGGTACCATCTGCTTTAGTTTGTTTCATGTGAGTTATGTTTTTAATATTTGACCAAAGTCTTTTGCTGTTTTTGGTGGAATTCGCTAACTGCGCCCTTTCGTACCCACGCTTCAGTTTTTTAATTAATTGATTACAAATGTTGCGATATCTTTTGTAACTGATTTTTAATATGTCATTGTGAGGTTCATTTTTTAATTTCTTTTGCATGTTGTTTCTATTTCTAATACATTTTAAAATGCTGGGGGTAATCCAGGGTTTATAGTTCGTTTATTTTTTGGTATAGTAGTCGTGATAGTGTTCTCTTGCAGTGATTTTGTAATTTTATCAATCAATAGTTCCACTATAAGGTCAGGATCATTAGAAAATAAGAGATCGCCAACATTTTTATCCACTAAAGATTTAAGTGCCTTACTGAAATCAGTTGTTATTTTTGTTTTCTGTGTTTTATTTTTTAGCTTGATTTTGGATAAGTTAAGAAATAATAGAGAATGATCAGTCACTGATGTTTTAAGGACAGCAATCTGTGCACATGACTTTTCTCTATTAAGCTTTATCATAAAATGATCGAGGCAGTTATTTAGTCTAGTAGGAAAAGTGTGTCCCGCCATCAACCCATGCATAGTTAACATTGAAGTGTAATTTTGTCTATTATGGCGCTCCTGGGCCTGTTCTGATAGAGGTGGAGTAAGATTTATATTTATATCACCAGCTAAAGTAATACAGCTGAACGATTTTATGGAGTCCAAATATGTGTCGAGCGAGTTAATAAACATTTCAGCGTTGGTAGATGAAGGAGATCGATATACTCCCAATATAACATAGTTATCATTAACTTTAACTTCTAAGGCGGAGGCATGAGTCAACTTAATTTCTCTAACGTTAACTGTAATATTATTACTGACGTATACAACTACGCCATCGTTTTTATTCATGTGGTTTGTAGTTTGAAACGCTGAGAATTTCTGAATAGTTGGTACCGGCTTATTAGGATTAAGTTGACTTTCAGTTAAAATCAGAATATCAGGTTCGAATTTTAGACAAGACAGACTCAACTGCAGATCATCAATATTACTATAAACGCTGCGTATATTTTGGCAGAATATTTTGCAGTCTTTCCTTTGTACGTTTATATGTTTAGACAAATCTTCAATGTCACAGTGAAAAGCCTGAGTGACATTTGCATTGTCTATTTCGTTTAGTGTTTGAAGCGAGCTATCCATTTATTTTACGACTGAATGGGACCGAGGGTGAACTTTGATACATATTTGCATGAAATATATGCCTAAAGACGGTGCTGATAGCCAAGAGGTATTGTATACTCTTTGTGATTTTTCCAAGTAGGATTGTTCAAACAAGATAGATGTATATGAGTTGAGATTGAGGGGGTGGTGTTTGTGTATGAGTAAATTTCGGTATTTGTAGGTATATAGAAATATAATGGTATGTGATAGAGTGGATGTTTGTGTAGTATTACAATTATTCATTATTAACCTAGTAAATATAAATAAAATTTTCAGTACAATAAAACCAAATGAAAAAAGTAAGGAATCGCTCAGAATAGGCGCAAAGCTAGAGCGGACATAATCGGGCAAATGTTTTTGGCCTAGTCATGCTCCTTGTGTCAGCTGGTGGATCTGCGCTTCAGACTTGACTAATATTCTATGCGATGTTTCGTCCTTTTTTAGGTAAACTTTGTCGTAAGCCGTCCAGCAAAATTTAAATTTCTTAGTTTTTACTAGGTCTCGCGCAAGAAAGTGTAGACGAGAGCCCTTCGCAGTCAGATGCTCAGACACAAAATGGGAGTTTCTGTATCCGTGCGGCATCCTACATGTTTTGCAGAAAGCTTACTTTGGTGTTTAGTATTAAAAGACTTACACATCTGGAGCAGTTCAGTCTTCAAAAGCGTCGAGGAGGTTTCAACAATAATGGGGCTATTTCGCTCTTCCTTCTTGCTACTCACTCTGTAAACATCTTTGATTTCACTTTTCTCAAATTTGCAGTCAACAGTTTTAGAGAGTGAGAGTACCATCCCAATCAAATCCTCTTTCGTTTCTCCATTCGTCTTCGGCACGTTTTTCAATTGAAAATTTGACTTTCGATTTGACATTTGCATATCTTCAATTTTACTCTCCAGAACCGCTATATAATCTCTGTCCTTGACTGCCTGCTTTTCCAAAAGGTCTATTTTACTTAGCATGTCCTTGTTTTGCGCTGTCAGAAAGGTAACCGAGTTCTCAATGTTTGTGTTCGTCTTTTGTATGTTAGACAAAGCCAAGCTAATTTTACTTAATTCCTTTTCCATTTCCTTACGTTGCTGAGTCATAAGAGAATATATACTCTTAATATCGATATCGGTATCGGAATTCTCTTCTCCTCGCGGTCTTTTGCAGCGAGGCTGACCAAAGTTTGGAGGTGTGCTTTCTTGACTCAGTTTGTTCAAGTCCGAATCCGCTATACTTTCATCCATTTGGCCTAAAATGGTACTAGGACAACAAGACAGTCAAGGGGATTGGTCGGAGGACGCAAATTTTATCAAATTTTGAGGCGAAAACTGGCAGCAAGAAAATAACTCGTACATAAATAACCGTAGTCGCACTCGCATATCAGGTGATCGGCAAGAACGAGTAATTTAGTAGCTGGTCTTGTGAATATTATTTACACATTAAGCGAAATGATAACGAAAGCACGAAATTTTGGCTTAATTCAATGTTGAACGTTGCTCGAGGTTACTAGGCGCGCAGAAGACACTGACACTTAGATTCCGTCCTTGTTTTACGCATCTACGATCATTAGCTAATGACCTGATAAGCTAATGAGTCAAATAGCTTCCGTCCTCCAATCGCCTAACGACGAGGGAGTGGTCTCTGCGCCTCCGCTGTTGTAGGAGGTGCGCACGCGCAGTGTTAGCAATGGTTGGCTCCTTACGTGTCCTTGGGGGTGGAGTCTTTACAGCTGGGAGCCAGCTCAGTTACCAGGGGCGCACGATCGTAGGAGTAGTCGCTGCCGACTCGCAATGACGCGTCGTTACTTCCAGTATTGTAATAAGCTCTTCGGTGGCCATGCACTCCTATTTTTCACTTTGAATTTAAGACTGATTAAAGTTGATTTTAAATGAAATAAAATATTGCGTTCGCTCCTGAGGCACGTCAACACCTTGCGGCGGTCCGGGGAATGATGTGATGGATGATGGAGCACGCTTGCTTAGAAGTAACCTATTCACTCTTGACTTAAAGACCCCTAGGTTGTAGCTATCGGGAAACACAGACTCCGGCAGGGAATTCCACTCCTTAGCTGTACGCATAATAAAAGTATTTTCAAAACGTTTAGTGCGTATGGGTGGGATGTCCACCATGTACCGATGGCGCATCGCCGTACGTCTGGTAGTCCGATGATGAAACGGGCTGGGCGGAATTAGATTATGCAATTCCATCGCACATTCCCCGAAATGTAATCGATAAAAAACCGACAAGCCGGCAACTCGGCGATGATGTTCAAGGCTCTGGCGCTTTGACTTAACCAATGCCTCATCGCCGATGAGCCTCTTGGCCCGCTTTTCGATCGACTCTAGTGCATCAAGTTGGTATTTGGCAGAGCTGTCCCAGAGATGAGAACAGTACTCCATGCATGATCGAACTTGCGCTTGATACAAGCTGAGCAGCTGTTCTGGCGTGAAGTACCTTCTCACCTTTGCAAGGATCCCCAGCTTCTTGGCAGCCAGCTGAGCCTTTGCCTCAATGTATGGGCCAAAATTGAGAGTCGATGTCAACGTAACGCCAAGCAGCTCAAGATGGTCAGTTATTGGCACAGTCACACTTCGGAAAGTTGGAGCAGGGTGAAATTGACTCTTTTTTGCGGAAAAAAGACACGCCTGGGTTTTAGCAGCATTAAACCTGACCAGATTGGCATCGCCCCATTCAGAGACTGCCTGCAAGGACAGGTTTAAGCGCTCCACCATGGCCTCCCGGCCTCAGGTCCAGAGGCCCGGTAGTACGAGCGTTGGACAAGTATCTCTCAGCAACAGTGCTGTCGTCTGCATACCCAAAGGTATGTCTGGTTTTAGCAGATCGTTAATGTGCAGCAAGAATAAAGTTGCTGAGAGTACTGACCCCTGAGGGACACCGGCATTAATATCCAAGTGGTCCGACGAGCAACCATCGATAACCACTCGAATGGATCGATCTCTCAGGAAGTCTGCAATCCCATCACTCAGACCACCGGGCAAACCGAATGAAGGAAGCTTACCAATAAGGCTTTCGTGCCAGACCCTATCAAAAGCCTTCGAGATGTCGAGGGAGACGGCAAGCGCTTCCCCATGCCTCTCGATGGCCTCACTCCAGATGTGAATGGCATACGCTAGAAGATCCCCAGTAGACCGATTTCGGCGGAAGCCGTATTGGCGGTCACTCAGGATATCGTTAGTTTCTAGGTATGCCAGGAGCTTAATATTGAGTACGCGTTCCATACTCTGACAGAGTATGGAGGTTACAGATATGGGTCTGTAGTTGGCCGGGTCAGCTCGGCTGCCCTTCTTGGGCACGAGCTGTACGTTAGCCTGCTTCCAAGCATTCGGCACTTTTCCAGCCTTATACGAAAGGCGGAATAGGCGTGTCAAGATCGGAGAAAGTTCAGGCGCACAGGTTCTAAGAACAATTGCTGGTATTCCGTCAGGGCCGCTAGCCTTGTTCACGTCGAGGTTGCGCAGCACCCTACGGACGTCCTTTTGATGGATACGAATGTCCGACATACTCGTCTCGCATCCATCAGGAGAAGGAGGGGGCCGCGCGTCACCAGGATTCAGACGTGAAGATTCCGCAAAAAGAGGTGCAAATAAATTTGCCTTATCCTCAGCGGAGTGGGCCAGCAACCCGTCGGGTTTTAGCAGTGGTGGTAGTAAGGGACGGCGGAAGTTCGACTCAAACGACTTAGCCAGAGACCAAAACGCTTTACTACCTACTTAATAATAATTTAACTTGATGCTTACGAAGACTCGTTGTTATAGTTTATGGGTAACATAGTAATTATTATTACCTTTTGATCATTTATGTAAAATATTAATATTATTTAATTAGAATTTAATTTTTCAATTTCTTACATAAAAACGTATCGCGGCATGTAAAATGAGAAAGGTCATGGCCCTTCTTAGTTTGTCACGATTATTGGTCTCCACGACATGAGAATGATTATAGTATACAAACATAATACGAAGTAGGTAAACAACCAAAATACATACAAACGATTCTCATACATCTCGTGCCGACACAAAGCGAAAACAATGTGCGTTTTCCTCAAACTAAGAGGATATATATCATGAAAGTATGAAAATGTATTTAAGGCAAAATATTGACTGCACGTAATATTACAAGAATTACGAGAAAATGATTCGGCAAGTTGGCAGAATTTGTTATTAAAAGGTATAAGTTCTTTGTTCTAAAATAATGTTGGTACATGTTAAGTGTCTAAATTACTTTGTACGTGGACCTTAATGTAGGTACTTACCAGCACTAGTAAAAGTTCATAAATAATATTCGTAACTTGTGAGTTTTATAGGATTTATCCTATTCGTATTTAGTTCGAAGTTCTGAGCGTTTTACAGGACCGGGTCGAAGGATCGTATATGCAACTGTTACAGAAAAGCACTTGTTTACTTCAGCTTGACTTAATCATAATTATCTTCCCCGCACCAAACAAAGCGGTGCGTTGTGTTAATTCGAACCGATTTGACTTTGCTTGAGCGTTCAAATCCAGACAGAACTCAAATTCTAATTGTTTATTTTAATTGAAGAATTTACAGGCACTTTTGAAGTGTCAAGGTCACAAAAAAAAAGGTGAATAGACAAGTGGCATTCGATGTCACGCGAATTTGTTAAACGAAATGTAAGGGATTGATCACGTCAGTTTTCGATATCTCTTGCCAATCCCATACAATTTTGCCTTTTTGACATTTGCTATCGCCACGCTTTCGATGATATAATGTTACTTGTCTAAGGCCTTTAGATGTACGTAGATCTCTATGGAGAAGAACGTGAAAGACACTCTACAGACACTACAGACACTCTACAGACACACTACAGACACACTACAGACACTCTACAGACACTCTACAGACACTCTACAGACACTCTACAGACACTCTACAGACACTCTACAGACACTCTACAGACACTCTACAGACACTCTACAGACACTCTACAGACACACTACAGACACTCTACAGACACTCTACAGACACTCTACAGACACTCTACAGACACTCTACAGACACTCTACAGACACTCTATAGACACTCTACAGACACTCTACAGACACTCTACAGACACTCTACAGGCACTTTACAGACACTCTACAGACACTCTACAGACACTCTACAGAAGTACAGACACTCTACAGACACTCTACAGACACTCTACAGACACTCTACAGACACTCTACAGACACTCTACAGACACTCTACAGACACTCTACAGACACTCTACAGACACTCTACAGACACTCTACAGACACCACCCTACAGGCACCCTACAGGCACCCTACAGGCACCCTACAGGCACCCTACAGGCACCCTACAGATACCCTACAGACACTCTACAGACACTAAAATACCGATATTCAACTAAATCCGATTGGACTGGAAGCCGACGTCAACATACATAGTTGAGAAAAGATTAGGTAGATTAATTGACGTATATTATGTCAATTAATAGCACAGTATGGTTCTGGTTACATGGTTGCTGTAGATATGACAAAGATTTTGGGCCAAAAAAAATGAGTAACTCCCGTGCCAGCAACACTAAAAGCGTAGATAGTGCATATTCTAAGAAACCTTAATCCTGGTCTATAAGTAGCTACATTTCATGGACATAAATACCATTGTGGGTGAGCATATTCTTCATTCACCTGTCACGATTAATTTCTGGGCGAGGTCTGCTAATGAAAACTTCTGCTAAATTAAAAACTCCGGGATAATTGATAGCCCATTAAGTACCAAGGGAAATTGAATAGAAAGTTTAATGAGTAGTGATAGCATTTATTTATTTTATGTTTTGACCTGACAGGTGGCCTACATACCTACGCGTAGTTACAGAACCAAATCTTAGAAAAATACTTAAACGAAAAATGATATTTAAGTATTATTATATATAATTATAATTAATATTCATATTAATACTTAAATACGTAAACTTGACAACTATTATTCGAAATATAAAAACACTAACAAACATACAAAGTCATTCATAATGTAAGTTGGGTCTTATTCTACTTCCAACTAATAATATATTATGATGAAAGTTCGTATGTTTGATAACCAATCAAGCCTGCATTAGGACATAGAATACTTTATAGTATTCCCGTGAAATAATTTTTAAGTGTTCACGCGGGTGAAGTTGGTGGAAAAAGATAGTTTTATAATAAAAAAAAATGAATGCGTTTAATATAAAATGTAAACTTGTTATGCAAACAAATTATTATTATTATTAATAATTCGAGAATTACAATATGACTAGTCAAAATGGCTTATGATAAAACACTAAAAAACAATTCCAGTAGAAAAATATTCAACTTTATCTGCGTTGTAAAGTCCATTTTATCTGAAGCTAATAAAAAATATCTTCATCTTCGTCCAGTTCTAGTAATAACCGCAAGCAAACGAATATAATAATTGGCCGGCTATCCAATAGCTTTCCTCGTTAATATTCAGCTGAGTTCTTTTAATCAAATGTCCAATTATCGTCTCAAAGATCTCATCAGGTCTTTTATGATTTTACTGAAGCGGAACTGGCGATATAATTTGAATAGTCTTTATAATAAAGTACCTTTTTTTCCTCGACCAACGGCACTCCTGTGGCCAACATTATTTTTTTAATTATAATTTTTAGGTTCGCGTTTGACTACTATTTCACCTGATGGTAAGCGATGATGAGCAGTGGTGGCCCAATGGTATCGGCCTCGACTTACAAGTTGTAGGTCGTGGGTTCGAGCCCAGGCAGGCGCTTTACTTTGTGTAAATTATTTCATCACCACTACTCTCAACGGTGAAGGAAAACATCGTGAGGAAACCGGCATGTCCTAGAACCAAAAATTCGAAGACATGTGACATCCACCAACCCGCACTGGGCCTGCGTGGTGGATTACGGCCCATTCCCTCTCACAGAGAGGATGCCTGTGACCCAGCAGTGGGAACATTAATAGGCTGATGATGAAGCGATGATGTGGTCGACGATGGAGCGCGCTTGCCTACAAGTAACCTATTCAGTCATGGCTTAAAGACCCTAGGTTGTAGCTATCAGGATCAAAGACTCCGGCAGGTAATTCCACTCCTTAGCTGTATGTACAATGAATGTTTAGAAGCAGTGTCGCAATAAAACAATTTATTAACAAATTCGCATGTATACACTTGAATTAGATGAAACTTCTACACACAGGAATGATCGCGTACGAGTGGCCACGTCACTTGTGCACCTTACATTATGATGTATCATCTTACATACTAGATAGGTACCTACGTACATACTGTCGCTATATATACAAACGTTTAGAGAATACATTTGTAGGGACGACCCTACAAATGTATTCTCTAAACGTTTGTATATATAGCTTATGTACTACTCTGAAGGAACTGCACATTTTTCCGGTTTATAAAGTGCTCATGGTGGTTCAGCAATTGTGTAGTTTTACAACAGTGAAAGAATGCTATCCTGTCCAGAACATGACTCTTGCTGGAGTATCCCAAGTGCTTATACAACTGCACTTTGAGATAATGAACGCCATTGACACTAACTAACTGTACCCTAAATATGTAAGAAGTTAATCATTGACTCGTAAAGAAGTTAGTTGAGATAGTTTCCGTAATCGAATCTGTACCTACTTCTAGAGATGACCGCCTATAAAGAAACGGTTCCAGCACGGTTTTTAAATATACACGGTATTATAAACTTTCAGCGGTTTCGGCGGGCAAATTTCAACGCCCCGTTTTAGGAAATCCAGTGGGGGTGACCATAAGCTCTTAGAGTAAGGTTATTTTTAGTGTGTGTGTAACGGACAGATGTAGGTATATGACTTGAATACATCTGTCACTTACGTGATCTCAAAATAACCTTACTCTAAGAGCTCATGGTCACCCCCCTGTTAGCTGAATCGTCCGTTGTTTAATCTGTGAGTTGTCTATCAATTTATCTATCAATTACAGAACACATATACAAACAAAGACCGATTTTCTTACGGTTTTACGTAAACAAAAAAGTAAGTAAGCGCGTATTTTATACGCAAAATACGCGCTTGGTCGTGGAATCACGGAAACCAACCCGTTTCAACCTAACCTACGTAAACAAACGGCCCATTCCCTCTCACAGAGAGGCCTGTGTCCCAACAGTGGGAACATTAATAGGCTGTAAACAAATACAGATTTTCTGCATATTGTTATGAAATTCAAATATCGTGGTCTTAATGGCCTGACATAGAAGGAAATCCACATTGCGGTTTTCATCTCGCATGTGATTGGTTGATTGATGTCGGTCAAACTTTTTGTCTTGCCGAATTCACTTGCGCAATTTGGCTGCTGAACACGCTAACACTGCATCGCATTTTCAAAGAAAACTAACATAAATCACTGTGTATGCAGTGTATTGCTGTTAGGCAGACCTTACATTAAAGAACGCAGTAAATAAGCCAGCTGGCTTATTTACTGCATTTTTCACAATGCTTTACTTAAATTTAATGAGTAAGTATTGAGTTTCCTCAACTAAGTTTCCTACCACGAGTGCACCAGAATGTTGGCAGAAATGATGAATAATCTTACAGCGAAAACCATCTGCCTTTTCAGAAGTCGCTACATGATGACCATGACTAAGAGAGTCTCTTCGACTCTATCGAGAGTGTAACAATGAAGAAAAAGAATAACATTTAAAAAGTGCCCAATTATATATTTTTTATGTATATGTCGCATCAAGGCTGGCCGAGAGATGCAAACCATTGGGAAGTCAGGATGTATTCCCTTAGGTTAAGACATCGTGTGTGGGCAGGTAGGTGGGTACAATCGTGCAAATGAAATCACATAAGTTATTCGATACACTGGGTTTATTCAAATAGACACAAATTACATTCTTGCTTACTAATATTACGGATCGACACTGATTCTACGAAGTCTTAGCTCTACGGCTGTCAGTACTCAACTGCCCTCTTCCCTGATACGCAAGTGCTTATAAAAGCGCGCCAATGCGTAATTGCTCTTGTTTGGCGCTAGGGGCATGCTTGTGATTTGACTTTACGTCCGTACTATTGACTAAACCCGACATATAAATAAATTACTTTATTTACAAAAGAAACATGCAAATACATGCCCGATTCCCTGACTCCTGTGCTAGGTGATAGACCTGTGTTACAGAAGCCAGTGCCCTCTTCCGAGGAGGAATTAAAATTTATTCTTATGTAGACAGAACAGTGTAAAATTAAAACTAAGGTACACATTCAAACTAATAATAAAATAAAAATCAAAGTCCAGCGTGAATGTATTTGTGTGTTGGTTGTGTGTGTGTGTGCGCGTATGTGATAATGTGTCTACGTGTATATTGGAAGGATTTACAAAGATTGATTGGAAAAGCTGTTCAACCTTCTCGAAACTAATATTATAACTGTGAAAGTTTGGATGGATGTGTGTGTGTGGATGTATGTTTGTTACTCAATCAGGCCAGAACGGCTGAACAGATCGGGATGAAATTTGGCACAGAGATTGGGACCCTTGGGATAAGAAAATGCTTTTCATGCGGGCGAAGCCGCTGTCAGAAGTTAGTTTAAATCAGTTATTAAGTTCTAACTCACTTTACATTACTATTCGCCTTTTCCAGCTCATATAACTTTTCCCCGGAAAATTGACTTTTTTTTTTTTTTTTTGCGAATTAAAAAGCAAAGTCGACGACAAAAATGCTTGTATAATTGCGTGTACTACGCAATTCATACAGCATTTTTGTGGTTGACTTATTGTGGGAGACTCCAACAAAATTCAACCGTTTTAATATAAACCGCGCACGTTTCGTCCGAGTTATTTCAACAAAAACAACTTTTTGTTTAGGTTTACATTCCTGCATGGTTAAAGCTCGCTTTAAACTGACCCGGAGTTATTTCAACAGTTTAGCGGCCTTCATAATATATGTAAACCACACACAAACAACCATACAAACATATCATGTAGATGTATCTACTGTTAAAAAAAAAGTAAACGTGCAGTGAAAAATTACTTCAATTTCGGAAGTCGGTGTTCTTGTTTTTGTTTCTTCGTTTTTTGACACCGACTGCCGAAATTGAAGTAATTTTTTTCTTTATAGTGATCTTATTTGGAAATCGGTAGATTTTTTTTTTTTGTAAAAACGTTTTTAATTCTCACTTTTAAGTTGTATATGATTTGCACAGTTATGCCAAAATAGATTACCCGAATAACATTAAACTTTAACGCAGTCGGTGAAATTAGAGTGTACCAGAGTGAACTGTACACATCTGCGTACCCCTTTAGAGCGCGCGTGATGTTATGTTATGAAATGGTGTAAACAATAAACAGACATTCGATTGTAGCAAATTTAAACGGGACCTGCCGAGCAACTGCTTTCAAATTTAAAAAATCATCAAAATCGGTTCACGAAGTAAAAATTTCTGAGGTAACATACATAAAAAAATATAGTCGAGTTGAGAACCTCCTCCTTTTTTAAAACAGCTAAAAATGCACTTTCCGTAGTGGTCTTAGTAAAGGTTACTAAGTCAGACAAAATGTCAGGTTGGGGGAGCAAGATAGGTCACAGACTGAGCAGACATATAGTTCTAAAGATACTTCCAACAAATATAGGAAATAAATAACAGTCTTCGTGAAGAAACTCTCTCACCAACAGCGCTGACAATTGATCCAGCATCCTGACTCAGTTTTTGTAGACACGAGTAGACCATGTTCTTGTATAGCATATTTTGTGTCCCAGGAGTATGTGGAGCATAACTGCCGGCATTATCGCGGGCGAAACCGTTGGCAGAAGCTAGTGAATAAATAAATAAAAGAGGAATTCTCGCATTGAATGTGTTCAAAACCGCATGTGGGTGTATGCTTGCAGTTAGAGTAATTGGTACTATTCATCTAATTGCAGTATACAGCTTCGAGGAGGATGTCGACATCTAATCACGGATAATATCGAGTAAGGGCTGTCAAAATATGATTTTCGTTTTTCAAATTTTTCGTTTTTCGTTTTTTTTTTGTACCCAAAGGGTAAAAACGGGACCCTATTACTAAGACTCCGCGGTCCGTCTGTCTGTCTGTCTGTCACCAGGCTGTATCTCATGAACCGTGATAGCTAGACAGTTGAAATTTTCACAGATGACGTATTTCTGTTGCCGCTGTAACAACAAACAACAAAATTGATGTTTTTGCTGTTTTTTGCGATAATGGTACGGACCCCTTCGTGCTCGAGTCCGACTCGCACTTGGCCGGTTTTTTTGGGTTATAATATAGAGATCTAATAGTTCGCGGAATAGTTTTCTTTATATAGTAGATGTTTTTAACCTCCCCTCGTGTCCATATCGATAAAATATTTATAATTTATCACGTCTTCGGAGTTTTAAAAAACCGCATGTGGTTGTATAGGTGTGTGCTTTGAACTCCTTTGTTGTTTTCATTGGTTTATTTATGTAGTTGACGCAGGTTATTATTAGTAATTAATATTTAGTACGATCTATCTCACAGAACAGAGAAGACAGCGTTTTTTTTGTTCTGTGATCTATCTAGTGTGTTTGCTATTAATTTATGTCAGAGCCCTCGGCTGACGTTTCTAGGTTAAGCTTACAACACTGACTTACAAACCTATGGACTTGCCATACCTACTAAATTAGCGTGCATACCTACAAAAATCGGGAAATTAAGATGGCTGCCCATTTGCAACTGTTTGACAGCACAACTACACAGATAAACGTATATATACGGCACACGACTACCAACTTTTTCGGCAATCAACATGGCGACCGGTCACGCATAGACATGATTATGACGTCATTTAAAAGTGTTACCAAGTTTAGTCCTTGACAAACATTTAGATGTCTCTCTTTTCATATGCAGCTCTGGGTTAGTTAAAAAAAGACAAAACGCTTTTTGACATGCGTGTGTCAATATTATAGATATTTGTATAACTATTCTTCATATAGTTAGAATATGCCGTCTCCATAGTTTTCCTACCTCATTGAGCTTACAATGACATTGACATTTGACACTGACAGGTGCGTTCAGTATCTAACACGTACTAGCTATGTAACAAGGAAACTTAAATAAAAGCTTGTATTAATAATTACATACCCGGACATAAACTTTGAGCTAAGTTCCGTTAATATAGTTAGCGGTTTGCACTCAAGTAACAAAAACTTTAGTCTAACATTCTCTGAACACAAATAGTCAAAGAGCTCCTCCATTGCATCTCTGTTACTTATATATTTTGCGGCAACACACTTACTTTAACTAAACGAGGGGAGCTCGTAGTTTTAAGGTTTAAAAGCCAATTTCATGTGAAAGGTTCAAATCCCAGGCATCCTGACAGTGCTCGTACGTCAGAAAATGTGGGGATTTTGTACAATGTTGTACAAACGGGGCATCCTTGAACTTGAGTGTTTATACGATGTTATGTAGTGCTTGTGGAACAATGAGGTCGGTCCATTAACAATGTGTTCTTGTGTTACACTGTGCAAAGTGCACGGAGTAACACAAGAACACAAACACATTTTAAAGAAAAGACGAGATTTCGATGTTTAACAGTAATTATTTTGTTTTTAGGGTTCCGTACCCAAAGGGTAAAAACGGGACCCTATTACTAAGACTCCGCGGTCTGTCTGTCTGTCTGTCTATCTGTCCGTCTGTAACCAGGCTGTATCTCATGAACCGTGATAGCTAGACAGTTGAAATTTTCACAGATGATGTATTCTGTTGCCGCTATAACAACAAATACTTAAAACAGAATAAAATAAATATTTAAGTGGGGCTCCCATACAACAAACGTGTTTTTTTGCCGTTTTTTTTGCGATAATGGTACGGAACCCTACGTGCGCGAGTCCGACTCGCACTTGGCCGGTTTTTGTATATGTTATAGGAAATGTTTGAAATCAGGAATTCTATACAATTTCTAGGAAATCTATAGAATGCTGAAAATCAACCGTAAAATGTATGAAATAAATTGTATTTCACACATTGCCTACGAATTCTATAAAATTCCTAAACAGCAATCTGTTAAAATCAAAATATCGGGCCGTTACGGGGCAATAAACGTCGGCGCGCGGGGTATTGGATATTTAATCGCTCACGTGATCGTTGATTGTTTTCTGATTAAGGAGTTCAATTATTTCTTCCCACTCTTTCCAAGAGGAATCGTGTGACCCAGTTACTGGGTTTTGGAGGTCAGAGTCGCTTCATGTCAAATACATTACCTCAGCTGCATGCGGTACGAAAATAGTAAGTATTACTGAGAACAGTGGTGGCTTAGTGGTATCGGCCGTGACTTATAAGTTGTAGGTCGTTCAACCCCAGGCAGGCACTTTACTTTGTGTAAATTATTTCACCACCACTGTACTCAAAACGGTGAAGGAAAACATCGTCAGGAAACCGGCATGTCCTAGAATAAAAAAATTGAATACATGTGATGTCCACCAACCCGCATTGGGCCCGCGTGGTGAATTACGGCCCATTTCTTCACACAGAGAGGATGCCTGTTTTCCAGAAGTGGGAATGTTAAAAAGGCTGATGAGGTATTGATAGGTACTAAGTCTTATAAAGATTTAATGTTGAATGCTCATATTCTTTCTGTTTTGTACAATGTGCTCTTTACTACTTCCACGCCTCTTTACCTCAAGGATCGTTTTCAGTTTATCTGCGATTTCCACAGGAAATCTCTTAGGTCATCAGAAAACTTGCGACTTAAAATGCCTATGCATTCCACATTTTTTTTTGATAAATCTTTCACTGTCCAGGCTGCTCGTTTGTGGAATGCATTGCCTGACCCAATAAAACGTGCTCAGTCGTTGCCTGTCTTTAAAAAACTTATAAAGGAACATTACCTGTCTCTGTGATCCTGTCCTTGTTTAAGCTGTATTGTTTTCTTGTTTGTATATTCAGATGTGTGTATGTATTTATGTATCTATTTTAGTAGTTTGTTTTTAGTACCTAATTGTACTTCCCATATCGTGTCCAGGTTATCTCTATCCATTCAAGGTTGGCTGGAAGAGATCGCACAACGCGATAAGGCCGCCTGTTGTATGTTTGTTTTAATTTTGATGTTTCTTTTTGTTTTTTTTTTTATCTTGGTGTACAATAAACCATATATGTAAATAAATGTTTTATAATGACCAATAATATTTTTTTGGCTTTCATAGGATTGAAAATATTGCACACATCTTAAAAACATAATTATAATATTATTGGATTTATTTATTCATTAATTCTTTTATTAAACACCTTTCCTTGAACCATTTATGAATTGTATACAAATCTTAGGAAATGTGTGTATTGGTTAATGTTAGAATTTGACGACACGGTTGGCGCAGTGGTTGAGCGATCGGCTGCTGCCCTGCGTGTCGCAGGTTCGATTCCCATACGGAAAAAATATTTGTATGGCCTACAGATAGTTGTTCCGGATCTGGGTGTCTTGTTTATGTGAGTTTAAATGTTTGGGAAGGAAGAAATTCCTAATTAAAAAAAAATGTTTTCCTATAACATATGTATGTACATAGGTACATACGTAGTTAAGTTTAGGTTAAGTTGGAATATATCTGGTGAAACTATGCAGGCAGACATATTAGGTTGGGGGATTACATCGCTGATAAAAATCCTTGGCTCAATGCTAGTCCTGCTCCACATCCACTAGGGCGCAAAAACATGTGATAAGCAGAAAAGTTCTGAAGTTTTGTTGAAATTGCGAAAGATTGTGTGAATATATTTGTACTAGCACTTCTACCGCGACTTCGTTCGCGTGATCCGTTTTTTATCCTACAGATGACTTTTTAGTTCCCTCTTAAAGGTTGAATTTCCAAAAATCCCTTCTTAGTACTCCCCTATATCATAAAAAGAAGCCCTTTATAGTAAAATTCTTCAAACATCTTTAACACCCCCTAAATCTTCTTGTAGAGGTTGTTTTGAAAAAGTAATAATAAAAACCTTTACTATTTACTTAGGATAGTATTTATGCCAAGTTTCAAATATATAAGCCCAACAAATTTCCACCTTTTCGTCTCCTTAGGGGTAGAATTTTCAAAAAATCAATAAATATTTCTCTACCAGTCAACCAGTTAACCAATATAAATGTTTTTTTTGCAACGGACATTAGCAATGTTGCCACGGCAGCGGCCGCCGAACGCCAGATTTGCTATTTTGCAAAGCAAGCAGGCATGGTAGATTAATTATAATTTGATAATTATATGGTCAATGAATTAGTCCAAGAGCGAGCGAAGCGAGCTCGGGAGCTTAGGTCACCCCGAAACGGATAGGTTAGGTCCGAAGGAGATGAAGTGAGCGAGCAAACCGAGCGAACTCAGCGCCCGTTATATATTATACTTCAAGTTAGGTTACTTTAGACCCTACAGACAGAAATAGGGCTCAGTCGACTTTGTTGCTTAAATAGTAATCGTACTTACGCATTGTAATTTAATTTGTATATTCTATGCAACTGACATACGGATGTAATTTTTTTGTCATTGACTAAGCAATTGACTGAATAGAAATGGTAAATTGAAAACTGACGATACTAAATATTTGGCTTATATTATTTGGCGTGAAATGAGTTATTCCAACTGAAATATTTGACTACATAAAAATTGGTAAATGTACTAGTTGGTAAACAAGTTATTGTTTAAACGGTCCCAAACATTAAGTTTGCTTTACAAATATTTGTGAAGAGATTTTTGCTAAGTAAATAATTTGGCAAATGAAATTATGCGGGAAATTATAATTCGTCAATTTATTTTTGATGAAACACGGGTACCTAACCCAAACCGGTGTTATGTCTAGAATCTTTGAAACCATCCTGTTCACCATTTCCAATTAAAGTTACGCTTTTAAACAGCTTCTATAAAAATATCGATAATTTGGTTGAAAATAAACTCTGTACTAAGATTTTTTTATGAATAATGTTCTGTCAGAAGTGAATACAAGTGAAGTGTTACACAGCTCGAAAACAATAATAAATCCATTATCACTTGTGGTGATTTTAATGTTAATTAATTAGAAAACTCAGATTCTTGTAGTAAAACCATAAATCTGTTTCAGTCCTACAATTTGTAAACCTGTTTTGGAGTCCACAAGAATAACCCCTACTAGTGCCACATGCTTAGATAATATTTATACTAATGTTATACCAGGCCACAAATAAATTATAAATTAACTAGAATCTGATCATTACGGGCAGAGGATTATATACTATACTATATACCAAACCAAAACAACAAATTGGCTAAAAAGGAAATCACCGTTAACCCCAAAACTGCAAGTCGCTTGGCAGCTTTTAAAGTTAAACCCATTAATAAATTACCAATTTTGTCAATTCATGCTTATCCTTATCATCTATATGATGTTTTTTTTTAATATATACTGTAAACAATTTAATAAAAGTAGAACACGGCTTTATGAGCTGTACAATGATGATGTTTTTTATTCTATTTTCAGCCCGTTTAGAGTACTTTAGCTAATTTCATAGTGTAATGTCGTACGGTATTCTGTTGTGGGGAAATACCGCCGACATCCAGACTATCTTTGTTTTGCAGAAAAGAGCTGTTCGATCAATTTATAAATTAAGCCCGAGACACTCTCTCAGAGAGAAATTTAAGGAGATTCTTCTTCTTCTTTCGTGTCGAACAACTCAAACTATACAACCATTCAGATTTTGTCCGACCAGTATGCAGCCACTCGGACAGCCCCATCGTTTGCCACGTTCAAATCCCGTAAGGTGCAGGTGGTCGGGCACGAAGGGCAGACAAGGAGGTGGGCCATATCTTGCGAAGAGGCCCCACACTAGCACTGTGTTTTGGATGGGTCTATGATATTCCATTTGACCAGGTTGCTTTTACAGCGGCGAACCTGGGTCCGCAATCGGTTTAGGGATTTCCAGATTGGCCACTGCTGTTCGCTTCCAGGGGGCAGATTCTCTGCCGGAGTGATGAAGTGTGGAGGAGTAGGGTGTATATGTTTCCATAATTCACATCTCTCGTCAGTTGCGCTGGCTTTCGAGGAGGTCGTATGTCTCAAGAAGCTCTTACGACTCTTCAGGCGCGCAGGTTGGAGTTGATGCTCATATTAAGCTAAGGAGATTAATGTAATGACTGTGCCTTCTCTTCCTCTTTTATATGCCCATAAAAATGTTTAAAATACTGTGATATCCATAACATAAATAATAGGAACAAACACAAATTTGTAGTACCTACAACAAGGCTCAAGAAAATAGGTGGCTCGTTTAGATGTCAATGTGTAGGTACGCTTTTATAATAAGCTTCCAAGCCACGTACAAGATCTAAGTCTTAATAAATTCAAATCATTCATTAAACGTAATTTGTGCCAGAAAGCGTTTTATACCACTAAAGATTACGTTTAGGACATAAAGGCTTGGGATTGAGCTGCTCCAATTAATTTAGATTTTATATTTTAGTTTTTTTTTTTTTTTTTTTTTTTAATTATTTGTGATGGGTTTGCTCTTGACTCTAGTCTAGGTCAGAGGTGACGGAGACAAAGTCGACGATGGAGTGAGCATACCCAGAAAAAACCTGTTCAGTCTGTTTTTCTTGCAACGACAAGACTATTTACTTTTTGAAGTATTATATTGTTTTATTTTAATTATTGTGAATGTGAAGATTATGTGGATCATTCTTTTTTTTGTTTTTAATTTTGGTTTATCTAAATTAGTTTTAATCACGGTCTGGTAGTTTGAGTAGTTTATACGGCCTACCCGAATGTACTTTCTTTGGTATTGTTCGTCGAATTTTTGAGCTCCTCAAATTCTGAGTTGAGCTGCTCGGTTATTCTCACTTATCACACAATCTGGCTGGTTCTTTCCTCTAAAGACCATTTCAGACATCAGTATACATGGTCTTCACATGATCTAACCAAGATATTGTCTGGACTTTAAAAGTGACCTCTGAATTTGTTTCGGCCTTCTTCCTCAGAGTAGTCAGATAGGAAACGCCAACCTCATCTAGTTTAAAAAAAATATGATCGACATGTAAAAGTGTTTGTACGAACCAACTTACAGAATTAAATCATTTTACAGAAAAAAATGTCTTCTCTTTTCTTATCAAACGACATTTGAAAACTATGATAAATGAAACCAAACAGCGACTAATCAAAGAAATAAAAGAGGCTAAACCGATAACGCTTTTGGCGTAATGCGACAATAGTTTAGTTGAATATTTAAGTTAATTACATAATACATTTATTCGACTAAAAAATCTATATAAATAACAAAGACAACGGATACAACTGATAAGAAATATTTTCACACACAAACATTAAATGTGTTCAGCGTAATTGTTAGTTATCTTCAGGTTGAATAATTATTTTAAATTAATACAATAAAGCAGTGGTGGCCTATTGGTATCGGCCGCGACTTGCAAGTTGTAGGTCGTGGGTTCAAGCCCAGGCAGGCGCTTTACTTTGTGTAAATTATTTCATCACCACTGCTCTCAAAACGGTGCAGGAAAACATCGTGAGGAAACCGGCATGTCAAAATTCGAAGACATCCACCAACTCGCACTGGGCCCGCGTGGTGGATTACGGCCCATTCTCTCTCACAGAGAGGAGGCCTGTGTCCCAGCAGTGGGAACATTAATAGGCTGATGATGTGTGATGTGTAATAAAGAGTAAAAAGAAATCGTTTGTAAGAGTTCATTCTTCATAATTAGGTACTGTTCCTATTTTGCATCTAAAAATCACGCAGCGAAACGCTGCAAAACCGCGGACAAAAGATGTTGCACAATAAAGCTTTCTAGCTCCATAGCATTATGCATCGTAAAACCAGTCACGCACGTGGCATACAACCACATTTATACATCGATATCAGCACTTTATCAGCAGCTGTATTAATTTTAATACTGAGCCCCAACTAGCTTATAGTAATAACTACATAATGGTAAAATATGGCAATTTTGAAAAATATATCCACTTTTAAAACGACAGCCAGACTTCAGAACTTCTAAATTCCATTTAAGATTGAATAAACGATTCTTTATTAGGGTCTACCTTGGTCTACTCAACAACCAACTCAAAGCATTTGTTTGTTTTGTAAGTAGCTTCATCTTTTTTAGGGTCTACCTTGGTCTACTCAACAACCAACTCAAAGCATTTGTTTGTTTTGTAAGTAGCTTCATCTTTTTTAGGGTCTACCTTGGTCTACTCAACAACCAACTCAAAGCATTTGTTTGTTTTGTAAGTAGCTTCATCTTTTTTAGGGTCTACCTTGGTCTACTCAACAACCAACTCAAAGCATTTGTTTGTTTTGTAAGTAGCTTCATCTTTTTTAGGGTCTACCTTGGTCTACTCAACAACCAACTCAAAGCATTTGTTTGTTTTGTAAGTAGCTTCATCTTTTTTAGGGTCTACCTTGGTCTACTCAACACCCAACTCAAAGCATTTGTTTGTTTTGTAAGTAGCTTCATCTTTTTAAGCACGTTCCAGTTTCTTGCAAGTTCTTTTGCGTAAAGATCTTTTTCTCAAAAATGGTATGTAATGTTGTCATAACATCTCTAAAAAGTATCCAGAAAGTGAACTCTACCTGAGACTTATTCACAACTGTCCAGTAAGAAGCGAAATTTTAAATTTGGAATCTCCTACTGTCCAGTAAGTAAGTATGTAATTTACTTACTGGACAGTAGTAGGGATTGGTCAGATATATCAAAAGGTAACTTATATCGGATATGTGTTAGATATCATATCATATCGATACCTATATCAAAATAACCGATATTACAAAAACTGTATCTAATAAAAACCTTACTAGCGTGCGAGAACGAATAAGTCAAAACTTAAAAATGTAACAATGCGGAAACGTACGAACTACGAACAAAACGCAAAGTTCACAAACGATAGGAACCATAATTATGCGCTACCTCTCTTTCTAAGTATTATTTCGCGTTCGTTGTTAGTTTGCTCATCTAAATAACATTTTAACTTATGCAAACTGTACTAAATTATATCGAAATCTGAAAACCGTTTTCGATATCAATATGAAATCTATATATCGGTTACATAACCGTTTGTGCAAAAAACCAAAAACACCCATCTCTAGACAGTATTTTATCCTCTTCAGATCTGCTTAGAAAAAAAACATTATAACATGGTTATAGGAAGGAGGCTCCAAATATATATCTATCTCTCTTTTTGGTATGACATTTTATGAGCTAGATATATTTTTGAGTCCGATAATCAAGACAAACAAAGATAAAACAAATATAAATGCCCCCGGTAAATCGATCACAATATCTATCAGTAATTGCCCTAATGTGAATGTAACCTTCAATATTAATTAAACGAATTTGTTGTTAAACTTTCTTTCATTTTTGAGAAAAGCATTATACAAGCCTCAACCAGTAAGAAAGCCATCCTGACCTCGTATATAACCGGACCTCACCTGCGGTTCGGTCCGGTTAACTCATACTTGGCCAGGAAGGCTTACCTACTGGATTCTGCAGTAATGTACTATATTCTATGGAGAAGAACGTGTAAAAAACTCCATGTCTAAATAAATTGTCCAGGTAAAATACTAGATAATTAATGGTTTTGATTACACTGTATAATGTTAAGTGGAAGAGCAGAGTCACCTATCACAAGCATCTTCTTGCTTAAAAAGTGATCTCCGTATCACGTATGTTAATGCTTTATGTAATTGAAATAAACATTTTATTTTATTTTTTTATTTATTTGATTTATGTGTGCACGTTAAGGCTATTTTTTTTTCGAGGAATTAACTGATACTTACTTCAACAGAAAGCAAATAGTCGAATGATTTTAACTAGCGTAAATTTCACTGGGTTTGTTTGAAATACGTAAAAATTGCCTTTCAAAGAAGTGTGCTTACATAACAGTGAAATATAATTAGTGTATATTGTGTATTAGTTATTATATTAGTGTATATTATTTGGGTCATGGAAAACTCAACAAAAAATGAAAATCTAATCTCGTGTTCTTGAAATTATTCTACATTCTTACCACCCTAGCCTCCCCTACACTACCAGCACTCACTCGCCTATCTTGCTAATAATCGTATTAAACTTTCCACGAGTCTCATAATTGCTGGTAGGAGGCAGGAGCTTAGTCACCACGGTTACAGGGCCCCCGACTATAGGGGTCCCAGCGATGACTTTAAAGCTTATTTTTGTTCTTCATCCTTGTTCACCAAAATTTGTTCTCTTTTTTCTTTGTAAAAAATATTGTTTGGTCATGTGCATAACTCCAGCTTCCTCATATGTGATAGAAAAATTCTATCTATGCCAATAATAAAGGCATAATAGCAGCAATCAAAGTTCCGAGTCTTAATTTAGCTGCCACAAAAACTTCGTTAATATGAGTCGTTTAGTATGTGTTAGCTGGAGTGACGTCACCTCAGCTTCCTCATTCAATACAGGCAAACCAGTGAGGTTAGGGTTTTGGACTATAGTCAAAAAAATAAGGCATAATAGCTGCACATGGAAGGAAAGAACTGAACGATAATACTTAAAACGTGATGAAACTATGATAAAAAAACGTGTGTGTAAGCTGGAGTGACGTCACCCCAGCTGCCATGTCATATCTTCCGATCAAAAGAAGATATGATTATGTACCATAGCTCAAAAATTGAGGCAGAATAGCAGCCATTGGCAGAAAAATTTTCAGACCTCTGGTCAAAATACTCTATAAGTTATTAAACCGACAAATATGTGTAAGCTGGAGTGACGGCACCCCAGCTGCTCAAGTCATATCTTCCGAACGAAAGAAGATATGATTATGTATTATAGCTTAGAACATAAGAAATAATAGCTGCCACAGGCAGAAAAAAATTCAAATCTCTAGTTCTTGTAGTTTCCACGTAGTAAACAAAAATATAGTTTCCGCGCCAAAAAGATCAAATTATTACTTCGGAGGAGGTACGGAGCGGCGTTGCCATTCCGTGCGCTACATTATTGCAACCAAGTTTGCACTTAGTAAGCATACCATTAGAAGTCATTTTAACTTGCGCTCAAAATATTTTATTGAAGATATAGTCTGAGAGCCGACTGAACTTTAATAGAACTATGAATGTAATATTAAAAAGTGGATTCTTATCAACTTTAGACGACGAGAGAACTACTTATATTGTTTTTTTGTGACTTGTTCTCTGTAGTTCGGTTAAGGTGGATGCACAAAGTTAGCCCGCGAAATTAATATTTTGTTACGTTTTTTTGCAATTTACAGGTCACTGTTAGGTTGTCTTGTCATTCTCTTGTAGTTTCCACGTAGTAAATAAATATATAGTTTCCGCGCCAAAAAGATCAAATTATTACTTCGGAGGAGGCACGGAGCGGCGTTGCCGTTCCGTGTGCTGTATTATCAGTTTAAGGTTGTTAAAACCAGATTATAGACTGGGAGCCGACTACACACTTTAATTGTAGGTACTATGTAAGTATTCAGATTTTTATAGTTATATTTTTTGTTTAAACATAGGATGAAATAAAATTCAAAAATCTAAGTGTAACAATTTCGTATATTTTTGTTATAAATCACATTTTTGGTACAATTTACACTCTATGAAGTCAGATAAAATATGATTAGTATAAATCACAATTATTCATTAGAATCAGATGATTTATCTTTTAAGTAGGTAAAGTGCGTTTCAAGAAAGACTTCCCTTCGCCGTAATGTTGGCACCATTGCTTTTAATTGAAGAAATAGTTGTTGCAAGCAATTCTTCAATGAAAAGCAAATGGAACCAACATTACGCCGAAGGGAATTCTTTCGTGAAACGCACTTTACCTGTGTATGATTTCTAAAGGTCGTTTAACTAGCAATTGTCGAAACAGGTCTGCAGATTTTGAAGAAATAATAAATAGATAGGTATAGTTTTGAATGTGATGAATTTCGTGTAAGTATTTATCACATTCAAAACTATTATTTATAATTAAGTATTATTAATACGTTATTTATAATTAAGTGTAAGAACTGAGAGACCACACGATAAAGGTTATATTTATACGATTATATGTATTGACCAACTGCAGAATTTGTTTCTACGATTGTTTGACCCTCCGTAAACACAGTAATATCAAATTTTACCGGGTGAATACCCGGTAAAATATTGTATCCATTAAACTGAACAATTTTGCCAAAGTAACATAAGAAAGAAACATGAAAAAAATTGGACCTACATTCAGTGACCATCTGATGAGTTTATTACAGGAGGTCCAAATTTTATTTTTAATTTTCATCAAATTTTTGGGTCGCAAAAAAGAACATCAAGTTTCCTCCAGAAAATTCACACGGTAAAATTTGATATTAATGTGTTTACGGAGGGTCAAACCTACTTAAAAGATAAATCATCTGATTCTAATGAATAATTGTGATTTATACTAATCATATTTTATCTGATTTCATAGAGTGTAAATTGTACCAAAAATGTGATTTATAACAAAAATATACGAAATTGTTACACTTAGATTTTTTAATTTTATTTCATCCTATGTGTAAACAAAAAATATAACTATAAAATCTGAATACTTACATAGTACATACAATTAAAGTGTGTAGTCGGCTCCCAGTCTATAATCTAGTTTAAACGACCTCAAACTGATAATACAGCGCACGGAACGGCAACGCCGCTCCGTACCTCCTCCGAAGTAAATAATTTGATCTTTTTGGCGCGGAAACTATATTTTTGTTTACTACGTGGAAACTACAAGAGAATGACAAGACAACCTAACAGTGACCTGTAAATTGCAAAAAACGTAACAAAATATTAATTTCGCGGGCTTACTTTGTGCATCCACCTTAACCGAACTACAGAGAACAAGTCTAAAAAAAAAACAATATAAGTAGTTCTCTCGTCGTCTAAAGTTGATAAGAATCCACTTTTTAATATTACATTCATAGTTCTATTAAAGTTCAGTCGGCTCTCAGTCTATATATTCAATAAAATATTTTGAGCGCAAGTTAAAATGACTTCTAATGGTATGCTTACTAAGTGCAAACTTGGTTGCAATAATGTAGCGCACGGAATGGAAACGCCGCTCCGTACCTCCTCCGAAGTAATAATTTGATCTTTTTGGCGCGGAAACCATATTTTTGTTTACTACGTGGAAACTACAAGAACTAGAGATTTGAAATTTTTTCTGCCTGTGGCAGCTATTATTTCTTATGTTTTAAGCTATAATACATAATCATATCTTCTTTCGTTCGGAAGATATGACATGAGCAGCTGGGGTGCCGTCACTCCAGCTTACACATATTTGTCGGTTTAATAACTTATAGAGTATTTTGACCAGAGGTTTGAAAATTTTTCTGCCAATGGCTGCTATTCTGCCTTAATTTTTGAGCTATGGTACATAATCATATCTTCTTTTGTTCGGAAGATATGACATGGCAGCTGGGGTGACGTCACTCCAGCTTACACACACGTTTTTTTATCATAGTTTCATCAATTTTTAAGTATTATCGTTCAGTTCTTTCCTTCCATGTGCAGCTATTATGCCTTATTTTTTTGACTATAGTCCAAAACCCTAACCTCACTGGTTTGCCTGTATTGAATGAGGAAGCTGGGGTGACGTCACTGCAGCTAACACATACTAAACGACTCATATTATCGAAGTTTTTGTGGCACCTAAATTAAGACTCGGAACTTTGATTGCTGCTATTATGCCTTTATTATTGGCATAGATAAAAAAAATCTATCACATATGAGGAAGCTGGAGTTATGCACATTGTTTGGTCTTTGTTCCAGTCGGGTGAAATTACCCCAATAAAAACGAATGGTCAAGACCCTTACAAAATGTATCCAATTTAAATACATAATTCCTGTTTTGATTATTCACTATAATTTATTATAGACCATTATAAGTTATATTTCTTAAAAGGGCCCTATAGGATGACTAGCTACGCCACTGGTGAAAGGTGTCTAACCGTTCAACAAAATAGAGTACCTTGTCCTCGGTAATTGGTGAACTAAGCCAGGCTTAAACGCAGTCAGAACTTTTCGATGTTCCGCCTTCCGGGAACGAACGAGTCCGGAGAACTTTTAACTCTCTGGTTAATTGTTAGGTCGGTTTTTGTACTTTTTCGATCGATTTCAGAGAACAAGTTTGAAGTCAGAGTTTTAGGTTTTGTGTACGTCGAATATCATGCCTGTGTTCCTCGAAAGGGATCTACCCTTGAAGAAGAAGTGTTTGTGAAATCATCAGAACGCAATTTTTTTTTTGCCCCTTTTACCTACTTCTTACCTGATGGTAAGCAATGATGTTGTCGACGATGAAAGATGCTTGCCTAGTAGTAACCTATTCAGTCTTAACGTTAAAGACCCCTGGATTGTAGGTTGCGGCCTATAATATTGCCATCAACTCGGGTTTAAGTCTAGACAGCTACTAAATAATTAGATTGGAAAACCTGTACACAATTTGTAAAGTACTTAACATAACATAAAACAACACCTATATTCCCCGAAGGTTTAGACAGAGATTTACCTATAGTTAACCTAATTTTCGACAGGTATGTTTGAATAGCATGTCACATAGAGCGAGCCACCAACAGGGCTTAAGCCCAGACTCTACTAAGAAATCCAAGAGCAAAAAACCAACAGACCAACAGATCCGGTCTCTCCGTGAGGCCATGGTGGAGCGTTTGAACCTGTCCTTGCAGGCAGTCTCCAAATGGGGCGATGCCAATCTGGTCAAGTTCAATGCTGCTAAAACCCAGGCGTGTCTTTTTTCCGCTAAAAAGGGCCGATTAACCCGGCTCCAACTTTCCGAGATGTAAACGTGCCAAACGGACCATCTTGAGCTTCTTGGCGTTACGTTGACATCGACTCTCAATTTTGGGCCTTACGTTGAGGCAAAGGCTCAGCTGGCTGCCAAAAAGTTGGGGATCCTTGCGAAGGTGAGGAGGCACTTCACGCCGGAACAGCTGCTCAACTTGCATCAAGCGCAAGTTCGATCGTGCATGAAGTACTGTTCTCATCTCTGGGACGGATCTGCCAAATACCAGATTGATGCACAAGAGTCGATTGAAAGGCGGGCCAAGAATCTCATCGGCAATGAGGCACTGCAGACCAAGTAAAAGCTCCAGAGCCTTGAGCATCGTCGCCAAGTTGCCAGCTTGTCGGTTTTTTATCGTTACATTTCGGGGAGTGTGCAATGGAATTGCATAATTTAATTCCACCCAGCCCGTTCTATCATCGGACTACCAGACGTACGGCAACGCGTCATCGGTACATGGTGGACATCCCACCCATACGCACAAAACATTTTGGGGACACTTTTATTATGCGTACAGCTAAGGAGTTGGGTTTTTTCTAGGCAAGCGTTTTTCATCGTCGACCACATTATCGCTTACCATCATTTGAGATAGTGGTCAAGCGCAAGCCCATAGAAAAAAGAAAAAGAAAAAAACCAACACTATTTTTTTTCCATATAACATTTTATTTATTAGCGAGGTTTCAATTTGGAACATTTTATTTAGTAGCGAGGTTTCAATTCGGAACATTTTATTTATTAGCGAGGATTTCAATTCGGCAAATCTTATTTATTAGCGAAGTTTCAATTCGGCACATCTTATTTATTAGCGAGGTTTGAATTCGGAACATTTTATTTATTAGCGAAGGCTCAGTAGCCCATTAAGTTCTGCTACTTTCAGAAAACTTCTTGAGTATTGCATTTAGTTTCAAATATTCCTAACTATGAAATGAAATGAACTCCGGGAAGGATCTTAGTCTTACTTTGAATAACTCAGAACTTCTTACGACTGTCGAGATGGCTGTTTCCGGAAATCTGTACAATTTAATCCTACTACGCAAAAGTTTGTGAAGATGGATGTTTAGTAGTCTTTAACGCAAAACTACTGAACGGTATTTATGCAGTAATTTATACATCAGAATAACACAATGGCTAAAATTTATAAAGATATAATATAGCTGTTTCCCGCGGCTTTACTCCCGTGGACCACCCCACAGGACCCGTTTTCGGGATTAATAGCCTATGTTACTCAGGAATAATGTAGCTTTCTATTGGTGAAAGATTTTTTTAAATCGGTCCAGTAGTTTCGGAGCCTATTTTTTATTTTTTTAAACGTTGCCCCACTCTAGAAATTTTCTTCCTTTATCGTGGGTGCGTTTACAAACATATAAACTCACATACAAGACACCCAGAGCCGGAAGAACTTTCTGAAGATCATACAAATATGTTCTGTGGGAATCGAACCCGCGACACGCAGCGCAGCAGTCAATCGCTCAACCACTGCGCCAACCGTGCGCCGTGATTCGCTACAAACAAACAAAAAAATCTTTTCTCTTTATAGTATTAGTATAGATATAGATTGTGGAAGGACTAATTGCACGCGGGAAGTGACGCGGGCAGCAGCTGGTAAATCATAAATTCGGTTGGAAATACTCAATCTAAAATCAATTTTCCTAGACTTTTCCTAACAATTTTTGGGTCAGCTTCCAGTCTAACCGAATTCATCAGAATATATTACAAGGAGAACTAACTTAGTAATCATGTATGTGAACCTTAAAGCCTTCTTTCCACTTCACTGGCCGACTTGAAGCGACCCGTCGTGCACGCCAATAATAACCACCAAGTTTTCTCTTAAAGGTTCCCAATTCAACATTATGTACACAGACAGGTATTTAGATGTATCAAGGTAACCTTTTAACACACATGTTTAACATGGTAAAACCGCAAAGTTATTCGGGACGTTTAGGCCATCTGAATCCCGCCAACAATTTGGGGCCTATCTCTCAAACCCGGTGTGGGTTTCGAAAATGATGATATACATACTAGCCCTGTCCATGAAGCCCTAAAAATCGAAAAATCTCAGACTTTAACTTTTTAAAGTTATTGCTGTACACCTACTTAAATCAAAATCAAAATCAATTTTATTTTTATTTTGCATAGGCCTACATGGGCACTTATAAAACGTCGACAAAAGGTGCACGGTTCGCGTTAGTCGTTTCCTATGGAGAAGAACCGGCAAGAAACTCCATGGTTACTCTTTTAAAAATTTGTTTGTGTTTACAATATTTCCATGTTACAGCATTAGTACTTGGATATGGGGGGACAACGTAGACCCGACAATAAGTCGTACGAAATTAAAAAAACAAACAAAAAAATAATGTAAAACGAAATAAAAAGTTAACAAATGTTAACAATCATCTAGAAATCTAGAAAGCCTACAATGTTCACACATTCACAAAACAATCGGTAAAAGAATCTATACAAAGGTAAAAAAGAAACAAATTAATGAAAAAATAAAAATAACAACACTAAATTTAACATGTGGCACAAATACTGTTAACAGTGCTGTAACTATTCAACTTACAATAATGAACCACTACAGTCCTAGCGAAGCACGCAAGAAACTGTAACTCCTCAAATGGGGGGTATTTGAGGAGTCCAACTGAAACTGCACTCCACTAACATGTTAAGCCTGCAGAAAAGCTCTAAGTGGGGCATGGTCAACATGTAAAAATGCCCATGAATACTACACTACCACAGGGAGATAACGCAGTTATGTGGGACTTCAACCCACAAAATCTCCACGGTGTCCTCTTGTGGCGCTTATGCCGGGAGCACGGGCACGCGTTAGCACTAACCGCGAACACCGGACCCTTCTCTCTATTTTAACGGCTATTAGGAGTCTAAAGTAATTCTTACCTAACAATGATATATGAATTGAAGGCAATATTTGGAACAATTAAGGGTTAGCTCAAACTAAACTTAAGTTTTCCGTACAGCCTCTTTCGTTTATTCCAAGTTATCTTTCGAATATCTATGATGCGTTGCAAAAGATTTACCATTTCTGGAATTAGTCTACTTTCTTTGGTAAATACGCACCATATTTCCGGAACTGTAATAATTATATAGTAAAAAATGAAATTAAAAGCTTTACCTTAAGTTCTTACTTTATTTTTAAATAATAGGCATTTGGGGCTATTTGAGACAGCGATCTTAAAATTTAGTAAAACTAAAACACACAAAGCAGGGTTTATTCGGCATCCTGTTCCAAACAGCCTCAAACTTGTGCCAATAAGCCCCATTCTACAAAACACAAAAAATATGGCATCTAAAAGAAAGAAAAAAAGAAAAACATTTAATTGCCACAAAACCACTAAACATTACATTTCAAGAACAAGAACAGTGGAAAACAACGTGTGTTTGGTAAAACAGGTTACAATACAATGGAAATCACCAATAGAATCCCAAGAAAACATGTTCACAAGAACGAATTCTTTATCTAGTTACCTTTAAAATGTTGGTATATCAACTGGAAGTAAAGTACGTACAAATTAACTCGAATTTACAAGCTTTTTATAAAAAAAATATCAAGTCATTTGCTTACACTTGAAAGCTTATCAAAAGCTCTAAATATCGCACTCCAAAGAGTAAAATAATTCGCACTCTAAACGGTGGCACTGACATTAGTTGTAGTATTGCAATGTTGTAAAAAAAAATTGTACTGTTACTAGAAGAAAAATATACTCGGTCAAATTTTTTAGTACAAAAGTTCTGAATAGCCCCTTGAGTCTCAAAAAGCCCCACTTTACGACACTAATAAGTTTAATTAATACACAGAAGTTTCGTAAAAATAACCGTTTGAAATGAAAATGACAATTGACAAGATACTTGACAATTTGACGTTCGCGGTTGCCATTTTGCGATTTTATTGAGCGCTATTTTCTGCAGAACGCAAATTAATAACATCGCTAAATTTATTTATGTTCAAATTAATTTTGAAGCCATAATTATTTGAAATACTAACTACAAAATACCTCAGCGAGAAATACCAATTACAAATTATATTTTTAAGAAGTAAATGAATTACAAATACCAAATACATATTTGTATATCAATTACGTATTACAAGTAGTTCAAATATTGCCCAACCCTGATCACATTACATCACGCCTGTATCTCTTCGAAGGGTTAGCAGTGGGGCTATAGGTGTATAGCCTATTGATTGGGACAATCCCACCGCACTATTCCCAAACCACTGCAACTCTTGAAAGCCAGAATCAACAGTGGCGACCACTAGAAAAGCGCCGAGGCAATGAAGATCGACGAAGTCCCGGCGAATGAATTTAACTGTCTTGGATCACGCAACTAAATTAATCAGAAAAGAATAACGGAGGAGTAGGAAAAAATACAAATTTACACTTCCCTCCATATCAAGCAGGAGATCAAACAAGGCCAATAGGCACAAAGGATCGTTTACAACGAGGATAAGCCCAGTTGCCTAGCACCACGGATAAAAATTAGGATTAATATTAATGGGTCCTAACATTGTGAGCTTTTATATTTGATTTCAATAATAGGTATGGCAAAAACGCTTGAACGCACGAAAATTTGTTCTAGTTTCCACAAGGTCCGTATAGTAAACAACTCCTGGTGCAGCCTGTACATTATTCAACATAATATTGCGTTCATTCTGCCAAAGAATAATCACACATAATTCACCAGATAAGTTTGATTCCCATGTAATAGGGGGCCAACCTATTGTCGCAACCGAGCACAAGTCCTAAGGGCTGCTACTGAGAAATTGCAGATGGCAAAACCCAATAACACTCTGTCCGAGTCGGGCATCGAACCTATATCTACCTAAATAAGTGTTTCACAATCCAAAAAAATACAACTCTCCTTTTTTGGGTATGCGAGTTAAAAGGGATAATTTAGCATGCTAACCGTACCTACCCATTTGAAATTCCTTTTAGAAGGATCTTCGGCCAATTTAACCTGTAAATGCTTTTAAAAGATAAAAGCTTCGCGTGGAAAACGCCTAACTTTTTAAGTGTCAATCAAGGGCTTAGGTTTGGCGCGATAAGGAATAAGATCGACAGCCGAGGCGTTATCAAAACATGGTACGCTTATTTGCGTTGTTAATAACAGGAAGAGATTGGGATAAGCCTCGGTTTATGAAAGTGGTGTGTTTGACAAAATCATCTTTAGTCAATAAACTTTGGCATTAGCAGGTTTTGACACGTTTGACACGTTGTATAAGTTTTATTTTTATTTTATGTTATGACATTAGATACTTTTTAATTTTTGACATTGTATACATTTTAGTTTGTAACATTGGAAGCGTTTTAATTTATGACATTTATCAACTTATTTTGGTTTTAGTTAATGACATTGCATACGAAATGTTTGATTCATGACATATACGATCCAATTTTAATTTTAATTTATAACATTGTATTATTTTAATATTAAATAACAGCCGCACGGATCGATCATCAAGGTTAAGCAACGCTTGGCGAGGTCGGTCCGTGGATGGGTGACCATTTCAACATACCGAGTTACCTCCGTGGCTTGGAAAGCACGTTAAGCCGTTGGTCTCGGCTGTCATTTGATGATCTTTGACAGTCGTTACGGGTAGTCAGAAGCCTGAGATCTGACACCAGTCTTGCCAAGGGGTACCGTGTTACCCAGTTACCGGGTTGTGGAGGTCAGATAGGCAGGCGCTCCATGTAAAACACTGGTACTTAGCTGAATCCGGTTAGACTGGAAGCCAACCCCAATGTAGTTGGGAAAAGGCTAGGCAGATTGATTGTATTATTTTAATATTTATTGTAATTTTGCATGCATAAATTGGTGGAACACGGTTGACTGCGCATTCACCTGGCATCTGGAGGTGTGTGTAGTTTTATGTACTGTGTTGAGCAATAAATTAATTTGAATTTATTCCTAGGCCCTAGATAAGTGACATTCTATCAACGAAAACGTCTGGCAAAATGTCAAAAATGTATGGGAACGAACGAAATATCACGTCACTAATCGCCATCGCCAATAGACACTTGCTCGCTGGAGCACTTTGTATATTTTTATTTTATTTTATTTATTAGGTCTACCAACAACTGCTTACACTAATCTACAAACAAAAATAAAACATGCGTACAAACTCTACACAGTGCAACAATTACTTATAGATAAACACAACAGGAAGAAAAAACAATACTAAGCAATTAAGTCTATATAAAATCATAATAGACTAGAGTCAAGAGCAAACCCATCAAGAATAAAAAAAATAAAAAAATCTTCAAAAAGCTTCGTACACACAGTCCAAAAAATATTTACAACAAATCTGTTAAACAGTTCAGAAATTTAATTTTTTGCTTATTACGAGAATCAAAGTGAAAATCAACCATATCACTACAACTATTCAAAACCCTACAAAACCTAGCACATGGAGAGTTATCCCAACACCGTTGTTCTCATTGGAGTACTAAGCGGAGTAATAGGTTTACGCGGCATCCTCGATGAAGCACGAAAGATAATGAGTGCGAGCATCGGCGGTGAGTCAATATTTCCCTTCAAGATTTTGCTAGCAAACATTGCGTCGTTCAAACATCTTCGTTCTTCCAAGGAGTGCATGTTGAAGAATTTCAATCTCTTTTTGTAAGAACGCACTTTTTTAGTTATTCCCACAGAAAAAGCTAGATGCCAAACGAAGCGTTTTTGGACTCGTTCTAGACGCAAACTATTCGTAGCGTAGTGTGGCCGCCACACCACACTGCAATACTCTAACATGCTACGTACTAAACTCTGATAAAGTAAGATTTTAGTTTTAATTTGACGAAAACCTTTACATTGTCTTATGACAAAACCCATCAACCTAGATGCTTTTTTAGAAAAGTGATCCAAGTGTGGTGCAAAGGTTAGCTTTTGATCAAAAAGAACTCCAAGGTCACGAATAGTATCCACTTCACTAAATTTGTCCTCATTTATGTAATACACTGTCTTTATTGGATTATTCTTTCTTGTATATTTAACGTGGCACCATTTTTAGAATTCGAATAAATTTAATTATTTTTGCACTATTCAATAATACTATTAAGGTCCATTTGTAAGAGTGAGGCATCTATGTTAGATTCAACAATTCTAAGAAACTTTAAATCGTCCGCATACATAAAAAATGTAGACAGTTTCGGATGTTGTTAATAAAATAGTTGAACAATATTGGACCCTGATGAGAGCCTTGTGGGACTCCAGATGAGATATTATATACGTTAGATTGATAACCATTTACTACACTAAAAAAAGATCTACCTCTCAAGTATGAAATCACCCATTCAAGCAAGCCACCAGTGATACCATAAGCACGCAAGTTACAAGATAAGATTTTGTGGGAAACTTTATCAAAGACCTTGCTGAAGGCGGTATAAATGGCTTCAGCTTGGTGACCAGAGACAACAGCTTCAATCAAAAGTTCCGTGAACGTGACCAGATTAGAGCTTGTGGATCGTGATTCAACAAAACCGTGCTGATGATCGCTAATGAATAATTTTAGATAGTTTTGGAAATACGGGCAGAGCAGTGATTCAAACACTTTAGCAAACGTTGAAAGGATTGAGATAGGCCTATAGTTAGTGTTCGGAACGCAAACGTTTCGTTCCTTTTTGTTATTGTTGTTGCAACACTCGTCAGCTCACTGTCATTTTTGAATTGACAGTTTTCGATTGAGTTGTAGAAAGTTTGGTTTGAGAGCGTGCAACGCGAAAAAATAGGGGTCCCGTAGGATTATATGTAATCGTTAAATAATCCACCCCAGCTGCATCGGAATTGCATCCGCGATTCACGATTTGTATTTTGCGGCGTTTTGTGCTTTGGCTTTTGTGTATATTTCGCGCACAGAGCGGTATTTTGTGTCGACCGCGTGCCTGGTGGACGCTGGAGTCTCCGGTACAGAAGACGGCGCTTGTTCTTTATTGTCCTTTATTATATATATTTTCCTCCTAACGCCTCGACTGGATGCTCTCCTCATCCGCACCACGAAGATACCGGTAAGGCCCCAAGCAGGTAGCGGATTTGCCCCCTGCTCATGTTCCAAATGCAATCCCGGGCTTTGAAAGTGGAGCCCAGGAATCTCTTGGAGTGTTGTAGACCGGTAGTAGACAGCCAACAGGTTCGTTGTCTGTGATCTGCAAACTCCCTAAATGCGGCTTTTACGAGACACGTCGAGATGCCTACACATGGTTCTGGACCCACAAAATCATTCGCTGAGCCCTCCCTTGCCAGTTCATCAGCCACTTCGTTACCATGGAATCCTTTGTGCCCAGGGACCCACATCAGTCTTACCCTGTTGTGCTTCCCAAGCCTGTTTAGGGTTTGGATAGCATCCAGAATAAGTCCGGAGTCCACTTTGTAGGATGTCATGGCTTTGATTGCAGCCTGACTGTCACTAAGAATATATATGGATTTACCTTTGGTCCCTCTATCTATATTCTCTTGAGCACAGGTTATAATGGCATATGTTTCCGCTTGGAATACAGTTGCCATCTTCCCTAAGCTTTTGCTACATTTGTAGCCTTTTGCGTAATTATATTCCCGCTCCTGTACCTGATTCCATTTTGGATCCATCAGTGTACCACACCAGACTATCTTGTTCTGGTGGATCAAGTCCCTTCGTCCAGTCCTCTATTGTAGGGATTTGGACCTTGAAAGACCTCTCAAACACAAACATAGTTTGCATTTTATCGGATAACTTGCTTGTTACCCGATCTAGGTCTTCATTCTCATCGAACTTTGTATGGTTAGTCTTTGGCTTAGAGGCATCCCATAGTCCAGCGACAGCGAGACGATGTAATGTCTTCCTTGCCTCGAATTCAACCATCATATGCAGAGGAGGGATATTGAGGTATCTCTCAATCGCTGCCGTAGGTGTTGTCCTGAAAGCACCCGTGATGCCGAGACACACTGTTCTTTGTAACCTGGTGAGTGGCGCTTTGCACGAGGCAAGCTTTGTTCTTGGCCACCACACTATGCTGCCGTATGTGATAATAGGTATTATCATTGTCCGGTACAGCCATCGTATCACTTTGGGCTTTAGCCCCCAAGTTTTACCGTAGGTAGAACGACATATGCCGAACACTCGTAAGGCCTTTGTCGTAATATTTTCCACATGAGTTTTCCACCTGAGTTCTTTATCAAGCGTTACACCCAGATATTTAACTTCGGTGGACCAGGGCAGTTTTATTCCATTGAGGGAGAGCTCTCCTAGGTTTCCTAGTTGTCTCTTCCTCGTGAAGGGAATAATGACTGCTTTGCTTGGGTTGATAGAGAGGTGGTTCACTGTACACCATTCCTCTGTCATCCTCAATGCCTGTTGTAATAATCCAGACACTATGTTCGGGAATTTACCATTGACCATTATAGCTATGTCATCCGCATAGCCTACTGTGTAGAATGGTCCGGTATTAAGTTTGGTTAGTAGCGAGTCTACTACCAAGCACCACAATAATGGTGACAGCACTCCGCCTTGCGGACAACCTCTTGTTGTTTTTGCACTAAGTCTGTCTCCCATTAGTTCCGATCTGACTGTTCTGCTTCTCAGCATATATTATTATTTTTATTATTATTATTTATTTATTTCAGGCAACTAAGGCCCATAGATAAAATACACAAATTAAACATACAAAAATAAACTAATACATAATTGATAACAAAGTTAACATAAATCTATTTAGTACGTTGGGTCGGCGACGTATTGCGCTGAGTCGTGGTGTCATGTAACCTTCCGCGGAAACGCCGATACACGACACCCTTCGGCCAAAATTCTTCCTTCATGAAGGTCTCTAAATGATGAGTCGGAACCCGCACCACAAAAGATTTGAAATTAATCTTGTGACGCGACTCCAACTGCTCGACTCTCAGGGAGAATTTAGTCTTTATCTTTATGTACTCCACAACCTCTTCTGCCTTCGTGGAGTGATGCAGACGTGACACGTACAGCTGCGTCGACGGAATAGCGGGACGCAGCAACATGTTCGGCCCTGTCAGTGCGGAACCGCACTGATTGCGACAAGCAGACTTCTTCTTCTTCTTCTTCACCACTCGAACGAAGCCTTCTTCATCGGTCTGTCCTGGTCTTGTTACCGCTGGCAACGAGCTTCGAACTTGATCAGAGGGCCCATGGACACCCCTTGCTTGCTTGGGTTGCCGCTGATCTTTTGCAGGAGCAGCAATAACGGCAGCCGAGTAAGCACGTCCCGGTGTTGACGTGCTATTATTGGTCGGCGCCCCAACGATGGGAGACGCGGGGAGGGCGGTGCACGCTTTTGCATCGCTTGCAATGACGGCGGCCGGCGACGAATCAAATTTTGCTGACTCGAAACTCAGCTGCGATGCATTGAACGCGCCGTGACGTGTGTTTTCGTTGTTAGCTGGCTCGTGTGACCTACATACCGTGTTGCGTAAAACTGCCATCTCGGTACGTAGATCACTGATGGTAGATTGAGATGCTTCCAACTTCAACTGCATTTCGACCAGGCTTGACCTGAGGGTTGTGATGTCCCGCAGTAGCCTGGTGACGTCGACGTGGTCGAATATGACGGGAGGTAGCTTGCGCAAATCCTTCGCCACGAAAGTCGGCACGTCGTCCGGGTCGGTCTCCTTTAACACTTTAATAATGTCCTGGAGACTCCTCTGTCCTTTTTCATCCCTCCTACGGGACGGTATTCGGTCAGCCATATGTAGCGACTCGTACAGCTGTGTTTTTGCCCTGCGTATCTCCTCTTCATTGAAGTTGGACGTGCAGATCTGTATCACACTGACCTCGTCCATGAAATCCAGCTGATACTGCAGGAATGCCAGGACCTCGTTCGCCACAAGTTCTTCCGAACGCATGGTGGCAGCGGCACTTGCCGCGCTCGGCAATAATTAAATAATTTTCACGTTCAGTGTAGTCGCGTCCGATTGCAACGGCTGATCGCACTGCACTGATATAGTCAATCCAGTTGCACGTGGTATCATTGATGCCATGTTCCTTTGCAGCAGTGCGTATGGACTCAAATGTTGTCTTGTCAAAGGCTCCCTCTATGTCGAGGAAAGCCCCGACACATATTTCTTGTCCCTCTAGCGCAGCCTCGGCTCGACTCGCAAAGTCAAAGTCAAAGTCAAAGTCAAAGCACTTTATTTCAAGTAGGCCAGTTACAGGCACTTTTGAATTGTCAAAAGACAAAATAAAATATTACAAAATTATGGTGCTACAGTCCCAGTCACAAGACATAATAACTGTGAAAGTACCGTAGATGCCCATTCCAAGGCGTAGATCTCTATGGAGAAGAACGGGCAAGAAACTCCATGGACACTCTTTTTCAATTAGGTAATTATTACAAATCATTTGTTACATCATTCATGTTGAGATTACACATTATGTGAGAACGATGTAGCAAGTTAAAAGTGTCCATAGTAAATATAAAAAGACAATTCAGAAATAAAATTAGAATCAATTAAAATAAACCATGGCAGCTAAGAGATGACCAGTCCCAACCGACAGCGCCCGTTCACGAACATGACACATGTATCAGCACCATTCAGCTCAACCATTTTGAAGGGAGCTAAATGATCCGACACACGCGCCACCATCGGCGAGACATTTGAGTGGGCATGACATACTCTCAACCACCGGAGTCATTCAAGTCAATAGAAGACGTAGGTATCTAGACAATGATAGCTCTGAAGTACATGGTACTCACACAATGCTGGCTATGCTGCTATATAATACTAGAAAGATTAACTCTATATAATGCAAAGATAGTAGCAATCCTCATCAGCTCTGACAATAACAGTAAACGATACCTACGACAGTCTTACCAAAAAAATAAAATTTAAAAAATACACATAAAAACGAAATTAAAAAATAATAATATTTAACCTGACAGCAAGCTAATTTTGGTAAAAGAACACGAACATTGTCTTGAGTTCAACACAGCGACCAACTATGCTTATCATCTAAATAATCATTAATAGAATAGTATGCCTTAGAACAGAGATTAGCTTTTACCTTTGCTTTAAATGCGTTAAATGGCAAATCTAGAAAAGAAGACGGTAACTTGTTGTAAAAAGTTATACCAACCCCAACGAATGAACTATGCACCTTATGAAGTCGATGAAAGGGAGCTCGTAATTTGTCCTTATTTCTGGTGTTAAAGTTGTGAATATCACTATTGTTACTGTACAAATGAATGTTCTGCCTAATATATAAAATGTTGGCGAATATGTACTGTGAAGCCGCTGTGAGAATACCAATCTCTTTAAAAAAATCTCTTAGAGAAACACGCGCACCTAATTGGTAAATGGCACGAACAGCTCGTTTTTGAAGCACAAATATATTTTGAATATCAGCGGCTCTGCCCCACAGTAGAATACCGTAGGACATGATACTGTGAAAATAACTAAAGTAGACCAACCTTGCTGTATCAACGTCAGTGTATTGTCTAACCTTTCTGACGGCGTAGGCGGCCGAGCTAAGCCTACCCGCTAGGCTTGATATATGTGGCCCCCATTGAATTTTTGAGTCTACTGTTATACCCAGAAATGTTATACGCAACATGGTGCAATGCCGTTTCCGTAGATTTGCCGGGGCTGTAGGCGCATTGTAGTTTATGTAGAGGGAATACTTTCAGAGGACCCTCTCTTAAGTACCTGTCTACCAGTTTCTCCAGAGTTTTCAAGAGAAAGGATGATAGACTAATGGGCCTGTAAGCTTTAGCTTCTTCATAAGTCGGTCTACCCACCTTCGGTATAAAGGTGACTTTGACCTCCCTCCATGCTTTGGGTACGTACCCAAAGGCTATGCAGGCTCTGTAGAGCTTACTCAAATGGGGTATCAAAATAGATGCCCCTTCTTGCAATAGTATTGGGTAGATGCCATCTGGACCAGGGGATTTGAGTGGCTGGAAGCCCGCTAAGGCCAGCTTCAGTTTATTTTCATCTACCACTTTCTTTGCCGTGAGCCAGTTATTTTTGGACGTGTGCCTTGTAAGCTCGTCCCTTGTGACTGGTTCCTCTTCATCGCTATCGCGCAGTATACATTCTGGGAAGTGGGTCCTGAACATCACGCCCAGAGTGTCCTGTCCAGTTTCCGTGAGTTGCCCATTCTCATCCCTTACAGATGCTAGTGGGTTTGTCTTGGTCATGGACATTGCTTTGCACAACCTCATCCCATTTGGCAGAGTTTCGATGGAAGTGCAATGCTGCCGCCAATTAGTTCTTCTGGCCTTGCGTACCGCCGTGTTATACCTTGTTAGCATGCTATGATAGCCAGAAAAATCCTTCCTGGCTTTTGCATCATTAAAGGCCTGTCGTGTTTCCTGACGTATTTTGGCTACTTCAGGAGTCCACCATGGTACCTTTTTGCCATAGGCCTTCTTCTCTGGGCAGTTATCTTCCCATGCACCGATGATGCCTGCCTTGATTCTGTCCGCTTCAAATTCTATATCTAGTATGGAATTGAGCTTACCTTTAGGGCTCCCCAAATTTACTTTGAGGTCCCTCCTGTATGAGTCCCAATTTGTATACCTTGGGTTTCTCCTTCGTCTAGTTTCGGCTTCTCCCGCCGTCCTAAACCTAAAGCATATATAATTATGGTCAGACAAAGAGATTTCGTCCGATACATGCCAATTTTCGATATGAGCGCTGGCCCTGTTTGAAGCCAGCGTAAGGTCAATAACTTCAGTCCTCGCAGAAGTCCTAAAAGTAGGTTTATTGCCTACGTTAAGGATTTGTAAAGAAGAGCTTACCACAAAGTCCAACAAATCCTCCCCTCGTTTGTTGACATCCGAGCTGCCCCAAACGACGTGGTGTGCGTTCGCATCGCAACCAAGTATCAGGTCAAGGTTCTTTTGGTTGCCGTAATCAACCAGTCTTCTGATTAGTGGTGTTACTGGTTCTTTTTGTTCATATGGGAGATAGGCAGAGGCAAGGATGATTCTCCTTTTCTCTGTTCCCGTCCCCACTTGGATCAAGGTTGTTGTGAGATCCCTGTAACAGAAAGTACGTAAGGGCATTGCCTCTATACCGCCCCTGATATAGATGCAAGTCCTCGCGTCATTAGTTGGACAGTCATAGAGCACTATGCCTCCTGTCCCACCTAAGCCTTTTATAGTCCCCTTATACAGATAAGGTTCCTTCTATATACTATGAAGCAATGAGGTATTTGCTTGCAGGAAGTCGATTAATTTGCGGTGAGTGTTTTTTCATGAAGAGGTGAAATTGTTTCTTTGATTGTTTCATTAAGCCGCACGGATCGACTTCAAGTTAACCTTGCCTCGGCAAGCAAAGGTCGCTGCAAAAATAAAGTGTATTATGCCGGACGGAACGGGACGATAAGTTCGTTTCATACAAAATGCTCCGTCGCCGTCCAGTCTGTACACCCGTGACATATATTCTAGTCAACAAGTGCTTTTTAGGTTATAATTTTTCGCCTTCTCTGAAAATTATGATTGAGGTGTCATTAGATTCAGAATGGCATGTAGATAGTTTTTGAGAAAATGCTTAAGTAAAAAAAAGGGGGTTTGATTTTTCGTCAATATCTCAAAAACTATTCAAGATAATTCAAATTTGATAAAAGATTCAAAAAGCGGAGACAATTTCCTAAATAAAAGTTTTGACTACCGGAACTGTAGGACCAATATTTATAATTTTCCCAGAGGGTTGAAAATACGCCTGAAAACGGGTACTCCGGCTTGCACAAGCCTCGCCCCCTTCGGACCTTTAATGAATACATATTATTTCACATCACACATCACATCATCAGCCCATTAATGTTCCCACTGCTGGGACACAGGCCTCCTCTCTGAGAGGGAATGGGCCGTAATCCACCACGCGGGCCCAGTGCGGGTTGGTGGATGTCACATGTCTTCGAATTTTTGGTTCTAGGATATGCCGGTTTCCTCACGATGTTTTCCTTCACCGTTCATATTGTTTAAACTTAATGAATATGAAAATTAAAAATTGAAAAATTCAGGCACCTGCATGATAGATCAATGAACAATAATCCGTTTTTCAATAAGTTATCCATTAATTAATTAACAAAGTTTTGTAGTACGAACATTAACATTGCAAGTGCGATTATTGTTAAACTATTAATCTGAGATTTTTTCCTTTCGTGGAGCTATTTTTCAAAGGTCTTAGAATAGATTCCCTTTGGAAAAATTAAAAAAAATGTTAATTTTCGTTTTGTTATTAACAATTTACTGAAGTAAAAATTATAAAGCTTTATTAAACATTTTGGCCAGTGTTGTGTGTAGAAAAGTGAGGGTAGACGAAGAATTGTCTGCCCTAACGGAGCCAGTACATCGAGACACCAGTCTACCCGGGACCACTGTCGTTGCAACACGGCTGTAACGTCGGGTGAAATAGGTAAATAAATAATCGAAATCATCGCGTTAAATTCCCGTGATATATTGTTTTTCAGTTACGGCAGTCAGATAGACAGTTGCTCCATGTAAAATACTGTTATTCATCTGCGTCCGGTTAGACTGGAAACTGACATTAACATAGTTGTGATAAAACTAGTCAGATTGAATGATGACATTATTATGTTTGTCAAAAATAATCTTTGGAAATACTGAATTCTTTCGGCAAATTCTTCCACAGATAAAACTGCACTTTTGCCTAGTGCCACAATATTCATCATATCAGCCGAAAGACCTCCACTACTAGACATAGGTCTCCCCTAAGCTTCGCCACATTGACCGGTTCCGTGCGGCCCGCATCCAAGGGATCCCCGCAACCTTCACCAGGTCATCGGTCTACCTGGTAGGAGGCCTTCCAACGCAATGCCTTCCGGTTTGCGGTCGCCACTCCAGAACTTTTCTGCCCCATCCGTTCTGTGAGCAATGTGACATGCCCACTGACACTTAAGGCGCGTCCCCGAGCAAAACGCCGCGCTAGTCGAATTTTGTGCATTTTTTAAGAGCTATCTACTCTTTATTTAAAAAGAAATATCAATTAATAAAAATACATTAAATTTCTACATCATGTTGATTCTAAAATTGTAGTACACTTTGTTTTTTAAAGATGTTTATGTGTCACTAATCTCCTGCCAAGAAAACCATAAAAATGTGAAATAATTATTGATAGCATGCATCTCCTCGTAAAGTATTCATTAATTATTTTTTATACTAACACTAATGGAAAGACAATTTGATAACGAACATTTTGTAAGTTTTATTTTTTTCAAAAGACCAATGTTCGATTTTATAAAGATTTTATTCTAAAATCTGGGCGTATTCACTACCGTAATTTATGCGCCACCAGTGCCGCTAGGCCAATAGGAATGCTCATATCTCATGCTGATTTTTTGGTCAGGGTACGGCCTTAAGTTAGGCAATTCTTTGGGCTATGTCGGTAACCCTGGTTCTCTTGCGGATTTCTTCATTTCTGATTCGATCACGCAAGGAAACTCCGAGCATAGCCCTCTCCATTGCCCTTTAGGTGACTGTAAGGTTTCTTATGAGGCCCATTGTGAGCGGCCACGTCTCAGAGCCATAGGTCATAACTGGCAACACACACTGCTCCTTGACTTTCGTCTTGAGACACTATGGTAAGTAGAACGAGAAGATACCGCGCAAGATCCCGAATGCTAGACACGATTCCCATTCGTTCATTATATATTTTGGAAAAATGCAAACCTTTGGTATTTGGTTTGAAATAAGTTAGTATCTATACTAATCTATACCTACTCATATTACAACTTACTAATATTATAAAAAAAAACCTAATAGGCAAGTTGTTTAGTAAGTTGCACATAGCGCCAGAATATATTACCCGAATATCATGAAACTTGAACATAACCGGTGAAATGAGAGATATGCGTACTGGCGTGATGTTATGTTATGAAATGGTAAAAACAATATACAGACATGCAATTTGCCGTTAGTTTATTAAAGAGTTCTGTTGTATATCTTCGAATTTCTTCATCAGATCTTCACCAAATTAAAATGGGACCAATTTCGGAACATACTCCTACAAAAAAAAAAATCGGAATCGGTCCACAATTGACGGAGATGTAGGTGAACATACATAATGTCGAACATAGAACTTCCTCCTTTTTGGGAAGTCGGTTAAAAATTTGAAAGTTTGGATGGATGTGTGTGTGGGTGAATTTTTGTTACTCAATCACGCCAGAACGGCTAAACGGATCTGTATGAAATTTTGCACAGAGATAGATTATAGTCTGTAATAACACGTAGGCTACTTCTGATCCCGGTATAATGTGCCCTTGCGATAAGAAAACATTTTTTTGGTGGAAAGGGGGTTTTTTAATTTATATGGTGAACCAATAATTTCTCAAGTAAGGCTATTCGCAGTACTAATATACGCAGACGAAGTGGCTGACAAAATCTGGTATCGTTATTAACTGATCTTACAATGGTCTTAGCGCGAGTGCAAAGTTATATACTGCTAACGGCACTATTAGTACACTTTGACGATTCATGGCCCTTTGTAATCCACAGCCCTACGGAAATGACCTACATAGGTTACTTTGTATCCATTTTCGAAATTAAGGGAATGATATTGGCTTTTTTGCATTTCCTTTCACAACGCTTAGTGTATCAAAAATCGTGGCGATTGTAGCAAGTTGAATCAACTTGAACACATGATTTTGTTGGGGTTTTACAGTGAATCAATTTGCAGAGCTATTTGTGATCTATGTTGGGATCGACTTTCAATCTAGCCGGATACATCTGAATACTTGTATTTAAGTCGACGACTGTCGCCAACGACTTTGAGGGAACAAAACGCGCACTGGTTTCACACCCACGTGACCCAAAATTTTGTAGTTTTTGTACTTTACTTATCATTCTATGACTTAAAAAAAAATGCCTCAGATCAAAATGTAGATAATGAAATTGTCTCTGAGATGGTATCGATTTCATTGAAATACGCCCAGCGGTTTTGGTGTGGTTGTCGTGTTATCATCCGATTTGAACATAACTTTACAAATTAATTATGGGTGTTTGTGTATGTGAAATTATATGTTTGTAAATGCACCCACGATACAGGAGGAATTCGTAGTGTGGGGCAAAGTTTAAAAAAAAAAAAAAAAACACCATTTTATACGAATAAAACTCAAAATATTCTTAGATCAAATTATTAAGACAATGCTCTAATGCAACCTTTTCTTTTTCCCAAAAAATCACGACTAGCCGTTTAGACGTGATTCTCATTTTAAAATCGAAGGGCGCAGATAACCCTGAATAGCTATTCAGGGTTATCTGCGCCTTAACATGGAGTGACTGAATTACACAACCAAGTAACTTGTGTGTCGTTAACAAAAAGGAGAATAACTTAACGTCGCATCAATACGTATCATTTTGTTTTAAAATAATAAGCCGTTTTAGTGTGAAAAGGTAACACACAGACAGAGTAACATTCGCATTTATAATATTATATACTAGCTTTTGCGAGCGGCTTCACCCGCGTGAAAATATATAAAAGAATCCGAAAAGGTAAAAACATTTGAATTACAAAATACGGAAAACTGCAGTTGTCGATATCGAATTGGTTATTTTAAATATTTAGTAAGAAAAACTTAAGAATGAAATTTTGACTAGATTGCTTGTAACGAATCACGCTGAGCACACGTACTTATCCCCAACGATACTTGAAAATTGTTGTAACCGGCCAGTTTGTTAACATATTCCCAGGATAAAAACTAACTATCTCCATACCAAATTTCATCTGAATCGGTTCAGCCGTTTTAGTGTGAAAAGTGTTTTCTTATCCCAAAGGAACATTATACCGGGATGAAAAGTCGCCAGAATATACTCTATCTCTGTGCCAAATTTCATCCAGATCCGTTCAGCCATTCTGGCGTGATTGAGTAACAAACATAAATCCATTCATTCAAACTTTGCATTTATAATATTTATAGTAGGAAGTATGGCAAAACTATTTTTGGAAAAAAAAAAGCTTTTTACTCTATGACAAATATGTGTGCGAAGACGATCAAATAAAGAATCGTTAGTCATAGTCTTTTGATGGCTATTTTTAATGGTTTGTATGTTTTCACTTCTTGGTAATTTAAATTATAATATTTACAAAGTATGATGATTAGTTTAGGTCTGCCATTAATATTTTCTTACTGCGATATCACCTTTGATATTCCGACTGTGAAGACTTTTTATAATTATTTCTTCTTCTATATAAATCATTCAACAGCTTCTGTTCGCGGCTTGGCTCTTTCTGCAAAAGTGCAGTTAGCAGAAAAAACAAAATCTTAAACTAAAAAATTTATTTATTAAAAAATATATTTTTTAAAACAAGCTTTTTTCGTATTCTTCTCAGTAGACCCTTTCATTTGATACCCATATCATGGCAGCGCACAAAAAATAACTAGACCGCAATCTTGAGCCGTCCGCCATATTGTATTTAGAATGACGTCACTTAGCTAACAATGCATTGTCATCCAAACTTAACGTGTACTCAAAATTTCATCTTAATCGGTGGAGGATAACTGCTTTAAAATTCAGCTGCAAGATTTGACCCGAACACACTCACATACATACATACAAACATACATACATACAGTGCAAGTTAATTAAAAGCTTGTAAAAACTACTACTACTAGGTTACTTCTAGGCAAGCGTGCTACACCTTCGCCCACATCATCGCTTACCATCAGGTGAGATAGTGGTCAAGCGCAAGCCTATTTACGATAAAAAAAACTAAGTATACATACATACATACATACGTACATAAACTCACGCCTTTTTCCCATGGGGGTAGGCAGAAACTACAGAACGCCACCTGCTACGATCCTTACATACTTCTTTTGCTTCACTCACATTCATACATCTTGTCATACACACACGCCGGTTATGAGTACTGCGCACCTTGCCTTTCTGAAGAACATCACCTATAAGGTCTATGTATGTCTTCCTAGGGCGTCCCCTCCCGGCGTTTCCATTCACGTCTGCCTTGTAAATACCTTTCGTTGGTCGCCTATCATTCATCCTCTCAACATGGCCAAACCATCTTAACATACCTCATTCCTCAATCTATCATTTAAGGTTACACCACACATACTTCGCAAGGACCGCATTTCTACTGCATTAATCCTACTTTCATGTCTGTTTTGCCATACCCAACTTTCACTTCCATACATAAGTGTAGGCACCAGCACGCCGTTGTGAACGGCGAGTCGAGCTTCCGGAGACATCGATTTGCTGGTCACAACGGCATGTATAGCACCATTCACTTTAATCCCTGCATTCACTCTCCTTTCCACATCCTCTTCAATCTTTCCATCCCTTGTGAACATACTTCCCAGATATACAAACTCGTTCACTTGCTCCACACTCACTAAGTATAGTCCGGTCAAATTAGACATATCAAAGTGCATTAATTCGCATAGAGCTGAAAATTGGTACGAATGTTCGGAACACCATTACAAATGAAAAGTAAAAAGTCCCGATCGATCCCACACTTGCAAAAAAATTTATTCAAGGTCAAAGTTCGCAAATATGGGTTTTTGCGTTTTATAGCCGAACTGTAAGTTTTATGATAAAAATAGGTCAAAAAAACTTGAGAGGTGTCAAGGGACACCCGGATGGATCGAAGTTCCTTTAGTATATATATATATACGTATACACATATATATATGTATATACTCTCTCGACTTCGTAAACACAACAGCGTATAGGTTAGGAACACGCACGAAACACGCGCACGCCGCACGGCTTACAACTATAGCAAAAAGTGTCGTTCCAACTTTTCGTCTTAATTTTGCCGTTTAGCCCCCTTTCGCAACGCGCGATAAGGAACTTCGTTCCAAAAATTGTAGATTATGCAATTACGTCACCGTTTCTGAGAAAGTTGTATTCTTCTTAATATGCACAGGTACTTGGCGCGTTTTTTTTTCCTTTTACATTTCATTTATAATTGTGTTCCGAACATTCGTACCATTTTTCAGCTCTATGCGAATTACTGTAAACCTACCCCTATTTTTTGGTCTAATTTGACCGGACTAATAAATTAATCACGTTTTTGCATAAAAATAAAACAAAACTCACATGTTGGGAAGAGTAGAAAAAAATACATGTATTCCAACTGATTGGGATATCCAGTTGGGACAGATGAACATATCAGGGCTTCGCTCGCGTGAAAAATGCTTTTTTATCCCAAGGGACATTTGGATGTCTACAGGACCCGGTCTTTCCTTATACCAAGTTTCATACGTTAAACAGTTATGACATGAAAAGGTAACAAAGAGACAGACAGACGGAGTTACTTTCTTATTTATATCACTAGCTGTTCCCCGCGGCTTCACTCTCGTGGACCACCCTACAGGACCCGTTTTCGGGATTAAAAAATAGCCTCTGTCACTCAGGAATAATGTAGCTTTCTATTGGTGCTTTTTTTTATCGGCCCAGTAGTTTCGGAGCCTTTTAGGTACAAACAAACAGAAAAATCTTTCCTCTTTATAACATTGGTATAGATTAGTAGGATAAAATAATAATAGCTACTAGCTTTTGCCAGCGGCTTCACCTGCGTGAATGTCGAAAATTATCCCGAGGGAACATATTCCCGGGATGAAAAGTATCCTGTGTGCTATTCCTGACTATAATTTATCTCCGTGCCAAATTTCATCCAGATCCGTACAGCCGTTCTGGCGTGAATAAATAACAAACACACTCACACACTTTTGGCGTTGTAATATTATAGTATGATTACTCGTATCAAAATCGAAAAGATTGCATACGCTGAGAGGTCAGGAGGTTAAGCGGACTATCGAGTGACCTTCAGCGAAGTTCAGTGTCCATTATTTGATAAAAGACTTCATTAAATTTTGATTCCAAACACTAGGGTGCTTTTCCACTAGAGATGTGTGAGGTAGCTAGGCGGTGCGAGGATGTGTATCTGCGCTGTGAAAATATTTAATTGTTTCCACCAAAGCACTGCGAGGTGCTTGCGCGGCGTGAATGCGTAGGCAAGGTGTGTAGCTTGGTGGTGCGGGGTCCACACTCTGCACCTTGCTCGTATCTCTCCTTTTTTCAACAGACTTAAAAAAATGAGGTTATTGTATGAATAAATAGCTTTTTTTGTGGGGAAATCCTCATGGGATTTAATTTCATGGGGACCTTCGTCAGGGTAAAACGGAGGGTTATGTCGAACCCCAACTAAGACCCCACAGTTCCTATCGCTACCATGAGTCTGGGGCCTGGGATGCAATTAAATTCACACGCACCCCCGACCGCATGGGCAAATACCTAGCTCCACTAGCCCATTCCACCAGAGCTTCGCTAAGCGAGGCTAGGAAAATGAAGCCATCCCTTTTGGGGAATTTTTCCTTGCGCACCGCCGCCGTAGAAAAGGCCTTATAATGCTGAGTGACCTCAAGTGTCCTTTCCATCTATTATTTGAAAACAGAATTTCATTATTTTTGTACTTCAAGCTTCATATTTATTTGACGTTTGAATAAATTGGAAACCGTTGTCCTTTGTTTGCGGTTACAATGCAATGATTTATTATACTGTGGCTTCGGATGTGAACGGTCTATGTCAGGATGCTAAGATTGTGCAATCCGGTTTTATTGCATCCAATGGAACCGGATTGAAATAATGTATGCATGTTGGTAGATATGGTTAAGTGAAGATGATCCATTTCTCGCTTGTATTTTGTGTTAAACTATAAAACTGTGCCTACCCTTCGAGGGCTTTTAACGCTGTCAACGTGGCTGAATTTTTAACCGACTTCGCAAAAAGGAGGAGGTTATCAATTCGATTGTATTTTTTTTTAATGTTTGTTACCTCAGAACTTTTTATTGGGTGAACCAATTTTGATGATTCTTTTTTTATTCAAAAGCTGGTGTTTGTCATGTGGTCCCATTTAATTTTCATCAAAATTTGATGAAGAACTTCGGAGATATACATCAGAAGTCTTCAATAAATGACGGAACATCACTGCTCACACACACACAGCTGAAATCGCATGTCTGTTTATTGTTTACACCATTTTATAACATAACATCACACTGGTACGCTTTAAAGGGCTACGCAGGTATGAACAGTTTACCCTGGTATACTCTCAGTCCACCGGTTTTTATGTTTATTTAAGTTTCATGTTATTGGGTTAATCTATTCTGGCTTGACTTTGGGCGTTATAGGTACCTAGCCTATAGAACTGGTCCAATAGGTACCACAACTAAAAATTGAAAAATAAAAATCTTTTTTACTAAAATTACAACCGACTTCCAAACAAAAACACTACAAAGTGAAAAATAACTTCAATTTCGAAAGTCGGTGTCAAAAAACGAAGAAATGAAAACAGGAACACCGACTTCCGAGTCGTAGTCGGTTGTAATTTTTGGTAATAACAAATATAAATTAGGAATGATCAATGCGATGAAGAAGCTAGCGATGAAGATTAGGGGCTTTTGGAGTACCTATTGTATCATATAAACATATTTTTGCCCTTGTCTCATGTTACTTGGTGTCGGCAAAAGTTTTCTTCTGGTTTTTCAAATTTGCAGTCACTCCCTTTTCTATCACAATCCATTCATGTTCTGCTCAATCAAAATTTCTACCATGGGAATAGGTCGATAACCTTCAGAACGCACCTTGCTACGATCATTATTTTGTCAATTTATTTAATGTTATTAGTAAAAAAATGTTTTAGATACTAAATTAATCATACTAACATAATACATATAATTAATCTGTAGAATAGTCGTTTATTTATTTCTAAAAAGAATTGTCACCAACAGAACCCTCGCCAGCATTTCTTGAATTTTTGGCAAACATTCAAAATGCATCACGTAAAATGTACGAAACAAATGTAGATAACTTTTATCCATAAAAACCGTCCAAGTGCGAGTCGGACTCGCGCACGAAGGGTTCCGTACCATTATCGCAAAAAACGGCAAAAAAAACACGTTTGTTGTATGGGAGCCCCATTTAAATATTTATTTTATTTTGTTTTTAGTATTTGTTGTTATAGCGGCGACAGAAATACATCATCTGTGAATTTCAGCTGTCTAGCTATCACGGTTCATGAGATACAGACTGGTGACAGACGGACAGACAGACAGACGGATCGCGGAGTCTTAGTAATAGGGTCCCGTTTTTACCCTTTGGCTACGGTACCCTATCAAACGTTAGATGAATTTAAGTGTTCAAAAAGTAAAATACCACAACACAAAATCGTTTGAACTGAAAACCTATCCGTTTTATTGCAATTTTGGATTATGGATTTTTATTTGAAACGGTTGCAATTATATCGTTATTTTATACATTCTACCCTTCCTCGATATTTTTTATTGATTCTATGTAGGTCAGTTTAACACCTTAAAATCGATAAAATTCTACATAAGTACCTATACACTTAATGTTATTCAAATTCAAATTTATTGCATCCATACTGTACAACGTGTGGTAAATATAATAAATAAATAATATGATAGAAACAATATGGAACCTGTCGGGCACAGTAAATTCTAGTTACTGTTAGTGTCTAGGAGAGGAGAATAATTAGCGCATAATTTTTAGGGTTCCGTGCCCAAAGGGTAAAAATGGGACCCGTGTATATCAACCGTGATAGCTAGACAGTTGACATTTTCACAGATGATGTATTTTAGTTGACGCTATACAACACATACTACAAATAGAACAAAATATATATTTAAGTGCCGTTTTATACGATAATGGTACGGAACCCTTCGTGTGCGAGTCAGACTCGCACTTGGCCGGTTTTTTTTCCTTATTAACATTTCATTTATCGATTCCCTGTCAATCTGTTTTTAACACCCGACGCAAAAACGACGGGGTGTTTTAAGTTTGACGTGTGTGTGTGTGTGTGTCTGTCTGTGGCATCGTAGCTCCCGAACGGATGAACCGATTACGATTTTGTTTTTTTTTTGTTTGAAAGGTGAATTTTTCGAGTGTGTTCTTAGCTATGATGATGTCATAATTACGTGTTTTGATAGATTGTTGATTGAAGCGTGTATATTATATGTAGTTTAAAAACTCGCGTCGGATAAAATAAACTGCTGTAAACGTTGCCGGTTTCCCGATGCGAGTACGAGGCTTATTTTTTGCTTTTTAGAGGTTTTTGTGTCGGGTTTATTTTAATTTTAAATTTTGCTTTGTTTAAGTAATTAATTTTCCTTTATAGACAGACAACTGCACAGTCTCAACCTAAACCACTGGGTCTAGAAGCATAAAATCATTCTTAAGATTATTTGCCTATTTAGTCAAGCATTTATGAATTTCTATTTAAGGGATTAGTTATTGTTTTGCACCTGGATAAATAATAATTACTGTAACTCTGAAGAAAACTTTTTGACCACAATAAGTGGCACTTAGGTACTACACTAGTTTTTAAATAAGTTATTTTCATCTTAAGGGTACACTAGTCGACGGCACGAACTATTTCGTGCGCGGGGTTAAAGTGCATTTTATATCAACCGACAACACGTGCGGCAGAGATAGATGCTGTGATGAGCAGTAGGAAGCAAGTTCGCGCACGAATACACACTTTTGCAAATTTGTAGCGAAATGGATAATGATTTAGGACGAAACCGAGCGCGCGAAATTTATAAACAGACCTTTGGCAGTCTAGATATCATGAAAAAACGACTAAATCTATCTGTTCAAAATAATATTATTTGCATTGTTGAACTACTAATATATCCCTGTATGGAGGCCGTTTTGCAATTTTCCGTCTTCGTATGGTATTTATTTGCGCCCAAAAATGCGTTAAAATTAGTGTCGAAATGTCGAACTTTCGACGCTCATAACTTTCAAATATATGTTATTTTGTTTCCATACAGGGCACACAGGGTACATATAGATAATGATGAGACAAATTGATATATTTTTTTTTATTTTGAACGTACATCGACAAACAGTAGAGTAATTGCCACACTACGTTTGTATGTATAGTAATGATCGACTAGTGTAACCTTAAGGGCCTACACCGCTTTTGTCCCGTAAATCGGTTACTTTCTAAAATATACTCCTTAGTAACGGCTAGGTTAAAAAGAAAATATTATTGATTCATGTACATTATTTATGAAATGTGTTTTTTTTCGTGTAACTAATAGTTTTGTTTTAATAAAATGATTAATAACAATGGCTAGAATCTTAATCATCTTATCTGAAATAGCATAAATGTAAATCAAAGAATATTTTGCAAACAAAACTGTCCAAAAGAAGGCTCAATATTGATATACTGGCTCCGAGCGGCCGCACGGCCAGTACTGTGTTAACATTGGGGAAAATAAACGCCTTAACTACGAGCTCCTCTGTTGATTATTCTTATACAGACATTTAAAAACATTGCTTACAGACGAAACCGTATTTTTCAATTGCGTGGGGCAAATGAAAAATACGGTTTCGTCTGTAAGCTCCAAAACAAACACCAATTCTCGTTCTTTGATCTCGAACGTTTCTAAGTTTAGATCCAATCTACATTGCATAATGGTTAAGAATACAATCCATTTTAGTTAGTATTATATGGATTGTATTCTAATTACAGATTGGATGCCTAAGGCATTCTCTAAAAGTCAACCAAAGGAGAAATACGCGTTCACCATACAATAAACACGGCGTTTTTAATGTCTCGCGCAGTGATTGCTCCTGAAGATAGCCGACCGTATAGCGAGCTATCTTCGGTTTATTAGGTCCTATATACGTATGACTAAATTGTACACTGTCGGGCAACTGATATAAATCCGACGACTGACGAAACACGAAGTTTGCCTACTGTAAGAAAATGTGTATACCCATAACAGTTGTCAGTAATGTAAATTATTATTATTGTAAATTGTAATTGACAATGTCATAACTGTTATAAGAAAGTGACATAGTGGGCTTTAGAGACATTTATCGTGAGTTAATTCAATGAAAGCCAATCCATCACTATGTCAAAAGCATATTCGGCGGCGTGGTGAGCAGATTCCCATGTTTCTCTAATTATGATAAGCGCAGTGTCGTCTGCATATACGAGTATCTTGCAGTTTAGGATTGACAGCTGGCACAATATGTTTACAAATAGAAGAAAAAGGGTAGAACCCAGCACGCTGCCCTGTGATATGCCAAAGTTTAGATTCTCATCGCCACTGATGTAGTTGTCTACCTTAACTCGTTGGTTACGGTTTGTTAGATAGTCTCGAAAGAGGTTTAGAGCAATGTCTCTTATTCCCAAGCTTTCTAAACCATGTAGAAGGATCGGAGTAGACACCGTGTCGAAAGATTTGGCTAAATCAAGACATAAACCTATAGTTTTAGTTCAGGTATCAAGATTCTTAACAATTTGGTGTGTCAATTCAAGAACAACATCCTCTGTTGATACGCCTCTTCTCAAACCGTATCGGTTTTCTTTTGTTCAGGACCTTCTCCATAATTTTGGACAGTGTAGTGAGTACAGATATAGGCCTATAGTTCTCGACACGGCCACCATCCCCACTCTTAAATGCTGGTGTGACTAATGCCTTCTTAAAAGTGTCGGGGAAACTCCCTTATTAGATGCATAAATTACAGACATGCGTTATTGCTGGAACAAGTACATGTCTGGCCGACTTAATAACTAAGGCTGGTATTCCATTCGTGACCTACTGCACAATTATGTTTTAATTATGTAATTATGTTTTCTATTTCTGAGAAATTTGTTTCTAGTACATACGAATTAATTAAGCTGTCAAATTAAATATCCATTAGAACAAAGTTCCATAAAAACACACATCTTTTTAAATAGCATTTTTATTAAAAGCATGCTCTAAAGTCTAACTCAACATGTTGACCATTAAAAATAATAACCTTAATAAATATAAACATGAACTTTTTCATTAAAAATCCAATTTGGAAAATAGTCCTTCATAATGGACCATTATCAAGAGCTATGATTTCTGAGGGTTTTAATAATTTAGCGACTAAAGCGGTCGGACTGTCGAGCGAGAGGTTTTACGGTCGAACCCTAAATATTTTCTGACTAAAACTAGATGTAAGATGTTGTAGAAAAACAAGTAACAAGACCTTCATTATAGCAAGATTACTCTTATTGTCTCCAGCGGGAGTATTACCAACTAGTTTGATATGTGACAAGAAAATAATGAGCTTTTAAGCTTATATCTTGGGCGTATCTAGTCCTAATAAAATCCGGGCAATTGGAACAGCTTTTTTTCTTTTTCAGAAAAATAATCCTACTTCCTATCCTACAGAGAGCAGTGACGGCCCTGTAATTGCGGCCCCGACTTACAAGTCGTGGGTTTGAACCCAAGCAGGCGCATTAGGGATCTTCTTGATGGCGTCATGTAATTTAGATTGTGTCGATATTGCGGACGTATATTCTAAGAAAGTTTCAAGTGCAGATCACGTCGCTTACTTTGTGTAATTTATTTCTTCACCACTGCTCTCAAAACGAAGAAAGAAAGCATAGTGAGAAACAGTACCCTAAAACTGTAAATTCGAAGTAATGTGACATCTACCAACCCACACTATGCCCGCTTGGTGGATTACAAACTGCAGTGGGAACATTATAAACTGATAATGCAAATTAGCTATCCTAAGAATATTATTAAAATTTGTTCGATGTTTGTTTAATAATTGTAAATTAATTTACATAGTAGGTACCTCTGTCTTTGTGATTTATTCAACTCGCGAGAATTTCGAGGGATGGTAAAATTAATTATACAGTAAAATATTCTCTACTGGATCACAACATCTTATTTTGTGTCTTCATTCTAGCAAGTACATAATTAGATTTGATGTGTAATCTGCGTATCCTGACAGCTTCGCCCTGACGGTTTTTCAGTCCCTCTCTCTTTAAGTCAAGAGTGAAAAGGTTACTTCTAGGCAAGCGTGCTTTATCGTCGACCACATATTAGCTTACCATCAGATTGTCGTCAAACGCAACCCTATCAAGAATTTAAAAAATGTGTAGACCATGGTCTAAACCGGCATGTCCTAGAACCAAAAAAATCGAAGACATGTGACATCCACCAACCCGCACTGGGCCTGCGTGGTGGATTACGGCCCATTCCCTCTCACAGAGAGGGGGCCTGTGTCCCAGCAGTGGGAACATTAATAGGCTGATGATGTGTGTGTGATGTGATGGTCTGAGCCTGAATTAGGACAAGAAACTTGACTATTATTACCCCGAGATTCTAGACAGTGTCATTATAGTCAACGATGGCAATGTGTCGAAATGCCAAAATATAAGGTTAGCGTCAGAATGGCTGGTTGCCTAAGGCAAGCGGCTCTGAAAGTATATTCAAGAATTGCTACCCAATTGCTTATATTTGCTACATTTCTTCAATAATTGCTACAAATCATAGATTCAGAGAAATTTTAATATTTTTTTGACCAGCCATTCTGACGTCAGGATGGCTGGTCGCCTCCGTGTTCTGCATGAAGGACGCAGAAATTCTAAAAGTTTGTTGTATCAATAATTGCTTACTAATTGCTTCTTTCACGAATTTAAGTTCGAGCTTCGTACATACATTGGGTAAAAAAATAGAGCTTTTATTAAAATTTGTATGAAGAAGTGCCTTATAATTTGGAAAGGCAACAGTTTACTACAGCGTCTTGTTCAAATCGTGCAGGCGCTCACAATTATGGGTCACCCACCACATTGACGCGGAATTAGTGCCCCATTTGTCTCGCTTCCAGCGGATCCCCGCAACCTTCACAAAAACGAATTGATCATTTATGATTTACCTACACAAAAACCCAAAAAAGTGGAAAGGTTTCTTCTTTGTCAATAGAGTAATAGTATGTGAGTATACTATTTGAATAGCGAAAACTGCGCAAATGCGGGGCTCGATTTTGATGAAAACTAAAAGTGCATCATTGGACTTTAGGAAAATCAATATTCCTAGCCAGGAAACGAACCCGTTGATTGTGGAAAAATATGCTGTTATAACTCTTGCCGATAGTGTCGCTAATAAGGATCAAATTGTGAGAAGTAAATGAGTGAGAATGTATATTTCAAGATAAGTTGGTATATCTGTCGCATTTATTTAAATCTGCGGTTCCACAACGCAATATTCCGCAAAATTAAAAGTAATAAATGATCCTGTTCTTCAGGTATCTAAGCTACAAGTACTTCTCTGCCGAATTTAATCAAAATTCTCTAAATCCAAGTGACGAAATTGACACAAATGTCGTGTTCTTTTAGATTAAAGATGTAAATCAAGGGTCTTTCAACTAAAGCTATTTATTTTAGTTCATTCTTCTAGGTCTTAGAATATTTTAGATATTTAACTAAGTAAATCTATCTGACTTCTGCTATATTTTTCCGTATCAAATCAATCTGCCCGCCTTTTCCCAATTATTTTGGGGTTGGCTTCCAGTGACATGGAGCGGCTGCCTATCTGACCTCCGCAACCCAGTAACTGGGTAAGACTCAAGATCTCCCTTGGCAAGACTGGCGCCAGATTTCTTGAATTCTTGCTACCCGTACCGACTATCAAAGATCTGCAAATAGCCGAAATAATGGTGCTAAAAATGTTTACAAACATTAGTAAACATTTTCTATACAAACATTTGATCACAATGTTAAGAAAATGATTTCATAATAGGTAATGTTAGTAAACACAAAATTGTTATTAAAAAAATTTAAAACAAAAATATTTTTTTTTCATGTTTAGAAAATGTTTGTAAACATTTTGAACCCATCATAATTTTCATACAAACGCTCGTACGTGATTATGCCGTTGTAACACATATATCTCTGTTTTTTTTAACTAATAGGTTCTTGTGCAGTTACAATGAAAGCAAAAAAATATTTGGAGAAACAAATTCAGTACAAGGCTCCAAAAATCTCTCATACATTGTAAAAGTAAAGAAAACATCCTGATAGAAATCTTGCACATGTAATGAATATTCTCATTGACAAATATTTATTTCACAACCTTGTAAGACTTGTATTCAAAAACACGTATTTCCTGGAACAAGACTTATGAAATTTTCGAACACTATTGTTTGTTCAATGTTATCACGTTTTCACTTGCTCACATTGCTTGTTCGATTGCGCTGGATGCAACAAAAAGCTTTTCGACTATGCTAAATACAATATGCACAAAGTATTTGCTCAGGCACGTATGAATCTCGGTTTGTTAAAGTCACCCATCCACGGATCGACCTTGGCAACCGTTGCTTAACCTAGATTTCAATAGTCCTTTCTAACCATATAATTTTTACACAATCCATTCATCGACCCTCCTCAAAACTTTTTTGTGCCTTTGAGTTTGTGCCTAATAAAGTTATTTTCTTTGTAGCCTCTATCATGACCACGGAGCACACAACCAGTGGAGAGAGCATCGGCACGTTTTTGTTCTAAATCGAAGTCACCAAGTAACAGCGGGGGCAGAGGTAAGCTTCCCCCGCTGTGATTGGGTGACAGATTGACAGCCAAATGACAACTGATTCTCTAGGGATTCCAAAAAAGTAATAATAACAAAATCGATATCGATAATTTTTTATCGATATCGATATTGTTTTTTTTTTTTTTTGTAGTTAGTACTTAGAAGTTAAACAATAAGTAAGTTATGCTTATTTTTTAACTTATTATTAGTCTATAAGGATTTCTTTGGGATACAGACAAACAAAAAAACGAATTTCTTAAAATATTCGGTACGTATAATAAACATTTATGATAAGGTAAATACGGGCTAGACAATAACAAACAAAAGGACGTACACAGCTGTAGTTCTTATTATTTTTTATATGCTTATTAAGCCTTACATATCGACATAATCATCGTGATGCTGCAGACAGCAAAGCGAACCATCCAGAAATAAATATATTTGATTTTACTTAATGAAATTGATTAAATGGACTAGAAAACCACATAACTGTGAAATGTTATCCAATCTGTACGAGCACACTCGACAATTTATGCTGACGCCCGCGATCACATGTATTTACTTTTATTCATTATTACTTCAGTTCAATAAAGCTGCTTGGTGAATACACATGTCGGTGTTTTCTTCCACATAACACATTAGAAATCCCGGTACACATCGCACCTCAGCGGCTGGACTCTACATCTTTTTGGTCCTTCGACTTTAAGTGAAGTGTGAGAGAAGGTGTTTTCATCAATAGCGAATCGGCTCGGCTGGCCTCCCACAAGCGGGTCTCACCAGTCAAGTTGAGAAATCGCACATATTGGTGACGGGCATCTGCTCACGCTGTACTAACAGAACCAGTGGACATACAAGTCTACTACATATTCTTCTACCAGTGACAGTGATTACAACAGACAACTAGTTTCACCTACACATCCACTACAATGGAAGGGCTACTACAACGTCAACAAATCATTGCTGAAGCTGTACAGAAGATTTCTACAAACATAAAGAAAGATTCTGCAATTCGGAAAACTGCCGAGTACACAAGAAAACGGCTAGTGACTTTAGAAGAATTGTGGGATGAGTTCGACAACAATCACAAAAAACTAACAGTGCTTTGTGATAACAAACACGAATACATTCAATCTGGTGCTTACCTCGCCGTGAAAGAGCTCTACACAGCTACATGTGCTCTGCTGATGGACATAACACAGACCGAAGCCATGGCTAAACAAGATACAAGTAGTCAAGGTGACGAACAAAACAATGTCAGCACGGAGGAGAAAGGTATGTTGTCCAAATATGATGAGCTGATTAATCAGCAACGAACCAACTTTCGAGCGTTTTCAAGAGTCGTGCGAGGTATCGACGTTAACAATATCTCTGAAAAATGGGAACTACAAGACAAACTGCAGATGATACAAGCGCGCTGGAAAACTATTGACGATCTACATTGGCAAATAGATAATCTACTGATCGGCACGGAGGTGGATTATGAACAGGAGTACGCAAAGCATGAAAATAATTACGAAGGCATCAAGAGACAACTCAACCAAAAACTCAGCCATACATCTCACCAACAACAAACTATGCCGAAATTGGAAATTCCGGCATTTAATGGCAACTATGCTCAATGGCCAACTTTCATGGACCTCTACTCAGAAGCCATCCACAACAATTCCATGCTGAGCAAGACACAAAAAATGCAGCACCTCAAGGGCAAACTGAAAGGTGAGGCAGAGCGCCTAGTTCAGCATCTCAAAGTCTCAGCTGACAACTACGACTCGTGCTGGGATATACTCACCCGAAGGTACAACAACATACAATTGCTGTTTACAAATCAAATACAAATATTCTTAAGCCAGCCGACTGTGCATAAACATTCTGCTCAAGAACTGAAAAACCTCCACGACACGACCTTGGAAACGATTCACGCCATACACAATCTCGGCGTCGATACCACTACGTGGGATCCGTTTTTGGTGCACATACTCACAGAAAAAATGGACGCAGAAACTTACAGTTCGTACATGGAGTGCCGAAAAGCACCACGAAATCTGCCTTCATTCGACGAGCTTATGGCATTTTTGGAGAGCAAATTTACAGCACTCGAGCCAGTCAACAGAAAAAACAACAAGACTGGTTCCACGAAGCATGAGGCCAAGAACATGGACAACAGTGAAGCCAAGGCATTTTCTTCCAAACACCCACCTAAGAAGTTCCACAAGTGGGCAAAGACTTTTCATGCTCGATCTGAAAGAAAATGTCCGTTATGCAAGTCGGACCACATATTGGTTTCTTGTAAAAAGTTCCAAAGTATGGCGTCAGAAGCTAAAATAAATACAATTGCACAATTGAAAGTCTGTGAGAATTGTATGTACTGCCATAACGACAAACAATGCAATTCCGCGAAAACATGTAAGGTGTGCAATAACAAGCATCATACGACGTTACATGATGCTATACAACAAAGGGCTCAACTTACAATTCCCGCTAATAACATAACACCTAAAAGCGTTCCGACAGTAGCGCAACATAAAACAACTCACGTTGCTGGGAATGTGAACGAAGTTCTACTTGCCACAGTTGAACTAAATGTTATGGCTGTAGATGGAATGCCTACAAAACTTAGGGCTCTACTTGACCAAGGTTCTCAAATCAACTTGATTACGGAATCAGCTGCTCAGCGATTGGGACTTCACAGGCGTAAACAAGATGCAGTCGTCTCAGGAGTTGGCATCTCGAACATGAAGAGCCATGGAACCGTACTACTTACTTGCGAGTCCATATACCAAAATTACAAGTTCACTATTGACGCACTTGTCATGACAAAAATGCTGAGTAATTTGCCCAATTATACGTTTGAGCGCCAACAGTGGCCACATTTAGAAAACATTAGCCTCGCGGATCCTAACTACAATATTTCCAGGCCAGTTGACATTTTACTGGACGCTGGAGTTTACGCTCAAATAATCATGGATGGGATTCAGCGAGGACCTATACAGGCGCCAATAGCTCAACAGACTAAGATAGGATGGGTTCTATTGGGCAACACCACAACGTTCCAATGCCATGCAGTGCTTAACAACCTAGAAGAAATTTCGCGTTTCTGGGAAATAGAAGAAGTAACTGAACAGTCTCCAACGCTGACGTCAGACGAACAATATTGCGAAACTTTATACGCAAAAACAACTACAAGGAAGTCTGACGGCAGATATGAAGTCAGAATACCCATGAAACAGGGATTCGAGAATCAGTTAGGTTCTTCAAAGTCGCAGACATTAGCACAATTCCGACAATTGGAGAAACGACTAGTCAGAGACCAGTCTATTGCTGAAAGTTACAAGACTTTCATGGCTGATTACATACGTCTTAATCACATGAAACAAAGTTTAATTCCACAAGAACCGAGTTGCTATCTACCACACCACGGTGTCATGAAATTGGACTCCACTACAACAAAACTCCGAGTTGTATTTAATGCCTCAAACAAAACAACTTCGGGCCACAGTCTTAACGAGCTAATGGAGTGTGGGCCAAAGCTACAACAGGACTTACAGGCATTAATCCTACGGTGGAGGGGGTACCAATTTGTTTATTCCGCCGACATTGAAAAGTTTTACAGACAAGTCGGAATACAGGAACAAGATCAGCATCTACAGAAGATTCTGTGGAGATATGGCAAGGAAGACAAGATCCAGGAGTACCAGCTGTGCACCGTAACATACGGCACTAAAGCTGCTCCCTTTTTAGCGATGCGCACAATAAAACAACTAATTTACGACGAAGGTGCTCAATACCCGCTTGCCGCTGAAACATTGGATAGTCAGTTGTACGTCGACGATCTCCTCGGCGGAAGTAATGATATCCAACAAGCCAAAACTACTCAACAGCAATTAATCGACCTACTCAAACAAGGTGGCTTCAACCTGCGCAAATGGGCGAGCAACGACGGACGCATATTAGAAGATCTTACACCCGATCAAATTAGTCAAAACATGATTGACTTTAAGCACGCTGAAACAAACAAGACATTGGGAGTTATGTGGAATCCCTCTACGGATCAATTTACATTTCATTATCCAGTGGCAACAACAATCACTGGCGCTATCATTACAAAAAGATCGTTGCTATCTCAACTGTCGAAGCTATATGATCCACTAGGTTGGCTATCACCTGCTACAATAAAGGCAAAACTTATTTTCCAACAACTGTGGACTACAAACCTCAACTGGGACGATCCCGTACCACAACATGTACAAAAACAATGGGAAGAGTTCAGAAACGACCTCAAATACATAGGTCAGATCGCTATTCCTCGATGGATGGGACCTAAAAACACCTCAGTTGAATTACATGGATTCTGCGATGCCTCGGAGAAGGCATACTCATGTGTGATCTATTGTCGAAGCATCAAAGACGATGGCCAATACATGACTCGAGTAGTTGCAGCGAAAACGAAGCTCGCACCGATTAAAAAATTGATGACACTGCCCAGACTCGAACTGTGCGGCGCACACTTATTATCCAGACTAGCGAAAAAGGTCATAGAGTCGTTAAACAAACAGACAGTAACAATACACGCTTGGACTGACTCAATGGTCGTTCTGGGATGGCTACATGGCGACGTGTCCCGCTGGAAGACATTCGTAAAATCAAAATCAAAATCAAAAGTCATTTATTCAAACTAGGCTGAGAATCAGCACTTTCCGAACGTCAAAATTACATAAGACAGTCCCCCAAAAACGCCCGCCCTTCACCACTTCCTAGTGCTTTTGCTGGGAAGAAGAAGTGGCGCAACAAACTCCCCAGCAGCACAGCTGTCTGTTCAGTTAGAAAAAAACAAAAACTTGATTCTATACAAAAGTATGCAAATAATTTACATTACTCAAAACAAAAAATTATAATAAAATATATTTGCCATAATGACAGCTAGCACACGCCAATATACCAACAAAAACATCGAAATCTAAACTCAAGCGAAAATAAAAACTAATAAAAAAAACGTAAACGGAACTTAGTACCCGAATTATAAAGCCTCCAGGCATAAAGGGCGTGCCCGCCTACATATAGCTAATACAGCTGTAACTCGAAGTCACATAATTATGATAAACTAGGACCATCGAAGTAAAAAATAAATCAACAGTTAGGCAAGAATAATATATTATGATCCACTGTCGAGGTCGCTAGCTGACCACATATTGCAATACAACTCATTAAAAAATAAAAAACAATGTAGTGAGTCGATTATGTCAATAATATGACAATTAAATTAACATAAATTGACTTATACTGTCAAAATAAAAAAAATAAAACATAACTCATATAACCTGTCAGTATGTAAGCTAATTCTGGAGAAAGAACACAAACATTGTCTTGAGTTAATCACAGCGACCAACTATTTTTATCGTTTAAGTAGTCGTTAATAGAATAGTATGCCTTTGAACAAAGGTTTGATTTTACTTTAACTTTAAAAGCATTAAAAGGCAAATCTAGAAGAGCAGAGGGTAGCTTGTTATAAAAGGTTATACCAAGCCCAACAAATGAGTTATGAACCTTATGAAGCCGGTGAAAAAGAGCTCGTAATTTGTCCTTATTTCTGGTGTTAATATTGTGAATATCACTGTTTTTAGTGTAAAAGTGTATATTTTGCCTAATATATAAGATATTGGCGAAGATGAATTGTGATGCCACTGTGAGAATACCAATATCTTTAAAAATATCTCTAAGAGAAACTCTGGCACCTAGCTGGTAAATTGCTCGAACTGCTCGTTTTTGAAGAACAAATATATTTTGAATGTCAGCGGCTTTGCCCCACAGCAGAATGCCATAGGACATAACGCTATGGAAATAACTAAAATAGACTAATCGAGCAGTATCAACGTCAGTGTATTGTCTTACTTTCCTGACAGCGTAGGCGGCCGAGCTAAGCCTTCCCGCTAGACTTGAAATATGTGGGCCCCACTGAAGTTTGGCATCTACTGTTATGCCCAGAAAAACTGCCGAGCCCACAGTTTCAAGCACCTCTTTATCTAACACGATGTTGGGTCCTAGATTTCTAACATTCGGTAAAGCGAATTTTATACATTTCGTTTTCTTGGAATTGAGAACTAAGTTATTTGTTGTAAACCAATCCGTAACCATTGAGAGTGCACTGTTTACATCGTCAAAATCATGTCTATTCCTGTCAACTTTGAAAATAAGAGAGGTATCATCTGCAAATAATACAACTTCACAGATACCCTTTAAAAAGAACGGTAAGTCATTGATATACACTAAGAACAAGAATGGACCCAGTATTGAGCCTTGAGGTACACCTAACTGAACTGGTAACCCGGAAGATTTCTCACCATTAACATCTACACATTGGGACCTATTATGTAAGTAAGAATTTATAACATCGAGAGCTTCGTTTTGCACACCGTAATGACGCAGTTTACGCAATAGCGTGTCATGGTGCACGCAGTCAAAAGCTTTGGAGAGATCACAGAAAACCCCAATAGCATTTTGCGAGTTCTCCCATGCGTTAAATATGTGTTTCAGCAGAGCAACACCCGCATCTGTAGTCGAACGACCTTTTGTAAAGCCATATTGTTCATTATGAAGGAGGCTATTTAAATTAAAATGTTTTAGCAACTGCTTGAGTATTAACTTTTCAAATATTTTACTAAACGCTGGCAAAATGGAAATAGGCCGGAAATTGCCAACGTCATTTTTATTACCTGATTTAAATAATGGTATGACTTTACTACTCTTCATGAGGTCAGGAAAAGTTCCTAAGTCAACACATTTATTAAAAGTAACAGCTAGATAGGGGGCTACGATGTCTATTATATTACTTAAAAGTTTAATGGAGATTCCCCAGTAATCACCAGTGTTTTTGGATTTGAGTGTGTTAAAAACATTAACTACATCACGAGGCGTTACATGTTCGAAGCTAAATAAACGAATACTTTTAGACACACTACTAAGCAAAAGGTTTTCAGCTTTAGACGGGGACGAATTTAAGGAGCGAGTCGTAGTTATGGGTATGTTGGCAAAAAACTCATTAAACGCTTCAGCTACGTCAGCTGCTTTAGTAACTAATTTATTGTCGACCATAATCTCAAATTCTTTATCTTGTTTAACCGACTTTCCCGTTTCATTGTTAATAATTTTCCAAGTGGTTTTTACTTTATTATTGGATTTTTTTATTTTATCGCTTAAAAATTTTGATTTAGCATAAACACTCCAGGAAAGGAGTATCAAACCTGTATTTTTTCAAACCATATAACTCGTATAGTCTCGCTCTACTTTTATAAATACCTGGAGTGGCCCATTGGTTAATGCCAACGGTGGTGCCATTAATTTCAATAGTTTTGGTCTTGAAAGTAGATTGGTACTCTTTTTGCACGACATCAAAAAGGGCTCCATAAATTTCATTAGGACTCTTGTGTTCTACTATAGATGGTGTAATTCTATTAGCTATATTATTTTTAAACTTATTGCAACGACTAGCTGTATAGGGCCTACATTCCATTTTACGCGGCTTTTTATGTAATGGCATGGGGAAGCTAGCTAATAAACCACAGTGGTCAGAAGTTAAGTCACTTAACACACATTTATTTTTGGCATCACAATCACAAAATATATTATCAAGACAAGTTGACGAAGATGCCGTGATCCTAGTAGGTTCAAAAAACAAGTTAATTAAATTATAAGACCTGAACAGATTAAGAAGTCTAATACTTAATGGAGTAACATCTAAAATATTAATATTAAAATCTCCACATAAAATTATACTTTTATTACTTGATTTTAACCTATTGAGTGAATCATCCATTACCAATTCAAAACTATTAAAATCACCAGAGGGGGGTCGATAAACGCAAATTATAACGTATCGCTCGAGTTCAACACAAGACAACTCAATAGTGCGCTCAATAGAAAGATTAACTAAATCTAAACGTTGTTTACATTTTAACTTGTTTGAAACAAGAACTAAAGATCCACCGCGAATGGCGTTTTTTCTCACAAACGCACTTTGTACAGTAAAATTATCATCATTGATAAACACTACTTCATGTTCCTTCAACCAGTGTTCAGTTAAACATAACACCTGAACATCATAGTTTTCCATAAATAAACTTAACTCTAGCTCTTTGCCGGACAGACCCTGCATATTTTGATGTACAACATTGAAGATATGCGGCTTATCCGTTGTCGCACCTAATAGTTTAAACTACAAGGCGTATCAATAGTAGTGTTAGTACCACTACTAACAGTAATCGATGGTACACTACAAGTACCAGTGTCACAGTGTATATTGTATGCTAAAGGATTAGCAATTTGTCTCCTACAACTAGGTGGCAAATACATTTCATTAATAGAATATGCTATCAACATAGCAATCTTATGTCTACATCTACGTGTCAGAGAGAAAGCTCTCTGAGTTACATTTAGTCCACTAATAAATTTATTAGTGTCAAAAAACAATAATTTGTCACTATGACAAGTCAACATTTGTATAGTGTTATTTAATTTAAAAATCCGCTTGTTCTCATCTTCTGAGAAGTTATGCGAGTAAGGAAAAGCACAAACCATGAGCTTTCCTACATTTAATCCTAACAAGGTGTCAATACCAGCCATTATGTCCTTTTTGGTAATTCCAGTACTATTTCCTAAAAGCAAAACCATTGTAGAACAATTATCTATATTTGAATTTATAATTCTATTGATCATTTGCTTTAAACTTATATTATGGTAACAATGATTTGTAAAACTATGGCTAAGGTAATTTTGTAATATTTTTCCAAAGCCTGAACCTATTTCATCACTAAATAATGTTGTGTTACATTCCTTTACATTGTGTACACATGTCTTTTCAGGAAGAGCCAACATTGGTGGAGACAAGTCACTTTGTAGCTGGGGAGGTGGTGGGTAGTTGGCACAGCTGCAAGAGGAATTAGTCAGAGACTCATACCTCTCCGCATTGTGTTTCACCAGGTCCAATAATTCCCCAGCCTCGAACAAGCGCTCACTCAATTGCTGTTGTGAACTTTCATATTTCTCAAAAATATCCTTCAGTAAACACTCCTTGTATAATAAATCATTTTGGAGGCACTGTGTATCTTTATCATACTTTTCCCTACAATTATCTAGCTCACCCATACAGGTATTTAATTTACTAGTTAAGTTAATACGTTCCTTTCTAAGTGAAATATTTAATTTTAGGAGATTTTGTTTTTTGGTTGCCCTCCGTGAACGTTTCAATTTTTTTTTTATTTTAATATATTTTTTTAATTTATTGTGACTCATGACAATGGGACATAATGGTCTAGTGTCTTCACCAGTCAAATCTATTATAAAATCTGGCTCACACACTGATTCCGATTGAATGCTGCCAACCAATTCACTAAATAAACTATTAGTGTTATTAAACTGCTCACTAACTCTAACAGACTCTGCGTAAGATAGTGCCTTATGGGCATCACACAATGCTTGTAGCAAACAGGGTTACGAAAATTTCAAATATTTTGCCACCATCATGTTGGAGACATATTAAATCCGAGGAAAACCCGGCGGATTGCGCTAGTCGTGGCTTACTTCCGTCACAACTAGTCAGACATGAACTTTGGTGGGAGGGACCTGCGTGGCTGATACAAAACATCATCCCAGATCATTCGACAGACTTTGAAGCTCCTACATTAGAACACAAGCACAAGAAGCAAGTCTGCGCATCTCTAACATCGTCATCGATTATCGAAGAGCTTCTATGCAGACATAACTCTATTACACGTGTCGTCAGAATTCTAAGTTGGATTTTGCGAGTCAAGGCAAACAAAGACAAAGCACGATCGCCTTACTTAACAACAGTGGAACTTGAGAACGCATTGAATGTCGTCATCAAGACAGTGCAAAATAAACACTTTGGCGAAGATATTGTACATTTACAGAAACATGGCAATGTGCATTTGAAGAGTTGTTTACTTAATTTACACCCATTATTGGACAAACAAGGTCTCTTGAGAGTCGGGGGACGTTTAACAGAATCAGCCTTGAAGATCTCACAAAAACACCCAATTATTTTGCCACACAAAGCACGGCTCACAGAACTTCTGATCGACAAATCACATATTTCGACACTGCACGGGGGAGCAAGGCTCACCTTGACACATTTGCGAAACAAATACTGGATACTCAGAGGTGTGAGGACAGTAAAAGGCCACATTCTCAAGTGCATCAAATGTCATCGCTTCAAGACATCTACTAGCAAACAGCTGATGGGAAACTTAACAAAGCCGCGAGTCACTCCATCGCGTCCATTTACGCATACAGGCGTTGATTTTACGGGACAAGTGGAAGTCAAGGCCAACAAGGGCAGAGGGATTAAGACGTCCAAGGCCTATATTTCAATATTCGTCTGCCTAGCAACAAAAGCCATTCATTTAGAATTGGTATCAGACTTGAGTACTGCAGCCTTTCTCGGCGCTTTCAAACGTTTCTGTGCCCGAAGAGGAACACCAAAGTGTATGTACTCTGACAACGGTACGAATTTTGTAGGCGCAGCCAAAACACTCATAAAGGAACACGAAGAGGCGTTAATGCACTACGTCAACGAAGAACTATTGAGTGAGTTAGGGAACATTGGAGTTGAGTGGCAGTTCAACGCTCCAGTTTGGCCATCAGCAGGAGGATTGTGGGAGGCCGCAGTCAAAAGCATGAAGCACCACCTGAAACGCGTCATTGGCGAACAAAAGCTGACATTTGAGGAGTTTTCCACACTGTTAGCCCAGATTGAAGCGTGCCTCAACTCTAGGCCGTTGGTTCCTCTCACAAACGAAATTGACGATCTAGACTGCCTAACACCTGCACATTTCTTAGTGGGAGGGCCTATACTGTCAAGCCCACTCTCACCGGACGAGGACATCAGAAACATTAAAACTAGATGGCAGCTACTGGAAAAAATGCATAAAGATTTCTGGAAGAGATGGTCATCTGAATATCTTCAAACACTTCAAACACGCAGCAAGTGGCATTACGCAACAAAGAATCTTGAGATCAACGATATCGTATTGATAAAAGATGATCATTTGCCGCCCTCTAAATGGCTCTTAGGAAGGGTTATGGAGACACATCCTGGTAAGGATGGACACGTACGAGTGGTGACCCTGAAAACAAAAAATGGCACTCTAAAACGCCCTATCATCAAACTATCACGACTACCTGTAGAACAGAGTGATACAGGGTGTGTAGAGACTGAAGGTGACATAACGCCTATCAAACAACAGAAAACTGAAAGATCGAAGCGCAAGAAACCTGCTAAAAGATCCCTAAACAATTACGTTTGCATATTTTTCACGTTTGCCTTATGCATAGCGACGTCACTGCAACAGACTACAGTGAACGTCACCACATTATCGTCAGCAAAATTAGTGTACTTCGACAAAATTGCTGAGGTGAAAATTCGACAAGACGACTGGAAAATGGTTGTGTATTACAACATTACAACATACTGGCGAAGTTTACAAAAGGTGGCAGACTACGTCACACATTTGAACAGTCTGACTAAGGAAGAGCCAACCTTGATATCCATCGCCTCTCAACTAGAACACGAAATCAAAGAAATACAGCACTATAACGAAATTCTGCGATCGGAACACGGAACGCGCACGAAAAGGGGTCTAATAAATGGAATTGGTTATGCAGCAAATTATTTATTCGGAGTCCTTGACGAAGATTTTGCCAAAAAATACGACAGTGACATCAACCTCATACAGACAAACGAAAACCATTTACTCAACCTCTACAAGGAACAAACATCGATTGTGGAAGGCGAGTACAATATTTTGAAGAGAAACGAGGACATCATGAACAAGCAATTTACGCTAATAAACAAACGCTTCCAAGAAACAAACGAGCGCATACACTTGGAACGTAGCAATGCACTTAATGTGATGTCATCTGCATTAGCCGCTAACTTAATAATTTCCAACATAAGGAGAGTTCAACAATTACTACTCGACTTAGTGACGGATGTAAAGGACGGACGCGTCGATGCACATCTACTGAAGCCAGATCAGTTACAAGAACAATTAAACATAATATCCGGACAATTACCTAGTGACCTGTCGCTACCCTGTACAAACAGCTATCAATGCATTCGACAGATGTATAAATTGTCACGAGTACACGTCAAGCTGACGAGAGACTTCTTCCTATTTGAAGTCAAGCTGCCTTTGGTGAACATCGAACAGTACGAGCTAAGCCGAGTCATACCTATTCCTACTATACAAGGACAGACTGAGAAGCATATCATACCGACATCTGAATATTTGGCAATAAACCTCAAGAAGGATGTGATGATGCCTCTAACCTACGACGACCTAAGCACATGTGTACAACTGAGAAAACACCAGTTACTATGTGCACTGAGTTTACCGGTTTATGACATAAAGCAAGCCGCAACATTGTGTGAGGCACAAATTATAGTAAACAATAAGAACTTATCAGCGTGCCACGCGACGGTATCAAGTTGCAGCGACAAGTGGATACAGTTACACAATGATGGCGCGTGGCTCTACACCTGTTGTAAACAATGCTTGACTCGCATTTTCTGTCCATCTGGCACATTAACGAAACGATTAAGTGCTACTGGTATTATCACACTTGATCCTGGATGCATGTTGAAAGGAGATAACATTATACTTCGCTCTCATAACAACTTCCACAGTGAGATAAGCGTGACTGAAGACGAGCTTTACTTGAGAGAATCGGCTATAAATCACTTCATAACAGACAACAACTTTACTTTTGAAGCTGAGCATCATGAAGTGATGATGAAGACATTGAAGGCCAGGATTGAAGAGGTGAAGATGCACCAAGAGACTCTAAACGATGTGGCAAATTCCCATGACATACATCGCTATATCATGTATAGCTTTATACTCATCGTTGTTGTTGGGGCCTGTCTATGGATCAGTCTCAAACTAAAGAAACGCTATCGGGCAGTTCTCCCAGTTACCTACAGACCTGATAACTCGGACCTGGAGCGAGCCATCAGCGAACCACAACCACGGACAAGCCATGACACTTGCTGCGCGCACAAGGTCGATAGATCGACCTCGCCGGCAAGCTAAATAATTATAATTTAGATATAAGCTTGGGACTGTATATTCTTTATTTACATTGTTTTATTTACTGTTAACTTTACATTTCCTTATTACTGTGTTTACATTATTTTTACATAAGGTCTGCTATCTACATTTTGTTTGTTTTTTTTTATTTGTGATTTGGGAGCATGTACGAGCACACTCGACAATTTATGCTGACGCCCGCGATCACATGTATTTACTTTTATTCATTATTACTTCAGTTCAATAAAGCTGCTTGGTGAATACACATGTCGGTGTTTTCTTCCACATAACACATTAGAAATCCCGGTACACATCGCACCTCAGCGGCTGGACTCTACACAATCTTTTGTGTAACTTGAAGTAGTAGTACACTTTTCACACCATTTAATTGCACAACTAGCCATTACTTTTCGTTTTATTTGTTTTAAAGACGGAAGCGCGTGACGTTCGTACGTTTAGCCTACAAATGCTGCGACTGACCAAAATTCCGCAGCATGAGATTGATATTGCATACGTTTGGCGCCCGCGGTAGCTTCCGCACGCTCTCTCCACTGGTTGTGTGCTCCGTGATCATGACCAATAATAAAAAAGGTTTTGGCGGTGCGGAACCCGTAATCCGCGAGTCTGTCTCATACTTGACCAGGCTTTTCTTCAGCTTGACCTTTTCCCTATTTCTGTTTACATTGTTGAGTGTATGTGAATACAATGTGATACGTTAGTGCCAATTGAAACCAACATAAAAGCCGATAGGTAACATCAATTTTGTTCTATTATTGTACAGAGACGATCGAAGAAATTCTTGTACGATGTTTTTTTTTATGTGTAATATTATATTTCCCCTCAAAATAATATCGAGGTAGGCACAAATCATCATCATCATTATATCAGCCGAAAGACGTCCACTGCTGTACATAGGCCTCCCCCAAGCGTCGCCACATTGACCGGTCTCGTGCGTCCCGCAACCAGCGGATCCCCGCAACCTTCACCAGGTCATCGGTCCACCTGGTGGGAGGTCTTCCAACGCAACGTTTTCCGGTTCGCGGTCGCCACTCCAGAACCTTTCTGCCCCATCGGCCATCCGTTCTGCGAGCAATGTGCCCTGCCCACTGCCACTTAAGTTTGGCAATCCTTCGGGCTATGTCGGTAACCCTGGTTCTCTTGCGGATCTCTACATTTCTGATTCGATCACGCAAGAAAACTCCGAACAAAGCCCTCTCCCAATGGAAGGGCAATCCCTTTAGGTGACTATAAAGCAATGAGGTTGTTCTAATGAGGCCCATTGTGAGCGGCCACGTCTCTATGACAGACGATCAGATTGACTGATAGACGGATCGCGGAGTCTTAGTAATAGTTTTTACCCTTTGGGTACGGAACCCTTAAAATGAAGGAATTCCAATTTCATACGCATTATTGTTATTGTTTTATGTAATGAAAGAAAAATGTTCAGAGTACATAATATATAAAGGCAAACAAAATAAATAGATAATAAAATAATAGAAAAAAACATATATATTATATATGTCCCAGATAGGAGGGCTACCTTATATACCCTCGGTCTTATTGGCTTTCGTGGGTATGCATGCGCAAAGCAGATAACTTATGCCGTTTTAGAGATAGTCCTTGTTACATTAGCAAAGCAGCGGATTCGGCCACCAATCGTTTCGCTTTCTCTCAACAAAAACACACTTTTTCAAGTTTATACACGCCACTTAAGGCTACTTCTCAACTCTTTTCCTCACAACTCTTTTGCAACTCCGAAACGCGCGTCCGCGCGTTTCTTTTCTTTTCCTAAGTATTTCTAACTCCACGAAAACATGGCGGGAGAACCCACTCAGGGTGCCTTATTAGACCCTCCTCGCTTTTCATTGATTTGAGAACACATCCGGCAAAGTACACAGCTTTTAACGTCCAATCGAAAATCAATTATTTTGACATAAGAGAAATAAAGTGTTGTCAATCGAATAAAATCGAACTGAGAATTGAATATGAAGCTAAATATTGCCAATTAGACAAACCTGAATTAATAAGTTTACAAGCGATATTTCTTTGTTCCTGATTATTAATCATATACCTTCCTCCGATATACATATTTCTAATTGGTTTTTATTGTTCTCATGTAAGTGACTATTGTTTTAATGAGTATAAACATATTTAAACTGAAACTTCTTCAGCCGCAAAACTTATGGGTTCGCGTCACCGAGACACCGACATGCCACGACTAACGCCAACGACCTTGAGGGAACAAAACGCGCACTCGTTTCACACCCGCGCGACCCAAAATTTAATAGTTTTTTGTACTTTCCTTATTATTCTATGACTTTCAAATAAAAAGCCTCAGATAAAAATGTAGATAATTAAATTGTCTTTGAGATGGTGTTGATTTCATCAAAATACACCCAGCGGTGTTGGTGCGATTGTCGTGTTTTTGTCCGTTTTAGATATAACTTTACAAATTAATTACACTATGTTATACGAATAAAACTTTTTTTTCTCAGATCAAGTTATTAGGAAAATGGTCTAATATTACATATATTTTTCCAAAAAAATACGACTAGCCGTTTAGACGTGATTCTCATTTTAAAATCAGCTACTCAAGGGAATCGGCGCCTTAAGCGGCCAGTTATTCAGGCATGTTCGGTTATGCAGTAGACAGCCATAGGTTGAACTGCGATATGCAACTCACAAAAAAGCAAAGGTTTAGTTTGCACTTCTTTCGTCAGTTCCCATGACTGCTTTTTTTTGTTATTCTATGGGCACGTGTGTTTACAAGTGTGTATAAAAGGTTAAAATCTACAAGTCCGTGATTAGACCTGTCGTACTGTATGGATCAGAATGTTGGGTGTAAAAAAGATGGATGAAAAGAGATTGCATGTAGCAGAGATGAGAATGTTGAAATAGATGTGCGGCGTGACGAGATTGGATGATAAAGCGAGAAATGAGTATATTAGAGGCAGTTTGAAAGTAGCGCCACTAGCAGAAAAGTTGAAGGGAAACTGTTTGTCCTGGTATGATCATGTGATGAGGAGAGATGAAACGCGTGTTACTAAAGAAGTTATAAATATAAATGTGGATGGATGGAGAGGGAGAGGAAGGCCAAAGAAAAGATGGATAGACTGTGTGACGAGTGATATGAAAGAAAAGGGAGTCAGTAATAGCATGACAGGAGACAGGACGGTATGGAAGAGGAAAACGTGTTGCTCCGTCCCCAAGTAACATGGGATAAGGGTAGGAAGATGATGATGGGTACGTGTGTAACTGTGTATACGTACCCAAAGAATCTCTTCTTAAAGATTCTTCTTTTATAACTTGTTTATGCCGTGTTGAGCTCGGCAATTATAACAAGGATACTCGTACGTAATCCCAGGGTAAAACTAGGTATGAGCGTAAACATAGCTCTCTACCAGAGAATTCGTAGTTACGTAGACTAGTTTCGTAGTCTTGTCAGCACCCCTAGCCAAGTTACAAAAGTTTCGTATCGAGTCTCTTTCTACAATCGTTAACGCCTTCTATTTGTATGGTCTGACCACGTGACTTAACGTTCAGATGTGTCATTCCCATACATTGATTCGTACAGCTAAGGAGTGGAATTCCCTGCTGGAGTCTGTTTTTCCCGATAGCTACAATCTCGGGGTCTTTAATTCAAGAGTGAATAGGTGACTTCTAGGCAAGCGTGCTACACCTTCGACCACATCATCGCTTACCATCAGGTGAGATAGTGGTCAAGCGCGAGCCTATCAACAATAAAAAAAGAAGCGTTATCGATTGTAGATTGTCAACTTGGCTACAGGTGCAGTTATTTCTTTTTAAAAACAAATAAATCAACAAAAATACGAGTAGTTAATCTCTTTGCAATTTTAGTTTTGTAGCACATTTGTATCTAGATTAATTGATGTACAGATAAAATTAAAAGTATTGTGATAAGGCGCCACGATAAAACAAGAGTATTATAAATATAGAACTTTGTTTTAAACTAAGATTTCGCAACAATAAAGAATTAACTTATCTTTGTTTTCTCGCTAAATACTAACAGCGAACAAAGAAGATAACATCATTAAAGTTAAAGAGCTTTAAAGTTCATAAAGATTAATTATGTGGATTATTTGCAGATAAGTTTAGTAAGAATTTGTTTAAGTAAGTAAATCTTTGTAAATGAGATTTCGGAACTATTCCTTAGATAATAGTTATGATGTTTTAATGACGAGTTATTTTTAAAGTACTTACGGAAATATCAAGAATTTTGTTTATTCTGAAATCTTTTTACATCCTTTATGCACACATAGACGGTAAGTATCAATTAAAAGAAACAATTGGACCAAACCCTGTTGGACACAGATTATTTTTAAACTAACAGCAAACAGCGCTTTAATTTTTATCTACACTCACAACGTAATGTTCCAAATATGAATTCAAAAAATATTGTATAAGCACATACTTTATATTCGTGGATAAGTAAAATTTAAAAAAAAAATCCATTACAGTGGAACATTTTCATTCGATTTTCAAACAACTGCATCATAAAATACGTTTTAATTTTTATAGCACACTTTTACTTTCTAATTTATTGGTTATGGGCTCATTGACTTAATGTAGAAAAATTGTGTCTGAAAAATTGTCTTTGGATGCGCGCGTTGCGCAGTCATGTGCAATGAGAATCTAAATTGCCCGCCATAGGTACCACATATTTTTTCCGAGATTTTTCCGTTTCCATTTTTGTTTTATTTCAACTGTATGCGTGTTTTAATAACCCCTATTATTATATGACTGTTGCATAAACTACTATTCTTAGTGCTAAAATATAAATATTTAATAATTGATTCGGGCTAAGAAAATGCGTTTTGAAGGCGTTTTGATCCCAGATCTTTGGTAAAAGTTTTACATCGTCCTAAATTGCGAGGCTAGGATAAGTAACTAATTACTCTAGCTTCTTTAAAAGTACGTAGGTAAGAAAAAAAAAGCACTTACCAAAAAGCAGCAACAGCAGGTCACTTAACGCCAAGCTGAACAGATAGTAATTCGTCGCAGTATGCATGGCAGGATGCTTCACAATCACCACGCAAACAGCCACATTGCCCACCACTCCAGTCAAGAAAATCACCAGGAGCAGCACAGATATAGGTACGATCTTTTGCAGAGGTAAGGTCCTGGGACCCATCATCAGAAACAACATCTCTTCCTCTGAACAGTCGAAGCTGGAGAAGTTGGTGCATCGCTGCATGAACCCGCTGGTCGTTTCGTTGGCGCGAAAATAGTCTTCCATCTTGTTTTTATTTTTGTATTTAGAATTGGAAAGTGGCCAGTATTTTTTTGTTGGATGTCTTTGTTAGTTTTAAAGAGATCACTGTTTTATTTTATGATTGAATTAAAATATTTGACTTAATTTTAGTTTAAACTGGTGAAGTGTAGTTGAATATTTCGGATAAAATAGGGGTAAAATAATCTATATTTAAAAACTTCGAACTTTTTTACAAATGATAAATTTTTTTATGTCACAATAACTAAGTTTACTTTCCAATAATTACTTTATTATACGACTTTTTTAATCTATGCGAACTTTTTCTCAATTAGTATAATATTTTTTACAATGTCACACTTAACTAATACTTTACAAAGTTAACTTCCCAATAATAAATTAAATTCCAACTTTAATCAAATTTAACACTATCATACACGTAAAATAACTTAACACTAAACTCCACTCCAGCAAAAATAACTTCGAAATAGTTGGCTACGCGATCGTAGCGCTACGGTGCTACACAGCTACGTCCGTAGCGCGCGGTGACAAGCACGGTACTGGCCGGTGAGACTCGGTGGTCGGTGCAACTCTGAGAAGCATTCCCCTGATTTCTGAATTAAGCATTTCAAGTTGAGCATTTGTCAAAGACTATTTTAGCCAGACAACATATCATAATTTCAACAAGCTTTTAAATGAAAAAAACTGAAGCTATTATACTAAAAAGTTAATTCTTAAATAAAAAAACCCGATTGCTTAAAAAGCGAACTAAAAAGACGTAAACAAGAAGAAAATCATACTGTGCTGTCGGAGGATACATATTCGCGAGCTGGCTGACCAAAACCAGATGTATCCTCCGACTGTACAGCATGATTTTCTTCTTGTTTACGTCTTTTTAGTTCGCTTTTTAAGCAGTCGGGTTTTTTGATTCTAGAATAAACTTTTTTATTTATAACTGTTTAGTTAACATTTATTTTCATATATGGTACATTTAAACGTTTTGATTGGATGGTAACAAGACCTAACAAGATCCCAACAAAAACATAAAAATGTGAAAAGCACCAAGCTCGACAAAAATATAAATGTGAAAAAAAAGTTAATAAAATCAAAAAACACTAAAAAGATGTACTTAAAAAACAAGAAGAAAGTAGAAAATTATGCTGTGCAGTTGGAGGAAACATATTTGTGAGATGGCTGACCAAAACCAGGCGTATCCTCCGACTGCACAGCATATTTTCTTCTTGTTAACGTCTTTTTAGTTCGCTTTTTAAGCAGTCGGGATTTTAATTTTTTATTACAACTTTTTAGTTATTTTTTTTTTTAGAATTACCTAATTCTAAAAAACTATAACTCTTATATAATAATTGTAAAATATGCACATTTATCAATATTAATAGTCGACTCGCCAACGCACCACCGCACAGGCCAACAGACCGATAACGACTGATCGCCCCACTACTCGGACCGGTATTTATAACCGAGCGACGTATGCGTACGAGACAACATTACAATACTGTTATCGGCTTGTAGCGCGATCTATTGACATCTACATACACTACATTCCCTTCCTTGTTTTAACCAGTTGTATGTAACCAGAATTATCAATAAGACATTTAGCATATTCTTATTTTTATTATTAATGAACTGGCATCTCTGGCATAACAAAATGAGAGCACAATAATATTTAAAAATCATTTACTGGTTTAATTTAGTGCTTCCTTTGACCCTTCCTCTTCTTCTTCTATTCCATTTTCTGATACCCATTTCAGGCCTTCTGATGAAGGTTCCCCCTCTCCATCAAATTGCTCTAACGTTAGTTGAGAACTCATGTTATTAATTAGTTACCTGGCACTAATGAATTGATACACGAATCTTCTCGCGCGCAGGCCCGACGACTTCGAGCCTCCGAACAGACTCCAGCACCGTAGACCACACACTTACGCTGCGGCAGGCTATACAGAGAGCCGAAGACAACAACCTGCCTTTCCGCTCAGCGTCTATGAAACACGTAAAAGTCCTTGACTTGATCGAGACTTGGGCTGCACTGCAGTCCCTCCAACGGCGCCAAATCGACCACCGGTACATCGAAGTGCCGAAGCGCCTGCACAAAAATGCCATTACGCTAGTCCGACCTTGCGACCTGGCTCCAGAACCCATCCCTCCGCAGCGAGGTGTGGTACAGGGAGACGCCACCTCCGAAACCTTCCACCGCTACACTGGAGGACGCCTTCAAGGTTCCGGACCGGAGAGGGCCAGGCACCGAAATCAACGGCGAGCACTTCACTCGCCTTCGGTTCACCGATGATATAGCTGTCATGGCTGAGACCATGGAGGACCCCAGTACAACGCTTGATGACCTCAGTAGAGCTGCCGAACGAGTGGGTCCAAAAATTAATTTGGATAAAACCAAAGTGAGGTTAAACGCCCATGTCGCACCCATTCCCGTCAAGATCGGAGACTCCACACCCGCAGCCGTGGACGACCATGCCTACCTGGGACGAATAGTCCAGCTAGGCATGCCCAGCCTCGAGAAAGAGGTCAACTGTCGAATCTCACTCGGCCAGGCAGCGTCCGGGAAGCTGCGCGGCATCCTCTCATCCAGGTTTGACGGGGACGGCCACGCTTTCTTTTGCCTTGGGGATTCCAATCCAGCGCTTTCTTAGGTATATGATCAGAATCCCTTCGCAGCGTGTGGCCGATCCAACTCCATTTACGACGCTTGATCTGGCGGTCAATCGGGCTCTCGTGGCATTGCCCCAAAAGCTCTACGTTGGTGATGGTCTCGGGCCAGTAAATGCCGAGTATGCGACGAAAACAGCGGTAAGGTAGCTGATCGTGCTTTAGCAATCCATGATGCGATGTCCTCTTCACTACCTCCAGTCTATGACACGACGCTCCCGCGGTAAGTGAATTTGCGGACGCGTGCCACTGCCTCTGTTCCAATCAGCAACGGTGAAGTATTCTACACACCAGATCTCATCTCTTGGGTCTTCCGGGTGTGACCAGTATGTACATATAAAGTACCACTACTGCTGACTTCTCTCTTTTTTTTCTTTGATAACTGTCAATTTAATGACCAGTAGGCATAATCTACTGCTATTATTGTCATTCTCTGATGACTGTCAATTTAATGACCAGTAGGCATAATCTACTGCTATTATTGTCATTCTCTGATGACTGTCAATTTAATGACCAGTAGGCATAATCTACTGCTATTGTTGTCATTCTCTGATGACTGTCAATTGAATGACCAGTAGGCATAATCTACTGCTATTACTGTCATTCTCTGATGACTGTCAATTTAATGACCAGTAGGCATAATCTACTGCTAAAACTGTCATTCTCTGATGACTGTCAATTGAATGACCAGTAGGCATAATCTACTTCTATTACTGTCATTCTCTGATGACTGTCAATTTAATGACCAGTAGGCATAATCTACTGCTATTACTGTCATTCTCTGATGACTGTCAATTTAATGACCAGTAGGCATAATCTACTGCTATTACTGTCATTATCTGATGACTGTCAATTTAATGACCAGTAGCTATATTCTACTGCCTGTCAATTTAATGCCCAGTACCTATATTCTACTGTCTGTCAATTTAATGACTAGTAGCTATATTCTACTGCCTGTCAATTTAATGACCAGTAGCTATATTCTACTGCCTGTCAATTTAATGACCAGTAGCTATTTTCTACTGCCTGTCATTTTAATGACCAGTAGCTATATTCTACTGCCTGTCAATTTAATGACCAGTAGGTACGTTCTACTGCATTTGTGTGCTCTTTGATTTATTATTTTAGAACTAATCATGTAGCTCAAATCAAATAACTAATCATGAGGGCACGGATTCGACTCCCAGGTCGGCAGTGTCACTCGGTTTCTCCATCAGGAACTTCCCAATAATACACCACATGCGTGATTTTATGTTATGCCAGCGGTTGCCACCTAGGCTCACAGTTGCCACAAAGGCCAACTAGGCTATTCTTAACCAATTCAATTCAACTCTTTTAGAATTTGATTGAACACAGTCACAGTCGTTCCAAAGAAACTTCGAAACTCTACTGCAGCAAAACTGCCAAGTCAACAGAAACCCTCGAGTAAAGCCTCTAACACCACGGCTCTCAAACCGTCCAGCAATCGTATTGCCCTCACACAACGGTCTATCTAGACCCAGACCTCCAAAAGAGCTAAACGCAATATCGCGAACCTACGGACCACTTGTGTTGCCTCAATTATACCGATTTACGGCCAAGATTAGGCTTAACCACTGGTACGGTACATGCTACGGCTGATAGACTGAATTACTCGACCTTCTACAGCTTGCTCATCAAATATCATTATCGAAATCAACATCGACTGGAACGTGAGTACGTGATCTTCCTAAACCTATCGTGTGTATACTTCCAAGTTCTAAGCGTGCGTATTTAAAGCCTTCAGTGTCTAACGATCACCGATAGCGAAAAGTTCCTCTAAGCCTTAGTAGTAATTGATCAGAAACCGTATCAGCTTAGATCATATACAACGCTCATGGCACGACTGCCGCAGCAGCTAGTGACACTCATGCCACCCATATCGTCACAACCTCAAGTGATCATCACACATCACTTCACATAGAGTCTACGACTTCTAGGTTATTACAAAACCAATACAACGAATCTCCTATGAGACCCCGCTACACCACCAGCTGCCCATCGCCCCCTGAACAACACACAAGTGAATTGCAGGTACGACTACAGAAAAGTGCGTACAGTGTGAGCTACGGTATGTGCTCGCCTGCTCGGTGGAGGAAGCCTCCTCACTGTTTTCTACGTTTAACTCGTTAGGAGCACAACTTAGAGGCATCCTTTGTATGCGATCGTGAGCGTCATTATTCATTCTATAATATTTACAGATTTCAAAAGATAGCGATCGCGGGTTCTAATACTATCATCATGTTACTTTAAAAGTAAGCAAGTGAATTAAGATCTGAAGACAAAAATCGATCGATCGATTTTTGAAAATAAATGAAAACGACTCACCAGATTGGCATAAAGAGCCGTGTGTATGGATCCACACATACACACGCTCCTCATTGACCTGTCCAGCTCCTTGTTTGTTGCTAGCTTTCTTGTTGCTCCATTCTGGACTTATTTTTCAGTATTCGAGATTCTGAGGGTAGTCGTAGAAAACTAGACGACTCCTTAAATTAGTCCCACATTGTTCCTGCCATGTAGACGCGAAGCAGAAGGGCTTACTTCTACTGCATTCAGTTTTGGTGGGACCAAACAATACGACGCAGACGGTGTTGTGTGCCAACAGTGTGCACAGTGTGTGTTTACGAGGTTGAATTCCACAGCACTACTCAGCAAGTGCACTACTTATCGTATACATTTGATGCGCTTCAAAACGAACCGCCACTGATTTTAACTGTCACCGTCACACACATTTTTTTTCTTGTTTTTTTTTATTTTTTATTATTATAGAATAGAATGGAATATAATGCATTGTAACCAAAGTCTTCATGTTCCTTTTAGAGAAAAACAACTTTATTTTACTCTACGGTTTTATCCTCGTCGCCAATGTAAAATATGCACATTTATCAATATTAATAGTCGACTCGCCAACGCACCACCGCACAGGCCAACAGACCGATAACGACTGATCGCCCCACTACTCGGACCGGTATTTATAACCGAGCGACGTATGCGTACGAGACAACATTACAATACTGTTATCGGCTTGTAGCGCGATCTATTGACATCTACATACACTACAATAATCTTCTTTAATATTTTTGAAATCACCTCTTAAAACCCTTTATTTTGATACCCCACACGATGGGTTTGGAAGAGAAAAAAAAATTGGGACACAACAATATGGCGCCCAAAATCCGCCATTTTTCTATTTTCCAATTTTAATGTAGCCAGTGACACTCGCAAGGTTAAGACGAATCGATTGACGTAAGAATCGTCAAAATCAACCAACGCGTTTGGTCTCTGGAACGCCACATAGGAACAAACATACATACATACATAGACTGATAAACACATTACCCTCCTTCGGCATTCGGGTAAAAATAACAACGTCACGAGAATCAAACGTGTGTGAAAATTCCAGCTCAATCGAACTTCGGAAAGTGGGTCAAATATAACTTATAAGATTTGATTACAGACACCGGGTGGGGGTGACCATAAGCTCTTATAGCGGTATCAATTTGAAATCGAATAAGGGACAGATGTATATGACTTGTATACATCTGTCAGTTACTCGACATCAAATTTATACCACTCTAAGAGCTTATGGTCACCCCCCTGATAGGTGAAAATGTTGTCAGGTTTGAGACGTTCTTAACTCTAAATACTCAATTCAGAAATAGGCCCTTTCTCTGAATATCTTAAAAGCTTGTTAGTATGAACTTTTGTTAACTACTGTGAGCTCTTTGAGAAAGATAAAAGAGTATTTTTTGGTTTGTAATATTGGAATGAAAATTAAAACTAAGGTACATATATAAAAAAATACATAATTCCTTAGGAATTATGTTTTTTTTTTAAATAATCGTTGCCTCAAATGAAGGTTTTCTCTTGTATTGTGAGTTTATAAGCATATATAAATCACATACAGAGCCGGTAATACTATCTAAACTGCGCCGATCGTGCCATCGTGTAGTTTGAATATGAATATGTACCTTAGTTTTAATTTTACACTGTTCTGTCTGCATAAGAATAAATTGTAATTCCTCCTCGGAAGAGGGCACTGGCTCCTGTAACACAGGTCTATCACCTAGCACAGGAGTCAGGAAATCGGGAATGTATTTGAATGTTTCTTATGTAAATAAAGTTATTTATTTATTTATTTTATTATCCATATAGCTGCAGTATATAATTTAAATGTGAATGCTGTATTTGTAGTTATTGATACAGTTCCTTCGGGAAATTATGCTATTCTTACTCCTCCGCTGTCCTTGTTTTTTTAAAGGTCCCTGTACTCGACGAGCTTTATTAACTCAACGTTTTTCTGGTTGCCTCTGTTGATTCTGACTTTTAGGTTGGAGTTTAGCCAACACTTTTATCTTTGATCATCATCATTTCAGCCGAAAGACGTCCACTGCTGGACATAGGCCTCCCCCAGGCGTCGCCACATTGACCGATCCCGTGCGTCTCGCATCCAGCGCCTGCCCGCAACCTTAACCAGGTCATCGGTCCACCTGGTGGGAGGCCTTCCAACGTATCGTCTTCCGGTTCGCGGTCGCCATTCCAGAACTTTTCGACCCCATCGGCCATCCGTTCTTCGAGCAATGTGCCCTGCCCACTGCCACTTTAGTTTGGCAATTCTTCGGGCTATGTCGGTAATCCTGGTTCTCTTGCGGATCTCCACATTTCTGATTCGATCACGCAAGGAAACTCCGAGCATAGCCCTCTCCATTGCCCTTTGAGTGACTGCAAGCTTCCTGATAAGGCCCATTGTAAGCGACCACGTCTCAGAGCCATATGTCATCACTGGCAACACACACTGGTCATAGACTTTCGTCTTGAGACACTGTGGTAAGTTGGACGAGAAGATACCGCGCAACTTCCCGAACGCTGCCCAGCCGAGTCGGATTCGACGGTTGACCTCTTTCTCGAAATTGGCCCTACCCAATTGGATCGTTTGGCCCAGGTAGACATAATCGTCCACAACTTCGAGTGTAGAGTCCCCGACCTTGATAGGAGTGGGTGCAACATGGCCATTCAACATCACCTTGGTTTTTTCCATGTTCATCTTAAGACCCACTCTTTCGGCAGCTCTACTGAGGTCATCGAGCATCGCACTGAGGTCCTCCATGGTCTCAGCCATGACCACTATATCGTCGGCGAACCGAAGGTGAGTGATGTACTCGCCATTAACGTTGATGCCAAGCCCTCTCCAATCCAGAACCTTGAAGACATCCTCCAGCGCAGCAGTGAACAGTTTCGGAGAAATGACGTCTCCCTGTCTCACGCCGCGCTGGAGAAGAATTGGTTTCGAGATCTGATCCTGAAGACGGACTGACATAGTGGCGTTCTTGTACAAACACTTCAACACTTCAATGTACCGGTAGTCGATCTGGCACCGTTGGAGAGACTGCAGTAAGGACCAAGTCTCGATCGAATCGAAGGCTTTCTCGTAGTCCACAAACGCTAAACAGAGAGGCAGGTTATACTCTTCGGTCTTCTGTATAACCTGCCGCAGCGTATGTATGTGGTCTACGGTGCTAAAGCCTTTTCGGAATCCGGCTTGTTCGGGAGGCTGGAAGTCGTCAAACCTGCGCGCGAGACGATTCGTGATGACTCTTGAAAACAACTTGTAGACATGGCTAAGAAGTGAGATGGGCCTATAGTTCTTCAGCCGGGCATTGTCGCCCTTCTTGAAGAAGAGTACCACCACACCCCTGCACCATGCCTGTGGCGTTTCGCCCTCGAGTATAACGGAATCAAACAGCTTCTGAAGGGCCTTAAGGACCGGTTTTCCACCCGCCTTCAGGAGTTCAGCCGTGATTCCGTCATCACCCGGCGCCTTGTTGTTTTTAAGCTGTTTCAGAGCCATCCTAATCTCGTACAGGCTGACGTCCGGAATATCTTCGGTATAGTGTCGGGTCAATCTAGCTCTTGGGTCGTTTGCTAGATTCGCAACGGGCTTGCTGATTGATGTGTACAACTGCCCATAGAATCTCTCGATCTCCCTCAGAAGCTCTGGTTTGGCGGATACGATCCTGCCATCATCGGTCTTCAGTTTCGTGAGCTGGCTTTGCCCAATAGCCAGATCCCTTGAAAAAACCTTGGAGCCTTTATTTCGCTCAATCGCCTCTTTAATACGCTCGGTATTAAAGCGGCGGAGGTCTCTTTTCAAGGATTTAGAGATCTGTCTATTGAGCTGCCGGTATTTGCACGCCTCATCTGAAGACTGCAGGATCAACTCACGCCTCTCCTTCATAAGCTTGAGGGTAGAATCAGAGAGCTTTTTGGTTCTATCTGTACGACGGGTCTTGAAAAACTTAGACCCGACCGTATGGACAGCTTCCACGAACCCGTCGGCGTAGTCGTCCACGGAGCTCCCTAGGCACTCGAAACGATTTTGGAGTTCGAGCTGAAAGCTCTCGGGGTTTTGGAGCTGGATCCGTGCTGGACGGAGCGTGGACTTCATCAGTCGAGACCTTTCAAGCTTAATATTAATGTTCAATGTGCCTCTTACCATGCGGTGATCGCTCCCGGTTTTCACCGAATTGATCACAGAGACATCATTGAACATTTGATTCTTGGTTGACATGATGAAGTCGATCTCATTTTTTGTTGCACCATCGGGGCTCTGCCAGGTCCACTTCCTGTGTTCACGCTTTTTGAAGAAGGAGTTCATCATAAAGAGGCCCTCCTTCTCCATAAAACTGGCCAGTAGGTGACCCCGGTGGTTCCGTCGTCCAACTCCAAATTGCCCCACTTGCAGCTCATCCTCGTCTCGTTTGCCCAGTTTTGCGTTGAAGTCCCCCATGACAACGGTGAAGTGAGTTTTGAAACCATGCATGGCTCTGGAGATATCCTCATACATGGTCTCTACCTCGTCGTCGGGGTGTGCCCAGGTTGGGGCGTAGACCTGTATGACCTTCAGCGAATATCTTGAGGATATTCTGAGTATAAGGCACGCCACCCTGGTCGACACACTCTCGATCTTCACCACGTTGTTCACAAGGGACCTGTGGACGATAAACCCGACACCACCCTGGGACTGCCGGTCACCCTCTCGGAAATAGAGCAGGTTACCGGATTTGAGGATTATCGAGTCCTCCCCCTCTCTTCGGACTTCAGATAACCCTATAATACTCCATCGCAACCTGCTCAATTCCTCTTCGAGTTCGGTGATCTTCTCGTCGGTCCGAAGTGTACGCGTGTTGTACGTAGCCAGGTACAGTCGTCGGTGATATTTTGGGCAGCCGGATCCCGTCCGGAGATTCTTGGCACCCCTTGCCATGCCGTAACCTCGACCGCTACCGTAGTCGAGGGTAGGCAGGCTGCCGGGCACTAGGGGCCATTTTTTATTTGTGCTATTCATGGGGGGTTTTTGCCATAATCGCCACGCTTGGCAGGCGGGTTGGCGATCGCAGTATGGTTGTTGTAGAAGCACAGAGAACGCTGCTGCCCATTCTCTGGTTTGTCCCTTAGTCGCCTCTTACGACACCCACGGGAAGACATGGGATGGTGAAATTCTTTACGTCCGGCACCATACGGAACATAGCATATCTTTGATATCTTTGATAGCATAATGAAATATTATTTCAATATGTAATTAGTATACTATTCTGCATTTTCATCGTATCGTGATGCCAAATTAAATTAGTTTCATCCACCTTGTATATACGACTGTCTTATTTACTCTGAAATCCATATGACATCTTTATCAGAATATGCTATTATAGCCCTTAATATAAACTCACGCCTTTCCACAAGGGGGTAGGCAGAAACTACAGAACGCTACCTGTTATGATCCTCACATACTCTTTTTGCATCATTAACGTACGAAACGCACGAACGTAATATCCTTACATACTCTTTTTGCTTCATTAACGTACTTAACGCACGAACGTATGAACCTTACATACTCTTTTTGCTTCATTAATTTACGTAACATACGTATCGCACGAACGTATGAACCTTACATACTCTTTTTGCTTCATTAACGTACGTAACGCACGAACGTATGCAACTTACATACTCGTTTTGCTTCATTAACGTACGTAACGCACGAACGTATGATCCTTGCATACTCTTTATGCTTCATTAACGTACGTAACGCACGAACGTATGCAACTTACATACTCGTTTTGCTTCATTAACGTACGTAACGCACGAACGTATGATCCTTGCATACTCTTTTTGCTCCATTAACGTACGTTATGTACGTAACGCATGACGGTACAGCGCACCTGACCTTTCTAAAGAAGATTACTCATAAGATTCGTGTACGTTCTTCCGGAGCGTTCCCACTCATGTCTACCTTGTAAATACCCTGTCAGTCGCCTTTTATTCATACACTCAACACAACCAAAAGGCCTATTTTTTATTTTTATTGTCTTTTTCATTGTTTTCTGTTTAGTTGTCTACAAAAAGATTGATAGCTACATAAATCATAATTTCATGGAGGACGCTGAACTTACAGTTATAATAAAAATTCTCTTCATTTGCCTTTAAATAATGACTTTTTTTTAAATATAAAGGAAGGTAGAACATCGTTCAAGAGAAATAAAGGAAAAGAAAAGGTTATTTCAGTAAGCCATTAAATCTTCGTCGAGGGGCGAGCGCGGGTGTCCGATTCATTAATTCAATTAAGATTTTTATTGAAAGTCGCTTTAAACGGTAATAAATTAATTAATTAAAAGAATCGTGCGATTCTCACGATTTTGCCAATCTTTATTAAAATGAGATACTTATCTAAATTTAATTAGATTTAAGTGACAACCCAATGGGTGATTCCTTAATTTAGCGGTCGCGACCGCTACCACTGAGCATTAGAGGCCCTAGAAGAGTGATATTCTAACGTCGTTTTTTAGGGTTCCGTACCCAAAAGGTAAAAACGAGACCCTATTACTAAGACTTCGCGGTCCGTCTGTCTGTCTGTCACCAGGCTGTATCTCATGAACCGTGATAGATAGACAGTTGAAATTTTCACAGATGATGTATTTCTGTTGCCGCTATAACAACAAATACAAAAAACAAAATAAACTAAATATTTATGTGGTGCTCCCATACCACAAACGTGTTTTTTTGCGATAATGGCACGGAACCCTTCGTGCGCGAGTCCGACTCTCAATTGGCCAGTTTTTTTTTCGTTTACCCTTCAGTTTTAGAATATTTTTGTAAATCGTAATTTTTTTTTGCCAAAACTGTACGTAAATGAATAATGTATATTTAAATTAATTAATCATTTCTCATGTAAGAGAAATAATTTCTTATGGGAAATAAAGACATCTCAAACCTCAAAGCAAGGCGATAGCGATTGTCAAAATTGTATGGAATTGACAAGTGTGACCGAAAAATCACGTGATCAATCCCTAACATTCTGACATTTCGACTATCGCCTCCGCTGTCATCGAAAGCCACTTGTCTAGAGCCTCAGGTCCTGGGTTCGATTCCCGGGTCAAACAAAGTCACTGTAGGCGCGGGCTTGCGGGCGGCGATTAATGGGTAGCTCGCCGTCCGATAAGGACCGGGGCCACCATTCCACCATTCCACGCGTGATGATACATCAGGTTTTGGTCAGCCAGCTCGCGAATATGTATCCTCCGACTGCACAGTATGATTTTCTTCTTGTTTACGTTTTTTTAGTTCGCTTCTTAAGCAGTCGGATTTTTATATTTTTTAAATTTTATTTATTTATAACCTTTTAGTTAATTTTTTTTTCGAATCATGTACATTTAGGGCCAATTTTTCAATAGTCTGAAATGGCGGTTTGACAGCTTTTGTATAGAAAACCTGTCAAACGGCCATTTTTATTCCTCAGTTAAAAGTTATCAGACTATTGAAAAATCGGCCCTTAAACATATAAGTGTCATATATTTTTGAAATCTCCTCTTAAAACCCTATTTTAATACCCCACACGATGGGATTGGAAGAATAAAAAAATTTGGGCCCCTACAATCATCATCAGCCTTATAATGTTCCCACTGCTGGAATCATATATTTTTGAAATCTCCTCTTAAAACCCTTTATTTTAAGACCCCACACGATGGGATTTGAAGAAAAAAAATTGGGCCCCCACAATCATCATCAGCCTTATAAAGTTCCCACTGCTGGGACACAGGCATCCTCTCTGTGAGAGAAGTAATGGGCCTTAATCCACCACGCGGGCTCAGTGTGGGTTGGTGAATGTCACATGTATTTGAATTTTACGTTCTAGGACATGCCGGTTTCCTCACGATGTTTTCCTTCACCGTTTTAAGAGCAGTGGTGTTGAAATAATTTACACAAAGTAAAGCGTATTACACGTAAGTCGTGGTCGTTACCACTGGGCCTCCGCAATATGGCGCCCAAAATTCACGATGTTTTTCAATTTAAATGCCAGTGACACCCGCAAAGTTAAGAGTCCCTACAAGTTTCACGAGCCAAAAACAGAAAACAGCTACTTTTTCAGCGAAAATTTCTCAATAACTACAAGATATATGATATAAAACATAATGACAAAAAAAAACGACACAAGTCCGTCGTCTACAAGCCCATGAGCAAAATTGAATGTCTCGCGCGTGCGCAACGGTTTGTAAGGCAATATTCAGACAATTTATTAAAATAAAATAAGTACTCAAAAATAAAATATAAAAATTGGATTCGATTGATAAACACCTCAAATTTCAAATTATTTATCAGTTATTTTTATATTCATCATATTCTTACACGTAGCCGACGCTTTCGCACATGATAAAATTGCCTTTTTTCCGCGAGGACAATATTTTTTTTTAAGTACAAATACAATAAACTTTAAAAAACTAAATTGGTGGCTCCCTAGTATACTATATGTTCAGTCTACATCATTTTTTGCAGATTGTTATTCGCCATCAGTAAGCTGAGAAAGCAATTGAAAATCCTGGTGTTTCGGGATTACGTGAAAACGTGTGTTAGGAATTAATTTTTTCTAATTTTAATTGAGCAGTTATCAAAAATGTGTAATGTCTATTCCCTAGATAACTTTGTGACGCAAAAAGTTATTTTTAAAGATTTATCATATATATTGTAGTTATTGAGAAATTTGCCCTGAAAAAGTAGCTTTTTTCTGTTTTTAGCTCGTGAAACTTGTAGGGGCTCTTAAGACGAATCGATTGACGTAAGAATCATCAAAATCGGCCAACGCGTTTGGTCTCTAGAACGCCACATAGGAACAAACGTACATACATACATATACTGATAAACACATTACCTTCCTTCGGTAGTGGGGTAGAAATAACGCTCAATATTTTTGAGGCAAGACTATGTGCGCTATCGATCGCTAAGATCTTAAGTTCAAACCCATCTTTGATACTAATGCCACAAAGATTTTTCTATTTATGAAGTTCCGAAAACGTATTTTTCATGAAAACAACAGAAAAGTTTAATTTTTGTTTCGTTCTTAATCCTGAAAAATTATCATGTGCCTTTGCTTTGTGTAAACATATTTTCTTCCTTTGTATATATTGTGTACAAGCTCAGTCGAAATATTCCTAGAAATGACTTTACGGTGGCTTTTAGCATTGAATTGCCAGAATCTGAGATTAACAACTATATTGTGAAAATATTAACGCATTTTCCCTCTAGTCGGTTAAACGACTTCCCAAAAAGGAGGATTCATGTTCGACATTATGTATGTTTTTTTTTTGTGTATGTTCACCGATATCTCCGTGAATTTTGGACCGATTTCAAAAAATCTTTTTTTTTGTTTGAATGAGTATAAATATTCCGAAACTGGTCCAATTTTAATTTGGTGAAGATCTGATGAAGAAATTCGAAGATATGCAACAGAACTCTTCAATAAATAACGGCAATTCTCTCGAGATTGCTGCAATCGCCTGTCTGTTTATTGTTTATACCATTTCATAACATAAAATGACGTCAGTACGCTCTTAAGGGGTAAGCAGATCTCTCATTTCACCGGTTAAGTTCAAATTTCTTGATATTCTGGTAATATATTCTGGCGTTATAGGTAACTTACTAAAAAACTTGCCTGTTAGGTAGGTACAACTAAAAAGGGAAAAATAAAAAAACTATTTTGCAAAAAAATACTACCTACTTCCAAATAAAACTACTAAGTGCATTTTTTGAAGTCGGTGTCCATGACGCAATAAATTGGTACCTACGAAAGACACCGACTTCAAAAATAATGTTTTTTTTTTTTTTCTTATTTGGAAGTCGGTAGTATTTTTTTGTAAAAAGTTTTTTAATGCAAAGAATTGAAAAATACATTTTTACAGTTCTTTCAAAATATTTTTTCTAACATCTTTATATTCTGTGAAATTAACCACATTTTCTTTTTAAATAATCTTCTGACGTCATTATTTGTTTTCATTTATTTGCTGTGCAATGAAGACTATTCTATTTATCTTGCGGACAATGATAGATATTAATATCTCAGGAGTTCTTATTGATACTGTCAGAGGAGTCCAATAAATTAATATTGGGCTCTCAGAAATAAAGTGGTAGGTAATTCTGAAAGACTCATAAAGAAAAATACCGGCCAAGTGTGAGTTGGACTCGCGCACCAAGTGTTTCGTACAAACAGCTATATTCGCCAAAATAAGGTAAAATTAATGAAGTTCACTTACTTTGTGTAAATTATTTCATTACCACTTGCTCTAAAACCGGTGAAGGAAAACATCGTGAGGAAACTGGCATGTCCTAGAACCAAAAATTCGAAGACATGTGAGATCCACCAATCTGCACTGAGCCCGCGTGGTTGATTAAGGCCCATTCCCTCGCTCACAGAGAGGAAGGAGGCCTGTGTCCCAACAGTGGGAACATTAAATGGCTGGTGATGATGCTTGAAGTTCATAAACTATGAGAGCACCAAAAATTACTTTAACGAAAAGATAAACTGGATTGAGGGACAAAATTAACTTTGCAAAACTGTTGTCCTCATACATCGATCTAGGTCGCGGGCAGTTTACCAATTGCAAACAAGTATAAATTCGTTAAAAAAAAAAACAAAAAAAACAAGTCAAAATATCACACGTTCATGATAAAAAAAGTGTTGACAGACCATGTGAATTCCTTTTGTGGTACGGAATCCTAAAAAAAGATCTTTTCTCAGAGAAATATGATTAGTTTGAAGACAGGTTCATCGACAGCTTTTTTTTAATTTTGCAGCTGAAATGTGTCAGAATAAGACCTAAGCGTCTCATCTGGACAATTACAAAGGGCTGTGTTCAAATACAGACGTTTTATATTATATTTACTTAACCTGCTCTTTACAAATTCTTTTTAATTTCACGTATTAATTGCTAGCTTTTGCTAGTGGCTGCGCCCGCCTGATATAGTCTAAATTTATCCTACTTACGGGATAGAAATTGTTCCAAAAAAAAAAATGTTCTTTTATTTATTTCAGAGTTGCAGTGCCTACCTTCCGGCTTCATCATCAGGTCAGTTCGATGATGCCATTTTCATCAGTACCATTTATTTGTAAGTTTTTGTTTCATCATAGTCGTTTAACTATTCGAGATATCATAAAACCGTGACATACTTAGCATATAGGAGTTCCAGGGGCCATCTGTGGTCTTCTTCATCAGTTCCACTTCACCAAATGATACTTTTTGAGTGCAAATGATTGCATTGTTGACGAAAATACCAAAATCGTTAAATTTATGCCTATAGTATTTAAGGAGTGCCCTCGATTTCTCTGGGATTCCATCATCAGGTCCTGACTTGATGACTATGGGACCAACTAGGAAGTATGCACTTTAAAACAAAAGAAGGTTTTTTGAAATCGGTCCAGGCGGCTTTGAGTAATCGGGGAACATAAAAAAAAGATTCCGACGAATTGAGAACCTCCTCCTTTTTTTGAAGTCGGTTAATTAAAAAGAGCGTATGTCCTAATTAACATCATGATACCTTTTGGTTCCAAATTTCATTAATATCCGTTTAATTGTTTACTTGTTAGGCGTAATTGAAATGTTAGCATACATCCAAAGATCTACACGACCTTCACATTTATCAGTAGAATAGAAAGCGGTGTACTAAACTTCGTCATGACGATTGTCATGCAGCTTCTTGCCATTCCAGAGTCAAAGACATTCATTGTTATCAAAATCAAAATTTCTTTATTCAATACAAGTAAGTGCGAGACCGACAACCGACACCTAATGTACAACATGGAGCAACCAAAGAGACGGCGATTGAAGAGTCGGTAGAGCTTCCGTAAGTCGACTAAAATAATTCGAGACAACAGCCCTAACGAAGCTCGCAAGAAACTGTGGTTCCTCAAATACCCGCCTCCAACTGACTATGTTGAGTTTGCAGAAAAGCTCCCAGTGGGCCTTATACAGCCATGGCCCATCAGGAAATCCGTAAACCGGTTACGACGCCAAGTGGGCCGCTGTAGGCATAACTTAGTCAGATGGGGGTACTCCAATCAGCCACAGTGTGACTGCGGAACCACCCCACAGACGATATCCCAAGCTATCGATGTGGCTGAATACTGGTCGAAGAAAATTTAGTGAAGCAATCATCGACACGAAGCAGAAGAAGAAGCGGCACTTTAGAACGTCAAAAATTTAAATTCATAACGAATAATAATTGATTCTACCGTCCATTCGGCAAAGTAGCTTGTTATGAAGAAGAACGGACAAGAAACTCCACCCTTTCTCTTTTAAAAAAAATGTTTTACAAGTATTTGGTTACATCATTCTTGTTGAAAAAAATACATACATGTGAGAACGATGCAAAAATTATTGCACGTAAAAGCGTCTAGAGTAAAACAAACAATTAAAATACAATAAATAGGTAATTTAAAACAGGTCGATGCAGCCAAGCGATGACCAATCCCAGCTGATGGCGCCCGTTCACGAACACGACACATGGATCGGCACCACTCAGCTCAACCATCATGAAGGGAACCGAACGATCCAACACATGTGCCGAGAGACATTAGAGAGAGCATAACACACTATCAACTGCCAGGGCATACACAAGTCAACGAACGACATATATTCGTAGGTACAGTGAATGGTAGATTTACAGTTGGTTTACAGTACTCACATATGTGCTGTACAGTTACATAATACTAAAATAAATTGAGCCCACACAATACAAATATATTCACACAGTCTTCAGCAGATCCAACAATACTTCAGAACTTTTCTGCTAATCACCCGTACCTGCGACCTGGCGGTTGTGCAGCAGGATTAGTGTCGAGCCAAGCATTTTTATCAGCGATGTAATCCGCCAACTTATAATATACCTGCCTGCATAGTGTGCGTTTTATAAAAGTTTAAAATTTTGCCGCATACAGTTCTAGAATTAGAATTGGAACTGGTTGAGTTATAATTAGATGTCTATATTGTTATAATTAGATGTTAATATACATATTTCACTTCAATTTTCCAAATTTTATTTCTAGTTCCCTCATGATGTTTTGCTTTAAATAACCTAAAGATGTTGGAAGCTACTTATCCAAACTCAACCTAAGCTTATTCATACATTACCCACAAAAAAAATCCATTCACAAAAAAGAACCAGAGCGTAAACATATCCCTGTAAAATGTTCACTTTTTACCCGAGACACTTACATAGACTTAATCCTTTACATTTCCCACACAATGACAACCTAAATGTGTGTCAGACATGTGTCAAGTGTGAGACAGACGCTGTATGAGCATAAATGGAGACTTTGAAGATGAATGACATTCGATTAGTATCGCTAGTGTCTGACCGAAGGTGGAGTCTGGCCGAAACCGATTTTGATTAAATCGGTTATCGCCACTACTGTCGTCTGAAACCGAAGCCAAAAGTTGAATCATCATCATTATTCAGCCGAAAGACGCCACTGCTGGACAAGGCCTCCCCAAAGCATTGCCGACTGATCGGTCCTGTGCGTCTCGCATTCACCGGATTCCCGTAGCCTTTACCAGGTCATCGGACCACCTTCTTTTCTTTTTTTATACAGAGAAGAAAGCGCCCGCTTAAAGACTTATTTGACAGGTAACTTTTAAGGATACCATTATACTAAAATTTCCCTAAATTTTCGTACTACCGGTGCCTGACAGTATTGGTTTTTGCGTTGTACATTAATATACCAGCGGGACAGGACCATCATGTAATTAATGCATCATTGCTATTTCGTTTTAGGCGTTTCTGAACACCGTCACGCAAACAACTCAAGAGGGTTATGTGGCTGCAGCTTCTTCAAAAATTTTGAAGAAGAAATTAAAAAATAATTAAAATGGACGGTATTAGCCACTGCAGGACCATTGTTAGACCAAATTTATGAAACTACTAAGTATTCAAGAAAAGATTTACAATAATTTCATGAAGCTTTTTTCATCATATTCTAAGCAAGTAGAAGAACCTAGTAATTAAATATGCTTCATTTAAATTACTTTAAGTTTCGAGTTATGAAAAATGACTATTGATTATATGAAGGAAAAAAGATCAGTTATGCTGGCAACATTAAGCACGCCACCCGTCGCGCGCAGACTTATCTTGCGCGCACTCTACTTTAGAACTTGCCTACTAGGTACCACAACAAAAACATGAAAATTAAAAACTTTTTAACATCTTTGTGTTTCTGGTTTTGTGACACCGACTGCCGAAATTAAAGTTATTTTTCACTTTGTAGTATTTTTAACACGCTTTTATTAGCTTGGTATGTATGTATCTATGTATCAATGTAATGGCATCTTTGAACGTGATTTTCACCCCCTGCAAAACGTCGGATTGTTTTGAAACTTTGCACACTTATCAAGGACCGATGACAATGGAATAATTTAGTCAAAGTCAAATATATTTATTCAACTAGGCTAATAAGCGGCACTTTTGAACGTCAAACAAAAATTTAAATTTACATGTATTAAAAGTTGATTCTACCGTGCGCGTTTAAATAGTTTGTCCCATTAGCCTTACCAAGATCTTCAGGATTAGTGACTTTTTAGTTCAATTTACCATTAAAGCGTGTTTTTTTAGTTTTTAGAACTAAAATTTATTATTTGTAAGTCGATTGTCTTTGTAACAGTTCGTTCAATTTGCATGCTGCATGCTGTGTCTATCGCATCATATTGCTATGCTTGTATTATTAGAATACACACTGTAACAATTGTAGATAGGCCAATAAATTAATTAATTAATTTCTTCGGCCTATTTTGGACGAACCCGAAGGTTTGACCGAAGCCAGTATTTAAGGCCGAATCCGAAGCTTCGGTCGGACACTTATACCTAGCGGGCAGAGAATAATACTACTCGGTCATCGGTGTACATAATGAACTCTTGAGGTATGAAGGGTTGGGGCTATATTGAAATATGTGAATTCTCGGCCTTCGTCAAAGTTAGGATACAGGTCGTCTATTTTTTTCATTTCTGAATGCCTTTATGCCTGGCTAGACGTAGTTGGCATGTACAGTTATTTATTGAATTCATAATTTATAATCAGATTGATTTTAGTAAGCTAGCAAAACGAGGTACTTATTACTATCATATTAATATTTACATATAGAATAGAATAAATTAACTTTGAGGAGCTCGTGGCTAAATAATAACAGCCGCACGGGTCGATCATCAAGGTTAAGCAACGCTTGACGAGGTCGGTCCGTGGATGGGTGACCATTCCAACATACCGAGTTTCCTCCGTGCCTCGGAAAGCACGTTAATCCGTTGGTCCCGGCTGTCATTTGAAGATCTTTGACAGTCGTTACGGGTAGCCAGAAGCTTGAGATCTAACACCAGTCTTGCCAAGGGGTACCGTGTTACCAAGTTACTGGGTTGTGGAGGTCAGACAGTCGTTCCATGTAAAACACTGGTACTTAGCTGAATCCGGTAAGACTGGAAGCCGACCCCAATATAGTTGGGAAAAGGCTGCTCTAGTGAAATATTGTTTTTATTATTTAAAACAGATTGCAACAAAAAAAGTATGTACTAATTATTTTTGAACTTGCTTCGTTTGTATGTACTACTCTGTCAAGAAATTACCGGGAAAACATCAATGTCTAATATATAATACCTTTAAACGAGCAATTCTTGTTTAAATGTATATATATTGTGCTGGACGTAGCGTGATCACTGGCCCCGAGAAAAGAAGGGCGTAAACCTTCTGGCCATTGCCGCTGAACGCCCCGATCACACACGAATTAAGGTTCTTGGATGCCTGGCTGCATCAGCGACGTAAGGTTGCAAATCGACTCGAACGATTCAACAGTGTGTTGACTGTACTCAAGTTACTTCCAGGTTCTGGGTTCCCTACTTCTGGATCAGCACTCCTGGTGTCCAGGTCCCGAGGTTCAGCTCGACAGGATCGAAAAGGGGTGTCTTCATTGGGGTTGAAGTCGACGAATTTAAATGAAACACTAAGTTATTCAGTACACGGCACGATTCTAGGGCTCTCAACAATTACTGAGACTCGATTCTATATAAGAATTACTTCTTATTTACTAAGATAAGTACAAGCGACTAGCTTTGGATGACTACAAATTCTATTTGGGCCCGAGGTAACTATATACCCTCGGATCGTGCCATTATTGAGAGCCCCGCAAATTCTTGCCGAAAATAATTTTTATTATTGTAAAAAACCCTTATCAATATTTGGTAATAGGGTTACCGCACCCCTTCCACGGCGCTATCAATAGCTGGATTTCTTCGTACTGTAACACAGTAACGCCCCCTATCTCTGTATCTAATCCATATACCTAATTTCCAGGTATTGATAGCTTCCCTAGACTAATTCTATGAAACAAAGGGACAATTTCCTTTATTTCCCGGTTAAAACCTTAATAGCTTTTAACCTAGCCTAAGGATATCTATAGGTTGGGTTGACCTGCTGGTGCCAATAGCAGGCTGTCTGTTGACGTCTAGAAAAAGCTTATTTTCGGGAATCTTCTATGGGATATCATCCCTTATGTACTGAATCTATAAAATCCTAAGTCATTTCACCGACTTAAGGATTTCCTACATAGGCTAACCAGACAATCACCGCCTATTATGGGGATTCTGGCAGCCGATAGACCACACCTTACATTTCTAGTGTTTATATAAGTCTATCTAGGCTATATGCACATAAGGTGCCTCGATATGTACAAAATCAATAGCTGGTCACTTTCTTTGCGCCCAGCTATCGGAGAAATTATTTATAAAAACCTAATAAAATTGGGACGACACGATAGCGCGCCTATCGGGCCATCGGGAGGTCCCCAAAAATTCCTTATTTTCGGAATTCCCAGGGGTGTATAGTCCCGGGGAATGCCAAAAACGGACTAAAAATTACATTTCCAGAAACCTATTTTCTGGAATTGTACTTAAACTACTTGAGCGATTTTCGCTCCAAAGTGATGACTTGGTAGCTAGTCCAGCAAGCCATCCGAAAGTACTTACACCATAAGTACATCTATTCCCTTCATGGAGTTATTCCACCTGAAGGGTCTACAAATTTCAACGTTTTACGTTGTTTACATTTTTCATGACTGTTCATCTCGCTGACTATCCAAGCGATTCTTCCCATCTAGAAACCGCCTGGAAGCCCTTTTGGCAAGCTTTCCAATGGTAGTACTTTTACCAGTACACCTATATGTTTTCTAGGTACTTAGGGCACCTAAAACCGTAAGCATTTGCCGAAAACCAGATAAACAGCATGTTCCTACTATATACCGACTTGATATCTCAAGTAAATGGGCTTTATATAAAAGACTACGCTAACTATGAGGTGTATATAGGTTTCCCGTCTCGGTCTAGAATGACCCTATATACCCTAAAATGACCTAAAACCATATATTCGCATTTATATAGCGGAAACTATGTGGTTTTCACATAGTTTCATCATTATGTACCGATTTCATGTCCAGTACATAGGATAAGCCCTTAAAAACATGATTTTAATTACTATAATTTTCTCCCAAAGCTTCAAAACTATAAATATCGCGTGGTGCCACCCCGCGGCTCATTTGGAACTAATCCGTCGTCGAGCAATGACGTATCGTACGACAGGAATTTACGTTTTTTGCTATGATAACTCTTATCAGTATGCTTTCTAATGCTTTTACTCCATTAAGGGTGAACTATTGAACCCTATAACATACTGACAACTACTAAAAACATTATGCTACTATCTCAAAAAATGCAGGTAAATTTTTAGTATAAATACAGACGTGCCTCTAAAAATTATTTTAGTATTAGATGGCGCGCCGTGGTAAGCAGACATGTCTACACATACATACTTTAAACTTCTATGAACCATTTAGTATGGTTGATGACGCTTCGTCGCGAACATATATAATCTGAATCTCGGAAACGGCTCCAACGATTTTCATGAAATTTTGTATGCAGAGGACATTGGGGGCGATAAATCGATCTAACTAGGTTACATTTTTAGAAAACGTCGTTTTCTCTATTTTCTATTTTCACCCGAGCAATATATATACACAAAATGTTAGTTATTCATCCAAATTTATATTATCACCTTCAAAGTTTGCTCCTTCAGAAACGATACACTTACGCCAAGAAATAATCCAATCGTCAAATTTTTTTTTTAACGCTTTTTCTGTGGTGGCCCAGTGGCTTAGACCTCGCCTCTCGTGCTTGAGGTCGTGGGTTCAAATCCGGGCAAGTACCAATGTGACTTTTTCAAATTTATATGTACTTTCTAAGTTTATCTTAGACATCACAGGCAACGGTGAAGGAAAACATCGTGAGGAAACCTGCACTTACATAGTTAATGTAAGTCTGAAATAGCCAAGTCAGAGGCCTGTGGGATTCCCAGAGGCGGCTTAATTAACTCTGACACCAGAGGTGGCCACACCTCACACGAAAGAAGAAGAAGAACGCTTTTTCTAGAATCGAGTTCAGTTCTAGCCGCGAATTCTCCTTTATGTCTTCTAACTAATGAAAACGGATGCCACGAAGTGATAATTTGAGTTTAGTAAAAAGAAAGAAGTCGGCTGGAGCCATATCTGGTAAATAAAGTTGTTTCTCGATGGTATTTGTTGAGTTTTTGGTCAAAAATTTGTTCACAATGATGGCCTTGTGCGAAGGCGCATTATCGTCGAGCAAAATCCAAGAATTTTCGTTATTTATTTATTTAAACTTCATGAAGTTGATAGGCGGACTTAGGCTTAGCACGCACTGCGATTATAATTTGCGCGAATTTAATTCGCGCGAATTTTTGTCCGCGTGCTGAATTTAACTAACATGCACTGCGGATAAAATTTCGCGCGGTTTTTGTCTCCTTCTACCTGTCCATAGAGTTCAAAATTATCGCGCGAATTAAATTCGCGCCGCGTTGCGGTGGATTCTGTGGCAAAACACGGATTTCTTGCGATATTATTTCCGCGCGATTTTTTTTCCGCAATGCGTGCTGCTTCATACAATTCCATAGGTCGCAGAATGTGCGGAAAAAATTCGCGCGAGTAAAAATCGCAGTGCGTTTTAAGCCTTAAGGGTACACTAGTCGACGCCGACGGCACGAACTATTTTGTGCGCGGGGTTAAATTGCATTTTAAATCAACCGACAACACGTGCGGAAGAGATAGATGCTGTGATGAGCAGTAGGAAGCTAGTTTACGTACGAATACACACTTTTGCAAATTTGTAGCGAAATGGATAATGATTTAGGACGAAACCGAGCGCGTGAAATTTTATAAACAGACCTTTGGTAATCTAGATATCATGAAAAAACCACAAAATCTATCTGTTCAAAATAAAATTACTTATTTGCATTGTTGAACTACTAATCTATCCCTGCATGGAGGCCGTTTTTTTTTTTTTTTTTTTATTAGATATGGGTTTGCTCTTGACTCTAGTCTAGGGCAATTTGCCGTCTTCTTATGGTATTTATATGCGCCCAAAAATGCGTTAAAACTTGTGTCGTAATGTGGAACTTTCGACGCTCATAAATTTGAAATATTTTCTTTTTTTACTTTTTCGCTTCCATATTGAATAAAGAATATTATCTAGCCCTGGCTAGATAATATTCTTTATTCACCGTTTGTATAATACCGCAATAGTCAAAGAAAACAGTCAACATGACTTTGACTTTTGATCGACTTTGGCGTGTTTTTTAACCAACTTCCCAAAAAGGAGGAGGTTTCTCAATTCGACCGTATATACATATTTTGTGTGTTCGCGGATAACTTCGTCGTTTATGAACCGATTTTGATGATTCGGTTTTTGTTGGAAAGTAAATATCCCAAGGGTGGTACCATGATAAGGAAACCAGGATCTGATGATGGAATCCTAGAGAAATCGAGGAAACTCCTCAAATATTTTAGGCATACATATAGCGATTTTGATATTTTCATCAATACTTCAATCATTTGCACTCAGAAAGTATCATTTGGTGAAGTGGAACTGATGAATAAGACCACAATGGCCACTGGAACTACGAAATAAGACAATGTATCCTAGTCGTGTTTGGGCTTATTGGTATCGTCATGAGATGTATTTTGGCTATAAATGATTTTCATGTTAATTGGAGGTACCTACCAAAACTAAAAAGAGGAAAATAATAAACTTTTTAGCAAAAAATCAAACCGACTTCCAAAACAAAACACTTCAAAGCGAAAAATAACTTTCTTTTCCAAAGTCGGTGTCGAAAAACGGAAAACAATGGGTACAAAAGACACCGACTTCGGAAAATAAAGTTAGTTTTCGCTTTGAAGTGTTTTGTTTTGGAAATCGGTTTGTATTTTTTTTCGGTTTTGGTTCAGTTGGAAGGCGCCACTCCAAAGCTTGTTGACTAGTTTGCATGTTAAACTCGTAAACCCACGTCTAATCACCAGTAACAATGCGTTTCATGAATGTTGGGTCGGAATTGACACGTTCTAGAATGTCCTCAGCGACTCTTACGCGATTGAGTTTATGAATAAAATTCAGGTCTTTTGGGACTAGCCGAGCGGCAACATGTTTCATACCGAAGTGATTATTTAAAATGGTACGGACCGACTCGTGAGACACATAAAGTTCGGCGGCTATCTCTCTCAAACTTGAATGAGGATTTTCAGTCACTATTTTCTTCAGTTTTGCGATGTTAACTTCAGTTGCAGACGTTGATGGCCTGCCGGGCGAGCACGGCCCACTATGACAGGCTTGAGTCACATATTTTTATAACAGTTTGGGAGCAAAAACCGTGATAAAATGCTTGACCCGAGCCTATCACAGAGACCGTGCTCGCCCGGTAGAGCGAGTCAAATCTTCCATCACATCTCGACCGCTTTTGAATGCTTTGTATCACTCATAAGCACGTGTTTTTGATAAAAGTCGATTCACCATAAGCCTTCTGTAACATTTTCAGTGACTCCGAACACGAAATTCCATTGGCGATGCAAAATTTAAGATAAACCCTTTGTTCGTAGTTTTTGTCCATTATGAAATTCACAATATGCACTAGATATTATGATATAACTAAAAACAGCACTGTATTTAATATAAAAACAGTTGAAAACCAAACTCCGCGCCAAAACAGAAAACAATTGTCCCAATCTAACAACAACAAAAAAAAAATCTGGAACCTTATATAAATTTTTGACTGAATTATGTCCAGTTACAAATTGAAAATCAATTTTGGTCTGAAAGCTTTGGACGGTAATTAGTTTTTGATTACCTACATTTCTCACACACAATTACACTTTGGTTTTAAAGGTAATTTCCAACATAAGGACAAACCATTTATAGTATCCAAAGGCCCTAGTCAAGTGACATACTAACATCGATATCGTGGCGATAGCGATTGCAAAAATGTCAAAAATGTATGTGAATCTCAAACGCTATTGAAATGTCACGTCAGCAATCCCTTACATTTTGGCATTTCCAAAAAAAATTTTTAATCGCTATCGCCATGCTTTAGATGATAAAATGTCACGTATCTAAGGCCTCAGAGCTGTATATATTTTTAGGTCATTTATTTATTTATTTATTTATTTACTTTAACTTAACACGGCCAAAGGCCAATTACATTAGTTAAATACATGTTTATAAAAAAGCATTAAAATAAAAATAATAAAAACAAACAACAATGATAATATCCATAATTACACGGCATTCATACGCTCATCTCACAATACTCCAGACATACAGACAAAATCTTCTTCCATTCATCCGCGAACACATCACAATCGGGCTTAACATCCAAGAGAGCGTTGAGCGCGGCGAGTGTACGAGGGATGGGAGACTGGGCTCGAGCGACGGTTCGACTCCCCGGTACGGCGAACAATCTGTGCCTCCTACTACGTCTATAATTGACTGGGGCAAAAATATGGGCTAGTTCGTCGTGTAGTTCAGGGGCATCAGTTTTCCCGTGAAAGATTTTACACATATTTATGATTTGATCATTTTTCCTTCTGACCTCGAGAGAATTGTAGCCTAAACACTCTAAGAGGAAGTTAGAAGGGTATAAGAATGGATAATATCCATATAGACGCTTATACAGATATCTCAGAAAAGCTTTCTGAACCTTTTCCAAAATTAGTGTGTATTTCTTTTCATGAGGGTTCCAGACACATGCACTAGACTCCAGCTTACTGCGTACTAGTACATTAAAAATTGATTTAACTGCACTTATGTTCTTGAAATCCTTTGCATTTCGTAGAATAAAACCTAATCGCCTACATGAATCTTTTGCTACCAATACCATGTGATCGTGAAACGTTAATCTCATGTCAAAAGTGACACCCAGATCCTTCATTCCATTTGTCCTGGTAATAGCGCTATTATTCATTTTGTACGCAAAATTGATAGGGTGTCGTGCACGAGTAAAACTCATGACGAAACATTTGGTAGAATTAAATTCCATTTTGTTCCTAACACTCCATTCTAATATCGCGTTTAAGTCACACTGCAGCGCAAGACAATCAGCTTCAGACTTGACTTCACAAAAAAGTTTCAAATCATCCGCATACAGTAAACTTTTAGCGTGATGGATGACTGATGGTAGGTCATTAACCATTATAAGGAACAAGAGTGGTCCCAATATTGATCCCTGACTCACTCCGGAACGCGTTTGATAGGGCTGGGATTCGTAATGGCCCAGTCTGACAAACTGCTGACGATCACGGAGGTAGTCAGCGAGGAGCCGCAGGAGACCAGGCGGAAAACCGATAGCACATAGCTTCGCAAGCAGAATATCATTATTGACCCTATCAAACGCCTTCCGAAAGTCAAAATACAAGACATCAACTTGGCCTCCATGGTCTAAACGTTTTGAAATGTAGTCTACTAGGGTAAGAAGGTTAGTATTTACAGATCTTTTCGCTCTAAAACCATGTTGCTCATTGCACAGATACTTTTCGACTTGCGAATAAATGTATTTATGTAATACATTCTCAAACACTTTAGCTGGTGATGACAAAATGGCAATGGGACGGAATTCTTCTACTGATGTTTTATTCTGACTCTTGGGAATCGGAGTAACCCTTGAAATTTTCCACTGTGGTGGATAAACGCCGAATTTTAAACATAAATTAAAAAGATGATATAATGGCAAGCAAAAGTGTGTTTCAAAACTTTTCAATATATCAGAAGGTATGTTGTCAGGCCCTACAGAACTATCAAGTTTCAGTTTGTTTATTCCTGATAGGACGTCTTGATGAGTAAATTTAAATATATTTACATAATTACTGCTGACATCACTATCACAAAGCGAAACCCTTTCTGCATCAAGCTGTGGAATATCGGGCAGATAGACGCTAGCAAAGAATTCAGCAAAAGCCTCAGCTGCGTAAACGCCTGAAAATTGATCTCCCTTATAGGTAACATTCGGTTCAAAACCACCTTTAGACCGCAAACTAGAAATATGCTGCCAGAAATTACGTGGATTGGTTCTTAAATTATTTTCAATCATTTCTGTATACGATGCATAAGCCAATGCCACCCTTGTTTTAAGGCTAGCTCTCAAATCTGAAAAGATTTTGTATTTTATACTGCATTTTGTGCGCTTCCAAGCAGTATGCCACTTAAGCTTAAGTCTGGTGTCCTTAATAATATCATTAGTAAACCACACTGGGTAGCGCCTACTTGAAGTTCTGCATCGAAGTTTTTTTGGTATACAAGCATCGAAGATGGTATAAATCGTCTCATAAAAATACTTGGTAGCCAAACAAACATCGTCTGTCTGTAGAACCTTCTCCCATGAAGTTCTTGAAAGTAGGTCAGAAAGTTTATCACGGTTACATTTTTTGAAATTCCAGTCTTTGCTATTATCAATGTTACTTGGTTCAATGATATCAGAAATATGTGCAGATTTAATTTTAATATCAACATCTAAAGGCGGATGATAGTTGTCAGGTTTAACTAAACCATCTGTGGCATTGACAGACGTATGAATCATGTCAACACTCTCTTGGATTAACACCACATCTAACATACCTCCATTCAAATTATTCACCACATTCTTCTCATTCAAACAGCAAAAAGACAAAAAATAAGAATAGTAATTAACAATAGATAAAGAAGCACTGTTCAAATTTAAATCACCTAAAATTAAAATTGTTTCATTTAAATTGTTTACAAAACTTTCAACTTTGCAAAACCAACGCATATAGGCCGCATCTTTAGCACTTGGTTTAATATAACATACACACACGTAAATAGTTCGACCACACCATGTAAAACTTGCCCACAAGTCTTCACCACAGTCGGTTTCAAATTCACGGCGCCGTCGCAACGCAATAGGCGACCTAGCGGCGAGTAGAACACCCCCACACGGTGAGCCTCTGTCACGCCGAAGAATACTCCAGTCCCCTGGTGCTAGTTCCGCGTCTTCAACCGACTCGTCAAGAAATGTCTCGGTTATAGCAACAAGATTTTGCTCCAATAACAGTAAATTGTTTCGCCACATACAAAGTTTGGTTTTTAAACCTCTCACGTTTTGGTATAAGCAATGTAAGTTGGAAACCTTATGCGGTACGAAAGGGCTGGTTATTTAGAACCTGAGTTTGGGTTCCATTCTGTTTATTTAAGCCGGGTGATTTTTTATAGTTCACCCATGGCTTTATATGGACATCTGCCACCCATTTTTCCGGGGACATATAAATATTTACATGCTTGGTAGGCACGGTTAATTTAAACGAAGCATAGTCACCGCGCGGCTTCAACGCCTCAGCCGAACATAAATCCTCATTACAAATAGTTTTAAATGTGCGGTCACTTGTTCAACAGTTGTTCCTACCTTAACATAATATAAATGCAGGTAAGACTTACGCTCGGCGGCTACCAACGTCGATGACTCAGCGACGGCCGTACCTCGGATAACATTCTCGAGCGAACGTCGACTACGCCGGTGTCTCACCTCGATCCACTCGTTCGCACCTTGTTCAGCAGTGTCGCTATCTCTTACCGGCGCTGGCGTACTGATAGAAGCGCACTCGATACCAGTGTGTTGAGGCGTCGACGGCGCACTCGGAGTAGGGGACACCGCTGATGACGTCGCCTCGCGTCCATTGATAGTGGGAGCATGCTTGACATTCCGTTTCCGAGCGTTCGCAGTGTTCGCTGTGATGGCCGATGCGGCCCGAATGTGGGCTTCGCGTATTGGTCGCGTTGCCGTCTCCAGCACCGAAGTACCCTCGGATAAATTTTGAGTTGTTTTCACTGAATGGTTGACCAGTTTCTTTATAAGCTGATTTTGCTCAATCAGAAGCTTTTCCATGGAAACCACTTTGCTTTGCAAGCAAAGCACAGTTTTCGCCAACTCGCGAATGGTTATTTCGGCACTCTTATCAGCCATTTATAATTTTAAAGTGACAAATATACGGTAGCTATAACGTATAGGCGCAAGAGCGAGAGTCATGAAATTATAGAACTTTAGTAGTGTACGGCATACTATGGCGTAGCAAACAAGATATACTAGACAAGTGATATTCTATCAACAAAAGCGTGGATATATAGCGATTGGAAAAATGTCAAAATGTGAATCTCAAACGCTATCGAAATGTCACGAGATCAATCCCTTACATTTTGGCATTTCCAAGGCATTTTATCAATCGCTATCGCCATGCTTTCGATGATAAAATGTCACTTGTCTAAGGCCTCAGAGCTGTATTTATTTTTAGGTCATGAAATTATAGAACTTTAGTAGTGTACGGCAAACTATGGCGTAGCAAACAAGAGATACTAGCCAAGTGAAATTCTATCAAACAAATCGTGGATAGCGATTGAAAAGTATCAAAAATGAAAAATGACGAAAAGAAAAAAAAATACGAAAAATGAAAAAGAAGAGATGAGATGAGTTGAGTGATGGAAAATGATGATGAATGATGATTGAAAAGGTTGTCTGTAAGTGATCTCGCACTAGAGAATACCCTTTTTGTTGTATTGTAGGTACACTTGTTATTGTGAACATTTGTCCTGTATGTTTTTTGTAGCGTACAATAAAGTCATCATCATCATCTACCTAGCCTTTTTCCCAACTATATTGGGGTCGGCTTCCAGTCTTACCGGATTCAGCTAAGTACCAGTGTTTTACATGGAGCGACTGCCTATCTGACCTCCACAACCCAGTAACTGGGCAACACGGTACCCCTTGGCAAGACTGGTGTCAGATCTCATGCTTCTGACTACCCGTAACTACTGTCAAAGATCTTCAAATAACAGCCGGGACCAACGGCTTAGCGTGCTTTCCGAGGCACGGAGGAAACTCGGTATGTTGAAATGGTGACCCATCCACTGACCGACCTCGACAAGCGTTGCTTAACCTTGATAATCGACCCGTGCGGCTGTTATTATTTAGCCACGAGCGTACAATAAAGTATATAATAAAAATAATAAATAAATAAATGAAAATGTATGTGAATCTCAAACGCTATCGAAATGTTTCGTGATCAATCCCTATCATTTTGTAGAGCCTAAGGACGTTCAACACAACTGTCATTCGAGGTCAGCGATGGCGTTTGATAATCCCAGACAAGGAATCACCAATTACTTTTATTAGGGGTCTGTTTCTTAAAAAATAATATGCCCATCGCAGTCCGTAAGCCCAACTACCAAGACCCACTTTTAAATATTTTATTAAATAATAAAAATCTTTTTTTCAAATATTCACGTGACAAATGTTTTGCCTTGAACTATCCGTCCAAAGTTTAGACTAAAGTCGGCTACTGTCATTAAATTTTGGAGATGTTCATCGGAAAGATCATCTTAGAAACCATCTGGATTCAATACGCATGGGACTGGTCAATGTGGCGTGGCTACACTGCGGGAGGCCTATGTTCAGCAGTGGACGTCTTTCGGCTATAAAAATTAAATTTAAAGAACCCCTGACATAAAAACCTCTAAAAAGCAAAAAATAAGCCTCGTACTCGCGTCGGGGAACCGGGAATGTTTACAGCAGTTTATTTTTATTACTTAGCGGTTCCCCGACGCGAGTACGAGTTTTTTTTTTGCTTTTTAGTGGTTTTTCTGTCGGGCTTTTATTAAATTTTAAATATAATTTCCATTTCATGCTTTTTAAACTATACATATAAACCTAGCAGTAGACAAGCTTCAATCGACAATCTATCGAAACACGTAATTATGACATGATATCTTGCGAAAAATCCCAGATTCAAAGAGTAAAATGCGAATCACTTTTGAACGGTTGAACCGATTTCAACCAAACATAGCTAAGAACACTCTCGACAAAGTAAAATTTCAAACAAAAACCGGCCAAGTGCGAGTCGGACTTGTGCACGAAGGGTGCCGTACCATTATCGCAAAAAACGGCAAAAAAACACGTTTGTTGTATGGGAACCCCACTTAAATATTAATTTTATTCTATTTTTAGTATTTGTTGCTATAGCGGCAACAGAAATACATCATCTGCGAAAATTTCAGCTATCTAGCTATGTTCATGGTTCATGAGATACAGTCTGGTGACAGACGGACAGACAGACAGACAGACGGTTCGCGGAGTCTTAGTAATAGGGTCCCGTTTTTACTCTTTGGGTACGGAACCCTAAAAAAACTAAATCAAAATCGGTTCATCCATTTAGGAGCTATGATGTTAGGAATTGTGATTGTTAGGATGAAAAATGTTAGGAAGAAGATTTTCGGCTTTCCAATTATCGGAGTTGAAAATTTAGGTGAACTTTGGCGCACCCCAATTTGTCTCATCATTATCTAGCCCTGTATGTAAGCAAATAGTAAAAAAAAAAAAATGTTATGAGCGTCGTAAGTTCCATATATCAACACTAATTTTAACGTATCTTTGGGCGGAAATAAATACCATAATAAGAAGGAAAATTGCAAAACGGCTTCCATACAGGGATATATTAGTAATTCAACAATTCAATCATCATCATTCATGTCGAAAAAAATTTGCAAAAGTGCTAATTCGTGCGTGAAATAGCTTCTTAATGCTCATCACAGCATCTATCTCTTTCGCTCGTGTTGTCGGATGAGATAGCGGGCATTTTAACACCGCGCACAAAATAGTTCGTGCCGTCGACTAGTATAACCTTAACAGACATTCATCCATATCCATATCTAATCTATATATCTAATACCTTTAAACAAGCAATTCTTGTATATATGTATGCATATATATAATCTGAATCTCAGAAAAGGCTCCAACGATTTTCATGAACTTTAGTATGCAGCGAGTTTCAGGGGCGATAAATCGATTTAGCTAGGTTTCATTTCTAGAAAACGTCGTTTTCTCTATTTTCACCCGAGCCAGAGCTCGGTCGCCCAGGTACTTAATATTATAAACTAGTTTCTGCCAGCGGCTTCGCCCGCGTGAAAGTCGATAATTATCCCGAGGTAACATATTCACGGGATAAAAAGTATCCTTTGTGTTATTTCTGACTATAATAATAATATGTCGTGGTGGCCCAGAGGCTAAGACCTCCCCTCTCGTGCTTGAGGTCGTGGGTTCAAATCCGGGCAAGTACCAATGTGACTTTTTCAATTCATATGTACTTTCTGAGTTTATCTTGGTCATCGCTGACAACGGTGAAGTTAACATCGTGAGGAAACCAGGACTTATAGTCGGTATTTGTAAGTTTGTGTTCCATTGGTGTAATTGCTGCAAGGGGTTCCAGTGCGAGGGTAAACAAATTAATAAATAATCTATCTCTGTGCCAAATTTCATCCAGATCCGTCCAGCAGTTTGAGCGTGAAGAAGTAACAAATATACAAACATACACACACACTCACAAACTTTCGCCTTTATATATTAGTGAGATGAATAGTGTGATGCGAAAGTAACTGTCTGTCTGGCTGTTACCTTGTCACGGCTATACACCGTAGAACTGATTTAGATGGGTATGGAGATAGTTTCAAACTTGGAAAAGAGTTGGCTGTTTGAAGTACTAATGCTGTGCAGACGAAGTCGCAGGCCATAGCTAGTGTGTTATAAGCTTCATTTCCGATTACCTAAACCGGCTCCGACGAAGAAATTCGCAGGAAAAAGGTCTTTAGCGCCGTGTTATACGCGTCGCCTACACGTTTTAGTCAAACCTCTCCGCTACTGTTGCGGCCGCTGCAATCGAAGTGCTTTGATTAGACCGCGTAAGCGAAATGAAATAAAATTAAATTAAATCGTTTATTTGCTAAACGTAGGTGTACAGAACAGATGTTCTTTTAGTAGAGAGTCCCTATACATTTTGCCTTGCGGCATGCAAATTTTTATTCTTTTTTAATTTACTGAAACACCAGTATTTTTATTAATTATCAACATTTCAAAGCAATAACCGGTCCAAACATAAAAACATATAAAATGGCTTGAAACAGGAATGAAAAATGATTTAGGTTATTATAAGCGAAACATTATTTGAATACACAATAACCAACATTCTAGACATTAATATAATAATAATCAATCATACGACGTGTGTTGCTGTGTGTCATACACACAGCAACACACGTCAAACTTACAACATCACTCTTTTTCCGTCGGGGTTTAAAAATGATCATAATGATGAAATCTATCTTGGATAGGTCCGCACAAAATAGGTTACCGGTCCGGATCTGGACCGCAGTCTGCCATTTGGTGACCCCTGTCCCAGACATTTTTACATTTTTCGAATCGCTATCGCGACGCTCTCATTGATGGAATGTCTCATGTCTAGAACCTCAGCTACGCCGTTGTCGTAGGCATTTCAATGCGTCTTTTTATAGAAAATAAATGATAAATTGAAGCGTATTTTAGAGCAAAAACAAACATTAGAGATGGCATAACAAAAAGTAACAATTCAAGACCGATCTAGGTGAAGGTAATATTTTACTGTTACAAAAACTCTAGGCTTGCAAAGAAGCCTTCTGCAACATTTTCCTATTCTTGTTCGTGACGTTCGTGTATTATTTGATTGATGGCCGACTTAGTGCCTGTAACAGATGTCTGGAAACTACACTTCCGAGCAGAACGGCTCTTACGACATTGGAAATTCGTGAAAAGGTCTTAAACACCGAGTAATACGCGTCGTTGTTATGAGTCGTCATTGTTATGATTGATTATTATTCTATTAATGTCTATAATGTTGGTTATTGTGTATTAAAATAATGTTTCGCTAATAATAACCTATAGTACATTGTTATCCTAGGGGTGAAAGTAACTTATTTAGTCCCGAGACGGGGTTTGGCGCCCGGAACGAAGTGAGGGCGCCAATAGTTCGAGGGACTAAATAAGTCTTTAACCCGAGATAAACACTGTGCTTTTCATTACAAATACAAGGAAATAAAAATAAAAACATGAATTATTATTATTATTTTCGAGTTCTTTGTTTTGCTTCTCTTTTGAGAGAGTATACGACCTTACACACGGGCCGGAGCCAAGTGTGAAGGCGGGAATTTAAATTGAAAAGGTGGATGATAATGTAGAGGCAGTCAGAAACTTTCGCGTTATGCGACAGGTATTGAGTATGGTGGCTTTTTGGAGCATGTACAGTGTGTGAGAAGGCATGTGTAGAGTATTAAGACTTTGTGTGAGAGCCTTTGGCACTACACCGGTAGATGAAAGTACTATTGGGACGATGTGAACGGTTTGCGCTTTCCACTGGGTTTTCATTTCTATGGCGAGTTCTTGGTACTTACTAAGTTTTTCGGATATTGTAGTTTGGATGTTGTGTGAATTAGGTATAGCTATATCGATTAGGTACACTATTTTATTTATTTTGTCGTGTACAGTGATATCGGGTCTATTATAATGTATTGTTTTGTCTGTAATTATTGTTCGGTCCCAATAGTTTTTTTTATTACTATTTTCTAAAATGATTTCTGGTTTATATTTATAATACGGAATCATCTCACCTATGAAATTATATTTGTATGCGAGGTGTTGGTGTATGATTGCTGCAACTTGGTCATGTCGGTGTTTGTAATCAGTCTGTGCGAGAGATTTACAGGCCCCTGTTATGTGCTGTATGGTCTCAGAAGCGCTATTGCAATGTCGGCATGTGTCAGTCGGCTGATTGGAGTCTTTCATTATATATTTTCTGTAATTACGTGTTACTATTATTTGATCCTGGATTGCAAGCATGAAGCCTTCAGTTTCGGGAAACAGTTCGCCTCGTTTGAGCCATTCGTTCGACTTAATTTTATCGACGTGTGGCTGGCTCAGGCTGGCTCGATGTCTTCCATGTAGAGCTTTTCCAGCCCATGCTGCAATTTTTTGCTGTGTGCTTACGATGTTTTCATTGAATTGGGTGTTTCTATTTTGCAAGTTGAGTGGTGTGAGTTTTTTATCTGACTCTGTTACGTGTTTATGTAGCGGCGATTGATCTGATTTGTTATGGAAGTAAGATCTGAGTGAAAGGATCTGCTTGTTGTGCAGATTTTGTACGTCTATCAAACCCCTCCCTCCTTCTTGTCGTGGTAACGTAAGTCGCTGTATGCATGATTTTGGGTGGTGTTTTCTATGCTTAGTAAAGAGAGTATTGATAGTTCGCTGCAATTTTTTTATATCTGTTTTTGACCATCGTATGATCCCGAAAGAGTACGTGAGAATGGGTATTGCGAATGTGTTGACAGCTTTAATTGTGTTTCTGGAGTTAAGGTTAGTTTTAAGAATTAGATTTAGGCGATATGTAAACTTTTTCATCAATTCTTGTTTTGTCATCTTGTGTTCTATCTGTCTCGATTGTTTGAAACCTAGGTATTTGTATGAAGTGTGTTCATCCATTGGCTCTATAGTTTCACCTGTTCCGAGCACGTAGCTGTTATTTTGAATTTTTCCTTTTACAATTGATAGAATTTTGCATTTATCTACCCCGAATTGCATATTGATGTCATTAGAAAATTCTTGTGTGGTATCTGCTAAATAGAAAAGTGATTGTTTATCTGCTGCGTATAACTTTATGTCATCCATATACATCAGGTGTGTTAAGGTGAATTGCGTGTTATCTTTTATTATTGGAAACCCTTTGTTAGTTTTATCCAGTAGGTGTGATAGTGGATTGAGTGCCATGCAGAACCATAAAGGACTGAGAGCATCGCCTTGAAAAATACCACGTTTAATTTGAATTGGTTCAGTGGCTAAATTCGTGGATGCTTGATTTATTTTAAGTACAGTTTGCCAACTTTGCATAGTAGAATCTAGGAATAATTTAATTGTGGGGTGAATATTATAGATGTTGAGGACATGTAACAACCAGCTATGTGGGACTGAATCAAATGCCTTTTGGTAATCGATGAACATGGTATGGATATCTTGTTTGCTTTTGACCGCGCTGTTCATAGCAACTGCATCTATAGTTAGTTGTTCCTTACATCCTTGGCTGTTTTTACGACATCCCTTTTGTTGTTCTGCAAGAATGTTATGCTTATTTAAGTGATCGTAGACTAGTTCACTTATACAGGCTGTTAGGATTTTATAAAGGGTTTGCAAGCAAGTAATTGGTCTGTATTTAGCTGGATCTGTGGTATTATTTGTGTCTTTAGGTATCATATACGTCACTCCTTGTGTTAAGTATGTTGGGAGCAACTGTGGCGATTGAATGAATTCATTTAGGTGATTATATATGAATGGGTGGATACTAGTGAATTTCTTATACCAATAGTTATGAATATTGTCTGTGCCTGGAGATTTCCAGTTGTGTGTGCGTGTTAAGACTTCTATAAAAGTGCTTATTGGTATGAGTTCGAACTCCATTTCAGGGATTTCTGGTGTTGCGTCATTGATCCAGTTTGCATGATTTTTATGGTTTACTGGGTTTTCCCATATATTTGCCCAAAATTCCCGTAATACTTCAGGCGAAGGTGTCTCTAGCGGTATGCTAGTGGTGTTATTGGACGTAAGATTTCGGTAAAATATTCTTTCGTTGTTACAAAATTTTGTGTTTTGCTGTTTGCGATTTGTGCATGTGATATATCTTTTAAGCCTACTAGATGCTGCATTTAATTTTTGTTTTAAAGTGTCCAAAAAGTGTTCTAATTGTATATTTGAATTCTCGTGTTGTGCGTGAAGTTGGTATTTTATTTTTATTTGTTCGACTGCGGCTATTAATTTTAGACTTCTCCTACCATTAATGAATTGTGTTAGCCTCCCAATGTTTGCTCTTAGATTACCGATTTTATTTTCTAATCTGATTTGCCACTTTGGTTTTCTCTGTTTATATGTGCGGCGCTCATTTTGTATAAAGTCTAATATTTTACATCCATTGCATGTGGCTGCCGTCCACGCTGCACAGTAAATTATTGTTTGCAGTTTTATGAATTCGGTGTCGACATTTACGTGCTTAGGAAGAATAACAGTATTTATATATGTAACTATAGCAGAAAACTTTCTAGATGTCTTTTGCTTGGGAATGTATGGTCTATTAGTGGGATGTGTGTCAGTAAAATTTAGTTGAGCCTGTTGAAATATGGCTTCAATTTCAGGGTTAATAGCATCTACATTAGTTTCCGTTGGCTCAAATTGACCAATCTCTATGTGGTTCAAGAAATTGTTATCATCTGTATTGACGATGTTAGTATCTATGATGTTATAAGTATTTGGGTCAGTTGGAAGGGAGTCATCCTGCGATTTTGTGGTAAAGAGATCGTTATTTAGGTCTTCAAAATTTTGTGTGTTGGTGTTGCTACTCCTCAATTCTACAGCTACCTGGTTTTTTATTTCTTCTAATCTGTTTGCGTCTATAAATCCGTTATTTGTTATCGCTCTCACTTGGTCAGATAATCTTTGCTCACTTATATGTGATAATTCTGGATAAATATTTATGAAAGCTTCGTGTAAATATTTTCTATAGGCTGTTTTATTTGTCTCTAACTGTGTTACAGTAAAATATATCCTAATAAGTGTTTCATTGTATTCGTTAGTCCACCTCATGCGCTGGCCGGACTGTGTATTAGATTGTGTGGAGTGTTGCTGTATTTGTGTGTGAACCGTTTGTAGTTCAGCCCTAACTTCCTGATATATCTGATCTATTGTGTCTTGTGATAATAATTTCTTTTGTACTATTGCTCTTCGCTGGTCACCTATTCTTTGTCGGCTAACTTGCATAGTTGGGTATTTTTCTAAAAACTTCGTGTGAAGTGATGGAAGGTATGCGTTTTTGTCTGTATCCATATTAGTAAGGTGAAGGTAAGTGCGTAGGATAAATTTGTTCATTTCATTACTCCATTTCCTACGAGCTGTTGCAGTCCTAGTGGTGGGTACAGTATCGTCGACAATATTTGTCTCCTGTACAACATCCGCTGACTGTATACTGATTGATGATGAAGATGGCGTCGGAGAGACGCGAAAAGATTGTGAAGATGATGGAACTGATGGAAAAAGAGATGAGGAAGATGACGAAGAGAACTGTGAAGTTTCGTCAATTATTGGAGGCATATTTGCCTGAAGTTGTTTTTTTGTTTTAGATCTAGTTATCATTATGTTCCCACGAGTAGCTAGGGACTTAAGAAGTCGACACACAGCAGAGCCCTGCGTTCACTGCGGCAAGGGTAGATAAAACTGGAGGTCCCCCATTATCCAGAGTTGGCGCACTAGCGACTGAAGCACTCCCCTAGCCATGCAGCCCTCGGCATGCGCGACCTTGGCTTGGATTTGTATCTCTCTTAGTCTGGCCCCTCACCCTAAATCTATATCGACAAAGTTACCTCTACCGACACAGACCTAGGGTTCACTGGACCACGCAAGCCCCACCACGTCGTCAACGTAGAGATACGGCGGTGGGGTTATTATTATTATTATTATTATTTATTTATCTCAGACATAAAATCCATAGTTGTTAGTAAGTACAAATACTTATATACTATGTTAGTCACTTAAAATTAGATACACATACAACACATACACATCATGTCAAAATTGAAGTACAAAAATCTAAAACGAATAATTATGATTTAAAATTAATGTCAATAAAATAAAATGTCTTGAAAAATCCAAAAAAATAAAAAGTACATTAAGATTAAATAAAAGTTTTGTAAAATTCATTATAATTTATGAAATAAAAGTCTGTGTTCAGTAGGGGTCAAATTGCAAATTTAATAAATGTACTACTTCTCGACATGTAATTGAACACAATGCCACAATATTGGGCAATCTGTTCGGCCCGCTACAACGCTGAGTATGCTGTTGTCACTGCCGCGGACACGACTTAGCAGCGAGGCGGCTCTTTTTCTAAGGATGGCATGAAAGCCATCGACATTTGCGTCTGCAAACATGCCCGATGCGCTACAGTACCGCGGCAGCCGCATCAGCATCCTAAAAGCGTTATTATACTGAACGCGCAGGGCGTTGATTGTCCCCTGCGTATAGTTGACCCATAGACTGCACGTGTAAAAAGATTGGCAAAAAGCCCGAAACAATGTTACTTTTACTGCCATGGTGCATCGTGCAAATCTACGAGCCAACATATTGCATCGAACAGCCAACGCCCGGCGCTCCCTCTCAATGTCCTCGTGGTCTGAGAGGTCATCCGAGAGCCAGTGGCCCACTTGAATCTTGAAACTCTGGTTAACGGAATGCCATCTATGAAGACGGGTGGTACGTGCGTAACCTTGAAGGCAGTTGATTGAAACACCAAGAGTTCACTTTTCTTCACATTATACCTGAGCCCATGAGCCTCGGCATAATCCACACATACAGCGAGCAGTTTTCGAATGGCGCTAATGGAGGGACCCAGCAACACCATATCGTCCGCGTAACTGATGTTATTAATGAATTTTCCATCTATGGAACATCCGACATTGGTGCCGCTGAGCCTCTCGATCAGTCCGTTCACGTACAGATTGAAGAGACGAGGCGAGGTTAAACCGCCCTGCCTAACTCCACACCTCAATCTGTACGCCTCGGAGGTCACGCCTGCCCATCTTATTACATTAACCTGGTTGTTGTACCAATAATCAAAAATGTTAACTACCTCTTCAGGGAGGCTGGTTTCCGTCCTCATTTTGTGCCAAAGCAAATCATAGGACACCAAATCGAAAGCTTTAGAAAGATCTAAAAAACAGGCATAGACAGGCGTTTTCCTGTCAGTGTAGTACCGGACAGTATGCTTGAGGCTTAGAACAGCCGTTTCTGTCGACAGCCCCTGCCTAAAACCGAACTGAGCGTCGTTAAGCTTTATGTGGCTGCTCAAAATACGATCAAGCAGACTGTCTAGCACTTTCGCCACGGTTGTAGCTAACGAAATGGGCCTATAATTGCTGTTGTCTGAAGCATCACCAGTTTTATTTTTGATTATTGGCACAACCACGGTCTTCATACACTCGTCCGGCAGGTACGAGTGTCTTAAGCAAAAAGTATAAAACATAGCAAGAACCCTAGGCAGATGAACACCGGCATGCTGCAAATGCTCAATACTAATTCCATCGTGCCCTGGGGACTTACCCCTGGTCATATTGTCAATAATGGCAGCTATATCTCTCGCCGTAAAAGATGGTATTAGTGCTGGCCCCATGATATTCTGCCTGATTTCATTAGTATTGAGCATCCCCGGCCCGCCGGGAGGAGGATCTATTCGAAAATGTCTTCTAAACATGTTCGCAATGTCACGTGGCTCAGTTACCCCATTAACATTAAAAGGCACAGTGGGTTTACTATTAAGATTTCTCGTCCCTTTCCAAAAGTGTTTGAAATTTTTACTAGCGTGGTGTGATGCGAGAATATCCATCTTTATTTGCTCGGCATTATTTTGACACCATTTTAGCTTTGATTTAAACTGACGCCGAGATTCCACCATATTATCATAGATAGGTCCACTAGTAGGTCTACCGTGCAGTAACCAGGTTTGAAAATTAACCCTGGCAACCCCGTGAGCACCGCGAACATGCTTATTCCAGCCCAAAACAACACGCTTCCGTTTAATAGAAGAGTATGAGCTAGACATGGCCGCCCCACACAGAGTCGAAACGATATCATCATACATACGGTCTATCACCACTCTGTGCTCCCTATTGTGACATAACCCATCACAACACCCCGACAACTCTGATGGAAACTCAACCATTCTAAAGTGATCGTTGCACATCTTATTATACAGCTGTTTTTGTTCTTCATTCCTATCGGCCCACAGTATGCCGTTAGGAGTACTATCAAGGAATGACAACTGTGGCTTCATGACAGCAATATTACAGCGAACTTCTAATGGATAGTGGTCGGACCAGGTGCAGTCATAGTGCACCCCCACATCTATCACCGACTGCCACGCAGACTTTGTTACCACACAATGGTCAAGCCAGCTTGTGCTGCCATGGGCGTCGCTAACGAATGTAAAGGTGCCCGATGAAATTCCTAACTTTTCTATATCTGCACATACCCATTGCTGATCATTACAGAACTTTAAAAGCTCCCTTCCAAACAACGTACCAGGACCAGCATTATAGTCTCCTAAAATGTACACATTTGCTACTTCAGTATTGTCAATTATAGCGCTTATCTCACTTAGACAGTCGGTAAACTCAATTAAGTTCTCCATGGAGTTCACAGGCATGTAAACGGAGAAAACTACAAATGACCGATCGCACACAACCACCTTAATTGCCGCTAGACGCACACTATTACACGGGATCACTGTTACTGAACTAAACGCACTCTTACGCCACAGCACAGCAACGCCACCATACGGTCTGCCCCGTACCAGTCCAGCAGATGGGTCAATAGCCGATTTCCCGCAGTAATCGAAGTCTGAGTCGATTGTTCCGAGGAATGGCAGGTCGTGTGGGAACAACCACGTCTCCTGCAGGGCTACTATATCAGCTCGACGACACAGGGCTCTTACATGGTCCACAGACCGCACTAAAGACTTACAGTTATAAGTAATAAAGCTACTTAGTAATGGACTTTTTAATTGATGACTGGACATTAGGATTTTTATTATAAAATTAGCTAAAGAAAAAATGATTGCCGCTTTCCCGCCTATTTTGTTTGTTTTTTTTTCTGTGGCCGGCCTGCTATTCAGCCATTATTTTTTATATTCATCATTGAAAAAATGGTAAATATTTTGCCCAAATCTAAGTTATTTTAAAGAAATTGTTGAAACTAAATTATAATAAAGTTATTTAAAAAATATATATTCTTTAATCAATACTTAACTTTAAGTTATTTCAATTTTACTTCGTGGTTGTATAGAAAGTTGGAACATGGTTCAATAGATATGTGAAAAGGAACTAGTTTTTTTTTAAATAATTTGACAGCTGTCAGTTGAAAGCGATTCTCCCTAGGGCTGAAAAGTATTACTTTCAACCCGCTCCTCAAGCAACTTCAGACCTACTTTCAGAGTATGAGTAATGAAAAATCATTTTTCATTCCTGTTTCAAGCCATTTTATATGTTTTATGTTTGGACCGGTTATTGCTTTGAAATGTTGATAATTAATAAAAATACTGGTGTTTCTGTAAATTAACTGTAAATTAAAAAAGAATAAAAATTTGCATGCCGCAAGGCAAAATGTATAGGGACTCTCTACTAAAAGAACATCTGTTCTGTACACCTACATTTAGCAAATAAACGATTTAATTTAATTTCATTTCATTTCGCTTACGCGGTCTAATCAAAGCACTTCGATTGCAGCGGCCGCAACAGTAGCGGAGAGGTTTGACTAAAACGTGTAGGCGACGCGTATAACACGGCGCTAAAGACCTTTTTCCTGCGATTTTCTTCGTCGGAGCCGGTTTAGGTAATCGGAAGTGAAGCTTATAACACACTAGCTATGGCCTGCGACTTCGTCTGCACAGCATTAGTACTTCAAATAGCCAACTCTTTTCTTCCGAGTTTTAAACTATCTCCATACCCATCTAAATCAGTTCTACGGTGTATAGTCGTGACAAGGTAACAGACAGACAGTTACTTTCGCATCACACTATTCATCTCACTAATATATAAAGGCGAAAGTTTGTGAGTGTGTGTGTATGTTTGTATATTTGTTACTTCTTCACGCTCAAACTGCTGGACGGATCTGGATGAAATTTGGCACAGAGATAGATTATAGTCAGGAATAGCAATTAATACTAGAATGTCACAACGCACTGGAACAACTTACTGTATCTAGTCGGAACATGGTGACATGGCAATGGATAAAAGGACACAGCGGATCGTTAGGCAACGACGCGGCTGACGAGCTTGCGAGACGAGGATCCAGCACGGTGGTCTATGGACCCGAACCTGTCTTACCCATCCCCTTCAACCAAATACGTAGGTGGCTGAAGGAATTCACCTAGATACAGGCGGAAAACTGGTGGACCTCGGCACCGGGCTGTAGGCAGTCCAAAGAAGGTTTGCCATCTTTGGACAGTAGTCTTACCACACGTCTGCTACGTCTGGACAGAAATGACCTGCGCCTGGTGACGGGGACCATCACGGGACACTGCTCACTTAACAAACACTTCCACACAATAGGCATAACGGAGAGTCCTCTGTGCAGGGCATGCATGGAGACTGAGGAAACCGTTGCGCACGTTCTCTTTGAATGCACAGGAGTCACACAGATAATAACACAAACCCTCGGGTCACCCAGATCTTACACGGACGTTCTAAGGAAACCAGGAGCCCTAATAAGCTTCTGGAGGGAGGTGGGCTGGTTGGAATAACCCACCAAACGGCCGCCATGGCCCACGCACAATGGTCCACCTGAAGGACTAAGTGCGGCAACCAAACCCCATAACATAGAACATAGAACAACATAGTCAGGAATAGCACAAAGGATACTTTTTATCTCGGGAATATGTGACCTCGGGATAGTTATCGACTTTCACGCGGGCGAAGCCACTGGCAGAAACTAGTTTATAATATTAAGTACCTGGGCGACCGAGCTCTGGCTAGGGTGAAATTAGAGAAAACGACGTTTTCTAGAAATTAAACCTAACTAAATCGATTTATCGCCCCTGAAACTCGCTGCATACTAAAGTTCATGAAAATCGTTGGAGCCGTTTCTGAGATTCAGATAATATATATACATACATATATACAAGAATTGCTTGTTTAAAGGTATTAGATAGATAGATTAGATATGGATATGGATGAATGTCTGTTAAGGTTACACTAGTCGACCGCACGAACTATTTTGTGCGCGGTGTTAAAATGCCTGCTATCTCATCCGACAACACGTGCGAAAGAGATAGATGCTGTTATGAGAAGTAAGAAGCTATTTCACGCACGAATTAGCACTTTTGCAAATTTTTTTCGACATGAATGATGATTTAGGACGAAAACGAGCGCGCGAAATTTTTTAAACAGAGCTTTGGCAGTCCAGATATTATCATGAAAAAACGACTAAATGTATATTTTCAAAATAAAATTATTTGCATTGTTGAATTACTAATCTATCCCTGTATGGAGGCCGTTATGCAATTTTCCTTCTTCTTATGGTATATTTCCGCCCAAAGATGCGTTAAAATTAGTGTTGATATATGGGACTTTCGACGCGCACAACATTTTTAAATTTATTTTTTAACTATTTGCTTCTATACAGGGCTAGATAATGATGAGACAAATTGATATCATTTTTTATTTTGAACATACATCAAACAGTGGAGTAATCGCCAGACTACGTTTGTATGGAAGAATGATCGACTAGTGTAACCTTAAACGGTCTACCACGAAGGTCTGCCCTGTAGCAGAACTTTAGGGATTACTTTCATTTGAGTTTTAGTTTAATCTCTGCAGGTATGAAATGTTATTAGAATAGTTTTGAGTAATTGTGGCTATATAAAGGATTTTAGAAGGGCGTAGATCATATCTTGATGAATAGAATTGTTTGTTATATTCATACTATGTTCAGTATAAGTAGATTGAAATTGATCCAATGTAAGACCTGCCTTTTCAAGCAGAAAGAAACGAGCATCGGTCACCGCGCCTGATCTTTTTAACCAACTTCCCAGAAAGGAGGCGGTTTCTTAATTCGACCGTATTTTTTTTTAAATGTGTTCGCGGATACTTCGTCGTTTATGAACCGATTTTGATGTTTATTTTTTTTTGGAAAGGAGATTTCCCAAGAGTGGTACCATGATAAGGAGACCAGGATCTGATGATGAGATCCTAGAGAAATCGAAGGAACTCTTCAAATGTTATAGGCATACATATAGCGATTTTGATATTTTCATCAATAATGCAATCGTTTGCACTCAGAAAGTATCATTTGGTGAAGTGGAACTGATGAAGAAGACCACAAAAAGAACTCCGAAATAAAACAATGCGTGTTTGGGCTCATTGGAATCTTCATGAGATGTACTTTGGCTATAAATGATTTCCATGTTAATTGGAGTTACCTACCAAAACTAAAAAGAGGAAAAAAAAAAACTTTTTAACAAATAATTAAACCGACTTCCAAAACAAAACAAGTCGGTGTCGAATAATGGCAAACAATGGGTACAAAAGACACTTCGGAAAAGAAAGTAATTTTTCGCTTTGTTTTGGAAGTCGGTTTGATTTTTTGTTAAAAAGTTTTTGGTGATTATAGACCATATCTAAGTTCTTCAAGATGTTTTGTTTACCATTTGGTTATCAACTGCCGACTTGCAGTTGCCGTGCACGGCGCACCGTACACAGGCGTCGTGGTGATGCGTCCAGGCCTTTAGCCAACTCACTGGCCGATGAAAGCTAGCTGGAGGTGCATGTTTCGCTCAGATTTTACCAATTATTTTCGCCATTTACCAATTAGGTGCGCGTGTTTCTCTAAGAGATTTTTTTAAAGAGATTGGTATTCTCACAGCGGCTTCACAGTACATATTATCCAACATTTTATATATTAGGCAGAACATTCATTTGTACAGTAACAATAGTGATATTCACAACTTTAACACCAGAAATAAGGACAAATTACGAGCTCCCTTTCATCGACTTCATAAGGTGCATAGTTCATTCGTTGGGGTTGGTATAACTTTTTACAACAAGTTACCGTCTTCTTTTCTAGATTTGCCATTTAACGCATTTAAAGCAAAAGTAAAAGCTAATCTCTGTTCTAAGGCATACTATTCTAATTAATTAATTAATGATTATTTAGATGATAAGCATAGTTGGTCGCTGTGTTGAACTCAAGACAATGTTCGTGTTCTTTTACCAAAATTAGCTTGCTGTCAGGTTAAATATTATTATTATTTAATTTCGTTTTTATGTGTATTTTTTAAATTTTATTTTTTGGTAAGACTGTCGTAGGTATCGTTTACTGTTATTGTCGGAGCTGATGAAGATTGCTACTATCTTTGCATTATATAGAGTTAATCTTTCTAGTATTATATAGCAGCATAGCCAGCATTGTGTGAGTGCCATGTACTTCAGAGCTATCATTGTCTAGATACCTACGTCTTCTATTGACTTGAATGACTCCGGTGATTGAGAGTATGTCATGCCCACTCAAATGTCTCGCCGATGGTGGCGCGTGTGTCGGATCATTTAGCTCCCTTCAAAATGGTTGAGCTGAATGGTGCTGATACATGTGTCATGTTCGTGAACGGACGCTGTCGGTTGGGACTGGTCATCTCTTAGCTGCCATGGTTTATTTTAATTGATTCTAATTTTATATCTGAATTGTCTTTTTATATTTACTATGGACACTTTTAACTTTCTACATCGTTCTCACATAATGTGTAATCTCAACATGAATGATGTAACAAATGATTTGTAATAATTACCTAATTGAAAAAGAGTGTCCATGGAGTTTCTTGCCCGTTCTTCTCCATAGAGATCTACGCCTTGGAATGGACATCTACGGTACTTTCACAGTTATTATGTCTTGTGACTGGGACTGTAGCACCATAATTTTGTAATATTTTATTTTGTCTTTTGACAATTCAAAAGTGCCTGTAACTGGCCTACTTGAAATAAAGTGCTTTGACTTTTGACTTTGAGATAAGTGCCGCCATTTTTTATTTATTGAGGTAGTGCACGCTTGTGAGTCGTATATTTTGTCTTTTTGTAACATTTAACTAGAGATTTCTGCGAGAAGATATAAGCCAAATTCTTGTCTCAAGTATGGAATATCAAGAAGAGCCCGAAACAGTAAATTTTGTGCTATTTGCTCTTATAAAAAAAAAATTGCGTGCGTTAAATTCAAAAGTTAGTATGTGGCGTGCGTCAAGTTGATGTGTGTGTAGAATGCTATTAAATTATCGGGAGTCACTAAAATCACACACACAGATTAATTTTAATGTTTGCCATTTCAATAAATAATTCATGTAAAAACCGGCCAAGTGCGAGTCGGACTCGCGCACGATGGGTTCCGTAATTGGTAAATTGCGGTATACGATTATATATGAAATAAAATATAAGATGTACATTACCATGTAAACTTCCACCGAAAATTGGTTTGAACTAAATCTAGTAAGTAGTTTTTTTTTAATACGCCATATATTAAAAAAACTACTTACTAGATCTCGTTCAAACCAATTTTCGGTGGAAGTTTACATGGTAATGTGCATGTTATATTTTTTTTAGTTTTAACATTCTCTTAGTTTAGAAGTTACAGGGGACACATTTTACCACTTTGGAAGTGTCTCTCGCGTAAACTATTCAGTTTAGATTTTTTTATTATTAACCTCAACATCATTTTTGAATACCTATCCATAAATACCCCACTCGTATGGGTTTGATGAAAAAACATTTTTGAGTTTCAGTTCTAAGTATGGGAATCCCCCAAATATATTGTTGTTTTCTATTTTCGCTGGCTACTTTAAAAAGTGGCTGTGACATACGGATGGACAGACAGACAGACAGACATGACGAATCCATAAGGGTTCCGTTTTTTTGCCATTTGGCTACGGAACCCTATAAAACATTGTAAAAAAAAATGTTTCAGTAGATTTTTAAGGGTACACTAGTCGACGGCACGAACTATTTTGTGCGCGGGGTTAAAATGCATTTTATATCAACCGACAACACGTGCGGAAGAGATAGATGCTGTGATGAGCAGTAGGAAGCTAGTTCGCGTACGAATACACACATTTGCAAATTTGTAGCGAAATGGATAATGATTTAGGACGAAACCGAGCGCGCGAAATTTTATAAACAGACCTTTGGCAGTCTAGATATCATGAAAAAACTACTAAATCTATCTGTTCAAAATTAAATTATATGCATTTGAATTTTTTTTTTTTTTTTTTTTTTAATAATTATTTAAAATAATTATATGCATTTGTTGAACTAATAATCTATCCCTGTATGGAGGCCGTTTTGCAATGTTCCGTCTTCTTATGGTATTTATTTGCGCCCAAAAATGCGTTAAAATTAGTGCCGAAATGTGGAACTTTCGACGCACATAACTTTCAAATATTTTCTTTTTTACTTTTTCTTTTCCATACAGGGCTAGATAACGATGAGACAAATTGATATCACTTTTCATTTTGAACGCACATCGTCAAACAGTGGCATTAATCCCTAGACTACGTTTGTATGGAAAAAAAAATCGACTAGTGTAACCTTAAGAACTCAAATTTTTTGTTTGAGTTCAAGAATCATTATAAGTTTCGTTGCAATAAACAGCTTTGATTGCGGTTTTAATTAATAACAGTATGTTTTATTATTACTTTATTTCCCAACTTTAAATTAATAACCTTCAAACAATAGGTAATGGGTATATTTTAGCGTATCGACTTTCATTTATATTATGTGTACGCATCTGAGACGGCTTTTTGTACCTCTAAAATAGATTAGGCTTCTAGGGTTAACCCTAAAAACACAACACAACAGGCTCAAGCCTGTTTTTTAGCACAAGTACTCTAATCTAATTAAATGTTTCTGGAACATTTGGGTAATTTTCATATAGAAAACTATTTGCATTTATTGAACAACTTCTGTGATTACATATAGGTAATTAATTGCCTCTCAATGAAAGGTTCAAACTAATATTATTAAAATACCCAATTAACTGGCTAAATAAAGTCAGCTGTAAAATAGCGGTTCGATTTAAAAATCGACTTGAATAAAGCAGGAATTTCGGCAGAATGAAAAGAAGTTGAATAATTAATTTGTCGATCAGAATACTTATTATAACACTAAACTGCGTGCAAGTGTGCGCAGTATAGTTTTACACACGAAACAAGAAAACATCATCATCTGTCTGCCCTTCATCATCATCATCTGCCTAGCCTTTTCCCAACTATAGTGGGGTCGGCTTCCAGTCTTACCGGATTCAGCTAAGTAAAAGTGTTTTACATGGAGCGACTGCCTATCTGACCTCCACAACCCAGAAACTGGGTAAACACGGTACCCCTTGGCAAGACTGGTGTCAGATCTCAAGCTTCTGACTACCTGTAACGACTGTCAAAGATCTTCAAATGACCGCCGGGACCAACGGCTTAACGTGCTTTCCGAGGCACGGAGGAAACTCGGTATGTTGAAATGGTCACCCATCCACGGACCGACCTCGTCAAGCGTTGCTTAACCTTGATGATCGACCCGTGCGGCTGTTATTATTTAGCCACGAACTCCTCATCTGTCATCTGTCTGCCCTTACCCCATGTTATTTGGGGTAGGCGAAACACTTTTTCTTCTTTCGTACCGTCCTGTCCCCCGTCACGCTATCACTGATTTCATTTTCTTTCATATCACTCACACAGTCCATCCATCTTTTCTTTGGCCTTTCTCTCCCTCTCCATTATATATATATTTTTTATTCGTGTTGGGTTTGCTCTTGACTCTAGTCTAGGTCAGAGGTGACAGAGAAAAAGTCGACGATGGAGTGAGCTTACCCAGAAGAAGCCTGTTCACTCTAACTTTGAAGAGATTCGGGTTGTATGCGTTCGGAAACACAGACGCAGGCAGTGAGTTCCACTCTTTTGCTGTGCGCATTATGAAGGATGTTTGGAAGCGCTTGGTGCGAATTGGTGGAATAACAACTAGGTGAGGATGGTAACTTGCAGTTCGTCAAGATGTCCAATGGTAGAAGGGGGCTGGTGGGATGAGGTCGTGGAGTTCATGAGCACACTCGCCAAAATACAGTCTGTAGAAGACCGACAAGCAGGCAACCTTACGGCGATGAGCTAAGCTGTGAAGCTTGGCATCCACCAGTTTGACGTCTGCAATTAGTCTCTTGGCAATTATTCTCATTTTAAAAACAGCTAGCGGGGTATCTACGCCTACTCTTTTAATAATTAAGACAACTCCATCCATAATTGCTCTTACCACGACTATTTCAAAACAGTATTTTATTAACAAGTTCCAGCGAAAAGCTAAAATACTTTCTTCTAAGTACTCTTTAAGCTACAACTTATCTTTGATACTTGTAGGTATTACTTGGACTTCAAAAAAGAAACTTTTACGAAGGTTATCTAATAGTGCCTTTTAGTTCCGAAAGTTCTTTCTATCTGGAAAACGTGATGAAATAACTAATTTAAGAAAGTTTGCCAAAACACGGTTCTGATTTGCTATTTCGTAGAAATAAATCCGTCTATCTTTCACCCTATTAACTCTTAGGGCTTAATCAAATTGTTTGATGGACCACAACTTGACTTATTCGACGTGACAATAGAAAAAAAAACCTTCAATAAATATCAATAAATAATTGTCATATTAAATGATTCGAGTTGGAGTGGAATCGAAGAAAATTACATGAAATATAGGAGTTAAGCTACTATGTAAATGTAATTTGTTAAGTATGGTGTACAATTAAAGAGTATTCATTAATGGGAGTAGTCGTCCCTACTTTTCAATTCAATTCATTTATTCAATAACGATTTTTACATCATGTCTGAATTTCTATAACTAAATATAAATACGAAACATCATGCATGCAATCCATATTTAAATCATAACAATTATCGAAATTAAATTAAAATCTGAATAATAATAGAAATAGTACAAAAAAAAGAATTAATGTCATAGGTAAGTCAATTTGTCTAACCGCACAGCAACCATATCAGAAAACACCGCTTTTGTTATGCAAATTTGTTCGTATATTCCTCACTAGATGGCGCTGTCCAATTACGGTCGATTTCTGAATCTCGAAATTAAGATTTTCCGCCGATAACATATATGTCTAGGATTAAATATATTAAAACAACACCACTATACTACAACCAACCTGTACTCTTCGGTGTAATCACTACATCTACGAATAAATCAGACTGGGGGTCAAAGTGTCGGCATCAGTGATCCATTTTTTCATTCAATTCAAACCCCAGTTTCTAACCCTCATGAGTTAGAGGGTTCTTCACCAAAATAAAAAAAATACAATCTAATTTCCATTTCAAGTCAATTATTTAAAATTCATCAATAGAATATAGACACTTGTTTAACAAGAACTGTTTAAGCTTACTCTGAAACTTACTTGTATATACTAGACTTTTTATTTATGTCGGCAGTTTATTGAACATTTTTATTGATTTATGGTTTACAATGTTCAGGTGAGGTACTTGCTTCGTCTGGAGATCTTTTCTTCTTGTACTCTCCCTTTTTTGCCTTTCATCTTCAGTCTCATATTCAAAGATATATTTTGATAAGTGACTAAGTAGGGCCAAAATGTACAAGCTTGGGACTGTCAATATATTTAAGTCATTAAAATGAGGCTTGCATGATTCTTGCTGTTGAATTCTTACTATGGTTCTGATGGCTCTTTTCTGAATCACAATAGTACATTGTGATACAAGGGTGGGAAGTTGGTTATTGCAAACGAGCTGTCATTAACAAGCCCGAGCCGAAGGCGAGGGTTTTTAATGACACGAGTTTGCAATAACCTACACACCCGTGTATCACACGACGTTTTTCAATACAGTTGTGAGAAACAGTAAAAACAAATCATAGAATTAGATTTGTTTATTCACAAAAAATAAAATTTTCAATATGGCGCGTTTTTGCAACTAGACATATTTTTTTACAAAGAAAACAGCCTATACAGCCTATTCGATTTTTGACAAACGTTGATGTGAAAATAATTAACTTAAAACTGGTAATTAAATATATTAAACAACTATTTAAAAAAAAAAGAGAATTCAATGCTAAAACGTACGGAATCATTAATTTTGCCTCGTATAAAATCGTATCCCATTTTATTCTATGTATGAAAACTCCTTGCTACTAAACTTTTTTAAATTGACTTATGGCGCGTTTTTGCAGCTGGACATATTTTTTTTTTCAACGAAAACAGCCTATACAGCCTATTCGATTTTTGACAAATGTTGATGTGGAAATAATTAAATTTAAACTGGTTATTAAATATATTAAACAACCATTTAAAAGAATTTTGAGAATTCAATGCGTAAAACGTACGGAATCATTCATTTTTCCTCGTAGAAAATCTATCCCATTTTATTCTATGTTTGAAAACTCCTTGCTACTAAACTTTTTTAAATTGACTTATAAATTTAAAACTAAACTGCAAACATAATGATCGAGCTCGTAAACAAAAGTCACGACCGCGTAACAGAAAGATGCCTATGCGTAAGATTTAACTTTCAAATCATAATTATAGCCTCTGAAAGTACGCCATGTTTACAACTGGATTGAAAAAGTTTTTCAATACAGTTGTTAAACATGGCGTACTGATCATTATGTTTGCAGTTTAGTTTTAAATTAAAAGTCAATTTAAAAAGTTTAGTAGCAAGGAGTTTTAAACATAGAATAAAATGGGATACATTTTCTACGAGGAAAAATGAATGATTCCGTACGTTTTAGCATTTAATTCTCAAAAGTCTTTTAAATGGTTGTTTAATATATTTAATTACCAGTTTTAATTTAATTATTTTCACATCAACATTAGTCAAAAATCGAATAGGCTGTATTGGCTGTTTTCGTTGAAAAAAAAAATATGTCCAGTTGCAAAAACGCGCCATAGGTCAATTTAAAAAAGTTTAGTAGCAAGGAGTTTTCATATACATAGAATAAAATGGGATACGATTTTATACGAGGAAAAATTAATGATTGCGTACGTTTCAGCATTGAATTCTCAATTTTTTTTTAAATAGTTGTTTAATATATTTAATTACCAGTTTAAAGTTAATTATTTCACATCAACGTTTGTCAAAAATCGAATAGGACGTATAGGCTGTTTTCTTTGTAAAATAATATGTCCAGTTGCAAAAACGCGCCATATTGAAAATTTTATTTTATGTGAATAAACAAATTTAATTCTTTGATTTGTTTTTACTGTTTCTCACAACTGTATTGAAAAACGTCGTGTGATACACGGGTGTGTAGGTTATTGCAAACGAGCTGTCATTAACAAGCCCGAGCCGAAGGCGAGGGTTTTTAATAACACGAGTTTACTTCTTACTTTCCACCCTTGTATCACAATGTACTATTTGAGTGTTGTAATCATAACTTCCTCCCCAGAAAAGTATGCTGTATCTCAGTTTGGACTCTACTAATGCGTAATAGTCCATTTTTAAATGTTATAGGTTTACCTCGTTTCTTAGACTTCTAAGTACGTAACATGCAGAGCTAATTGCTTTCTCCAGGTGTGTTAGCTCTTGTTTCCACTTTAACTGACTATCAATATGAACTCCCAGAAACCAATTTAAAAGATATTCCATAATTTGGTAAAGTAAGATATATACTATGTCCCTATGTTTTCCTTTTATCATTTATATTTGTCAAATTTGTACACTAAGCCTCTGTTCACAGCGCAATTTTGAGCATTTTTTGAGGGCTCTAGTCCTTCTTAAGATAATGTATCATCAAAAAGGAAAATTTAGGGACATAGTATATATCTTTAGTTTTCAGTTTACGGAATGTCTTCTAAATTGGTCGAATATTGGATAAGGAGAGAGTCGAGAGCCAAACCTCGAATTATGACTTTTTACTAAGGAAATTCAGTCGGCGCTCTCTGCCCCCGTTTCCTCTTGCTTTATAAGCTAATCTGCTAATAATGGAAAAACCGTTTTTCATGGCAAATACATAACTTGAAACTCAAAATTTCTTAACTTCAAACTCGGTGAACATACAAAAAAAAAGAATAACAAAAACAAACATAAAGTCGGTTAAAAAAGCGAAAAACAGTATAACGTAAAAATGTTTTTCTTTTTTCTTCTTTTCTTTCTAACTATTATGGTATTGTGCAGTGGTGACCTAGTGGTATCGGCCGCGACTTACAAGTCGTAGGTCGTAGGTTCGGTTCCCAGGCAGGCGCTTTACTTTGTGTAAATTATTTCATCACCAGAACCAATAATTAGAAGACATGTGACATCCACCAACCTGCACTGGGCCCGCGTGGTGGATAACTGCCCATTCCCAGAGGAGGCCTGTGTCCCAGCAGTGGGAACATTAATAGGCTGATGATGTGATGTGATGTGTGTAATGTTGTTATTCCATAGCACATCATATAAGATCTCTAAGAACAAGCGAAGGTGCATAAAAAATAATGGGTCCGCCACCTTCGGGAGTCCACCATATTGTATTTAGAATGATGTCACTCAGCTTACCGTATATTGTAACATGTAGTAAACTTTCAGCTCAATTGGTTGAGGATAACTGTTATAAAATTGAGGTGCTAGATTTCACCCATAGGTATCTAACAAGGCTAGTTAAATCAATACATATAATAAATCTGTAGAAAAATATTTTTTGTACATCGAAAAAAAATCCAAAAAAAATAGCCAGGGTGTTAAAGGATAACCAACAGAACCCATTTCTAGCATTTTTGGAATTTTTGTCTGTTTGTCTGTTTGTCTGTTTATCTGTTTGTCTGTTTGTCTGTTTATTTGTGCACGCATCACGTGAAATGTACGAAACCAATGTAGATAACTTTTATACATAAAAATTGTGCGTATCTTGAAGAATTACTTAGTTTTTGTTTCATCGCAATCGGTTCACTCTATCAAAAGTTAGATGAATTTAAAGTGTTCAAGAAGTAAAATTATCACAGCTCACGCAATTCAGCAGTTACTCGGATAGTTGAACTCGCTATTCGATAGATGGCGTTGTGCATTTAAAGTCATTTTCTGAATCGCGGTGTTAAGATTTTACGCGAAAGAATGACCCTAGAAAAAAAATTGGTATGTATTAACCGACTTCCCAAAAAGGAGGAGGTCCTATGTTCGACATTATGTATGTTTTTTTGTTTATTTATGGTCACCGATATCTCCGTCAATTGTGGACCGATTTCGAAAATTATTTTTTTTGTTTGAAAGGGTATGTTCCGAAATGGGTCCCATTTTAATTTGGTGTAGGACTGACGAAGCAATTCGAAGATATACAACAGAACTCTTCAATAAATAACGGCAAATCTCTCGGGATTGCTGCAATCGCATGTCTGTTTGTTGTTTATACCATTTCATAACATAACATCACGCCAGTACACTCTTAAGGGGTACGCAGATCTCTCATTTCACCGGTTATGTTCAAGTTTCATGACATTTGGGTAATATATTCTGGCGTTATACGAGTGTGTAACTTACTTAACAACTTGCCTATTAGGTAGGTACAACTAAAAAGTGAAAAATAAAAAAACTTTTTACAAAAAAATACTACCGACTTCCAAACAAAACTACAAAGTGAAAAATAACTTTATTTTTGGAAGTCGGTGTCCATAACGCAATTAATTGTTACCTACGCAAGACACCGACTTCCAAAAATAAAGTTATTTTTCACTTTGTAGTTTTATTTGGAAGTCGGAAGTATTTTTTTGTAAAAAGTTTTTTTGAGTTTGTGGAGTAGGCAGGCAGGCTGGTAAGTATGGTAGGGTTGGCAGGCAGATGACGGGAGCGAAGCCGCGGGCACAGCTAGTAATAATTAAAATAAAAAATCTTTCCAAAACCAGTTTTAAGTAAACAAAAAATTACGAAATGTAATATATAAAAAAAAAAAAAAAAACCAAATTTTTGTTCCCGCACGGAATAAAAATTTGTATGAACTCCAGATAGGTGTTCCGGCTCTGGGTGTGTTGTGTATGTGAGTATATATGTTTGTAAACGCACCCACGATACAGGAAGAAATTCCTAGTGTGGGCAAAGTTTTTTTTATAAAAATAAAATAAAAAAAAACATCGCTTTTCAATTCATAACCAACGAGCAACAACACGGTGGTTCTAGTATCTCATCTGGTTGAGAAGTTGGTAAAACCACCTTCCGGCTTCATCATGAGACCAGCTCCATAGAACCATATTATTTCAACGAAGTAGGTACGCTAAGTTTCAACTTAATCGGATGTTAGGAAGTGCTAGAAAAATACATTTTCTCAAACATGCTTGGCAATTTGAGCATTATTTTAACAAACTTTTTGGAGATAAATCGAAATTGCTGTACTGGCCATATACATGCGAGCAGCGGCCGGCAAAAGTTGTATGGAAATCCATATCTGTCGTGTTTAGCGGCCAAATAAATTACATAGAAAACTCTTAACTGTCGTGTAATTTAAAAATGGAACGATATTTTACTCCGAAACATGGCAACCAAGGAGGTAACTTATCAAAGGTTTTATTTAAATTTCGAACCGGCTTGCAAATAGAAAGCTGTTTAGTGAAAAAAAAAAACAAATTAACAATTTAACGCGGGAAAACTTATTGTTGTTCGTCATTGATTTTGAAAAGTAATTGTATTTGACAAAATGAGTTCTAAGTACTACTTAGTTTTAATTGCCGCGCATTATTTAAGGTTAAGCTCGTGGCTAAATAATAACAGCCGCACGGGTCGATCATCAAGGTTAAGCAACGCTTAACGAGGTCGGTCCGTGGATGGGTGACCATTTCAACATACCGAGTTTCCTCCGTGCCTCGGAAAGCACGTTAAACCGTTGGTCCCGGCTGTCATTTGAAGATCTTTGACAGTCGTTACGGGTAGTCAGAAGCTTGAGATCTGACACCAGTCTTGCCAAGGGGTACCGTGTTACCCAGTTACTGGGTTGTGGAGGTCAGATAGGCAGGCGCTCCATGTAAAACACTGGTACTTAGCTGAATCAGGTAAGACTGGAAGCCGACCCCAATATATTTGGGAAAAGGCTAGGCAGATGATGATATTTAAGAAAAGTACTATACAAGCCTTGGCCACAACTAGGCATTGATGGACTTACGTATGTGTGCCTCGGCTTCGCCTCGGCCCACATTTACACGTTCGTCCATCAATGCCTCTTTTGCTGGCCGCTGCAGTAATGTACTATACTAGAACAGTTTGCCGAATACGAAACCCAAGGTAATAAAAGCTTTTTATCTATACTTCTATACTATATATATTATATATATATATTTATATATAATATATATATTTATGTATATTTATATAATATATATTTATATATAATAATATTATAATATGTATATATACTATATTATAAAGCTGAAGAGTTTGTTTGTTTGTTTGAACGCGCTAATCTCAGGAACTGCTGGTTGGAATTGAAAAATTATTTTTGTGTTGCATAGTTCATTTATCGAGGAAGGTTATAGCTATATAACTTCACGCTACAAGCAATAGGAGCCGAGCATGAATGAAAAATGTTGCAAAAACGGACAAAAATATTCTTTTTTGAGAGCTTTTGTTTCGTGCGCTGCAGAAACGGTTTAAGTTACGCAAATATAATGTATGATAGAATTGTTCTTCTTTAAAAGTTCTAATAAAAAGGCCGCGACAGCATATGTCTATCTTTTAAGATTGACTCACAATAGCAGCTTTTATGTTCTAAATTTTAATTAGATCGCCGCCGCCGGTAGAAACAAAAGTTTACAGGTTACATTCGTATAGTAGTATAAGGGTAGGTAGGGGAGGTAGAGTAGGTAGGGTAGATAGGGTAGGTGGGTAGGGTAGTTATGGGAAATAAAAAATTTGGGTATGTAGGTAGGAGGTAGGTAGGTAGGTAGGTAGCCAGTTGGCGGGAGCGAAGCCGCGGGGGACAGCTAGTAAATAATAAAAGCTCGAAAAATACCTATCAGCAATAAAATCGATACCTCAGTCGTTTAGAGATGATTTCCTTCATCTTATTTACTACGGCACCTACAGGTGTTAGCAGTAATTTTCCGATAACTCAATTCTAAGTGTGGATGACAAAGCGTTATCGTATACAGGGTGTGCCTCGTACGTGTGCCGTTGGATATAATATACAGGCTGTTTGTTTTCACAAAGAATCGCGCCATACTTTGTTATTCTAACGCTGTTGTTGAAATTGATTAACGGATTACGTCGTAAGTCAAGACAGACTGGAGGCAAATTGGTTTCGGTTTTTTTTTTTTAATCTCAGAAAAGGGTAAAACAGGATTAGTAAATATAACCTGCTCCTTTTCGAAGAAGGTTTAATTGAGGCGTTTTATATGGGTGCTTTCTTTTTTTAAATTTATTTACTGGCTCACGCTTGACCACTATCTCACCTGATGGTAAGCGATGATGTGGTCGACGGTGAAACACGCTTGCCTAGAAGTAACCTATTCACTATTGACTTAAAGACCCCGAGGTTGTAGCTATCTGGAAACACAGACTTCGGCAGGGAATTCCACTTCTTAGCTGTACGTCACATCACATCATCATCATCAGCCGATTAATGTTCCCACTGCTGGGACACAGGCCTCCTCTCTGTGAAAGGGGATGGGCCGTAATCCACCACGCGGGCCCAATGCGGGTTGGTGTTGCTGTACGTATAAAGAAAGTATTTCCAAAACGATTAGAGCGTATGGGTGGGATATCCACCATATACCGATGGCTCATCGCCGTATTTCTTGTAGTCCGATGATGAAACGGGCTAGGCAGAATTAGATCATGCAATTCCATCGCACACTCCGATATGTAACCGATAAAAAACCGACAAACTGGCAACTTGGCGCCGATGTCCAAGGCTCTGGAGCCTAGACTCAACCAGTATCTCATTGCTGATGAGCCTCTTGGCCCGTTTTTCGATCGACTCTAGTGCTTCCAGCTGGTACTTGGCAGATCCGTCCCAAAGATGAGAGCAGTACTCCATGCATGACCGAACTTGCTCTTGGTACAAGTTGAGCAACTGTTCTGGCGTGAAGTACCGTCTCACCTCTGCAAGGATCCCCAACTTTTTGGCAGCCAGTTGAGCTTTTGCCTCAATTATTGGGGGTCGATGTCAACGTCAAGAGCAGTGGTGGCCCAGTGGTATCGGCCGCGACTAACAAGTTGTAGGTCGTGGGTTCGAGTCCAGGTAGGCGCTTTACTTTGTGTAAATTATTTCATTACCACTGCTCTCAAAACGGTGAAGGAAAACATCGTGAGGAAACCGGCATGTCCTAGAACCAGAAATTCGAAGACATGTGACATCCAGCGACCCGCACTGGGCCCGCGTGGTGGATTACGGCCCATTCCCTCTCACAGAGAGGAGGCCTGTGTCCCAGCAGTGGGAATATTAATAGGCTGATGATGTGATGTGATGTGATGTGATGTCAACGTAACGCCAAGAAGCTCAGGATGGTCCTCAAATTTAGGCGTTTTTCTATGGGTGCTAATAAAAAGCAACGAAAACCAGGATTTCATGGTCTGAATTCAGCAATGAAAATGTCTGGGGTTTTAGATCAAGTGAAATTCTTTCAGTTACCTATAACCATTGTCTAGAATTCATGGATTTGATCACAAGAAATTTCGGTGGTTCATGTCAAATTCATACGTTTAAGACAAGAAGTAAAATTTAAAAATCCCCAACACATTTTTATTTCAAGCTATATATTGTATCTAGTTGTAGACACGCTTCGATCGACATTCAATTGAACATGTAATTATGACACGATGTCTTACGAAAACAACCCAATTCAAACAGAAAAACGCCCATAACTTTAGAACGGCTGAACCGATTTTCATCAAACATAGCTAAAAACCCTCTCGATAAAGTCACCTTTCAAACAAAATACTAAATCAAAAACGGTTCATCCATTTTGGAGCTATGATGCCACATACATATACAAATACACACATACACAAATATAAAGGTACACACGTCAAACCCCTTTTTCCGTCGTGGGGTTAAAAAGACAATAGTTATCGCTTATCTATACTTATTCTTATATATCTATACTATAATAATATTATAAAGAGGAAAGATTTTTTTGTTTGTTTGTACCGAATAGGCTCCGAAACTACTGGACTGATTTAAAAAATACCTTCACCAATAGAGCTACATTATTCCTGAGTGACATAGGCTATTTTTTATCCCGAAATCGGGTCCTGTGGGGAGGTCCACGGGAGCGAAGTCACGGGGAACAGCTAGTAATAATATTATAAAGAGGAAATATTTTTTTGTTTGTTTGTATCGAATAGGCTCCGAAACTACTGGACCGATTTGAAAAATTCTTTCACCAATAATTATTTCTGAGTGACATAGGCTATTTTTTAATCCCGAAAATAGGTCCTGTGTGATGGTCCACGGGAGCGAAACCGCGGGGAACAGCTAGTACAATATAACTTTGCTTAGGTAGGCTTTCTGGGCTACCTGAACAGTAAGTGGTTTTTCAACATTCTCGAGCTAATGTCACTTTCTCTAACTATCTAACTTATTCACAACAAAGATGGCGCATAGCGTATGACGTCACAGTGCTTCCGCGTCTGATGCTCATTAGCGTGTAGTAATTACTGTTGATGACAAGTTCTCCGGCAGAGCGCTATTGTCACGATCTATTGATTTCCTGACAAAAGACGCTACTGTTGTGTCAATGTACTCTGTCTTATTATTCTGTATACAGTTTATATATATGTCAGTCATCAATCATGTATTCAATGCAGAGATATTTAAAGAAAATATTCTAGCAAAACGAGATGTGGCTGGAGGCTTCTAACACAGCATAAAAAGGATGCATATTGCTTAATTAATAGAGTGTCATTTCAAATAAGATATTAGAAGAAACCGGCCAAGTGCGAGTAGGACTCGTGCACGAAGGGTTCCGCAACATTATCGCAAAAAGGCAAAAAAAACACGATTTTATTCTGTTTTTGGTATTTGTTATTATAGCGGCAACAGAAATAAATCATCTGTGAAAATTTGTCTAGTTGTCACCGTTCATGAGATACAGCCTGGTGACAGACAGACAGACGGACAGTGGAGTCTTAGTGATAGGGTCCCGTTTTTTACCCTTTGGGTACGGAACCCTAAAAGGTATAAAAATATCGTGCATAAAAAAGAGAACTTTATATTATAATTACCAACACGATGCCTTAAGCAAAAAATATCATAAAAGAAGATACCTGACCTATACTAGAATTTTAAAAACATGTATATCACATTCACAATTAATAAATAAAAAAAAATATTTATATAATTCTAAAAATAAATGCAAAGCGACATGGTCTATTATAAAAAATAATATAAATGATGATAATAATTATAAAAATGACATCAAAGAATTAATAATAAATGATAATATAATTAATGATCCTTATGACATATGTAATCAATTTAATAATTATTTTATAGAAATGACGAATAAATTTAATCTTAGCAATAGTAATAACGTAAGTAACATTGACATTACCACTAACACTGGCAGTATCTTTTTGACTCCAGTGAATGAACAAGACATAGTAAAAATTATCAACTCTTTAAATGATACTAACGCTACTGGATATGATGAAATAACCACAAAAATAATAAAACTAAGCAGCAAAAGCATAGTGGAACCATTAAGTTATTTAATTAGTCTGTCATTTGAGACAGGCACATTTCCTACTGGATTAAAACAATCTATTGTCAAACCGCTATACAAAAAAGGTAACCGCACAGATATGTCAAATTATAGACCCATTACATTGATCCCTATCCTATCAAAGATTTTTGAAAAGGCAATGTACGAGAAACTAATTAACTTTTTAAACAAAAACAGCATCCTTACTGAGAACCAATTTGGATTTAGGAAGAATAGTTCAACTTCTCTTGCTTGTTTTACTTTGGTCAAACTGATATGTGAAGCCCTCAATAACAAAATGCCTGTATTATCAGTGTTTTTAGATATGAGCAAAGCATTTGATTTTGTCCCACATAATCGCCTACTTTGCAAAATGGAGAAATATGGCATAAGAGGCAAGGCGCATGACTGGCTTAAAAGTTATTTATCGAATCGCCAGCAAAGAACAGTAGTATCAAAAATTTACAATAACACAAACAAAACATACAGTTCAGAGTTAAAAATAAATAGTTGTAGTGTTCCTCAGCGAAGCGTATTAGGGCCTCCATTATTTATAATATACATAAATGACCTTTGCAAGAACCTAAAACATAATTGTACACTATTTGCTGATGACACTACTCTCACAATAAAATCTTCAAATACGAATGACCTAGAAACTGACACTAGCAATGAAATACTAAAAGCAATTGAATGGCTGGAATCTAATAATTTACGTGTAAATATGGAAAAAACAAAATTAGTACAATTTCAAACATACAATTCTTTAGTAAAACCACCTCAAATACACTACAATAATTCAGTTTTGGAACCTGTACCTTCAACCTTATTCTTGGGAATAGTTATTGATGAAAAATTAAATTGGAAAGAACATGTAAAAAAAGTCTGCACTCGTCTCGACAAATTTGTTTTTGCTCTTCGAAAACTGAGACGAATATCCAGTAAAGAAACAGCACTAAGTGCTTATCATGGATATGTTGCATCAGTGCTGCGTTACGGCCTCGTAATATGGGGAAATTCAGTAGATGTGAACAAAGCATTCATTGCACAAAAAAAATGTGTCAGAGCTGTGTATGGAGCAGAGTATTTAGAGCATTGTAAACCACTTTTTAAAGCACTAAAAATTCTTCCACTTCCTTGCCTATATATTTTTGAGCTTTGTATGTTTATTAAAAGGTATTCGCATCTGTTCCCATTGTATGAACACATTTCGAAAAGAGTGAAAAGCAGAAGCCCAAATAAATTACTTGCACCTAGCCAGAGACTACAATTGTATAGCAGGAATTCCAATTGCATGGCAATCAAAATATTTAATAAGTTACCCCCACGCATCAGAGTGTTGCCTTCTAATAAGTTTAGGAAAAAAATATTTGCCTGGCTTTTAGACAATTGTTTCTATTCTGTTAATGAATTTTTAAATTAAAAATTTTGACATTACATTTTATTAATACTTATTTACACTTGTTAACTTGAATTGTTTTTATTTATTTTTTATTTTTAAGTATTTGACATTATATAATTATTAAATTTTGACATTTCATTCTTAATTATCACATTGTATAAAAATTTACTATTTGTATCTAGAATAATTTATAGTATTGTATGCCTCAAACGTCGCGCGCTCACCATGTATGCGTAAGCTATTATTGTTTCTATTGTGTCTGCTTAATGACGCGCAGTGGGGGAATATAGCCTCTTATCAGCGTTTCGATGACAAACTTACTAGTTATATTTAAACGTAGTGTTACATACTCTTTGACTTTGGTTTTGTAAGTTAAAGTTTATTTTAATATTTCTACACCGGCAACGGTAGTGTATGTGAAACTGTTTAATATTAAGATCTTAATGTACCGTATACTCAGAAATAAATATATCTAAATCTAAATCTAATGATTATGTGGCTAGGTGCTACTAATACAGCATAAACAAAGTGCATTTCAAGGAAAAATAGGTACTGAATGCATTGTGTGCCTAGTTGGGCGCCAATATAAATGTGGGTAGTTGGAGAGGGAAAAGGAGGCCAAAGAAAAGACTGCATTCCTCTCAATCAGGAAGCTGAAAGAAAAACAAGTGAATATAGTGTGATGTTTTACAAGGAAGAATGGAGTAGATAACGTTTTGTGCCGACCACAAGTAACCTGGGAGCAGGGCAGGAAGATTTCCTGCTAGGTTAAATAGACCCTAAAATATTAAACGTTTATTCCATAACCAGCTTGCTTACATTCCAAATAACAGGCTCTATATCTGAGCAGGAAATGATGATTGAATCCTTGAAGACCGTAATAACTGTTATATCCAATGTGCTATAAACTTTTACGAAGGAGCCTCAAGCATCAGCAGACCAGAGTCATAAGCAGTAATGTTATACGAAAATATTGAACCGTCAGAGCTCGTGTTTAGTGGCAATACAACAACCATTATGAATGTTCTTGGTAACAGTTTAGGAGATTTTAGTACAGTACAGAGAAATCATAGATTTTAATTGATTAACCGGTTGAATGGCGTAATTAATTATCGACACAATTAAAAAAAACATTGTGTCTCGTGAGGATATGAAACACTATTTCTTAAATTTATGAAGTAAGTTTTTCAAGATTTGATTTGGAAGGTTTCTGCCTTGGAATTTGAAGTTGATTGAAGAAGAGCGAATGAATAAAGTACGGATTGACACATTTTTAACTCCAAATTCTTAATTTGGACACGACCATTTAAGTATTCTTGACGGACGTCTTCTAAAGAGAAACACCAAATTAATTATTGCCCAATAGTAAGACATTTAATGCAAACTAAACGTTCTCAAAGATCTTCTTGATGGACGTGAGATAAAAACTGGCGTTCCTGCCCAACTTCACGATGTCATCATCAACGGTCCTCCTCATCTTATAGTTCGGCTTGAACTTGATGTCGTTGTTCTCCGATTCGCTAGAAGAGCCCGAGGATTTCTCGTTCAGTTCGTCTGCTACTGCTGTAGAGAAAACGGATTTGTGTGGTAAAGATACGAAACAAGTAGCTGCATTTGTTTATTATAATTAAAAAGATCGAGCTTGCCATTTGTCTTCAGATCTTTGACAGTTGTTACGGATGGTCAAAAGTGAGAAAATCTGCTGCCAGTCATATCAAATGGTATGTTTACCCAGTTATTGGGTTGTGGAGGGCACAAAGGCGGTTGCTGTGTGTAAAACACTGGTACTCAGCATCCGATTGAACTGGGAGCGGACCTCAACATAGGGGTAAAAAGGCTAGGTACTTTGATTAATCGATCTTACTTGGTGGAAAACCTTAGATAAGGTCTGCATCTCAATAAATGCCTGTCTCTTCCTTTTTTGCATTTATAAGAATTAGAAATACTTATACCTAGCCCAGAAAGGAACTCTTTTGTGGAAGATATTATATATACCAATTGTTGCAGCAATTTGTACCTGAAACTGAAAAGGCCTTGGAACGAACCTTTTGTTTTCGAGGGTTTCGTGGTCTTTAACGGTTCTTTCCGCATACTACACATCTTTTGCTTATAACAGCGAGTTAAATTCTACTGAATTAATTTACAAAATTACCTTTTTTGTCAGGTGTCCACACGTCAAGATTATCTTTGTCGTTTGCTGGTGCTGCATCTAAATTACTACCTTTTTTGTCAGGTGACCACACGTCAAGATTATCTTTGTTGTTTGCTGGTGCTGCATCTAAATTCATTATTGTAACGTTAATACCAAGTAGCATAATTTTTTAGACTAACATTCCAAAACAATCTTCCATGAATCTTTAGTCAAACTTTCAACGTTGCAGGCTTAGATTTGAGCGTTTAGTGTTTTTGTGTTTTATATGTCGCTCTTTCAAGAGTAACCTTACTAAACATGTTTTCTTTAGAAGAAAACATGTTTGTATTGTCTAATGACAAAAAAACTGTGAAAGTTGTATATAAAGACATTCTGTAGTATATTGCAGCATTGCGTCGCCGCCGTGCGAAGCCGGGCGGGTCGCTAGTATATTAATGAAAAATATATATAATTTGCCTTTAAATTTGTTCGGTATTGCCAAAAATATATTTGAATTTGTCATACCTACTTTTTTATGCCCTTTGCTCTGTTGAACTCACTTACGCACATAGGCTGCTAATTTCGAAAGGAAGCCCGTTATAAGAATAGACTGCATATGAAAGCAAGAGTGAACAAAAGTAGTAGAAGTAGTAGTAAGGACGCAGTAGGAGAAGATTATTAGAGGCACGCAGATTCCTAGCGTGTGAAGAATTTAAATATTGCACGGAAAAAATATTTGTATGGCCTACAGATTGTTCCGGTTTAGTTGTTTGTGTATGTATTTATTTATTTATTTATATAAACTTTATTGTACACCAAGACAAAACAATATTACATATGGAACCCTTAAAATTAAAACAAACATACAACAGGTGGCCTTATCGCATTCTGCGATCTCTTCCAGGCAACCCAGAATGGAGAGAGATAGCCTGGACACGATATGGGGTTGCAATTGGTGCAAGTTTGAATAAAACAATAAGTAACAAACATAAAAAGCACTAAATATAAAATACTAAAATAGATACATAAATACATACATATAAATATACAGTCAAGAAAAAAATACAGCTCCAACAAGAAGAAGATCACTGTGACAGGTAGTGCTCCTTCACCAGTCTTTTAAAGATCGGTAGTGATTGCGCGCGTTTTATTGTAATGTGAGTTTATCGTTTGCACGATACAGGAGAAATTCCTAGGGTGCAAAACGTTTTCGTTTTATTAAAAAAAAATATTCGGCGTACATTGCTGCTATTGGTTTTATCATAGCTATTGGCTATGGCAAACCAACAAAACGAGATATTCTAAAATACATGTCAAAAATACAAACCAGACTTTTTATCCATTATGGGAAGCGGTAGACTTCTTTCCGTTTTCTCGTTCGAATCATGTGCCCTGAATATTTGTGCCTGTTTCTCGACCAACTGAGGCTCAGATCTCGTTTTGATCTGATCCACATTATGCTTCCGAACGTCCGGCAGCTCTTCGTTGAAGGTGGAAGAGGCACGGCGGATGAACTCGTTGAGGTCTTTGACGACTGGAGACTCGGCTAACTGCTTGGCTAAGGAGTGCACATCGTCCAGGTTTGCGGTAAGCAGGATGTAGGAGTTTGCTGCGTGGAGCGACAGCAACAGGGCTGGAAGTTAAAGGCATTATTGATTAGTATTTTGGGCACTTTTTTGTGTTTTCAACCGACTTTAATAAGGAGGAGTTTATCAATTCGTTTGTATGTTTTTGTATGTTTTTTACGCAATTACTCCGCCAATTGTGATCGGTTCATGATTCTTTGATTATTTGAAAGTGGTGCTTCTCATGTGGTCTTATTTTAGCACGCTTTTATAAATTTGATATGTATGTATTTAAGTATCAATGTAACGTAATCTTTGAACGTGATTTTCACCCCCTTCAAAACGTCGGATTGATTTGAAACTTTGCACACTTATCAAGGACCGATGACAATGCAATAATTTAAATAGTTTGTCCCATTATCCTTACCAGGATCTTCAGAATTAGCGACTTTTTAGTTCAATTTACCATTAAATCGTGTTTTTTAGTTTTTAGAACTTCAATTTATTATTAATTTCTCAAAATCTGACGAGTAGTTTTTAAGTTATCCTTAATTATGCACATTTTCATGGCAATGAAGGTACCAAAAATAATGAGAGAAATTTAAAAAAACTTTTAAAGAACAAAACACTACAAAGCGAAAAATAACTTTCTTTTCGGAATTCAGTGTCTAAAACGAAAAAATATAGATAGCAAAGACACCGAATCAAAGACACGACATCAGTGAAGAAGAAATTTCGTAATTGAAAAACGATTGCCAGAGATTAACTCCTAAAAAAATCTTCGGCAGTCGTTACTGATTATCAGAAGTCCAAATATATGCCTCAGCTGCCAATCAGTCTTAGCAAGAATCCTGTTAGCCAGTAAGTAACTGGGATGTAGAGGATACTGATAGGAAGTCGTAAAAAAGGTTAGCTAGTAGGTAAAAAGCTGCTCCAGTTAGTTGAACCCATCGACCATACAGCCTCTAGACGCCTATAAACAGGCGAGCGATGTCTGTCAACACATATGACTAAAATAATCATATACTGGTAATATATAGGTCGCCACTCGACAATTTCGAATTAGTAGCGACCACTTCCGTGAGCCGTAAACTCTGCCGCTTCAGGCAATTACAAATTGGTAAAATAAATATTATAATGGCCCCTTGTACCGTACGTTGGTGTGGTAACAACAGCCAGAACTCGAGTTTCCCGAAAAATGGCATAACATTTCATCGGTAAGTTAATAGTTACATAATCATAATCAGATTTATTTTCTGATATTATTTATCGGAGTTCATTTTGTACTGGTCATTATTGTAGGTGTAAACTGCAACAGCACAAATTTTGTCGCGCTCGTTGATGTCTTTTGTGTTTTCGTCTCTTTCTTTTTAATGTACTTTTTTATCTATCTCTTTTCCTCTATAATTTGGTACGCAAAACTAGTGATGCACCATATTCTATGACCAAATCTGTTATGGATAAAACTAGAAACCTACATACAATTATACAAAAAGAGACATTAAATTAAATAGTTTATTATTTGTTAAATTAATTGTGAAACGAATATTGATTTGTATAGTGGTTGAAAATGATTAGTATAGTGGTGATTTTTACTGCACAAAAAATAGGTGAATTCTCTTAGAAAATTTTTCTCTTACGGAGAAAAGGCCTCTGTTCCAGCAGTGGAAATATTGTAGACTGATTTTTGTATTTTATAGATAATTATTTTGATTTTAGAATTTAGGTATTTTTCTATTGATTGTTTTTTTACTAATATTTAATATTATGAAACAACCGCCGAAAATATATGTTATCTTTAGAATTTTGTTTTTAGTTTTTGCATTTTATGTTATTACTGTATAATTAATAATAAAAGTAGCTAACATTAATAAATAAAAATATTAAGTACACTAACAATTTAAAAAAATATTGATACCTTCGTGGTTTTATTTAAACCTCTCCCATCCCTAGTTCGGCGAAATGACGTTGGTAGGGACCAATCAGAGCGCAGTCGTCCCGTGCCTCATACCTCAGCTAGTTGACAGAATTATTTTGATGTATTCGATCAAGCATTAGGCGTCTAGAGGCTGTATAGTCGATGGTTGAACCTTTTCATAGATGGAAAAGGCAGCTGATGATCCGACCACGCTCACTACAATAAGATGGGTCCACACCACAGACATAAATCAAACAAGATAACGCAAGTTCCTTCATCGGTATGAAAACCAAGCGTTCCCATGCACACAATTTAAGAACAAATTGACTTAACGATGAAAGAAAACTATTTCCATTGCCTCGGCCACCTTTTGTCTCTACAGTTTTTACAGCTCAATATGGCATAATTGGGCATTTTTCAAGATTTCGGTGGATGTCAGGTGCCGATAATGCTAAATGAAACAGATCAAACTACGATCATTGCTCTTACTTTTACTCCCTATATCTGTGGTCCACACCGTCGTCATCTTAAGGTGCAGATACCTCTCAGTAGATGATTTTAAAATGAGAATCACGTCTAGTCGAAATTTTTTGGAAAAAATATGTTACATTAAACCATTTTTTTAATAATTTGGTCTACGAATATGAGTTTTATTCGTCTAACATAGTGTAATTAATATGTGAAGTTATGTCTAAGAAAATCGATAATCGCACCAAAACCGCCGAGCGTATTTTAATGAAGTATTCACCATCTCAAAGACAATTTAATTATCTACATTTTGATCTAAGACATTTTTTTTTAAGTCATACAATAATAAGGAAAGTGCAAAAATCTTCTGAATTATGAGTCCCGCGGGTGAGAACCGAGTGCGCGTTTTGTTTCCTCAAGGTCGTTGGCGACTGTCGTCTAAAAGTTATTAACTAGTATAGTTAGTAATTAGTTATATTATTAATTAGTTAGTACTACCATCATCTGCCTAGCCTTTTCCCAACTATATTGGGGTCGGCTTCCAGTCTTACCGGATTCAGCTAAGTACCAGTGTTTTAAATGGAGCGACTGCCTATCTGACCTCCACAACCCAGTAACTGGGTAACACGGTACCCCTTGGCAAGACTGGTGTCAGATCTCAAGCTTCTGACTACCCGTAACGACTGTCAAAGATCTTCAAATGACAGCCGGCACCAACGGCTTAACGTGCTTTCCGAGGCACGGAGGAAACTCGGTATGTTGAAATGGTCACCCATCCACGGACTGAACTCGTCAAGCGTTGCTTAACCTTTTTGATCGACCCGTGCGGCTGTTATTATTTAGCCACGAGCTCCTCTAATTAATTAGTACTACCATTAAATTTAAAAGCCAGACCCTAGAACAACGAAGGACAAATACGAATACAAATCGTGTGTTTTCACTGGAGTGGGGTTGTCAGCAAGCACGATACGGAAGTAGGTCGCGAAAGAACAACAAAAGATAAGTCGGTAGTTAGGTCAACAATTGTTGACTTTGTCAAGTTCGCCGTACTAAACCTACTTAATTTGAGTCACAAACACGAATTAATTAATTATGGTAAAATGCCGTTGAATTTAATGAGACTACGACCAGAGAATATTCAAGTGGCTTAAAACGTTCTGTAACCATTTGCTTAATTTATCAGAAGCAGCCCGTAGTCTGGATTCGTGACCTGTTTATGGCAACAGACTCGCGCCTTACATAGGCTTTAAATATAAGACATGGCTAAATAAAGTATGGACGACTGCCCTAACAATGTTTCAACATTTAAACTTGTAATATGTAATGCTAAATAGCTGATATTAAGGTTACACTAGTCGAAAATTCTTCCATACAAACGTAGTCTAGGGATTATTCCACTGTTTGACGATGTACGTTCAAAACAAAAAGTGATATCAATTTGTCTCATCATTATCTAGCCCTGTATGGAAGCAAAAACGTAAAAAAGAAAATATTTGAAAGTTATGAGCGTCGAAAGTTCCACATTTCGACACTAATTTTAACGCATTTTTGGGCGCAAATAAACACCATAAGGACGGAAAATTGCAAAACGGCCTCCATACAGGGATAGATTAGTAATTCAACAATGCAAATAATTTTATTTTGAACACATAGATTTAGTGGTTTTTTCATGATATCTAGACTGCCAAAGGTCTGATTATAAAAATTTCGCGCGCTCGGTTTCGTCCTTAATCATTATCCATTTCGCAACAAATTTGCAAATGTGTGTATTCGTACGCGAACTAGCTTCCTACTGCTCATCACAATATCTATCTCTTCTGCACGTGTTGTCGGTTGATATAAAATGCATTTTAACCCCGCTCACAAAATATTTCGTGCCGTCGACTAGTGTACCCTTAAAGCCGCGTATCCACCAGGAAACATTTGACGCGTAACATGTGACGCACAACATGTTCGGCGACGTTGCCAGCTGGTGCGCAACATGATGCGACGAGAAAACGTTACTAAACAAAAGATTCTGGTTGCCGGTCATTATGATGAGCAACATATTGTGCATCATTTCACTCGTCAAATGTTGCCTAGTGGATACGAAGCTTAAGCCTCGTATTCATGGTAAATATTTGTTTAGCAACATGGTTGCATAAACATGTTGCCGAGTTGCTGTCAACATATTGCGAGCAACACTTGTGTTGCGGAGTTGATCACGCCATGTTGCAGAGTTGATGCCCGGCGAGCGAAAACATCATTTTATCAACAAATGTTGACGGGTGTGGACGTGTTTGCAACTGTTTATAAACATGGCGGTGGTGTGGAGCTACGATAAAATTATACAATTAATAGAATTATTTCAATCAAAAGCGTTTTCTCTTTGCAGGAGATAGTTTCGCACCCACCCTCTTTTTATCTTTTTTTATTAGAAATATTATAGAATAGAACAGGATACTCTTTATTATGTACACCATATAAGTTACAGAAACAGATACAGAGAACACAACAACACTACTTCTTCGGGCAACATTTTAACGCAGAGTGGCGTGTGTGGACAACCCTTATTATCAGCTTAGTATCGAATATCAGCGCAGCGTTATTTTTTTTTTTTTTGATTTCGCTGCACATGCTGAGATAGGAGACTTTTTGGTCTCGCACGGGGTTTTTATTTTTAATTTTGATTAATTTTAAGCTGATTTCTCGTGTCTCCTGTGCGGGTCACAAATAAATACTTTTTCTTTCTTTCTTTTATTGATTTAAACAAAGCTTCCAGCAGCATTCTCGCCGTTCATCAACAACGTTGATTAAGGTTACACTAGTCGACGGCGCGAACTATTTTGTGCACGGGTTTAAAATGCATTTTATATCAACCGACAACACGTGCGGAAGAGATAGATGCTGTGATGAGCAGTAGGAAGCTAGTTCCCGTACGAATACACACTTTTGCGAATTTGTAGCGAAATGCATAATGATTTAGGACGAAACCGAGCGCGCGAAATTTTATAAACAGACCTTTGGCAGTCTAGATATCATGAAAAAACTACTAAATCTATCTGTTCAAAATAAAATTATTTGCATTGTTGAACTACTAATCTATCCCTGTATGGGGGCCGTTTTCAATTTTCCGTCTTCTTATGGTATTTATTCGCGCCCAAAAATGCGTTAAAATTGGTGTCGAAATGTGGTACTTTCGACGCTCATAACTTTCAAATATTTTACGTTTTTGCTTCCATACAGCGCCAGATAATGATGAGACAAATTGATATCACTTTTTATTTTGAACGTACATCGTCAAATAGTGGAATAATCCCTAGACTACGTTTGTATGGAAGAATTTTCGACTAGTGTAACCTTAACTGTTGCCACTAAACTACTTAAATGTATACTACGAATACGAGGCTTTAGTATTTCGTATGAAAAATGTTTCAGGAACTTTTTATATAAGCCGTAGAACCGATGACCGTTGGAGTAGACGTGTTCTTGAGTGGAGACCGCGAACTGGTAGACGTAAGGTGGGACGCTCTCAGGCTAAGTGGAGTGACGATCTTCGCAGGGTGGCTGGTAGCAGCTGGATAAGAGTTGCCGAAAGTCAAAGCAAATGGCGTGCAATTACAGAGGCTTATGTCCAGCAAACGGTGAAGGAAAACATTGTGAGGAACCCGGCATGTCCTAGAACCAAAAATTCGAAGACATGTGACATCCACCAACCCGCACTGTGCCCGCGTGGTGGATTACGGCCCATTCCCCCTCACAGAGAGGATACCCGTGTCCCAGCAGTGGGAACATTAATAGGCTGATGATGTGATGTGTGATGTGATGTCCAGCAGTGGACTGCTATAGTCTGATGATGATGATGAATAATTCATTAATGAATATTTGATTGTTACGAGCTAGTGAGAAATTGATATTTCTAAGGGCAGTTGCTTAGCTTGCATGTCCTTTGGTTGTAGTGTACCTAGTTGCCCAACCCTTCGAGGAATACCTTAAGCAAACGTAACACAAAATCAAGTCTGATTTAAAAAAAATATTTTTTAAATTTTAGTCCCAAGGGCTAAAAAGCAATTCATTATCCTAACTAGGTTTTTATTTAGATTTTATACTCCGAGTAATTACTAGACTTTTAAATTAGGTAACAAAAAAGTCTCAAAGTGATTAATGAAAGTTTAGACAAGATTATTTATTTTGTTGTTAAATATGTAGACAAAAGCTTATCGCTGTAAGTTGAAGTGAGTAAAGTATAAGATAAATAAACGTATCTGTTAAGTAAGCACAGTAAAAGCCCAAACTAAATACAATCAATCCTAGGATTTTTCAGTTAAATCTAAAGTTTACAAAGTCTTATAGGTAAAAGTCAGAACTTTTCTTTGATAAACAATCGAACTTTTACAGGCTTTCAGGCAGAATCATTCGGCAAATCTTCTATTTCTTAGTTCTCTGATTACGTAACGAGTGTCGCAAAAGTAATGTCATAATGTAATTGTGCCATAATGTTTGCAGATGGCGCCAAATGTCACTGTGCTTGACATTTATGTTGTAGAATGGAGCGATACACACCTCGAGAACATGCAATTATTGTTACTGCATATAATATGTTGTTGTATTGTTATGTTGTGTTCGCGGACGAATGGAGGAACATCTTGTCTCTATATGTCTGGAGTAATGTGAGATGAGCGTGTTAGAATTTGAAGTATGTGACGTCATTAAATCGTGAATTTTCATTTTCAAGTGACAATGGTTTGCTTCATAATACATACCTGTCATATTTATTAAGCGCCTACCGACAAATGTTTAAGTACCGACCTAAATTATTATTGTGTTGTCAACTACCTACAAATGTAAAAGAGTACCCGCCTAAGTAAATATTGTTGTGTACAGGAAATAACTCTTAAACTTGTATTAAGACACATTGATGATATTACTATAAATTATTACGTAATTAGTAATGATTATTGTGATGTATCCTGGATTTTATATTGCTATATTAGTATTATAAGTCCTTTGAAACAATTGGTACAATACTGTCTGTTAGTATCAATATTCTTTCGAATATTGATTTAGAATGACTAAAGAGGTGTTATTAAATTCCATAATTGTCTAATTACGTTTTAAAATGGATTCATTACATGATAGTTTATTATTGTTCCCCTAATTGTGAGATTATTCGCGCCATTTTCTCATATTGGACGTATTGAGACACTGATAGACCCGAGATTATAAAATATTGTGTAATGGACAAGCCGACTTACTTTTCTGTGAAATACAAGCCAGTACAGGCCACATATATTATTATATTTCCTTTATCATCAATAATTGGTGTAAGATCGACTACACAAGGCTAACGTAAGTTATTTGATATTATAACTTTATTATTGCTAATGGTTGTGTTGAAACTGTATCTATATCATATTATGGTCTTTAGTCCTAATATGTTATATTGATTTAAGGGATAGTCTTATATGTCCTTTGCATTATCCATGTTATTTTGTTTCTATAATATTGTAAATACTTTGTGGTTGTAAAAGATATCGATAAATACTATGTAAGAGCTTCCGTGAGGTTTCTTGCCCTTCTTCCACACGAGAACTAGGTCTAGCGAACGGGCAGTAAGCTCGATGAGCCTTCTTAATATAAATTAATTGACAAGCCTTATTTAAATAAATACCTAGTCTTGTCTTTCTGTGCTTTTATTCATAAAACCCTTGCCTTACACACCGCATACCTTTGAACCCTGATACACAGTAAATAATCAATAACCATCTTGACATTCAAAACTTGCTATCTTGGTAGATATCAATACTTTTATATAGAGTTCCATTCATGATTCTAACAAGCGCATAACTGCCGTGTAATTTTAGATATTATCATTGTTGTTTGTATTTATTTTAAAAGCTTTTTTTTAAAACATGTCTTTAACTAATGTAATTGGCCGTTGGCCGTGTTATGTGTGTACATAAATAAATAAATGACAAATTTCGACGAAGCCCATTTCCACTTAGAGGCCCCGCAAACTTCCGACTTTTTATCGGCCGATCTTTTATTTAGTATGTGGAAAGCAAGTGCACACATTACAACGATTCGGTAATGAATGTAATTTACAATCCGACCATACTATCGGCTGATAAATAGTCTGTGGTTTGCGGGGACTCTTAAGTGGTTATGTTAACAAATAAAATTTTGCCTTTCTGGGGCACAGTCAATCAACATGAAATGCATGAAGAGCCATTGCATCCCATCTAATTGACTGTTTGGTGTGGCAATTGCAGTGAAAAAGTAATTGGCCCTTGGAGCCAGATGTTTTGAGAACAACAATTCAAAATGCCGTAAAACGAGCACAATAATTATGCATCAACTCGGGTGGTGGCGACATAATTTTGAGCGACATAATTTTTCCAATTAATATTATCAAAATTACACTTTCAAATAAACTTTTCATGAAAACAGCTTTTTTTAAATTTTAACAAAATGGCAGCCAATTCAAATTATGACATTACTTGTGCGTCATTTAATTTTATTCATATTAATGATCAGTTTATTTTGTATTGAACTACGAATAAAAACATAATAAATAAAATAGGAGAGTAAGAACCTAACTCGTTGCTAAACAATAATAACCGCGTGGAAGGATCTTTGCATAGCGAGATTCCTCCGTGCCTCGGATAGCACGTCAAGCCGTTGATCGCGGCTGGCATTTAAAGATCTTTGACAGCCGTTACGGACAGTCTGGACATCAGAGTATCAGTCAGACTGGCAGCTGACCCCAATTTAGTTAGGAAAAGGCTCGGCAGAATGACGAACAAACATAATAAAATTACTCGGGGCCTACCATGAACTCTTATAGAAGGTAAATTTTATACGGAAAATGACCTGTCGTGCTAGTTTGTGCCAAGAGCGAGCCAAATAGCAGACATGTAATACATTCAACAATCGTCAGTTTTTAATAATCTGTGCTGCCTGCTTACTTTCCAGAGACTATGTAGCAGGTCAAAAGTTGACATGATGCAGTTCAGCGGGAAATGCTCATGGTACAAACACAAAACCTGTCAGGTTAAAATGCTAAGTTGAACTGCCCTGCACTTGGCAAGTATTTTAAAAGTTTATGGTAGGTACGTACCTGTAGACTACGTGTCTTCAAAACGGCCATTACGCAGATAGTGGCAATTTGATTACCCACTGACCTATTTATAAAAATAGCGATTTGATTGGAAAAGAAAGTACCTTCCTCTACATACTTACACATTATTTTCGAGAGTCGACAGAGTGATATTCGTAAGAAGATATTTAGATTTCATCAGGCATTCTTCGAAAATATTTTTATGAAAGCAAACCCATATCGCTCCAATTTTATTACGTTAGTAATAAATGGATGAATGAAGCGAATTCTTCTGCTCAGTGACAAATTCTTAAAACGATTTACGTTCGTGATTTTCTATGCCCGAAAAGTCAGGGTGGGTGGCTGAACTGAGATTCAATTTGTCACCTCCGCAAGACGACATCAAAAGTCATATTTACTTATTTATGACGAAATCTTAGAAGTGGACTTTATGATGGCTGATAAAAATGAAAGGGTCTATCTTATAAGCCTAGGTACCTAGGTACATACCTATAATATTACATTTAAAGAGCCGTCACAACTAAGGGGTACCCAGGGGAAATTGGGGAGGAGTAAGTTATCTAGGGGACCACAATAGATCCCAATGGGTCGAAGTGTCCCAGTTATTTCTCGATAAGATAAGATAATGGGTACCCACCTATAAGGCCCTTGCAGCTTTATTGCGTAATGAATACGGCAAGGGAAAGGGCAAAGAGTATAAACACCAACTAATCACCTAAGGAAATCTACATCGCGTCTTTCATCACGCCATGTGATTGGTCGATTGTTCATACTCTTTAGAATAGAATAGAATACTCTTTATTATGTACACCATATAAGTACACAGTGCCCAGTGCAGTGTGTAGTGTACTCTTTGCCCTTTGCTTTGACAAATTCACTACGCAATAAGGCTGCTGGTCTTGTCATATTGAATCTTGCTTTAGTGAATTATTAAATTTAAAAATCCGTCCCAAAAAATAAGTGATTTTGCCTTTTCAGTTTTGCTACAGCCATATTCTAATTGCAAGGCAATTAATTATTGTGACGATATTATTGATGGAATAAAGTAAGTACAACGAAATTTTCGAGTAAGTTATAAAGAGGCAAGATTTTTTTGTTTGTTTGTTTGTACCGAATAGGCGCCGAAACTACTGGACCGATTTAAAAAATTCTTTCACCAATAGAAAGCTACATTATTCCTGAGTGACATAGGCTGTTTTTTAATCCCGATAACGGGTCTTGTGGGGTGGCCAACAAGAGCGAAGCCGCGGGGAACAGCTAGTTTATTATATACTTATTAATTATTGTTGGGAACACTGCTGTACACACTCATAGTTATCACAACCGACGTGTCCTCCATTGCCACCAAATAAGACAATAAATAGGATCAAAGAACTATGATAATACACATATGTGATTCAAGAGGTCATATATTTACGATAAGAGATAGGATCCTATGTATGATCATAGATAGATGATAGTGTAATATCCCCCTAAGAGTTACGATAGATACATATTATACAGACTGGGCAAAAAATCGTGTTGCGTTTGATCCACGATTTTTTGCACTGCCCTTATAGGGCGAAAATACGCAAGCCTGTAAAATTCAAATTTTATTTATTGCATCCATAATGTACATACAGGTGGTACATATAAGTTACAGAAACAATTATGGATCCTGTCGGGCACAGCAACATTCTAGATACAGTTAGTGTCTAGGAGAGAGGAATCGCGCTTAATATTTTCCTTAATAATAAAAATTTGAATTATTCATATCCTATCTATAGAATAGAATAGAATATACTTTATTGTATACCATAAAATTATACACATTTTCAAGAAAAACTTATTTCTACGGGTACAAAGGCGGTCTTATCGCTGACAGCGATATCTACCAGACATTAACCTATCTAATATATCTGCTTGTATTTAGTTTAATGTAAAATATGTGTGCTGAGGAGCTCGTGGCTAAATAATAACAGCCGCACGGGTCGATCATCAAGGTTAAGCAACACTTGACGAGGTCGGTCCGTGGATGGGTGACCATTTCAACATACCGAGTTTCCTCGGTGCCTCGGAAAGCACGTTAAGCCGTTGGTCCCGGCTGTCATTTGAAGATCTTTGACAGACGTTACGGGTAGTCAGAAGCTTGAGATCTGACACCAGTCTAGCCAAGAGGTATCGTGTTACCCAGTTACTGGGTTGTGGAGGTCAGATAGGCAGTCGCTCCATGTAAAACACTGGTACTTAGCTGAATCCGGTGAGACTGGAAGCCGACCCCTATATAGTTGGGAAAAGGCTAGGCAGATGATGTGTGTGCCTTTCTATGTTAGTTCATGTTAAATTATGAATTATTATTGCTTATTCATTTATTTGCTTAAATTTTTGTATTCCAATTAGTTTATTTATAACTTGGATAAAAGTTTAGAAGTACCATAATAACTTCGGTGAATGTCACAACACAATAATGGCATGCATGTATGATGTATTTTCGCCCATAGGCTGTCGGTCTAGCCGTGGCTAAATGCGACTGCTGAGCGTGTGCAAATATAGCAGCTCACAATGTTAGGACCCATTAATATTAATGCTAATTTTTATCCGTGGTGCTAGGCAACTGGGCTTATCCCAGTTGTAAACGACCTTTTGTGCCTATTGGCCTTTTTTGTTCTGTCTCCTGCTTGATATGGAGGGAAGTGGTTTTTTTTTATTTTTTCCTACTCCTCCTTTATTCCTTTCTGATTAATTTCGTTGCGGGATCCAAGACAGTCAAATTCATTCGCCGAGACTTCGTCGAGCTTCATTGCCTCGGCCTTTTTCTGGTGGTCGCCACTTTTGATTCTGGCTTTCAGGAGTTGCAGTGGTTTGAGAATAGTGCGGTGAGATTGTCCCAAAAAAATGCTGAGCGTGTAGTCACGATGTCTATTCACAGGTCGGACGAGGGGTTATTGGGTTATTCCGTTAGAAATTTCTTAGAGCCAGCCCGGAGTTTCGAAGCCGGCGGTGCGTTACCTCCGTGCCTTGGAAAACACGCTAAGCCTTTGGTCCTACGCCTGATCACTAAATTTTTCACTATCTCACCTGTTGGTAAGCGATGATGTGGTCGACGGTGAGACGCGCTTGCCTAGATATAACCTATTCACTCTTGAATTAAAGACTCCTAGATTGCAGCTGTCGGGAAACACACTCCGGCAGGGAATTCCACTCCTTAGCTGTACGCATAATAAAACTGTTACCAAAACGTTTTGTGCGTATGGGTGGGATGGTGGTAACCCTTAAAACTGGCTCAGTGCGAGTCTGACTCGCGTACAGAGGGTCCCGTATAAACAGCTACATTCACCAAAATAAATAAGTAAAATTACTAACGTTCATAAACAGTGAAAGCACCGAACATTGCTCTAACGAAGGGACTTTTCCGTTCGAAAACTGTTGTCCACATACATCAATATAATGTTTTTACTGTTCCAAGTACATTTCATAAGTTGGTCGACTATTACTCGTAAACTTGTAAAGCCTACTTAGCTGTGATAGTTTTCCTTTTAATTTTAAAGCAATCATTTAGGTGGCAGGGGGAGAGACACTTGACTCTAACAAAAATTTGCTTTTAAATCTTATTTATTATATTATGCTATGCTATGCTTATGCTTAATTTTACGCAAACGAATCTCAGAATCGAAAAATGGTTTTGACAGACCCGTAATATTTTTGAATGGCTTATTCAACGATACCCCACATCATGGGATAGACGAGAAAAAAACATACCCACTTTTGACAGACAACGAACTTTTTGGCTGTCTAATACCGGTCTACAACACTCGCAAGAAAATCCTAGGCACTACGTTCAAAGCCCGGGAATGCATTTGGAACATGAGCAGGGGGCAAATCCGCTACCTGCTTGGGGCCTTTACTGGGCACTTTGGAACCAACGACATGCTCATGAAGATGGGTCTAACCGCGACACCCATGTGCAGATTGTGTGGGGAACATACGGAACGCATGGAGAACCTTCTGTGCACATGCGATGCACTGGTTGGTAAGCGAATGGGTCTCCTAGGGGTTGGATATCCAAAACCAGAAGACTATAGGCTCATATCTCCTAGTCTCGTAAAACTCATGAAAACAGTTTTCAACGAGATTGAGGAGGAATAAGTTATCTAGGGGACCACATTAGATCCCAATGGTTCGAAGTGTCCGAGTTATTTCTCGGTCCCTCCATAAGATAAGATAAGATTTATTTTTTTTGCTGATTTTCATTATTATTCATTTGATTTTTTTCTGTGATTAATATGTATATCCATGCCAAATTATACCATTCTAGTACTATGAGTCTCTGAGTTAAGCTGCGGACAGACGGACATGACGTAAAGTTCCTTGTTCACTACGGAACCCTAAAAAGTAGTTTAGAAAAAAAACAGCTTTGTAAAGCGTTGTCGTCTCTCGGCCAGTTTTGTTTTTAAAACGACAATTTTCGTTACAGAAACTGAAACTTTATGTTGTGTTATATAACGGACGGATACGATTACTGGCATCAATGTTGCCATTACTGGAACGGATAACTGGAATCTGGAACCATAACTGCCAACAGTAAATAACTATAATAAACACAACAACTCATCATGGCAAAGACGACGGTTATTACAAACATACTAATAAATAATTAATCAACAGTGTTCAAATGTTTGCCCATTACCGTGTCTTAATGATCACTCGTGCTCTCAGTCTGTTTGCTATTCATACACGTTTAGGTATGGCTTTAGTAAGTGTTTATAGGTACCGACATATATTCAGTCTTGCAAATGATGGCAAGGAAATAATACAAACAAAAATACTTGTTTTGATATGCATGCTCTAAATCTTAATGTTAGCGTGACTAGCGTGACGACCCCAATACATAAAAATGCCTTACCTTTGTGATGGTGTAAGGTATATTTACAATTACAATACACCGAGCCGTCACGAAAAAGAGAGCTCACCTTTTTTATAGCATGCCGTTACTCGTCATATGCCTGAGATTTGAAAACCCTGAAAAATCTTGAATTAAGTTCTATAATGTCAGCCGGACCAGTTCGAAAATCGGTCCTGGAACATCACAGCTGAAACGCGTGCATCAAGTACAGTACCTAGGCTTTCGTAGCACAAGCTCAGATTACCTCCTATAGCCCATCTTGATCGCTCACAGGCGTCTGTTCTTTTACTCGCATAGTCCGTACAGTAGTAGCAATCCAACACGGCCTGGGACAGATCAGTCAGGCGCGAGACCAACGGCTTTAGGTGCTTTGCTACCACCCAACAACAACTTGGGAATTGAAAGCTTTCCGACCACGGCCTGTAGATACACAGTATGTACTGTGTAGGCACACTATTGTATGCTTGCCATTTTGATTAGAAAGGTAATTATCTCCAAAGGCAGGGTACCCCGATAAACCCGGATAAAGAAGGGTTCATCGATGGGCTAAACACTTATCATGGTAAAAATAAAGCTGGTTGAGAAGTCCACAAAGATGAAAACCGGATCGCATAACTCACGACGACGTCGGCATGGATTAAAGGACACACGTTTTCGTCTACGAATTGGAACTTGGAAGGTGCAGACAATGCAACAAGCGGGCAACATTGAAAATTGAAAAGCTGCAGATTGGGCCTAATAGCACTACAGGAAATTAGATTGGCAGGATCTGTCTATATCATAAAGCCGAATTTACAATGTACGAGGAGGGATCAAAAAGTAGTGAGAATGAGATAAAATATAATCACTATTGATAACTTAATAATTTATTTTTCTACATAGTTTCTGAGTCTCTCTACACACCGAGTCCAGCGCTTTTCCAAGGCTTCAATCCCTTTCACAAAAAAAGTTTTGTCTTGGTCCTGCAAAATGCTCTCCACGGCATCCATCACCTCGTTATCGTCTTCGTACCTGTTTCCCCTTGAGTATTTTTTCAATTTAGGGAACTGACAGATAAAAATCGCTAGCCGCCAGATCTGGTGAATAAGGGGGGGGGTCAACCAATTCGAAGCCAGCTTGCTGAATGGCAGCCATCGCAACTGCCGACCTGTGCGCGGGTGCGTTGTCGTGATGAAACAGCACGCCCCTTCGAAGTTTCCCTCTCCTTTTCTCTTTGATGGCATTCCTCAACTTGGGCATTAAAGCTGCATAATATTGACCTGTAATATTGGACCCACGCTCCAGGTAATCAGTCAACAATATCCCTTCTGAGTCCCAAAATATTGAGGCCAGCCGATGCCACGACACGAAAATTCTTCGGGGTCGGTGATGATGGCCGTTTCCATTGCGAAGATTGCTGTTTTGTCTCGGGATCAAAATTATGGACCTATGTTTCGTCCATTGTTACGAAACGAGACAAAAAGTTTTCAGAATCTTCTTGAAACTTGTCCAACAATATCTTCGAAATGTCAAGTCGATTTTGTTTCTGACTGTCGGTTAACATTCTCGGCACCCATCTTGCGGAGACTTTTCTCATATTCAAAGATCGTTTCAATATGGATTGAATACTTCCATATGAAATGCCCGTTTCTTGAATGAAGTATCGGATGGTAACTCTTCGATCGCTCATTACAATTTTCTCGACTTTCGCAAAATTTTCTTGGGTGACTGACGTCGATGGACGGCAATCAAAAATCAAAATATTTTTATTTTACATAGGCCTACATGGGCACTTATAAAACGTCGACAAAAGGTGCACGGTTCGGGTTAGTCGTTTCCTATGGAGAAGAACGGCCGCAACGATGTTCGTCTTCCGTGCTCGTTCTCCCTACTCGAAATTGAGAAGCCCACCTTGCGACAGTGGAATACGGCGGAGCAGACTCTCCTAATGTTGCCTCCAAATCTCAATGAATCTCTTGCGTCGTTAACTTTTTTAAACAGAGGTATTTAATCACGGCTCGCACTTTTTCTCCATTTTCGAGATCACGTCCCGCCACGAAGCAAACAAATGACTACATTCAGAAAAAAACAAAAAAGAATCGAAGATTTTTTTCTTTCTTAATATTACAAATCTGTATCTGAGCTATGCCTGCCAGTAATTTTTTTTCTTACCAAGGAGTAGGTATGTCGTTCTCACTACTTTTTGATCCCTCCTAGTTCTACAGTGGCGCTACCAAGCAGGGACTCTATGAAACGGACTTCATCGTCAGCAAGACACTCGACAAATGCGTAGGTTCTGGGATTTAAAGAGATCAACGAGCGACACTGAAAGCTGAAAGTCAAGGGCCAAATCTACAACACCACTTATATCTGCGAGTATTCCCCAATTAATGAGGCCAGTGAGGAGGCAAAGGTACACCTTTGCCTCCACACTCGAAGAAGATCTTCAAAAATCATGTGATTCCGTATCCAGATACGATGAACTAGTAGTTCTAGGGGATTTCAACGCAAAGGTTGGTAAAGAGGATGCGTATGTTGGAGTATGCGTACTTCATATGGACATACATAAAGTGACCTGGAAATTCCCTGGTTGGGAACATTATAACCAAATGGACCACATAGTTATTTTCAGGTGAAGGCTAGAATGTATTGGACGTCAGAAGTTATAGAGGAGCTGACTGTGACACCTGTGTTACGTATTGTGTAATTTTTAAGTTATTCTTTGTAACATTTCAACCTTTTCCTCGTTTTCCGTTTTGCACGAACGGAACACCTATGCATGTGTAGTTTCCAAATAGGTACTTAGATAACACCTTCCCAGTCGAGGACATCAAATATGAGTGGCGGGCCATAAAGCAGGGAATGATTGATGTAGCTACTTACGTGCTGGTGGGAGAAAAAAAGGAAAGATTTCAGAGAGGAATGCCAAAAAAGAACGAAGTCAGAGTGCAGTGTCTGCAAAATGACACAGCCACTAACAAACTGCTTTATAAGAGAGTTCGGAACATTTGAAAACAGCTCGGCAAAAAAAATAATATAAAAATTGATTTTTTTATGTTAAGTTTTTTTATATATAACTTTTTAGTAATTTTTTTTCGAGTCAGGTACATTTAAATATATAAGTGTTGTATATTTTTGAAATCACCTTTATAAACCCTTTATTTTGATACCAAACAAGATGGGGACGGAAAAGAAAAAATTGGGCCCCCACAATATAGCGCCCAAAAGCTGCCATTTTCGTATCTTTCAATTTGAATGTAGCCAGTGACACTCGTCGATTGACGTAAGGATCATCAAAACGCGTTTGGTATCTAGAACGCCACATAGGAACAAACATACATACATACATAGACTAATAAACACATTACCCTCCTTCGGCAGTCGGGTATAAAGAAGCGCATCCTCGTAAATAAGCGGGCCCAGGAATTGGAAGATATGCGAGATATAAATCCATCGAGATATTTCTACAAGCAAAGGCAAAGGCTGTCAGCCGCGTGCGAGGTCTATCCGCGATAGTGATGGCAATATCTTTACCGAAAAGCCTTCATCGTAAATAAGTGGAAAGAACACTTTCACCAGTTGCTCTACCCTGCCTGCCAGGATGGCGAACCTACCTACTACAATGTCGAGGAGTAATTACAATAGCCTATCTTTACTGAAGTGCAAAGATGCACAATGTATCTGAAGAACAACAAACCACCAGGTCTTGTAACCATCACTGCTGAACTGCTGAAAGCTGGAGGACCTGCTCTCGTGGAAAGACTCTTACCTGCTCATTAAAAATATCTGGATAGCACCTGAATGGTATCTGGGTGTAATAGTAGGGTACCCATTTTTAAAAAGGGGGACCAAACGATTTGCTCTGAATACAAAGGTATCACTATCTTATCTGCTGCATACAAAGTTTTCTCGGTGTTACTCTACAGGCGACTGTAAAAATATGCTGAGGAAATCTCGCTTCGCTCGCTCTTTTATGCTATAGTCGACTTCCATATCTGACGGTATTAATGTAAAAAGAAAAACTTAAAACATGTTAGTCCTAGACTGCTAGATAATAAAAACCTATCCCAGGCAAGATTTTATAATTTTCAAGGTCGTTTCGTGCGCTTTTGCAATTTAAATTCTTTATGTTTTCAATATTTAAATAATAATGTTAAGTTTTCAAGCTCGCTTCGCTCGCTCTTTTATGCTATAGTCGACTTCTATATCTGACGGTATTAATGTTAAAAGAAAAACTTAAAACATTTTATTTTATTTTTAGCAATTTAGGACACACGGTATGTCGTTGCTCGGTCGTGGTCGTGACGACATACCGTGTGTCCTAATTTGCACTTTATATCTATGCATTTTGTTTTAAATTTGAATGGAATAGGAAGCTGCCCGTGCCATGTCCGCCCGGGTTTTTTTTTTTCAATTTATTTAACGGCCATGGATACAAGTCCTTAAAGCCTAACTTGTCCGCCCGTCGCCATTTCTGTGTGGCCTGCGCCTTAGACTGCTAGGTAATAAAAACCTATCCCAGGCAAGATTTTATAATTTTCAAGCTAGATTCGTGCGCTTTTGCATTTTAAATTCTCTTGAATCTTTGCATTGATCCTCTTGAAGCTTTTCTGCATAAGTCAAGAATGTAATCAATCTGAGCTTAGATAAAAAAATGAAACTCGCCTCGCTCACTCTTTCAATCAAAAATGTTCATTTACTTATTACCATGGCAAAAAGTATTAATTATTGTTTGTGGCACGGTGAGCATTGCAGAAAAAGTGAGAGTTACACAACCGGGATCGGAGCTAAGACACTCGCAAAAACGTGAAACCTAAAAAAGTGGATAAATAGGTATTCGTGGGCTGGGCAGGCATAGGTACAGCCTACGAGGGTACTTATTGACTGTAAGCCTGGGACGGTCAGAAAGATCTCAAAATCTCTATATCAGGCCCTAGCAATATCCATAGCAAGCTGTGAACGATCTTTCAGTAAATTGAAATAAGTCGTTTCGAATTTGAGGGCTATTTAGTCTGGTTTTTATATTAGATACATAAAATAATTTATGAAGGGCCGCAACTATCATGCGTGCCCTAGGCGCCATTTTCTATAAGTACGCCCCTGGGCACTAGTAGACCTGACATACATATGACCTTACTTTATGTACTTAAGAAATAATTTATTTATTAAAAACTTACTTGCCAAACAAATCTTGCTCGTAAACATGATTCAATTGAAAAATCTTTACTACAACAGGAAATGGATAACGCGTAGAACATAATAATTTTCGTACCTACATCGCAATATCGAGATTTTATTGAGTGTGGTATGAAACAATGAAATGAAATTGCCTGTAAAATTAAGATATTTCATAGCAGCTCATAATTATAATACTTATTAAGCGGGTATTAATTAATGTGTGTAGCTAGGCACCTACTCTACAACAAATTAAAAGACATGATTATTGGGTGCAAATAAATCGAACGACTCGTACAAATTTGCTTAAAATGGAACGCAAAAACGTGTTGCATTTATTTCCCATCAAGTTCTCAACAAGACGCAGCAGAAAAGAACAAAAGGCATTGCATTAGAATAATTATTTCTACTATCACGATGTCTATTATAGATAAGAGAAACCATCGCTTTCAAAAGAATTCATCAGGCGTCAGTTTATTCAATGCACGTAAACTGACGCCTTTTTTCGATGGGATCTCAGATGAAGTAAATATGAGGATGGGATTAAGTATAAAACTCCTTTGAACACCCGCTCCACCTTTGCTGAGATTTTTTACTTGCATTGAAAGGTATAGGTATGGTAAAAATATTACCAGATGCTTATATGGCTATTGCATAAATAATATTATTAAAAAAAAAAGTTATCAATATAGGGCAGATAATTTGAACAGACAACGATTCATTTGCAATTTGATTACAAGGCGTGAAATCTCTGCTTAAAATAGAACAAACATAATTTTTATCTGTCCTCGGCGTGTCAGTGTCAGTGTCAAACAGTCAATCTCAGCCGTCTTCTGTCAAAAACATCAACGAATGAATTTCGTGAAAAATTGTTTTTTGCGTATCATCCTGTTTATTTTCGTCTTTAAAAATGGATAATAATCTCCAACATGAAGATTTGTTGATAAAATTGCGCGCTAAATTGAACGAGGAAAAGGTGAAATTATGGGAAGCGCCATATATCACACCGGATAATGAAATAACCCAAGGTTTCAAGGTATGTAAATATGTATAGACGTTATTTCTTTGTTGCTGTCGGCTTTTGTGTTGTTATTTTTGTGTCCGTTTTACTAATAAATATGGTGTATACCTTAATATTCGAAGTATCCTTATCTAGTTAAACATTTGAGTGCTCGTTCGACGCAAGCAATTAATAAAATATACTATTTCGCAATGATTTTATAGTTGGTAACTAATGATATAGTTACCTACTATGCAATTATATACCTGTATAGGTGGATAGGTATGTTATGTGTTACTGTTGCATCCAAATGTATTGACCCAGACAAATAATGTCCGATTGAGATCTGAAAAAAGATGAACCACTGACCTAATTTCAAAGCATCCGTATCTGTATGTATGTATTTAAAATTCTGCAGTATGTTTTTGAGATGCGTCATGTTATTTATCAATTAATTTTAGATTTATACTCCATTTGAAATAACATTAGAAACTGCAACCCTTTTTTAGGGTTCTGTACCCAAAGGGTAAAAACGGGACCCTATTACTAAGACTGCGATCCGTCCGTCTGTCACCAGGCTGTATCTCATGAACCGTGATAGCTAGACAGTTGAAATTTTCACAAATGATGTATTTCTGTTGCCGCTATAACAACAAATACTAAAAACAGGATAAAATAAATATTTAAGTGGGGCTCCCATTCAATAAACATGAATTTTTTGCTGATATTGGTTACAGAACAATTTGTGCGCGATCCCGACTTGCACTTGGCCGGTTTTTACAGTCCATTCAACCCATTTTGAGTTCTATCCCCTAGATATAAGGATAGCATAAAACTGTTATCAAAACTAACTGTTTACTACAGCTGCCATTTGTCATATAACTAACGCAATAGAAGTCAAAACCGTTTGAACGGGCTGACTATTTATTATCTCAAATGGAGTATAGTTTTGTAAAAATACAGTAATTGTGTTCAATGTTTGATTATTAATTAATAAAACTTTACAAATATTTTGAATGGATTTAGCTACCAATTATTTTATTTGAATGAACTAACAGTCAGTGATCTACCTTCTTTTTTTGATTTTATTGAAATATTACTCAAATTAACAATACTTAATTCGCAGTTCAGTTATGTCATCTGCCTTTTTGATGTTTGATTTTGTCAGTGGTACTATTTTCATTTACCAGCGCTATCATACATTTTGCCATTTTGTTTAAATTCTATGTAATGCAGGTGAGCCTATTGCCATAAAGTGCTTAAAAACAGCCTTCTATGTTAGCGGGTTTCGTTTCCGCACTTAGTCCTTCAGGTGGACCATTGTCTGTGGGCCATGGCGGCCGTTTGGTGGTTATTCCAACCAGTCCACCTCCCTCCAGAAGTTAATTTCTGGTTTTCTTAGAACATCTGTGTAAGATCTGGGTGACCCGAGGGTTTGTGGTCTTATCTGGGTCACCCCAGTGCATTCAAACCCTAACCCTCCATGTATGCCCTACACAGAGGCAGGCGTCCGTCACTCGCTCAAGGCCACGCGTTATTTGCCTAACGCTTCGTGTACCGCCGGCGATACAACTGACAGTGGGCTGCCGCACGCCTGCCCGAGTGCTCGCACGTCACGGTTACTGCGCTGAGTATCAAAATGCCGAAACCACGTAATTATTGTGCATGGGTGTCAAAGTAAAAAACCAAATGAAAATTTGTCTTTTTTTTCATTGCCCAGAAACGAACAAATGTACGTTAGGTATTATTTTAAATCTTTTGTTTTTCGAATTCCCTTTTTTCGTTCCTTCACAATGTATCACCATGTATTCGATTAAGTAATTAATTTACCTCCGCTTTGCTCCTTTCCTCCCTTTTGATTATTTATTAAAATTATTTACGCGGTTTCGGATATTTTCGACAGTAAAATTTAATAATCGGGAATTCAGGGAAGGAAAAAAATGTATCTATCATTTTATTAAACTAAAACATATTTGATCAACAAATAAAAAATAATTGTTTTTCTACAACATTCGTTTAATTACCATTATCATCATACGTACAACCCTAGCACATTCGCTCGATGACGCGCTCGCACGTGGGTCGCGCGGCGGGCAAAGCAATCTCAATTCTCTGTGTGCGTATTTATGGTACATTTCTGCACAGCTGGTTATGATTTTGTAGGCTATTATAGCGTAGGTATTTACGCTTTTGTATTGGAGTGATGTATCTGTAACGAAGTAACTATTTAGTAATCTGTGACAGAGGACTGTCCATTATGCCTATTGTGTGGAAGTGTTTGTGCAGTGACCCCTGATGGTCCCCGTCGCCAGGCGCAGGCCATTCCTGTCCAGGCGTGGTAGGCGCCTGGTAAGCCTACTGTCCAAAGATGGCAAAGCTTCTTTGGAGTGCCTACAGCCCGGTGTCGAGGTCCACCAGTTCTCCGCCTGTGTCTGGGTGAATTCCTGTAGCCACCTGCGTATTTGGTCGAAGGGGATGGGTACAACGGGTTCGAGTCCATAGACCGCTGTACTGGATCCGCGTCTAGTAAGCTTGTGAGCCGCGTCGCTGCCCAACGATCTGCTGTGTCCCTTTATTAATTGCAGTGTCACCGTGTTACGACTAGATACAGTTATTTGTTCTAGTGTGTTGTGACATACTAGTATTCAATTTCGATGTAATATATTTTTCCGTAAGGATTGGAGGACTGAGGCGCTGTCGGAGAGTATACGTATGTGGGTGTCCGTAACCCTCCTGGCTTCTAGGGCGTGGACCGCTAGTATAATGCCCACACACTCCGCCTGATAGACGCTGTTGAACCCTCCTAGCGGTCTGGATATATTTATATTTAAGTCGTGTGAGAAGACTCCGACTCCGGTACCGGAGTCCGTATTCGATCCGTCGGTGTATACTCTCATCTCTTTCGGGCCTGAGTAGTCCCATCGTTCTTCTGTAAGTATTATGTTGTAGTGCCTATGAAAGTGGTGTGTTTTTGTGGCTTTGTCGCATGGTTATGCTAACATCGGTCTTTGCTTTTTCGCGTCTTCCTTTATGCATGTGTGCTTAACTCTGGAGTCTTTATTTAGGGTACCTGATAAATGGATAGAATGAATCTAAAAGCGGCCGGGGCTGCCTCCTCCCGCACGATAAGATGTAGAGGTGGCAGTCCCAGCATTGCCTGTAGGGTGGCAGTGGGTGTGGTTCTCATACTGATAGTGATCGCAACGCAATCAAACCGCTGCAGATTTTCGAGATTTCTTTGCTCTGTGCTGAGGTCTGTCGTGGGCCACCAGACCAACGAGCCGTATGTGATGATTGGTCCGATGACTATGGTGTATAGCCATCGGGTGACCATGGGGCTGATCCCCCAATTCCTAACCAGCAGTCGCTTGCACTGCTGCAGGGATATACTGGGTTTTGTGGTGATATAGTTCATGTGTTTCGCCCAATTCAATTGTTTGTCCAAATAAATTCCCAGGTTGAAAGGCTAAGTCAGGGTTGTTCCAAAGAATCTGACCAATGACCATGCAATCAATGACTTGGTTTTCTCTTTTTTGTGAAGAGAATTAGTTCAGTTTTTGTGGGGTTCACTGAGAGTTGGTGCTCACTGTACCATTCCTCTACTATTTTCTGGGCTTGACGCATGAGATTGCATAGTGTTTTCGTGGGTCCCATTTATTATTATTGTTACATCATCCGCGTAGCCAACGGTGAAATAACCTTTGTCGTTGAGTGTTTTGATGAGGCTGTCTGCTACCAGGTTCCATAGGAGTGGCGAAAGGACCCCTTCGCGACGACGCCCCTTGTAGTGTCGTTAACCGTGACTTGAACCGCTCGCAGTTTGAGCATGTTGGTGATCCAGCCGCCTGCTGTGTCTGTCAAGGTCCGTGTTCATGCTGTTGAACGTGGTCTTATCGAAAGCGCCCTCGATGTCAATAAAGGCAGCCAGTGCTGAGCATTTGTGGTCCACTGCGCAATCAATTTCAGAAACCACGTTGTGCAATTTTGTTGATTTTCATGTGGAGTACGCATGCTGTTGTTTATGTAGTGGTTTTACCCGCAGAGGCCTATCACAGAGTCTTTCGAGGGTTTTCAGTAAAAAAGATGTGAGGCTTATAGGTCTATACGCTTTGGGTTTTTTGTAATCTGTTTTCCAGGTTTGGGTATGAAGTTGGCTTTCACCTCTCTTGACAGTCCGGGAAGTGAGTTTCGAGGAGGACCTTGCTGGTTTCATAATCAGTTTGTGTATATGAGTTGTCGGGTTTTAACAGCGCGCCGAGGGTTCGGTCCTGATCAGTTAATAGGATCTTCCATACCCTTGCGGCATCATTATTTGTCTCAATGGATTCACCGAATTTCCGCCATGCCGTCCTCCTGGTTCTAATCTGTTTTTTGTATACATATTGGGTCTCTTTGTATATCGCCCAGTCTACCGGGAGTCTCGTGTTTTTTTGCTCTGTTACGTTGTCGTGGCTTACGCAGCGTAACTCTGAGTTTACCAAGTTCAGCGTTCCACCAGGGGTTCACTCGTTCCTGCTTTGTGGCGCTCTTGATTTGCAGCATGCGCAGTAAGCTTCGGTTAGGTATTCGGATAATTTTGTTACGGTGTGTTCTAATTGTGCTTGGTCCCTTACGGTTACCAGTCTAGATGTCCAGCTAAAAGTGAGGCCAGAAGGCTTTTATACCCGCAAGAAGGCTCGTCCGATAAGTGCCAGTTTGTGATAAGGTTTGTCGCTTTTTCTGTAGCGAGTGTTAGGTCTATGATCGTTTGTCCACGTACCGTGACCCAAATGGTTTCTGAGCCGCGGTTAACAATATTAAGATAAGTGGACAGTAAAAAGGTGGATAGTACCTCTCCTCTGGAGTTCGGTGTGACACTGCCCCAGAGCGGGTGGTGGGCGTTCGAGTCGGTGCGGATGATCAGGTCCAAACTGGCGCACTCACAGTGCTGCAACAGGTCAGCCAACTCCTTTGGCGGGCAGTCTGTGTCCTCCCCTGGCATTTATGCCGAGGCCAGTACTACGTCCGGAACGCTACCTTTGGTTTGGAGCCTGACAGCTGTCAGGTCTCTGGAACAGAATTGGATATGTACTTTTTTTGAAAATATTTTACAGCCTATGACACTCAGGAATAATGTAGCTTTCTTACTGGTGAAAGAATTTTCAAAATTGGTTCAGCAGATCCAGAGATTACCCCCTACAACGTCACAAACTCACAAACCTCCTACCTCTTTATAATATTAGTATAGATGTTGGAGTCAGCATCCAGTTTAAAAATCAGCAGAATACCAGTATCTTACAGATAGATCCTCTCTATTTGACCTCCACAAACTTAAAATGGGGTGACACATACATTACCCTCTGGCAAAACTGGAATGCTTTGTTAAAAATATGATCGAAATAATTTTATGCAAATTGTATGCTAACATCCTCTACATTATTCCCACAGGATGTCGTCGCAAAGTACTCAAAAGATCTCTCCCAAGACAATGAAATCATCCTTCAAGCATTGCGAGAACTTCAACTCCACTCCCTCGAGCGGTCTAAGGACAATGTGGAGTTCAAGCAGACTGGTTTCGCTTCGTTCAGGGTCAAGGCCACAATACCGGGGGAGAAGCCGCGGATGCTGAAGATGCAGAAGAAACTGGAGGCTATGGGGGATGAGCTGATCGCTGCTATTGCCACAGAGATTGGAGTCGATCAGAAAAGGTTTGTTCTCTTACAGAATTGTTTGATTTCACATAATTATTACTTTATTAGGTTAGGTTAAACCGGCTGGTTTCCGCAATTCTATGTCCATGCACGTATATTCCGTTTGGCTTACTAGTTTCACCTGTGTGAAATTCCAAATTCGAATGAAGCTAAGCGAAACGTGTTCTAGGTTCAATCTATTTGTACACCACACAAGATTCAACAAAATAAAAATCACTACAGTGTATTTGTGTCCCTTTTATAGTAAAAGGGACTTTCCTGATGGTGCTAATTGAATTTCGTCAATAAGCAATATTACACATGTACTTTTTAAGAAAATTGCAAGTGCATTGCGTCCATGTGAACCTACTTGCAATTTCCATTAATAAAAATCGCCTGTCGGTGTGATATTAATCGAAGCGCATGGAACCATCTATGGAAAGGGCTATGCTCGGAGTCTCTCTGAGGGATCGAATCAGAAACGAGGTGATCCGGCAGAGAACCAAAGTAGTCGACATAGCTCACAGAATAAGCAAGCTGAAGTGGCAATGGGCCGGCCATATAAGTCGTAGAACCGATGACCGTTGGGATAAACGTGTTCTTGAGTGGAGACCGCGAACTGGTAAACGTAAGGTAGGACGCCCTCAGGCTAGGTGGAGCGACGACCTTCGCAGGGTGGCTGGTAGAAGCTGGATGACAGTTGCCGAAAATCGAACTAAATGGCGTGCAATTGGAGAGGCCTATGTCCAGCAGTGGACTGCTATAGGCTGATGATGATGATGGAACCATCAGGAAGATTGCTAAGAATGTTTAACCTATGTTGTCCCAGGGTAGGAAAACGGTTAGTGTGAACAAATTCTGTGCACTCAAGAGACATCTCTCAGAAAGTCTCTGAGTGTGCCAGTGACCATCACAAATGTGGTTGTTTTTCTATGTCTCATCCTCCTCTAGAATAATAAACAGTGCTAGTTTTAGGATTCCGTACCCGAAGGGTCAACACGGAGCCCTATTACTGTCACTCACGTGTCTGTCTGTCCGTCTGTCTGCCTTTCTGACTGTCCGTCGTTTGTCACACAGGTTTTACAGCAAAACAGTTGGAACTATTTTAAAGTGTTTTAAGGGCTCAAGGTTTAGCAGGGTAAATTTTTATAGTATCGTTGTTTAGAAATCGCTGAGTAGATAAATACTTTACAAATGTTTTCAAAAATATTGGAAAACAAAGGAATGAGAAGCCACCGAAGAATTTTTAACTTCCCATTGACCTATGAAATTCTAATTTAGTGATAATGTTTATTATTACGTATATTTTAATAACAAATATAAATATATTGATTAATCTGATTTTTTAACCCTTAATGTGCGAAGTTCGACACTTACTTGGCCAGTTTTTAGTTACAGTACAATCTAATTGAAAAATTGAGTACATTGATCTTACTAGTTACTTGGCCACTTTATGCATTTAACTTTTTTTACTTTCAGGGTCAAATTAATATTCAATGGCAAAGTTATAAAACCTACGCCAAGCTTAGAGGGGCAAGGATTAAAGAATGGAGCCACACTGATGGCACTTGTCATGGCAGGTATGTCTATGGTCTATATATAGTTAAAGGTTGTCACTCACACACTGAAGAGACGAGTAAACTGGTAGCTTGAGCAAAAAGGCATGCAAGCACAACTCATGGGTATGTGAGTGACACCCCGTGACATAACGCTTGCTCATTATTTTTAATTATTGTACACAGAACGTAAAAATAGATGCATAACCCAAAAAAAAACTATAGAACAGCTTAAAAAAAAGTCTATGGATTATAAAAAAAAAATACTATAGGACAGCAAACCTCAGTTGCATAGAGAAATATTCTACAAATGATTCTTGACGATGCCTCGCACTAGAAATTTCTTCCTGTATCGTAGGTGCGTTTACAAACATGTAAACTCACATACACAAAACCCAGAGCCAGAACAACTATCTGTAGGTAATACAAATATTTGTTCCGTCCGTGCGGGAATCGAACCCGCGACACGCAGCGCAGGAGTCAATCGCTCAACCACTGCGCCAACCGTGCGCCCAAAATAAAATATAAAGAGAAATCCAATTAAAATTGAACAGCTTATTTGAAAATTTAACAACTATTTCAATTCTACTCAATATTATTTAACCAATTCTAAGTACAGTACCACAGTTTACATATGGCGCATTGTGTATAAGTTCAGTTGTGTAAATAAATCAATGTTTATTGAGCGAACACAAAGGTCCACCGAGTTTTTATCACCAAACAATATAACATGTATAACAAGGTCAACATCTGTATCTCGGTTAAAGATAGTCTGTTTCAAAAATAAATAACTTTAATCAAGTAAAATTAAATCAAGACTGCCTCTAAGCGGGAGTCAGACTTTTACTGACTAAAACCCACCCGTGATCCTTCAGTTGCTTGTGCCAGGGCCGCGGTAACTCATTTTCAAATTTATCCGCGACACAGACAGGCATCGGCCCTAGCGGACCCCGTCAGTTTTGCTGACATATCTTTGAGGCGCGCGTGGAACACTACGCGCCGTTGACTCGGGCCTGGTCCTTATCGGACAGCGAGCTACCCATTACTCGCTATCCGCAAGCCCGCACCTACGTTTCCTAATTGGCTTGTGTTTCCCATCGCCCAGGGCGTCTCCTGCAGTGGCTAGGGGCGTGAGAGCGTCTCCGTTGCGCCTCTCTCACGCGCTCCGCCTCCTCCTTCGCGAGCATTACTGCTCCGCAGAAGGAGGTGACAGCTTCCCATGCCCTCTCGCGCCGTACCATGACCTGACAGCCGAAAGCGAGAGGTCGCCACCGCCGATCCGTGCATTAGGTTCTGGGTTTATTTCTTGGGTCGAGCAGTGTTAGCAGGAATTTAACAGAAGCAGCCTGGAATCTGGATTTTTGCCCAGTTGATGGCAATAGGCTTCCCCCTATGTGATGGGGCTTTAACATAACTAGCGAAATGAGGGTGTTTTATAGGGGCACCTCTACCCTCGAAGGGTTCTTCGAGGAATACAGGCGTGATGTTATGTTGAGTTAGTTTTTTTTTTGTTCCTGTTTTGTAAATCGTCATTGGACCGATCAGATTCCTACTGAATAAAAACCACCACGGTGTTCCATATCACACCTACCCCAGGCGTCGCGGGAACGTACGTTCTTTCTGCGACCCCGGGTTGGTGCCAGGCTGCCTCTGGGCCTCGACCTCGGGTCGGAGGGAGAGTGAGGTGTTTGATACCCCCCGCGATGTCTAACCATCATCATCATCTTCAGCCTATTAATGTTCCCACTGCTGGGAAACAGGCCTCCTCTCTGTGACCGTCGCGGGTTGTCACATGTCTTCAAATTTTTGGTTATAAGACATGCTGGTTTCCCCACGATCTTTTGCTTCACCGTTTTAAGAGCAGTGGTGATGAAATAATTTACACAAAGTAAAGCGCCTGCCTGGGTTCGAACCCACGACTCAACTTGTAAGTCGCGACCGATACCACTGGGCCACCACTGCTCTCTAACCAAGTAGCTTTAAATCAATATTCTCTACAGAAACTCCTGAGGAGGTGAAGAAAGAAGACACAATGTACATGGAGATGAAGACGGTTCGTGATGATGCCACGCTGCTCTCTGAATATGTGGATGAGCTCGCTGACGATGATGAGTATATGAAGGTAAGCAGTCATATCTTCAAGGTTGAGAGTTCTGAATGATTGTTTGTGCCTGCATTGCTTATGCTTTTGCGATTGTATGTTCTTTAATTGTCTTATCTACCTATACTAATATTAAAAGCTGAAGAGTTTGTTTGTTTGAACTTTGAACGCGCTAATCTCAGGAACTGAAAAATTATTTTTGTGTTGGATAGTCCATTTATTAAATAAAGTTATAGGCTATATAACATCACGCTACGACCAATAGGAGCGGACCATAAATGAAAAATGTTGCAAAAACGGGCAAAATTATTCCTTTTTGAGAGCTTCCGTAAATGGTTTTAGTTACGCAACAATCTAGATGTAGGGTAGTTAGAGCAGTGTAGGTAGGGTAGATGGCTAGGTATGTAGCCAGTTGACGGGAGCGAAGCCGCGTGGGACAGCTAGTGTAATTATATTTATTTAGATTTTGAACAGCCTATCAATGGCTTGTGTATTAAGACCCTATTACAAAGCTTACGTCTTATGTTTGTCACAGTGTTGTTACTTTTATAAACTTAATACATAGCCAAAATAATAGAAAATTAAAAAAAAATAATTAAAGAGATGAAAGACGCGATGTTCGTTTTCGCCTATGTGATTGGTCGATAGTCATACTTTTTGTCCTTTGCCTTGCCGAATTCATTACGCAATAAGGCTGCTGTTCTTTAATTCACATCTATGTACACGCATGATTTTCACCGACCGGGCCTTGCCGAAGCATCTCAGAGTACATTTTGCAATGAATTGAAGTGATATTGAAGTGGTTAAAACTTAAATATCATATTAGGCCTTTACATAATACGAAATTGGCGTGTTTTGAATAATATATTATTTTAAATTATATAATTTTAAACTCAAACCAACATCGAAAACATCGTGAGGAAAACGGCATGCCCTAGAACCAAAAATTCGAAGATATGTGACATCCACCAACCCGCACTGGGCCCGCGTGGTGGATTACGGCCCATCCCCTCTCATAGAGAGGAGGCCTGTGTCCCAGCAGTGGGAACATTAATAGGCTGATGATATGATGTGATGTGTGAAACTCAAACCATAGATATCACTGTTCAAAGTGAGGCCTTTCAAATAAAAAATCTTTATGTAAGGACCTAATATGCATGTACTTTGAATAAACAATAAACTCGATCGATTCTGCGTTCTCGCCATGATAGCCGTGCATCACTTAACTGGTTCAGGGTCGTTTCAATTTCCTTTGATTTATTCTAATAGGCGATGATGCGGCCAGACGTTGTAAATCGTACCTACTTCAATTACTCAATCAATGGTAAAATCAAAAACCGGCCAAGTGCTAGTCGGAATCGCGCACGAAGAGTTCCGTGCCATTATCGCAAAAACTGGCAAAAAAATAACGTTTGTTGCATGGGAGCCGCACTTAAATATTTGTTTTATTCTGTTTTTTATTATTTGTTGTTATAGCGGCAACAGAAATACATCATCTGTGAAAATTTCAACTGTCTAGCACATGCATGATATGTCATGCATGTAGAAATGTGGGATTTGCGGGGCAAGTAAAATGTCAGTAGACTGGGGGTTGGAGTTTGAGAGCTAAGACGAGAGGACGTTCTAAGCCATCATCTCGTGCATTTCTTTGGTGTTCGCGGCATCCGGGAATTCCTTCAGCACGGCTGCCTTCAGTTCCTCGTAGGTTTTGTGTACTTTTTCCGTCTTTGACGGGAACAGTAGGGCTGTGGATCAAGATCAAGAAGCGTAAAGACGAATCCTATTATCAGTATATGCTCATTATGAAAGAAATGGGGAAGCGGGCCAAATTCCCCGACCACGTCGCCATACAGTACGTAATTGACGGCATTCAAGATATGGAAAACAATAAAGCTATTCTTTATGGCGCTAACACCTACCCAGCTTTGAAAGAAAAGTTATCGTTGTACGAAAATATCAAGAAAAAAGTTGCTAGACTTCTGTCTAGCAACTTTTTTCTTGATATTTTCGTCGACCGACCCGCAAATCCCACATTTCTACATGCATTTAACTCGCGCTTGACATTTAGTGGGGGATACCCACTTACACACCCACATTGGGACACACACACACTAGTACCTGATCTTACATAAATAATAAAATGTATAGTTATTTAATTTAATCTATTCTAATTTAATTTATTCTAATTTAATTTGTTCTAATTTAATTTAATCTATGTTACTTAATTTAATTTAAGGTTACACTAGTCGATAATTCTTCCATACAAACGTAGTCTAGGGATTACTCCAATGTTTGACGATGTACGTTCAAAATAAAAAATGATATCAATTTGTCTCATCATTATCTAGCCCTGTATGGAAACAAAAAAGAAAAATGTTTGAAAGTTATGAGCGTCGAAAGTTCCATATTTCAACACAAATTTTTATAGCAATAAATACCATAAGAAGAAGGAAAATTGCAAAACGACCTGGTGGCCGTATTGCAATATTTTATACAGGGATAAATTATTAGTTCAATAATGCAAATAATTTTATTTTGAAAATATAGATTTAGTCGTTTTTCCATGATATCTCTTCCAAAGGTCTGTTTATAAAATTTCGTGCGCTCGTTTTCGTCCTAAATCATCATCTATTTCACTACAAACTTGCAAAAGTGCTAATTCGTACGCGAACTAGCTTCTTAGTGCTCATCACAGCATCTATCTCTTTCGCACGAGTTGTCGGATGAGATAGCAGGCATTTTAACCACGCGCACAAAATAGTTCGTGCCGTCGACTAGTGTAACCTTAAAGTAATCAATTTAGTTTTTAATAGTTTTTTTATTGTTTTTAATTAACACAGTCTGTATTTATCTCCGCATAATTTAGTGCATGCTGTACTTTTCTTTAAGTGATGAGGCGCTTGGACTTAAGTTTGAAATGTACAACAACGTTTGGATCCAAAGTTTCGCATTTAAAATATTAGTAAGATTATAATGATGCTCTCTTCTATTCTCGAATCACCGTATCCTGAATTCCAAACAGCTAGAAGACCAGTCTGGCAAGGCTATAGAGCTGCCAGCTACCGAGCGTCGCGCGCTCATGGTGGGGCTGGCGCTGCATGAGCGAGGCAGGGCTGCAGCTAAACAACACGACTACCCGCTAGCGCTGGTGCTGCTGCTTGAGGCTGATAGGCAGCTCAGGTGAGATGATTATTATGCCACAATATTATCATGCAAATAAAAGTTATGCGAAAACTTCATGCCAAACAATATTATGCCAAGAGAGAAAGTCCCGTCAAGCTATACCTGCCTGTTAATGTCCTGCTGCAAAGGCTTTTTTGTTAGACCATAGACATTAACTTGGGCTTCCTGGAGAGTGCGATCTCGCTTATGCACTTTAAAAGGTACTGATAATAGGGATTATTAATCTGTCTTGTAAGAGGGGCATGTGAAGGGATATAAACTAAACGCGCAGTATGAAAGTAACTGACTCTGTTTACAATATAAAATAGTTATGCCTTTTGTGTGGTTTCGCTAACGAAGTCAGCACAAGGAACTAATGACACAGTACGCTGCTGAGCCTGTATCCGATAAGATGCAGGGGCAAAGGTGACTGACCTAAGTCAATGCGGTGTATGCTCCCGAACCGTACCGGACGCAGACTGCCTGTTTAGCCCGAACTCGGGTCTTTTATATGCGCCGAACTTCTCGTCGGCGCGTGCGGCGGGGCTAGCGGGTAGCACACGTTGGTTCGGTCCGCGCAGGAGTCGCCTTGATGCGACGCCATTGTTGTTGTGTTACAGTCTTTAAATAATCTGTTCTGAGGCTCTAGCTAGACAAAGTGTCATTTCATTAGCCATAGCGATGGTTGAAATGCCAAAATATAAGGGATTGATATCATGTCATTTCAATAGCGTTTGACATTCTCATACATTTTTTACTTTTTCCAATCGATTTCACGTCGTTTTCGTTGATAAATTTGAATTTGTCTAGAGCCTCTGCTCAGTGTTGAGTCTTAAATCCTTGCGTAAAATCTAACCATAATCTACTCTCATCAGCGAATGCCGCTCCTCGATCCTGAAGACAGTAGACAACTGGGCAGTCCTCCAGCTGGACGTGTCGTGGTGCTACCTGTGCCTGCGCAGCCTGGCGCACGCACATGATGCGGGCACGCGCCTGTCGGCTGCGGAGACAGCCTTTAAGGAGACGTATGGAGAGGACCACCAGAGACTCATTGCATTGAAGGGGAGTGCGGGTGAGTGTAGTAACAGTAGTGACTCCCTTTTCCGCACTAGGACTCTCATTTGGTCCGTTGTGCGTGGGCGTTCTGGCTAAGTGTTCATTCACACTGGGGTCCGTTTTACAGGTCCGCTTTATGCTATACGTTTATATTCGGCACTGAAGTATGTAGTTGTATGAGCGACTTCACACACATGACAGTATTCCAGTATCCAATAAAAATACCGATCCGACAAAATATACAGCTGTCCGTTTTATAGGTCCGCTTTATAGTATATATTTTTATTCGGCAATGGCGTAGGTAGTTCTATGAGCGACTTCACACACATAACGGTATTAAAATACTGACCCGTTTTATCGGATCGAAGACATGCAGGGCTTGCCATTATCCTAGTAGCGACGGATCCGTTACAACGGTACTGTAAATGTGGCGTGAACATAACCTCGAGTAGCGACGGATCCGTTTAAACGAACTGAAAATACAGATGTTCTGTGTGAACGAGCCCTAACATAGCCAGCCTAGCTCCGCCCAAAATCACAGAAGATTCCTGGGGGCTTCACGGAGCGACCTCACTGTTCCGGGGATTTCTGCACGTTGAGATGCCACAGCCTCGCATTCTAGGATGACGTTGGTGGCTGATTCCTCTGCGTCAAAGCAGCCACTGCAGAGTCTGTCTTAAAAAGATTTTTGTTAAGGGTGTGTGTGTTGTTTACTCCAGTTAATAGAGATAATTATGGGCCATCGTCATCTTCCGCAGCCCAATTTCGTCCACTACTGAGCATAGGCCTCTCCTTTATTGTGCCAATGCCCAGGTAAATGTGTCAGCCTCATCCAGGTTCTGATAGCGACGGCAATAAGACCTTCTGCCTATCTAGCCACTCGATCATTTCCTTACACCTCCTTGCCAAGTGTTCTGCCATACTCGATTTGAGTTCCGTAACTCTTTTTTCGATGTCCATCGATGGTTTTAGGGATATGGTTAAGACGCATTTAAGATCTCGACCTTTGGAATCCGGTCTATTAGCCTTACACCAAGCGCGGAACGTTTCTTAGCTGTCTGCGCAAGTATCTGCCTATATACTGTTTCCTATGTGAGCATTCACATTGCAGCACCATACGTCATGGTGACAAAAGGGTCCTTTAACATAGGCGCCCACTCTGCCAAGGTTCCTCTAGCGTGTCAACCTAGTTGCTATTCCACCAATTCGCACCAAGCGCTTCCAAACATCCTTCATAATGCGCACAGCAAAAGAGTGGAACTCACTGCCTGCGTATGTGTTTCCGAACGCATACAACCCGAATCTCTTCAAAGTTAGAGTGAACAGGCTTCTTCTGGGTAAGCTAAGCTAAGTCTCTGTCACCTTTGACCTAGACTAGAGTCAAGAAAGAGCAAACCCATCAAGAAAAAAAAAAAACAGCGAGTAGGATTGACGCATCCTGGTGCGCGAAGACGTGGCTTCCCAATGCGCACAATTCATCGAAATAGTGAGAATGATTTTGATTTACAAAACAATTTTTGCATAGGTCGGTCTTTGAATGCGTGACGATCTTAACATACCGAGATGTCTTCGTGTCTCGGCAAGCACGTTAAGCCAGGCTGTCATTCGAAGATCTATGACTGATTTCGTGAATTTGTTCCAGCAAACGAGCGAGTTCTGCTGATGCGTCTGTACCTGCTGCAAGGCATTGTGGCTTACCATCAGAACAGGCGGAATGAAGCCAAGGCGTTGCTCATAAAAGCAGAGACAGAACTCAACGCATTGAGGGTAAGATTTTGTTCATACCTCATAAATATTTTATTGCATCTCCATCAACAAAGATTGTTGATGGAGATGCAATAAAATATTCTTTTTATGCTCTATTTTTCATCGGGTAAGCGTTGATGTGGTCGTCGGTGAATCACGTTTGCCTAGAAATAGTACATTTCGTGTCGAGCATGAAAAGTCGAGATTTTAAAACCAGCGATGTAGCCAATTGCTACATGCGAGTGTTAAAATAATGGCTTTTTATGCGAAACTCGAACGTTTATTTTTCCACTACCTAATGAGCTTACTTAATTAAATGCAAATAAGTTCCAACAACAATTTATTAGAATCGTTCAGACTAAAAACCACAGACTATATACACACAATTAACGCGCGCTTTTTCGATAGGTAACAGGTTCAGTATCATTCTGCCAGTTACATAATGTCACCATACAAAAGTCATTTTGTGACTGTTATTATGTTTTTTTTTTTTAATAATCTTGTGTCTAAATGTTCATATTTCGAAACGAATTTCTTAGGCAATGTGTGACATAATTGACAAGGTAGTGGAAAAAAACCTATTCACTCTTGACTTAAAGACCCGATTTTAAATATCGGGAAACACAGACTCAGTCAGGGAATTCCTCCTTAGCTGTACGCATAATAAAAGTGTTCCCAAAACGTATTGTGCGTATGGGTGGGATATCCACCATGTACCGATGGCGCATCGCCGTACGTCTGGTAGTCCAATGATGAAACGGGCTAGGTGGAATTAGATCATGCAATTCCATCGCACACTCCCCGAAATGAAACCGATAATATCCGACAAGGTGGCAACTCGGCGACGATGTTCAGTGCCTCATTGCCGATGAGCCTCTTGACCCGCTTTTCGCTTTGCTTTAGAAAACCGCTAAGTAAAATTCTTAAATAGTTCATAATGTCGTAACACAAAGAACCCTTAAACTTATGATGATGTTCCAAGGTAACTAAAATAACCCGAAGATTTGGTAAACTTAACTAGCAGTTGGCAGGTATGGTATAGAAGGACGGATGTCGCATGACAACAATTTTTCATTAATGGCTATACATAGCGCACTTTCCATGTTTATGTATGATCCTTACTAAACGCAAACTAGCAAGTTGAGCAAAATAAGGGTGATGCCAATCGAACGTAATTTTGTGAGTTGTGAGTTGCGTAAAATGCGTCGCGGAATTTGCTGCATTCGGTTTCATACTAAAGTCCTGTTTGTGACACAAGGCGACGCAAAATGAGTTGTCTGCTGACTCACGCTCATTATTTCAACCGAATTGCGCTTGAGGGGAGGGAGGGGAGCGAGGCTAGCTTCAGCGCCCCGTACTAACGTAGAATATCTGAAATTACGTCCGTCCATTTGACAGTCTAACCGAATTTCAGATGAACGTAAATTCCGCGACTAATTTTCGTTTGGCCTCAACCTTAATATTATATTTGTCGCATCAAGGCTGGCCGATAGATGTAAACCATCGGGAAGTCAGGATGTATTTCCCTTAGGTTAAGACATCGTGTGTGGGCAGGTCGGTGGGTATAATCGTGCAAATGAAATCACATAAGTTATTCGATACACTGTGTATTTTCAAATAAGACTAAAGTTACATTCTTGCTTACTAATATTACGGATCGACACTGATTCTACGACGTCTTAGCTCTACGGCTGCCAGTACTCAACTCCCATATTCCGCACCTCGCAAGTGCTTATAAAAGCGCGCCAATGCGTAGTTGCTATTGACTGCCGCTAGGGGCTTGCTTGTGATTTGTTTTGACGTCCGTACTATTGACTCAACCCGACACGGCCATCCTGCGAGACAGGCGTCCTCGTCTGTTCCTCATTGTCAGGTTTTAACAGTGTATCGAATCATGTGGAAATCCTCAATGGATGTCCTCAGCCCTTGGGGAAAGCTGAGGGGTCTGTCAGACTCCTACTGACTAAAACCACATGGTGTTCTCTAGGCCGTAATTCCTCTTGAGAGGCGAACGTGGAACACACACGTCGCCTTCTCGGGCCTCTCTCAGGTGACAGATCCCCAAATCTATCACCCGCAGGCATCATCTTCTTGTCCTTGCTCGATGCCATCTCATGGTCACCTCGTGTTGCACCACACGTCGTCTTAGTCCACTCCATCCTGGCAATCTCCCATCATACAAGGGATGTTTTTCTGAAAAATACAAAATTTTCAAACAGTATCTGCTCGTCCAATCCTGACTCATTCTCTAGAGTGAGGAAACATTTTGAAACAATCAACCATGATCATTTAAATCCCTCGGTTCACTATTGCAAGGATCGAGTAATTCTATTTCCAATTTAAAGAAAATAGCAATTTAATCATCGATTTGGTACCTAAAAGCACCTAGTCTTCGTGATTACAAAGTTCAAGTACCACTGATAAGTCATAAATCTCAAATAAAATCAAACAAAAGAAACAATATACCATGTTTCTTATTCACGATTTTTAACCATCACATAGCTCTCTTAGCTATCTCAATTGCTCTACTCGCACATCTCCACGATGTCGAGTCAACTCGACTCTCTGAACTCAGAACTTGTTCACACAGAGATTTAGTACTTACTACTTCATCTACAATCTCAATTGGTACTTGAGCTTTGTGTGTCTTACCAACACGATCTACGCATAGTAATCAAAATTTGAAAACCAAAACTATTTCAATTTTCGTAATGAGGGCTTGACGATTCGAACGTCACTAACATGATCTTTCCACACGCGTGACTGCGAGTTTACTTTCCTTTAACCTCATGACTCAATAAGAACTTTCTGTAAGGTTTCTAACACAAACATGAATTATCACACCAGCCATAGTGTCACACAGACTTACAAGTGCCATACAGGCCTACCGTTGCCATAAAGGCCAATACTTGCCACACAGGCCAACAGTTGCCACACCGGCCAACAGTTGCCACACAGGCCATTAGTTGCCACTCAGGCCAACAGTTGCCACTTAGGCTCGAAGTTGCCAACTAGGCTTACAGTTGCCACCTAAGCTTAGTTGCCACCTAGGCTCACAGCTGCCACACAACGCTAGGCTACTCCTGCCCTAACTAGATTATTGGATTCGTGAAAATAGGGAAATTTGAGAACTCTACTCTTTAACCAAATCATTACCATGGGCCATGTACCACTAGTCGCTCCAAACAAACTTTAAAACTCTACTGCAGCAACAACTGCCAAGCTTATAGAAACCCTCGAGTAAAACCTCCAACGCCATGGCTCTCTAGCCGACCAGCAACTATATTGCTCTCACAACGGTCTCTCGGTCTCTCTCTAGACCCCGACCTCCACCAGAATCCACTGGTACGGTCAAACATAATACGTTCGATAGACTGAATTACTCGCTTGGCTTGCTCATTATTATCAAAATCCTTTTGACATCAACATCGACTGGTACATGACCCGCTGGCATCTGCCCTAACCTACCTTGTGCATACTTGTAGGTTCTAAGCGTACCTATTTAAAGCTTTCGGTGTATAACGATCACCATCCTGTCATAATCACCTACCGTGTACCTAATACAGGGCCTATTTAGTTTTAGAACTAGAACCTCCCACAAAACACTATTCATTAGAAAAAGGTCCGACGATCAACAAGTTCAACAACTAAACAAAGTAATTGTAACAATGCTGTTACTCTTTACCATAATTCTTGCAATGCATACTCAACTCAAACCTCTTCGTAAACCCATCGCCACATGTTACTCATGAGGTGCGGTCCGGAGCTTCGAGTATGAGTAGACATGTCAATCATATTTGGTCTCACTACCAATGTCATCAACTATGACATTCAATTCCCGAGGAACTTGGTGATCCGGGATCCTTCTCACAAGATTCACGCTTTCTACTCAAAGATCTCGGAATATACCGACCGTTCATATCAGGGGAACAATTAAGCCCGATATTATTTGCGTCTTAATAGCTCGTGTGAAGGAGCTTTATGAATTAATTCGGATCAATATTCTTAAAATCTCATCATTAACAGTAACCCTTTACTATCGTTCTCTAACTCAGTCTTTATGTAATGAAAACGATCGCGAGATCCACTGCTATCATAATATTACTTTGAAAGTAAGCAAGTGCATTCAGATCTAAAGACGGTGGTTGTAAACCGTTACGCAACATAAGATCTGTTCCGAATACACGCAAATGACCAGTACCGTTACTAACTCGATACAATTGCCTTCGCCCAACGACTTTACTAACTGGCTTTGCCACTGAAAATGACTAGTTGATAAGTCACTTTGGATAGATCATCTTCTTCATCATCTGCCTAGCCTTTGCCCAACTATATTGGGGTCGGCTTCCAGTCTTACCGGATTCAGCTAAGTGCCAGTGTTTTACATGGAGCGACTGCCTATCTGACCTCCACAACACAGTAACTGGGTAACACGGTACCCCTTGGCAAGACTGCTGTCAGATCTCAAGCTTCTGACCACCCGTAACGACTGTCAAAGATCTTCAAATGACAGCCGGGACCAACGGCTTAACGCGCTTTCCAAAGCACGGAGGAAACTCGGTATGTTGAAATCGTCACCCATCCACGGACCGACCTCGTCAAGCGTTGCTTAACCTTGATGATCGATCCGTGCGGCTGTTATTATTTAGCCACGAGCTCATCTTCTTATGGGATATTAAATCCTAAAGTTCGTACTCATTAACTACTTGCTTACAAGTGTGTCTTAATTACCTAGTGATAGAGCCAGATATAACCACGACCAACTCAGTGGTCAAACATGAACACTCTTAAAGCTCTAACTAGCATCTCTTCACTAGAGAACATTCGACCTCACTATCGAAATAACATGGAAGCGACTCACCAAGTATTCCATTCCAAACTTGCGCGCGTTCGTAACGTTTGGCTACAAACTGCGAACTGCTAGCCTGCCGTCGGTCTCAACCTCTTAAATGTTGACACGTCAACTTTCGCATTCAGCATTTGAACCGCTAGCCTGCAGCAGAGGCTCTACTGCGGCGCATTAAGGTATCTGAAACGTAAAAACAATACGAGAGTATAATATGTTCACAGTTATCTTAACTATACACAGCTTTGATGGAAATTAACCAGTGCAGCGGTGTAGTAAACTAAACCGGCACAGCAACCAAATGTGAGTGCAGTCCCTGTCCAAAACATGAAGCACATTACAGTGTCCAGGTAGGTAGGTAGGTATATGGGCTTTAGAAAATCCAATGCCATAGCGTCAGTGGCATTTTAAGTCGCAGTCTTTAACCTCAACTTGAAAAGAAAAAGCATAGAAACCTCATAATCAAATTCCATTAACTCAAAACTAATAATTTAATTAGGAATTATCATAATTTCCAGAATGATGTATTTGGTACGGCAATGCTACTACATCGCTCTAAAGTCCGAATAATAATAGCTAGCTAAGGACTATTAACAGTGATCGTAGAATAACAACTCTTCAGTAACATTAAAACTTGACCAGCGATAACTAAAATGAGATTATGGACCTGACATAGGCCATACCGTAAACAAAACCAGAATTTTGAATAATGAACATTCTTGGCCATAGTCATAACAAAATGAAAACGACTCACCAGATTGGCATAAAGATCTGTGTGTATGGATCTTTCCACACGTCCACACGCTCCTCCTTGACCTGTCCAGCTCCTTGGTTGTTGCTAGCCTCCTTGCTGCTCCGTTACGGACTGGTTCTTTAATTATTTTGTTTTCAAGGGTAGTCGCAACTGACTGCGCGATATTTTTTTTGCAAGAATGTAACCGTTATCACTAGCATTGTTTTTACGTGTGATCTCATTAGCACGATCGAATCCCAATTCTGATGTCGCATCAAGGCTGGCCGATAGATGTAAACCATCGGGAAGTCAGGATGTATTTCCCTTAGGTTAAGACATCGTGTGTGGGCAGGTCGGTGGGTATAATCGTGCAAATGAAATCACATAAGTTATTCGATACACTGTGTATTTTCAAATAAGACTAAAGTTACATTCTTGCTTACTAATATTACGGATCGACACTGATTCTACGACGTCTTAGCTCTACGGCTGCCAGTACTCAACTCCCATATTCCGCACCTCGCAAGTGCTTATAAAAGCGCGCCAATGCGTAGTTGCTATTGACTGCCGCTAGGGGCTTGCTTGTGATTTGTTTTGACGTCCGTACTATTGACTCAACCCGACATATTTTTCAGGTACTCACAAAATTACGTTCGTTTGGCCTCAACCTTAATGTTATATTTTTCTGTCAGGTGGATGAGAACTCAGTTCTGACTCTAATGGAGTTGGGCTGGTCGCGCGCGGCCGCTCGTACAGGGCTGCGCGCTGCGGCCGGCAACACGGACACCGCGCACCACTACCTAGCTGACAAGAAGGCGCAGAGAGACCGCGCCAGAGAGTCGCACCGGGTGGACAGGTATGACTTACTTGACTCAACACGGACACCGCGCACCACTACCTAGCTGACAAGAAGGCGCAGAGAGACCGCGCCAGAGAGTCGCACCGGGTGGACAGGTATGACTTACTTGACTCAACACGGACACCGCGCACCACTACCTAGCTGACAAGAAGGCGCAGAGAGACCGCGCCAGAGAGTCGCACCGGGTGGACAGGTATGACTTACTTGACTCAACACGGACACCGCGCACCACTACCTAGCTGACAAGAAGGCGCAGAGAGACCGCGCCAGAGAGTCGCACCGGGTGGACAGGTATGACTTACTTGACTCAACACGGACACCGCGCACCACTACCTAGCTGACAAGAAGGCGCAGAGAGACCGCGCCAGAGAGTCGCACCGGGTGGACAGGTATGACTTACTTGACTCAACACGGACACCGCGCACCACTACCTAGCTGACAAGAAGGCGCAGAGAGACCGCGCCAGAGAGTCGCACCGGGTGGACAGGTATGACTTACTTGACTCAACACGGACACCGCGCACCACTACCTAGCTGACAAGAAGGCGCAGAGAGACCGCGCCAGAGAGTCGCACCGGGTGGACAGGTATGACTTACTTGACTCAACACGGACACCGCGCACCACTACCTAGCTGACAAGAAGGCGCAGAGAGACCGCGCCAGAGAGTCGCACCGGGTGGACAGGTATGACTTACTTGACTCAACACGGACACCGCGCACCACTACCTAGCTGACAAGAAGGCGCAGAGAGACCGCGCCAGAGAGTCGCACCGGGTGGACAGGTATGACTTACTTGACTTAATGTCCTATGTCCTGATGGGACAGAGGGCGTTCACAGTAGTCCTCCATGGCGATGAGTCTTGAGCTTCACGCTCCACGTCATACCGATGCTCGTCACTTCTGCCAACTCGATGCGACGCCAGGGCAGACGGGGAGCCACGCTTTCTTATCCCATACTCTCTTCTTCATACGCTTGGCGTATGTGATCAGTATACCTTGCGACGCTTGATCATATGGTGGATGGCATTTCTCCAGCAGTTCTACATTAGTGATGGTCTCAAGCCAGCAGATACCGAGTATGCATTGACTTGCTTCTGCCAATGGTTTCGCCCACGTGAAAACTGTTTTGTTATCCTATGTGCTATTCCAGACTATAATCTATCGCTTTGCCTAATTTCATCCAGATCCGTTCAGCTGTTTTGGCGTGATTGAGTAACAAACATCCATGCATTCAAACTTTCGCTTTTAAATAATTAGTAGGATGAGTACTCTGCAGGTAAGTCAGATAATCTTATCTGACTTACCTGCAGAGCAAAGGTATCCCACTCCTTTTTTGACTCAATTCTCTCTTCTGCTAGTGCGGCCCAGTCCTTTCGAAAGAGTCGAGCAAGTCCTATCAAAAACTTACCGCAGGCTTATTACGTATCTTTTGCAAGAGCAAAACGGTAGTGATTTTTGCGCAATAATTGCTCTTCCATACAGAAGTTTTAGACTTGTTGGCGGTTTTTTTTATAAATAAGTGCATTTGACAAATACAGAGCGATTAGCAAACGATTTTGTTGGACCTACCATACCTACACTGCAGGTAATTACGATTTTTATGACATAAAGCGTTTGATGGCTATCGTTTTGCTCTTGCAAAATATACGCAATAAGCCTGCTGGTCTGCATGTGTTGCTTATGCCTCAAGCTATAGAAATCGCTTATTTACATCACCGTTTTCCTAGGTTTACAACAACTTGGCTTCGGTATAGTCCTTTAGAGGTATGCGGAACAGGGTATAAAGTCCCTCTATTGAAAAGGGAGGATCAGACGGATTATGTGTCTGGTCCGGGCGACGGTTTGTATTTGGACTGTTGTATATGATCAAAACGCGCAGAAAGCTCTGCTTGCACTATGCAGGATAGTTCGTATGTGGCGTCATTACATAGATGTCGCTACTGCCCTGTTTTTACATTACTTTCCGAATAAAAACTTCTACATAACGTGTAAGCAACGTTGCAACACTCGGTGGAACCTGTGACATGTTGCTGAAACAATGTTGTGTAACCTTCTTTTTTACAGAAATCAAAATACATTTTTATTTATGACGGTTTAATTTCTGATTTAGGTCAAATAGTCTTTCATAACTAATTTTTTTACTCCGGAGGACGTTCATGAACAAGTTGACAAATAAATGCGGCCTTTTTTTGGTTGGGAAATCATCCAATGACTTCTCCCGCTCTGGGTGAAGCGGGAGGGCATGTCAGACTTTTACTGACTAAAACCCACCCGTGTTCCTTCAGTTGCTTGTGCCAGGGCCGCGGTAACTCTCTTACAAATTTATCCGCGACCCAGACAGGCATCGGCCCTGTAGGACCCCGTCACTTTTGCTGACATCTCTTTGAGGCGCGCGTGGAACACTACGCGCCGTAAATTCGGGCTTGGTCCTTATCGGACGGCGAGCTACCCATTACTCTCCGCCCGCAAGCCCGCGCCTACGGTAGCCGGGAATCGGCTCGCGACTCCCGACGCCCGGGGCGTCTCCTGCGGTGCCTAGGGGCGTGAGGGCGCCTCCTTTGCATCTCCCTCACGCGTTCCGCCTCCTCCTTTGCGAGCATTACTGCTTCGCAGAAGGAGGAGACAGCTGCCCATGCCTTCTCGCTCCGTACCATGGCCTGGACCAGGGCCGGACGCGAGAGGTCGCCACCGCCGATCGCCTCCATGAGGACACGGCGGTGCTCCGCCCAAGCAGGGCAGATCTCCACCGTATGCTCCACCGTGTCCTCCGGGCGGTCCACACAATGGTGACACCCGGGCGTTTCCTCCCGCCTTATCCTGAACAGGAAACTCCCGAAACAGCCGTGTCCGGTGAGGACCTGTGTCAGGCGGAAGGTAAGTACGCCATGACGCCTCTAAAGCCACTCCTCAAAGAGGGCCCCTCTTACCGCCGCAATTGTGGCGTAAATAATAAATGCGGCCTAAGGTCCTATTCTAATAAAATCAACGGGATTTGGTTTAAAATCATAAATAAGGCCTCGATTTCCAATCATTTTTGAACTAAAATAATTGTTTTTATTAATTTTATTATCACACTAATATTATAGGCGAAAGTTTGTGAGTGTGTATGTTTGTTACTTCTTCACGCTCAAACGGCACGGACGGATCTGGATGAAATTTGGCACAGAGATAGATTGTAGACTGGAATAGCGCATAGGATACATTTTAACCTGTGAATTTGTTCCCTAGGGATAACTTTGGACATTCACGCGCGTGAAGCCGCTGGCAGAAGCTAGTTTTAGATCAAAATTTAGTTTTCTACTGACTTTTTAACCGAAAAGAAGAACATTGAATGTTTGACTGCATGTTTTTTTTTTATTTTATTTTTGTGTATTCTCTATTTAATTACTCAGCAATTTCTCCGTCAATTGTGGACCGATTTTGAAAATGCTTTTGTGTCTGAAAGAGAACTTTTTACAAGTAAATAATTACGGTGTTTTCAGGCAGCGCCGAGCAATTGGCATATGCATGGACGGCTCCTTAGTGAACACACAACTCGTCGACGGTCTGGTCGGCATGGGATACACGCGTCGCCTGGCGGCTATAGCGCTGCGCAACTCTAACAACCACGTCGCGGAAGCAGTGCGGCTCATACAGGAGCAGCCGGAGCTGGTGAGTTGTGTTCATTACCATGGCATAATATGAAGATCAAGGCACCTCGGCGGTCAGTCCCCACCAGGTGAGAACTTTATCCTACCAGAATATGGCCTCCTGGACAGCTCTGTCGTTAGCCTCGTTCAAGACAGTTGGCAGGTGGTTGGCCAGGAAAGGAGGATCTCTCCAGCGGGACATCTGCCACCTGAACACGAGTTGCAGTGGCCAATCTGAACTATCTAAACCGATTGCGGGTCCAGGTTGGTTGCTGCAGAAACAATCTGCTGAAATGGGGTATCCTTGGCCCATCCCAAACACTGTGACAGTGTGGAGCCCCCTTCACCTGTGAAGATGTGGTTGATATCCTGACATGCACCACCTCGTTTTCTGCTCGCACTTGAAAGCACTGCGTTAGTTGTGGGGTGTCGTTAGTGGGAGCCGAAACAACTCCAGATCCGGATCTGGGTGTCTTGTGTATGTGAGTTTAAATGTTTTTAAAACGCACCCATGGTACAGGAAGAAATGCCTAGTGTGGGGCAATGTTTTTTTTTTTTTATTAAAATCTCCCTTATCTTATCTTATGGAGGGGCCGAGAAATAAGTCGGACACTTCGACCCATTGGGATCTATTGTGGTCAAAAAATAAAATCTCCCTTACAACTATCATTACAGGTATACCTAACGCGATAGCGCGGTCTTAAATTTAACTTATATACAATATAAAACTAAGAAAAATAATATTATTTATTGACCAACGTTTGCGTCGACAATTATTGTAACAAACATCGACTGTACTGGTACTTTGTAATTTAGACTTTAAAACATGCGTGTAAGATTAAATTTGTTTTGATGTATGTTGAGCAGCGAAGAAAGGTCATAAAAATGTATTGCTTTTTGTATAAGCTTTGTCATGGGGTCTCAATTCAAACAAATTATAATTAGTCTTAAAAAAAGATCATAGAGGCAGCATAGGTAACAACTGTGAAAGTAACAATCACTTAAAAATGTTAAACAGCAGATTTAGGCTGACATAAGTTTAGTATAAAACAAAACTTCCTTCTTTAATGTTAATTTATCTATTTACACTCACTAATCAGTTTTTTTTTACAAAAAAGACAAGCGACTTTGTATGTTAAATAAAATAGTCAATACTAGCCATCGACTTTTCGTCTTGTTTTGAGGTTTTTGCAATAGATGGGGTTTTTTCCAATATGTCCTAAACTATATATCCATCGTAAGAACAATTTTGTAAGTCAATTCTTATTTATTATAGGCGTAATTTAAAATATATTATGTATTATAGGTGTAATCATCATCATCATCAATACATATAATAAATCTGTAGAAAAGTAATTTTTGTACATCGAAAATATTGCCAAAAAAAAATAGCCATTTGTAATCTCACGTTAAAAACCCTTCATTTTGATACCCCCGATGTACCACTCGATGGGTAGGAAAGAAAAAAAATGCAACCCCCACAATATGGCGTCCAAAATCCGCCATGTTCCTTTTTTTTAACGGAACTTAGCTAAGAACACTTGGGCGGTCAAGGCCTATCTAACGATGTCCTAATTATAAAAATCCGCCAAGTAGTTTGAAAGATATGAGGTAATAAAGAATATTACAAACATAAATACAAACATACAAGATACGCGCGAAAAACATAACCCTTTCCTTGCAGCCGAGTAATAAAAAAAGGATAACCCTTATAATCTATACTTATATATTCTATATTAAAAAGCTGAAGAGTTTGTTTGTTTGTTTGAACGCGCTAATCACAGGAACTACTGAGTGGAATTGAGTTTTTTTTGTTGGTTAGTCCATTTATCGAGGAAGGTTATAGGCTATATAACATCACGCTACGACCAATAGGAGCCGACCATAAACGAAAAATGTTGCAAATACGGGAAAATTATTCCTTTTTCACAGCTTCCGTTGCGTGTGCTGCGTAAGCGGTTAAAGTTACGCAACATTCATGTATGTAGGGTAGGTAGGTAGCCAGTTGACGGGAGCGAAGCCGCGTGGCACAGCTAGTGAATAATAAAATGACATGAAGTAGGACTTCATGTCATTCCGTTGCCGCGGCAGCAAGCTACCCACCTACATTTAATTCTACAAAGAATTCTTTAGTTTTGATTGATTTGGAATATTCGTGAATATCGTGGAATTCGCTACACAATTAGACCACTTATATTTAAGAAGTCCGAAGAACCGCGGTCTGAGCGTAGTCTGTCCTGATCATACCTATTGTTATTACTACGAATACGAAGTATGCGTTCAAGGACAACTGGCAAATAACGTCTCTGAGTTCCTTGGTCAATCAAATTGCCATATTTAACGATGCCATTTAGTATCTAGACAAACTACTAGATGGCGTTAGAAAACTACAGTCTCGGGCTATTAATGAGTCACTGGTGCTGCCGCCTGTTACAAATATGGAGAAATAAAAAATAGCCAGACTTAAGAAGGTGACATTTCCTTGTATGGGATTGGGTATCTGTACTGTAGTATTATATCATCAAAGACAAAGATATTTTATTTCAAGTAGGTCACCAAGCGGCACTTTTGAACGTTACATTTTACAAATAATAATAGTTGATTCTACCGTGCATTCGGAAAGTAGCTTGTAATGGAGAAGAATGCACAAGAAACTCCATACTTACTCTTTTAAAAAAAACAACTTTTTACAATATTTAGGTACATAAGTACATACCTTGATGAATGAAATTGAGTTTTTACAATACAAATATATTTATACAGTCTTCAGAAGGTCCAACAATAATTCAAAACAATAATGTTCTGCATATCACTTGTTTTTGCGCCCTAGTGGCTGTGGAGCAGAACTAGCATTTAGCTAAGCATTTTTATCATTGATGTAATTCCCCAACTTATAATATGCCAGCCTGCATAGTGTGCGTTTTATACAAGTTTTAAATTTCGTCTCATTCAGTTCAAGAATGTGGGGTGGAATTTTATTGTAACATTTTGTACAGTACCCCATGAAAGATGAGGCTACTTTAGCCAGTCTGAATCCTGGTTGAACTAATTGGTCCCTATTTCTAGTAACATAATTATGTCTGTCGCCGTTTTTACTAAAAAGATGTAAATTCTTTCTCACGTACATGATGTTTTCATAAATATATTGACAAGGAACCGTCATGATGTTAATGTCCTTAAACAGTTCCCTTAGAGAATCGCGCCGGCGAAGATTGTATATCGCTCTGATGGCTCGTTTTTGCAGAATAAAAATTGACTCAATGTCTGCAGCCCTTCCCCATAGTAAGATACCGTAAGACATTATACTATGAAAATAACTATAATAGACCAGTCTGGCGGTATCCACATCCGTTAACCGACGAATCTTTCCAACAGCATAAGCCGCCGAACTCAGCCGCCCCGCAAGGGATACCAAATGAGGACCCCATTGCAACCTTGAGTCTAGCGTGATCCCCAGGAAAACCGTTTTATCGACGAATTCTAGCTTCTCCTTATTTAATATAATGTCACAATGAGTACTTTTGACATTCGGCAAGGAAAATTTTACGTACTTGGTTTTTTTACCATTTAAAACTAAATTATTGGCAGTGAACCAATCCTGAACCTGCCGTAGCGCGTTATTTACGTCGTCAACCTGACAAGTACGTCTATTTATTTTAAAAATTAAAGATGTGTCATCAGCAAATAACACCATGTTAAGTTTGTTTTCCAATAAACGGGGTAAATCGTTTATGTATACTAAAAATAAGAAAGGACCTAAAATTGAGCCATCTGTGGCTGTGTGCATGCAACTATAAGCGTTGCATTTAAGGTTGAATTTGCATTTATGTATATTTATTAAAACTAGAATTCTTAGAATTACGTAAACACAATTGGCGACATTTTTAAGAAGAAGTTTTGTATGGGATTCTGTATCTAGTGTATTATTAATAGCCTCACTTATTATTATTTAAATTAAGTAAATATGTGAACAATATTTATCTGTTCTAGTTAGCGGATAGCGATGAGTCTTCAGATGAATCGTCTACAATCAGCTCGGATGGCTCCGCGATCATACCGGACAACAAACTGGTCGCCGAGGTAAGTTAACATCATCTGTTATTTTGTGAAATACCCTAAATGCAGACTTCCATATTGCAGCTACATTGGACATTATTGATAATAATCTCAGAAAGGAAAACATCGCAAAGAAACCCGAATTTAATCGAAATATTATACTCGTAACAAGCAGTGGGCTAGCGTATTTTTGTAAACAAACGGTTAAGAGCGAATCGGACTCGTGTACCGAGGGTTCCGTACCATCATATTATATAGATATTTTGGATGTGTTACTTTACGCACAGTGTACCCTAATAGTTCTGTGCCCAGAAAAAACTACAATTGTGCTTCACACAAAGCAACCTGCGAGTAGGTATGAAGGAGGACATTTTGGTTGTGAAACGTGAAATGTTTTTACAGTTTCATCGGCGAGGCCTATATTCGTCAGGGAATTTTAGCACATTTCAGTTTTAGGTCAGCGCACTCTCTTGACAGATAGTGGAACTAATGTTTTTTTTTAAATATAGCACATTTCAGTTTTAGGTCAGCGCACTCTCTTGACAGATAGTGGAACTAATGTTTTTTTAAATATAGCACATTTCAGTTTTAGGTCAGCGCACTCTCTTGACAGATAGTGGAACTAATGTTTTTTTAAATATAGCACATTTCAGTTTTAGGTCAGCGCACTCTCTTGACAGATAGTGGAACTAATGTTTTTTTAAATATAGCACATTTCAGTTTTAGGTCAGCGCACTCTCTTGACAGATAGTGGAACTAATGTAGTTTTTTTGATGATTTCTGAAAAAGTGTGCTATTTGAGACATCGTTTTATTTTTCCTTTAATCTTTACATGTTTGAGAATGTGCAAAAAGCGCTCTTTCATATGATACCCCACTCCACAAGCCCTAGTAGCCCCACTTCGAAAAAAGAATTTGCAAAATTGTTGAACAAACGTCATCTAAAACTATTCCATAATTCAAGTTAATAGCATTAGTAGTTTCTTTTTACCATTTTGGTACGGAACCCTAAAAATATATTTAACTTGTTTTCCTTAAATATCAATTACTGAAACGAACATTCTTTGGGGTTAGTGACAGTATCATTTGTTTTGTTTGTTTTTTTTTGAGAAATGGCAGTAAAGTTGTTATTTGGAGAGAAAAGGAGACAAATTTTCATAATCTACACTAATAAAGAGGTAAAGTTTGGAAGTGTAGGAAGTAATCTCTGGAACTGCTAAACCGATTTCGAAAATTCTTTCACCAGTAGAAAGCTACATTAATCCTCAGTGACATTGTATGTAAATCTTTTTATCCCCAAAAAATTACGGATCTGGCGAGGTAGATCACGAGGCCTTGTTTCATATAGAAAAAAGTGCAAAGTGTGTGTTGTTTCGTTCAAAAGTGCCGCTTGGTGGCCTACTTGAAATAAAATATCTTTGTCTTTGTTATTTGTCTTTAAACAATTTCTTTTACAGTTGGAAGCGATGGGCTACGAGCCTGAAGAGGCGAAGACAGCACTGCGCCTGTCCCGCAACCACATCAGCGGCGCCGTCGACAGGCTGGTGGCCGGCGGCGGGAAGATTGAACACAGTCAGTTATTATTTATTTATTTAGCACACTTCATGTCACAAATATTAGTGCAGCCATGGCTCTTGTACTAGCAATAGTAACAAGTGTGAAGAAGTGGAAATTTGTACTTTTTCCTACTCCTCCGTTATTATTTTCTGATTTATTTCGTTGCGGGGTCCAAGACAGTTAAATTCATTCTCCGGGACTTCGTCGAGCTTCATTGCCTCGGCGCTTTTCTGGTGGTCGCCACTGTTGATTCTGGCTTTCAGGAGTTGCAGTGGTTTGGGAATAGTTTTTTTTATCTTATATAGGCTGGCGCTTGACCACCATCTCACCTGATGGTAAGCGATGATGTGGTCGATGATGGAGCACACTTGCCTAGAAGTAACCTATTCAATAGTGCGGTGGGATTGTAAAAAAAAAATAGTTACAAGTCTGTTAAGTATAATTATTATAATTTATTATACCAATTACCTTTCTCTGTGAGGGATGGGGCTCTTTATTAGGGATTGCAATCCAGCGGCATTTTCAATCCAGCTAAATGTATACTGGATCAAAGCGAATCCAGCTGGATCCAGCACTAAACGATTTTTCAAAGAAATTATTTAAAAAAAAATCTTCTCCTCTGCTGCTACTAGTTGTATTGTAACTATGTGTATTTACGCGAATAAGCGTATTTTTCGTCGCCACACGAGGGCTACGTAACGGCAACGTCGCTTGCTTCGGTCCGGCAAGCTCGCGCAACGCGGAACAAATCGGCATCGTAAAGTTTCGAGTCGTTTTGGCGCGGCAAAAGGTTAAAAACAGGACAACTATTAAGGTTACACTAGTCAACGGCACGAACTATTTTGTGCGTGGGGTTAAAATGCATTTTATATCAACCGACAACACGTGCGGAAGAGATAGATGCTGTGATGAGCAGTACGAAGCTAGTTCGCGTACGAATACTCACTTTTGCAAATTTGTAGCGAAATGGATAATGATTTAGGACGAAACCGAGCGCGCGACATTTTATAAACAGACCTTTGGGAGTCTGGATGTCATGAAAAAACGACTAAACGTATCTGTTCAAAATAAAAATAATTTGCATTGATGAACTACTAATATATCCCTGTATAGTGGCCGTTTTGAAATTTTCCGTCTTCTTATGCAATTTATTCGCGCCCAAAAATGCGTTAAAATCAGTGTCGAAATGTGGAAATTTCGACGCTCATAACTTTCAAACATTTACTTTTTCACTTTTTTGTTTTCATACAGAGCTAGATAATGATGTGACAAATTGATATCACTTTTTATTTTGAACGTACATTGTTAAACAGTGGAATTATCCCTAGACTACGTTTGTATGGAAGAATTTTCGACTAGTGTAACCTTAACGCAACTATTCTGCCAAACTAGTATATTTTGTTACATTAGTGCTTATACTGAGTGTGGAAGGACCCGCTAACATACCCTATACCTGTTTGTTTCATGCTAGGACCCGCCAGGATAATGCGTCGTAGTAGTGAGTATAACCATAGTGAAACAGCATGATATTATCGAGCTTTAAAAGGAGCATACGGCCAAGCATGCATCATTATTGGAAAAGCAATCTTTTTTGTTTGATTATAACCTTTAAGATACATTAACCGTGTCAAAGCAAACCAAGATTTAACTAAAACAAACTGTAGTTCTAAAAACTAAAAAACACGCTTTAATGGTAAATTGAACGAAAAAGTCGCTAATCCTGAAGATCTTGGTAAGGCATTTGGGACAAACAATTTAAACGCGCACGGTAGAATCAACTTTTATTACTTGCAAATTTAAATTTTTGTTTGACTTTCAAAAGTACTTTGACTAAATTATTGCATTCTCATCGGTCCTTGATAGGTGTGCAAAGTTTCAAATCAATCCAACGTTTTGAAGTGGGTGAAAATCACGTTCAAAGTTTCCGTTACATCGATACATAGATACATAGATACATGCCAAGCTAATAAAAGCGTGTTAATAAAACTGATCTAAAGATCAGATTTAAACTATCGACCGTATTTCGTAAATTATTAATACCTATAAATATTTGCGAAATCGGTGTCAAAGTTGTCGAGTTTTGTATAAAGAACTATGCTCAGTCGGAATAAAGTTCAAAATAAAATAACTGACTCGATGGTTTGACTACACAAAATTGTTAAAATGTAAAGCTATTTGCCTTGCAATATTCGCTATGCTGTGTTTTTGCATTTTGTTGTGTTGAGCATGATATTCTGCATTGTGACCATGATAGTACTTCCGTTCCATTTGCAAAGTCGTGCATATCCTCATTAATCTGCTTCAGGTGAAGACCCAGAGGATCCGTCGACCAGCGCTGGAGTGGCCAACAAGAGGAAGTCCAAGAAACACAAGAAAGATAAAAAGTATGTTTTCCCACTACCTTGTCTATTATTTGACACATTGCCTAAGAAATTAATTTCGAAATATGAACATTTAGACACAAAATTTTAAAATAACTTTAAAAAATAAAACAAAATTACATAATTTTGTATGGAGTTTTGATATCATTATGTAACTGGAAGAATGATACTGAACCTGTTACCTCTCGAATAAGCGCTCGTTGATTGTGTGTATATATTCTGTGGTTTTTAGGGTTCCGTACCCAAAGGGTAAAAACGGGACCCTATTACTAAGACTTCACAATCCGTCTGTCTGTCTGTCCGTCTGTCACCAGGCTGTATCTCATGAACCATGATAGCTAGACAGTTGAAATTTTCACAGTTGATGTATTTCTATTGCCGCTATAACAACAAATACTAAAAACAGAATATAATTAATATTTAAGGGGGGCTCCCATACAACAAACGTGATTTTTTTGCCGTTTTTTGCTCGATATTAATAACGGCAACAGGTAGACGCTTGAAATATTCACAGAATATTTAGTTGTATATTCACTTCGAAAAATAATAATTATTAAATTAAAATAAAATAGATAAAGGCAAAAAAAATCACGTTTGTTGTATGGGAGCCCCCCATACAACAAACGTGATTTTTTTGCCGTTTTTTGCGATAGTGGTACGGAACCCTTCGTGCGCGAGTCCGACTCGCACTTGGCCAGTTTTTAGTCTGAACGTTTCTAATAAATTATTGTTGGTACTTATTATATAGTAGTGGAAAAAGAATCGTTCGTGTCTCGCATTAAAAGGCTTTATTTTAACACTCGCATGTAGTTTTCGACGTTCGAAACGAAAATCTCGACTTTTTATGCTCGACACGAATTGTACTTATTCCTTGTTAGTTTTCATCAACATCCTCTCAATCTGATTTCATAAGATCCTAGAATAAATAATTTTCGAGTTTTAATCGAAAATCGGTTCATTAGAACCTTTTTATAGTCACTGCGACTCACATTTCTTTATCTGGCTCTTGCTTGATAATGATATTTTAGACCATAATATCTATGGTATCTATAACACGGATCTGTCCTACTACAGACACCCTTTTCTATCAAATTAAACAGTGATTGAATTATTATGATTTCGAGAAAGATCCAGATTTTATGATTAACGTTTTAGTGCAGTGGTAGCGCAGTGGGTACGGCCCCGACTTACAAGTTGTAGGTCGTGGGTTTGAACCCGAGTAGGCGTATTACTTTGTGTAATTTATTTCATCACCACTGCTCTCAAAACGGTGAAGGAACATTTCGTGAGGAAACCGCCATGTCCTAGAACCAAAAATTCGAAGACATGTGACATTCACCAATCCGCACTGCGCCCGCGTAGTGGATTATACATACCGACTGCTTTTTTTTAACGAATTTTAATAACATGAGACGACAACATTTGATTTTTTAAATAAAGTCACCACAGACTGCTTCCATACCTAAAAGTATTAACCATCCCACGGGGTCACCGCGCTAAGAAAGAAAATGTGGTTCAAATAAATCTCACGAGATGGCGCAATATTTTATTTTATTTTTATTTTTTAGGTCTACCAACAACTGCTTACACTAAATTACAAACATAAATAAAATATGCACCGATTTGTTATTGAATTGTGTGTATAATTTACATTTTCTGGAATTGAACATAAAATTTGTATGTTCTTGTTTAATCAACTCTCCTAAGCACAAAATTATGGAATACATTCATTCATTTATTTATTCATAAACAATTAAGATTGTGTCGAATATTGGGTACATATTAATAAAAAAAATTGGTGAATATTGGGCTCTTAATTCACATTTAAAAGATTATTTGAACGAGTCTTTAAATTGACGCCAATAGATGGCGCGGTTTTAAATTTCTGATGCATTCCACTCGATTGTTTAAATTGTTATTGCAACATATTTTGGTGCATGAAACTGTAAAAACGTGCAAAAAAATACTATAAAACAAATAGTCCAGTGACTATTTGTTTTATAGTATTTTTTTGCACGTTTTTATTTAAAGAAAAAAATATTCACTAACCGAGTCAACCCTTTTACTTGCAATTCGCTGCTAACACCATCTATCTATCGCCGTGGAACGGAACCGAACACGATCGATGTATAAAAAATAATCAGACGAAAAACGATAGTTACTTCGGCACGGTTTCTTTGTATCGGATGAAGCATCTGTATTATATTATATTACCTGTGCCCATACGTTTTTCTTAACATTTTCAGGCGAAAAGAGCGCGAGTTAGCGCTGCGTCGACTGAACGAGGTCATCCGCACCGAGGAGGACGACTACCTCGACACTGCGCTTATTGAGGAGGAGGAGTTCCTCGCGCAGTACAAGTCACTGCTGTAAGTGACACATCTCACACATACACTTAGAGCACTGGACTAAGCATTCCCTATCTGGCAGTCAAGAACCCTGAGTCGACCTGGAGTCTTGTGTTTCCTAATACCTACAACCTAGGGGTCTTTAAGTCTACTTCTAGGCAAGCGTACTTCATCGTCGACCACATCATCGCTTACCATCAGGGAGATAGTGATCAAACGCGAGCCTATAAAGAATTGAATGTAGCGGCATCTACACCACCACATATGAACTACAAAAAGATCTGACGTCATACAATTCCAACATCGCGCTATCAAAGTTCTCCGCGTGATTTGATCACAATCAGAGTGTAACGAAAAGGTATGATCATATTTTGGAAAACTGCTCCTGAATTAATGATAAACTTTCTCCGAAGAACTCATAGTCAATTCTAAAAAAAAGTACGTGAGCCAATTGATAAAAAAAAAATTATACAAAGTTGTCATCAGCTGACCAAAATTTTACAATAACCTAGGCAGTCGTCCACCAAACACAACATGTCTGGTCGGAGGATCCTCCTTTTTTAATAGAGGTTGTGAGAATTTACAACCTGTGCCGCATACCTCTAAATGCGTTAAATTAATAATATTTTTATCCGTGGTGCTAGACAACTGGGCTTATCCCAGTTGTAAACGACCCTTTGTGCCTATTGGCCTTGTTTGTTCTATCTCCTGCTTGATATGGAGGGAATTAGAAATTAGTATTTTGTCCTACTCCTCCGTTATTCTTTTCTGATTAATTTCGTTGCGGGATCCAAGACAGTTAAATTCATTCTTCGTGAGCGCCCCGGCTCTTTTCTGTTGGTCGCCACTGTTGATTCTGGCTTTCAGGAGTTGCAGTGGTTTGGGAATGGTGCGGTGAGATACCTCTAAAAGAATTCGGTTTGAATAATGTAAGAGAGACAAAGCAATCGTGCGGCCAATAGTTGTCATTTTATGAATTCTGATTATCTGATAGCCTTTCGGTATTACTGCGACTTACAAAAAAGACACAGATATTAGCCGAACAGTCGCTTTGTCTCTTTCTATGCACACAATTTAGTGACGGTATTGCAGAGTCCATTGCTCTATGTTTATGATCTCACACACTGCGGTAAAGCTGGGTTTACATTGAGTCAGCTATTAAAGCGACGGTGAAGGAAAACATTGTGAGGAAACTGGCATTTCCTGGAACCAAAAGTTCGAAGAAATGTGACATCTAAACTAAAAATCAAACGGCAATGTGCCACGTGGTGTATTACTGCCCAGTATCTTACTGCCCAGTATCTCTCAGAAACAGGATTCTCTGTTGGCTGATCATGCAGCCATCCAAACTAAAAACGGGCCGACTCCAAAATATCCAGGCTGAATACTTATAACATTGTGCGTACTGACTTGTTTTGAATCTGTGTCAGTCAGTAAGGCTCAATGTTAACTCACTTACCTATCTTGACCGCTCTGATTTTGCACAGTCTGTTGAAACAGTTAACGGGCACGTAAAATGCGTAGATGTTGCGCAGGATGATAAGAACATAATGTCTTTAGCACAGCTTGACGTAACATAATAAATACACAAATATAAATGTTGTGCTATGGTTCTTTCTGCACGTTAATACGTTTAAATCAGAGTGGTCAAGTTATTTGACGATCTCTTATACATATATGTATGACGATGTATAATAATGTACTGACAACAAAACACTTAAGTGCAATAGCAAGAAATATAAAACATTTGCACGACAAAAGCAACTTTTTGTGAATGGTTTATTTTTAAAATAAAACACTGACTAACCAAATGTAAAAGATTAAATAAATCACATTAAATATGGTGCCATAATAAAAAAAAACACTTGCAAAAAAATTCTTTTTAGAAATGGTAGTATTTCAAATTATCAGAAATCATTCTCAGCAGAAAATAAACCAAGATTAAAATTATTTATTGTTTAATGACGTGTATAATGATATCTACCAATATTTATGTAAATTATAATGTACAGTCAACAAAAAGATATCGTGCAAAAGCAAGAAATGTTCAAAACATGTCTTTTGCACGACAGAAGCAACGTTCACCTTTTTCTGAGAATTCTTTTTAAAATATATGTTAATATTTATTCCTTTTGTCGACTGTACATTTTTAATATTATCAATATTGATGTAAATTGAGTGAAATTGTATGTATAAATCATGAATGTATGAATTGTGAAACTTCGATGTGTAAAACTTCAATCGAGCTTGATTTTCGTGATAATTGACTGTAGTTTAGTAATTTCTGTTTATGTATAAACCATATTTTAGTATAGGGTAGATGACAAAAAAAAACTATTTAGTGCGTCAGTTAGATTAGGTACCTAAAAATATTGGACACGTATTTTTTCTTTTGACACGTAAAAAAAAAATACGACTATACACTGCGTTGAAATGTCGTGTGACGTCACGCCATGCTACACTTTTACTGACAATGTGACGTCACAAGCTCCCACTCCTGAACTGAAGCGTTTTTTTTTTATTTATTTTTTATTTGATAAAACAAAAAATACGGTTTCTATATTATTTGACAATCTCACTGATGGACTGAATAGAATCATAATTGTTCAACCCAGGAAACATCCCTATTATCAATGTTAACATAACTGGCGAAATTTGGGTGTGCTACTATTGGTGCACCTCTGCCTTACCCTTCGAGGATTTCAGGCGTGATGTTATGTAAAAACCCTCTGCTACATAGTTAGCGGAGCGATTTTGGTATGATGAATGACCAATGTCACACTGAAAGAGTGACGGACTGTTTTTAAAAGCTCGTAAGACGTACTATTTATAAGCTCGTAAGTCGTACTATTTATAAGCTCGTAAGTCGTACTATTTATAAGCTCGTAAGTCGTACTATTTATAAGCTCGTAAGTCGTACTATTTATAAGCTCGTAAGTCGTACTATTTATAAACTCGTAAGTCGTACTATTTATAAACTCGTAAGTCGTACTATTTATAAGCTCGTAAGTCGTACTATTTATAAGCTCGTAAGTCGTACTATTTATAAGCTCGTAAGTCGTACTATTTATAAACTCGTAAGTCGTACTATTTATAAACTCGTAAGTCGTACTATTTATAAACTCGTAAGTCGTACTATTTATAAACTCGTAAGTCGTACTATTTATAAACTCGTAAGTCGTACTATTTATAAGCTCGTAAGTCGTACTATTTATAAGCTCGTAAGTCGTACTATTTATAAGCTCGTAAGTCGTACTATTTATAAGCTCGTAAGTCGTACTATTTATAAGCTCGTAAGTCGTACTATTTATAAGCTCGTAAGTCGTACTATTTATAAGCTCGTAAGTCGTACTATTTTGACTGACGTGTTACACCCCAAGTAAATTATAAGACGAGGGTAAGAAGAAAGATGCCTATTTTAACTTAGTTTCAAATTAGATTAGCTAGCGGTGCTCAACATGAAAAAGAAAAGCCAACTCTTAATTTTAGTTAACTAAAGCTGAATAGACCACGATTTCTGAATTAAGCATTTGAAGTTGTTATTTGTCAAACTTTACTTTAACTTGAAAAACTGACCAAATTTAATACTATTGTAGGTTTTGACTCGTTCTTTAGTCCAAATACTCAATTCAGACACCGCCGGCCACCAGCGTATAACTGCAAGTATACTTACTTGCAGTTATGGACCTTATTTATAAAAAATCTCTAAACTGTTAAGCGACTTAATAACAGATTCTTTGTTCAAATTCTCTATAGAAAATTTTAATATAGGATGTGCGAAGCAATCGCTAAACAGTGTCGAGTTTTTTATAATAAGGGATGTATGATTCAAACCTCTTTTGTTGTCATTATATATCGGTACGATCCACAGATATAAATCAAAATAGATGACGAGATTGTATGTACTTAGCGTGTCAAAAAACCGAGTAAAATTACGATCAATGATCGTACTTTGAGCTTTTCATATTATATTATGCCATATTGAGCTGTAAAGACTGTATAGAAAAAGTTGGCCGAGGCATTGGAAATGTTTTCTTTCATTGGTAAGTAAATTTTAATTTGTTTGTGTAAGAGTGCACGCTTGGTTTTCATACAGATGGAGAAACTTGCGTTATCTAGTTAGATTTATATCTGTGGTACCATCACATAGGAATATTGTTAGCTAATTTAATTTGACCTTATAAATATTTGCATGAATTTATATAAGAACGCGGGCAATATACAAGATAATCTCGAATATTCGTCATTTAGTGATCACATCATCACAGACTCATATTCCAAGTCAGTCTGAGGGATCTCCACTCGATTTAGGGCCGATTTCACCAGTGAAACTAATCGCGATTAGTTCAACTAAACTCAGATTATGCAAAAACAGCGTTCTTATTGGTAGTTTCTCAGCGGTCTCGACCAATCAGAACGCTGTGTTTGCCTAAACTGAGTTTAGTAGAACTAATCGCGATTAGTTGCATTGGTGAAATCGGTCCTTAGTCATCACAACAGAAAATAATCTCGATAAATATCATTAAATAACAAGCAATAGTATAAAAATTTAAAATCTGTGTTCAATAACGCCGTAATGGCTGAACAGTTTTTGACGAAATTTACATAATAAATGTATCCGATAGCTTGTAAGGTCGATTTTCATACTAGATAACTAAGAACTTTGATGAATTTATAAAAATCAGTCAATATATATGACTGCAAAGTAGTGCCATTTCAAAATTTTAAAAATTAAGTTTAAACATATAACTATTATATTATATTATTACTAAAAGCGTCCCTGGAAACTATTATAATTTGTCAAAAATATTTTCTATTGATTCATCTATGAATTCTATGTAATAAGTATAAAATACTTGTATTAAATAAAAATATGTATACAGTTAAATATAGTTTTATTTTATTATAATTTCATTGTAGAATTTAGAGAGAGTTTGTTATAAAGTCTTATATAAGGTGGAAGAGTTTTCGTAACAAGACATATGTTAACACTGTTATCTGAGAGTTTCAAATAGTGTGCCTTAAGGGTACACTATTCGACGGGACGAACTATTTTGTGCGCGGGGTTAAAATGCATTTTATATCAACGGACAACACGTGCGGATGAGATAGATGCTGTGATGAGCAGTAGGAAGCTAGTTCGCGTACGAATACACACTTTTGCAAATTTGTAGCGAAATGGATAATGATTTAGGACGAAACCGAGCGCCCGAAATTTTATAAACAGACCTTTGGCAGTCTAGATATCATGAAAAAACGACTAAATCTATCTGTTCAAAATAAAATTATATGCCTTGTTGAACTACTAATCTATCCCTGTATGGAGGCCGTTTTGCAAATTTCGACTAGTGTACCCTTAAGGTTGCACTAGTCGATTTTTCTTCCATACAAACGTAGTCTGGCGATTACTCCACTGTTCGACGGTGTACGTTCAAAATAAAAAAAATATATCAATATGTCTCATAATTATCTTGTCCTTTAAGGAAACAAAAAAGTAAAAAGAAAAATTTTTGAAAGTGATGTGCGTCGAAAGTTCCATATTTCAACACTAATTTTAACGCATCTTTGGGCGGAAATAATTACCATAAGAAGAAGGAAAATTGCAAAACGGTCACCATACTGGAATAGATTAGTAGTTCAACAATGCAAATAATTTTATTTTGAAAATATACATTTATCTATCATCCATATAATCATCATCCATTTCGCTACAAATTTACAAAAGTGCTAATTCGTACGCAAACTAGCTTCTTACTGCACATCACAGCATCTATCTCTTTCTCACGTGTTGTCGGATAAGATAGCATGCATTTTAACACCGCGCATTAAATAGTTCGTGCCGTCGACTAGGGCAAGCTTAAGTGACATTCATACATACACTAAGTTTATGTCTTACTATGCAAGTTAAATATTATGTGAAAAAAGGTCTTACGCTATAATCTTAGTTGCTACAAATTATTGGCACAATTTAAATCTTTGTGTTCGTGACTACCGCCGGGCCCCTTATTATTAGAGTACCCACTACATTAACAAATGTATTATAGGCCATGGGTAACGATAGTTTATTTTTTTTCTTGTTATGTGCGTAGATACATTATAGATAGGTGAACTGTTGTTATTATTATTCCGACATCCATAAACTTATGTGCACGAGTGTACATCTAAACAGCTCAATACCATTGACAACATAATTTAGTCTGGTTATACGCAAAGATTTAGTATGGAAAAGTATTGAAAGCTAATTTCTCTTAAAATACAACACTAGGTATCTGAATTTTTGGGCGCTATAACTTATCTCGCGATTATACTCGCGAGCGAAAGTTATAATCGTTGATTTTTCGGTAAATACAAATGTTTCAGTAAATTTTTTTTTGAACGAAATAAATTACATTTTTGGGTGGTAATTATTTGTATACTTAGAATAGCTGTAGCACCTTTTTCGGCGCTCAAGGTGGTCCTGCTGAATGGAGCGTGACTACCGCAGGACCACCTTCAAATTCGATTTTCTGGAAGACTACTAAGGTACCAATTTTCTTGTTCAAGTACTAATTGGTACCAATTGAGTAGTAATTATTTACTAAATATGGAAGCGATTGGCGTCGGGGTTCGGCGGTAATCACGGACATTAAATCTTAATTTAATATTACTATTCTACATTTACATACTTACATATAGTATAAACTTTACTGTGGAATGTAGTGTCATGAATAGTCATTTAAAAGATTTTCTTTAGTTTCATGCTTCCCGGTGTTAGATTGAACTGAAGTTTTGCACACATGATTTTTTCTCGTAGCAATGCATTTTTTTTATGAAAGCTTATTTAAAATAAACTTAAATGACGGCTTGTTTTTATCATGTATCCGTTAGCAAATTTGTCCCTTTATTTCATGGGACTTACTATATAGATCTTTACCTACCTCTTCGGGTTCTAGAGGCGAGAAACATAAATAGTTCGCATTTAGTATTTTTAACCGACTTTCTAGAAATGAGGAGGTTCTATGTTCGACTTTGTTTGTTTTTTGGTTCAATAAAATCTAGTACTTATATATGTACGCGGAACCGTTGCTCTAATTCGATCGTTGCCTTATCAAGGTATCAGTGTAAGCAAGGAAAATCAAACAAAGCCAGATATGGTTGGCTTTGCTAGGAACTACTTCTCAACCAATACCTGTATATTAGAGAAACTAGGATGTTGGTGAACAATGCTATCGCTATACCGATTAGTGCCCTAAATAGATAGCTGTTCAGCGATCAAAGGGACAGCAAGTAAGTCTCAATTACTTATTTAGCTATTAGATTCTAATTTATAATAAAACCCTATTCTATTTTTAACGAATGTCCAAAAAAGGAATGTATAGTTTTTAGGGTTCATGTATATGTATATTTTTTAATTTATCTGGTTAGAGTTTTGTGACCATCTTACGGCCACAAATGTGCATTTGAGTTTATTATTACCAGTGATCGGAATTAGGTGAGCTAATATGCCTAAAGTTCAAAGAACAGAGACAAAAAAAAAGTGGAGACTTCCATACGTTTTTTTTTTCCGTTTTTTTTTTTTGTTCCGTATTTTGGGACATCGCTTGAGTCCATTTAAAATTAATGTTATTAATACAGTAAACTAAAAAATTGAATTCATTTTCCTTTTTAACAGACGTCAAAAAATATATTAGGGTTGATTTCTAATTACGTTTAGTTCCAATAATTGTACATAATGAATAAATGGTATGAAAAGCTATAATATTGTTTTTTCACCTTGTTAGTTATAATTTATTTAAGCTGGTATGTAAATTACATTAGCTCCCGCGCATACTTACATCGTTCTGTTTATCTTCAAACGAAGATAAGGAGATTAGCTTTATTTTATAAAGTTTAATTTTTAAACACAAACCGGAAATGAATTCGATAGTTGTTTTACTGTATTAATTTTAGTTGTACTTAAGTAATATCTCGAAACCCGGGCTATTAGTCCCGAAAAAATATTTTATTTATTTATTTATTTAAACTTTATGTACAATGATGATACATAGGCGGACTTAATGCAGCAAGGCATTCTCTACCAGTCAACCTTTGGGTTAAAAAAAAACACAACAGTGGTAGGGGTACAAAAAATAAATATATGTACACCGTGAAATTTAAGTGGTTGTTTTCCCGCAGCAGAACGACTTGCCTTAAGGAGTACTTTCGAAGCATAGAGTTAAAGTAAAAAAATAACGATGTTTTTGTTTTAAAATAATTAAAAAAAAAAAACATAAATTCGAAAAAGTGAGTAACAATAGTAACTTGTAGGTACTAGGTACTACGGTGAATAATACGGTGGTGACGCGAGTAGTACCTAGTACCTACAAGTTACTATTTTTACTCACTTTTTCGAGTTGATGTATATTAAATTTCACGGTGTATATATAAACAATAATTAAGGCGGATATTAATAAACTATCTAACTAATAAAATACATAAATAATTACTAAAACAATAGACTAATAAATATCATATTCTAAATAAAACAGAAGTTTAAATATAATAACTATGACGAAGACCGAGCTATGTAAGAGAGGACAAGTAATAGTTCCGTAACCTACGCTTAAACGAAAATTTACTCTCGGCTTTTTTTATGTCAAGGGGAAGGACGTTAGAGAGTTTTATAGTAGAGACAGTGTAAGAATTAGATAGAAACCCAGTGCGGTGAGAAGGAATATGGAGAAGTAAGTTTTTGGAAGCTCGAAGGTTAAGATCGTGAGAACTGCCCAACACTTTAAAATATTGTTTTAAATAATCAGGAGTACAAGGATCGTTCATGATGTTGAAGAGCATGCAGATCTTAGGGATCTCCTCTGACGGATAGGCAGCCATTTAAGCTGAGAACGGAAGGAAGAAATGTGATCATATTTACGAAGCCCGAAAATAAAGCGAATACAGTTGTTAAGAAGTCGATCGATATTTTGTTTAAGGCGTCTCTGTTCTTTTTGGAACTTTAGGTATTTTAGCTCACCTTATTCCGATCACTCATTATTACATATTATTTGTACAACTACATAATTTTAATCACCTCACTGGTTTACAATAAACTCAACAAACATGACGTCATTCTTAACATACTCGAACTTGTCGAGACTCGTATGTGGTATGAAGATGTACTGCCTCTTCATCTGCGTGACCGACTTGTCCAGGTTCTCAGTAGACTTGGTCTTCTCTTCCTCTCCATCGTCGTAGTCGTGGCGTTTGGAGGACGACTTACGTCGGAGTTGCAGGGACTTTACTATGTCCATTGCCTGAGGAAGAAGTAAAATGTTAGTGGTAAATCCTGGCGACCGCTACATGATATGTACGGAAAGAGATACGGCCGTGTCCCTTTTAAAAAAGTATCTACTAGAACTACCAACTCGAATTTATTTTATTTTATTTCTATACCTACTAATTTTATAAGCAGGAGCTCGTGGCTAAATAATAACAGCCGCGCGGGTCGATCATCAAGGTTAAGCAACGCTTGACGAGGTCGGTCCGTGGATGGGTGACCATTTCAACATACCGAGTTTCCTCCGTGCCTCGGAAAACACGTTAATCCGTTAGTCCCGGCTGTCATTTGAAGATCTTTGACAGTCGTTACAGGTAGTCAGAAGCTTGAGATCTGACACCAGTCTTGCCAAGGGGTACCGTGTTACCCAGTTACTGGGTTGTGGAGTTCAGATAGGCAGTCGCTCCATGTAAAACACTGGTACTTAGCTGAATCCGGTAAGACTGGAAACCGACCCCAATATAGTTGGGAAAAAGACTAGGCAGATGATGACTAATATTATAAAGGGGAAAGGTTTTTCTGTTTGTTTGTATGTACCGAATAGGCTCCGAAACTACTGGACCGATTTAAAAAAATATTTATCCAATAGAAAGCTACATTATCCCTGAGTGACAAAGGCTATTTTTTTATCCCGAAAAGGGGCCTGTGGGGTGGTCCACGGGAGCGAAGCCGCGGGGTACAGCTAGTTTGTTATAAAATTAAAAGGAATGTAAGTAATAACGCAAGGAGTCATTCAAATAGTTACACAAGAAGTGATTCCCTAAACTTAAAAGAACTGTTAAATAAATAATCATATTTAAAAGAACATTTATATACATAAACTACAGAACGCCACCTGCTACGATCCTTACAGACTTCCTTTGCTTCACTCACATTCATACATCTAGTCATACACGCACGCGTTTGAGTTCTGCGCACCTGGCCTTTCTAAAGAACATCACCAATAAAGTCTATGTATATCTTTCTAGGGCCTTTCCATTCACTTCTGCCTTGTGTCTTGTGTTGCTGTCCCTCGCGGCTTCGCTCCCGTTAACTGGCTACCTACCTACCCTAACCGACCTACCTACCTCTTTACCCTACCTACCTACCTATCTCTTTACACTACCTACCCTACCTACCAACCTACCTGGCCTACCTACCCTACCCTTTTTTCTTACATAAAGTAGCCTATGTCCTTTCACAGGATGCCATCTATCTCCTTGCCAAATTTCAATGAATTCCGTTCAGTGGTTTAGGCGTGAAAAGATAACGGACAGACAGACAGAGTTACTCTCGAATTTATAATATTAAGTATGGATAAAGTAAAGACATTGCCTAATTTAATGTCATCAAGAATGATTGGTATGATTAAATGAAACCTTGTATGCGATTACAAAATAATACTTTAGTAACCTACTGTAATCTTACAACACACATATTTCATCATGACCAATCGTTGTCACTCTGACAGTTCAGACGCATAGTCGCCCCATGCGAAATAAGATAGCCCATTCGCGTTAAGAAAATAGTGAGACATCGTTGTCAGGCGGCCTATCGACCAATCGGTTCGCAAGCTTTCTAATTCGTTGTAAGCCGATTGATCGAGAGGCCGGCTGACAACGATCAGTCACTAATTTTACCGACTTCAAAAAAAAGGAGGTAATCAATTTTACACGTATGTGTGTAATATTTTTGGAATTGTACAATATCCACATATGTTACGTGTTAGTGTGCCAAATTTCATAAATGTATGTTTGTCCACGCATTTCTCTGAAACTACTTATCGGATCGAAATCATTCTTTTTTATTGGATTATGTATCTCTCAACTTAGGGAACAGTGCAAGTTTCATCTAAATCGGTTTAGCAGTTATCAAGATATGAAACATACAACCGAACTTCTTAGCGACAAACAGCACGAATGTGTAAATTAAGGTTACACTAGTCGACGGCACGAACTATTTTGTGCGCGGGGTTAAAATGCATTTGATATCGACCGACAACACGTGCGGAAGAGATAGATGCTGTGATGAGCAGTAGGAAGCTAGTTCGCGTACGAATACACACTTTTGCAAATTTGTAGCGAAATGGATTTATTTAGGACGAAACGGAGCGCGCGAAATTTTACAAACAGACCTTTGGCAGTCTAGATATCATGAAAAAACGACTAAACGTATCTGTTCAAAATAAAATTATATGCATTGTTGAACTACTAATCTATCCCTGTATGGAGGCCGTTTTGAAATTTTCCCTCCTCTTATGGTATTTATTTGCGCCCAAAAATGCGTTAAAATTAGTGTCGAAATGTGGAACTTTCGACGCTCACAATTTTCAAATATTTTCTTTTTTGCTTCCATACAGGGCTAGATAATGATGAGACAAATTGATATCACTTTTTATTTTGAACGTACAGTGGAATAATCCCTAGACTACGTTTGTATGGAAGAATTTTCGACTAGTGTACCCTTAAGTTATTATATGGGTATTTTATTAATACTTTAGGTACCTTATTATAGAACTTGCTCAATTTTTAGTCGTAGGGTATTAAAACTAAAGATAAAGTAATAAAACTTTTTCACAAAAAATAAACCGAATTCTAAAACAAAGCAAAAATAACTTTCGTTTCGGAAATCGGTGTTAAAAACCGGCCAAGTGCGAGTCGGACCCGCGCACGAAGGGTTCCGTACCATTATCGCAAAAAACGGCAAAAAACACGTTTGTTGTATGGGAGTCCCACTTAAATATTGATTTTATTCTGTTTTTTGTATTTGTTGTTATTACGGCAACAGAAATACATCATCTGTGAAAATTTCAGCTGTCTAGCTCGTGATAGTTCATTAGATACAGCTTGGTGACAGTCGGACAGACAGACGGATCGCGGAGTCTTTTTTATACACCGATTTCCGAAACGAAAGTTATTTTTGCTTTTTTAAGTGTTATGCTTTAGTAGTTTTTTTTTATAGTTTTCAACCGCATCTGGTAAGACTGGAAGGCGGTCCCAACATAGTTGATAAACTTCTTAGCTAAGTAGATGAAGATCGTTGTCGTTACGCCGGCATACCTGACTCCTGTTATTAGGCTGGTCTTTCATTACGATGTTGATGTTGAGGTCGCAGGGCCACTCCAGCAGCGCATCATAAGGGCCGGCCACCAGACGAACCGTGGACGTTATGTGACGCCCCTTCCACTTGCCTATGCCGTTCAGGTTCAGCTCCGCCTGTAAGGAAATGCTCAATTAATTTCATCATCGTCATTTCTTATAAAGACTGCTGCGTCTTTTGGTGCTTACGTGATCGCCACTCCAGCAGTCTTATTGCGTGAATTCGGCAATGCAAATGGTAAAAAGTAGGTGTGAACAATCGACCAATCACATAGACGGCAATCTACATCGCGTCTCATCTCGCGTGTGATTAGTCGATTGTTCATACTCTTTGCCCTTTGACTTTTTCTAATTCATTACGCAATAAGGCTGCAAAAGTTTTCGGCCCCGTCGACCATCTGTTCTGCGAGCAATCTATACTATATATATTTATATATATCTATACTATATTATATATTATAAAGCTGAAGAATTTGTTTGTTTGTTTGAACGTAGCGCGTTCTCTCAGGAACTACTGGTTGGAATTGAAAAATGTTGAAAAAACGGGCAAAATTATTCTTTTTTGAGTGCTTCCGTTGCGTGCGCTGCGTAAACGGTTTAAGTTACGCAACAATTATGTATATAGGGTAGGTAGGGTAAATGGGTAGGTAGGTAGCCAGTTGACGGGAGCGAACCCGCGTGGGACAGCTAGTAATATTTAATATTATTATTATTATATATAATATTATAAAGCTGAAGAGATTGTTTGTTTGTTTGTTTGAATGCGCTAATCTCAGGCACTACTGGTTGGAATTGAAAAATTACGTAAAAATTACTTATTTTTAGGTTATTAACTTATGCTAGCCAAACTTGGAAACTTACATATCAATTTAAATCTAAAATCAGATCATGCTAAAGTGGTAGGGAGAAAAGTTTATTGAAAAAAATAAGTATTCAAAAAATAGCACATAGAATATAAGAAAAAGAACAAAGGTTACGGATGACCTATACCACTGTAAAAAACTAGAAAAAACAGAAAAAAAACTAAACTAAACTAAAAAAAAAAAAAAAAAAACTCTAATGGCACTGGGCTGGTCACTTACCCAGATTGACAAACAACCGTTGGACTTACAGGATAACATCATGGATAACATCCAGAAGAGAACCTCTTGGCATAAAGAAGAAAGGCAGACCAGCTGCCCGGTGGGCTGACGATCGAGATCTCTAGAGTCTTCACCTTCGAGTACGAGGGATTTTTACTAGCGTAGTCAAATTAATATTTTATTTATTTAAGATAGTTTAACATATTATTAGATAGTCAAGTGTTCATAAATGTTCTAGTTTTTGTAATTATTTTTTAGTAAGACTTATAGGGTATTTTTTACTTATTTATTTTATTTCGGCAGGTAGGTACTATTATTACATTTTAGAAAAAAAAATATGGAAACGCGTCAATCCCGTCGCAGTTGTCTGCGGGAGTCTAAAATGCAAGGCATGATGATGATAGGGTCAGCTACCCGCCGTCCCTTCCGTCGTGGTGTCCGGCAGCCTAATTGCGTAACTGAATTCGTTTTTGGGAAAGAATCGATTCTTTCCCAAAAACGAATTCAGTTACGCAATTAGGCTGCGGGTTGTAGCTGAATACCAGAATTTAACAAAGGCGCGAATAAAGGGGGTGGCAACGGGGGCAATTGCAATTGCTTCCCCCTGGGTCTTGCCTATGAAGGCAGTATACAGGTGTCCATAACTTTTTGCTTAACAATGATCGGCATGTCACTTTTCATAACTTCTTTCAGACTCCAAATTTTGTGCCAAGCATTTGAGATTCTCCTGTCTATTTCGTGTTGGGTTCTCTGTTTTTGAAAAGAAATTTGCTTACCGAAATATATAGATGTCGACATACTCTAGCGCTTCATTTATTAGATATACTGGATGTTTATTGGAGTTCGACATAATTTTGGTTTTACTGCTGTTAATTTTTAGGCCTACTTGTTGACTTGCGGCGTTTAGAGCGTTTATCATTGACAGCAGTTCGGTTGTATTTTCTGACGGCAAAACAATGTACAGTACCTACCTAAAGAATTAAAAAAAACGAAAAGGTAACTTTCATTTTGTAACTATTTGGCATAATAGAGTAACACACATCACAATGAAAACGTCCCTGATTCCCATTTCAATGAAGGTGATTTGAATGAATTTCTAAGTCTAAGTCCAATTTTTTTGAACTAGACCATTTGAATGTCACGTTTTGATTTAGATAAATTAAAAAGTAGTAACAAGAATTAAATTTAAACAATACAGAATTTCATTGTTGATATAAATAAAGCCGAACAGGATATGTACAAGTGCACATACCGAGATCGACTTGTTACAAAAATTCCTTTCTGCGCTGAATACGCTAAGTTGTACAAGTTTCCAACTTGACAGTATATTCGTATCCTATAATGAATTATTTCAACTTTTCTTACTTATATCCGCTTCGGTAACGAAACTATAGCGAGATCTAACTAGATGCCAACGCCATCTATCGAGCTGCAGTAACCAGTCAACGAATAGGGAACTTGTTTTCAGGATGCAGAATAATAGATTGTGAAAACAAGGGAGGGACAAAAATAATGTATTGAGGGTGAGAGCAAATGTTTGAATCCAAAGCGAAGGATTCTAGAGTAGAATCCTAAGCGTAGCGAGGGATTCAAAGTACATATGTCGCTCGAGGTTGAATAATTTTGGTACCGTGTGGTACCTCTGCTTTTTATCCCGCTCTATGAGAAAAATAAATAAGAGATGCTTTTAGTAGTGACGAATATTTATATAACCAAATTACAAATTTATATTAATACTAGCACTTTGCTCGCGTGATCCGTATTTTATCCTACAGATGACTTTTTAGTTCACCCCTTAAAGGTCTATCCACACATATCAGGATCGTGCCAGGGACTTGGACGGACCGTGCCCCGTCAGAGGCTCAAAAAATATCGGTGTGTACATTTTATATGATCTCGTTCACACACGCCCGTGCACGGGTCAGTAACGGCGCTTCAATGCCTAGACCCGGCTTTGTCACGTCCCGAGCACGGCCCTGATATGTGTGGATAGACCGTTAAAGGTTGAATTTCTAAAAATTCCTTCATAGTGCTCCCCTACATCATTAAAGAAGCCCTAGTACAGTAAAATTCTTCAAAAATCTTTAACACCCCCTAAATAGTCTTTTAGGAGTAGTTTTGATAAACCAATCATGAAAACATACTTAGGTTAGTATTTATGCCAATTTTCAAATACATAAGCCCAACAAACCACCTTTACACCTCCTTAGGGGTAGAATTTCTATATCTTCTAATAATATAATACTATAAATACACTACTATAAATCAATAAATACATGAATTCTTTTCATCAACCAAGAGTATAAATCTATCAAGTGTCCCAACTTACAAACTGTAGAAATTTTATAAAAACTTTCATCCCCCTTTTTACTAACTTAATAAAGTTTTTGAATTTGAATTTGAATTTACTCCCTTATGGGTAACCAACAATTACAGATGTTTTACCTTCCAAACCGAATAAATTTCATACTATCTTATCTTATCTTTATGAGGGGTCGAGAAATAACTCGGACACTTCGACCCATTGGGATCTTTTGTGGTCCCCAAATTTCATACTAACTTTCAACCATTTTTTTACCCCTTTAAAGTGTGGAATTTCCAAAAATCCTTTCTTAGTGCGCACTTATGTCACTCCCTGCCAAATTTCATCTTTATACGTATCTCGTGATGAGTAAGTGAGTGACCTTTCGCTTTTATTTATGTAGATACGTTTTCGCAATTTTGGAAGTTTCAGTTTTTAATTTTTCCATGTGTTAATTTTCATAGGCTTTTAGAAAATTATCTCGGTAATTTTTTTGTTTATAACAGTTTCTGCGTTACGCGCGTCGGCAGGCGCCAGACAAGCTTTTTTATTACCGACCACGGCCTAATTGCGTAAGTGAATTCTGCAAAGCAAACAAGTCGATTCCTTCCCAAAAACGACATTACGTATTAATATGCAATATGTAAAGTCGTTTTTGGGAAGGAATAGACTTGTTTCCTTTACAGAATTCACTTACGCAATTAGGCTGCAGGACTTAATCGAAGCGAATTGCGTTCAATCTTTTAAATTAAATAGTATAAATTGAATGTCTTCATCGAAATCATCATCCGAATCCGAAGTAAACATTATGTACGTCTACACGTTGCAAAGGTTCGATGTATACTGTTTCGAAATAGCGCCAGAGCGCGCCACGACATGCCAGCTTAGGGCCGATTTCAACAATGAAACTAATCACGATTAGTTCAACTAAACTCTGTTTATGCAAAAACAGCGTTCTGATTAGTAGCTTTCAGTCAGATTTACAACGGTTAACGGCAGTGTTACAGAGGCTGCTAGATGAAAAGAAAAGTGCGAGTTTTTAAGAAAAGACGGGTTAAAAAAATCATCAGATAAAATAATAGCAATTGAGAAAACCCCAATACCCACAGATATAGGCAAACTTAAATCGTTTTTAGGATAAGTTAATTAATACCGTAATTTCGTACCTACCTAAGGCGTCAGAAATCTCGAGTTCGCTGAGAAACTACCAATCAGAACGCTGTATTTGCATAAACAGAGTTTAGTTGAACTAATCGTGATTAGTTTCATTGTTGAAATCGGCCCTAAGCTGGCATGTCGTGGCGCGCTCTGGCGCTATTTCGAAACAGTATACATCGAACCTTTGCAACGTGTAGACGTACATAATGTTTACTTCGGATTCGGATGATGATTTCGATGAAGACATTCAATTTATACTATTTAATTTAAAAGATTGAACGCAATTCGCTTCGATTAAGTCCTGCAGCCTAATTGCGTAAGTGAATTCTGTAAAGGAAACAAGTCTATTCCTTCCCAAAAACGACTTTACATATTGCATATTAATACGTTATGTCGTTTTTGGGAAGGAATCGACTTGTTTGCTTTGCAGAATTCACTTACGCAATTAGGCCGTGGTCGGTAATAAAAAAGCTTGTCTGGCGCCTGCCGACGCGCGTAACGCAGAAACTGTTATAAACAAAAAAATTACCGAGATAATTTTCTAAAAGCCTATGAAAATTAACACATGGAAAATTTAAAAACTGAAACTTCCAAAATTGCGAAAACGTATCTACATAAATAAAAGCGAAAGGTCACTCACTTACTCATCACGAGATACGTATAAAGATGAAATTTGGCAGGGAGTGACATAAGTGCGCACTAAGAAAGGATTTTTGGAAATTCCACACTTTAAAGGGGTAAAAAAGGGTTGAAAGTTAGTATGAAATTTGGGGACCACAAAAGATCCCAATGGGTCGAAGTGTCCGAGTTATTTCTCGACCCCTCATAAAGATAAGATAAGATAGTATGAAATTTATTCGGTGACGGACGTAAAGAATTTCACCATCCCACGTCTTCCCGTGGGTGTCGTAAGAGGCGACTAAGGGACACACCAGAGAATAGGCAGCAGCGTTCTCTGGGCACTTTAACAATGAACTGCGATCGCCAACCCGCCTGTCAAGCGTGGCGATTATGGCTAACCCCCCCAAACTAAAATGAATAGCACACAAATAAAACGGCCCCGAGTGCCCGGCAGCCCGTCTACCCTCGGCTACGGTAGCGGTCGAGGCGATGGCGTGGCAAGGGGTGCGAAGAATCCCTGGAGTGGACCCGGCTACCCCAATAAACACCGATGACTGGACCTGGTGACATATAACACGCGAACACTCCGGACCGACGAGAAGATAGCCGAACTCGAGGAAGAATTGAGCAGGTTGCGATGGAGTATTATAGGGTTATCTGAAGTCCGAAGAGAGGGAGAGATAATCCTCAAATCCGGTAACCTGCTCTATTTCCGAGAGGGTGACCGACAGTCCCATGGTGGTGTCGGGTTTATCGTCCACAAGTCCCTTGTGAACAACGTGGTAAAGATCGAGAGTGTGTCAACCAGGGTGGCGTACCTTATACTCAGAATATCCCAAAGATATTCGCTGAAGGTCATACAGGTCTACGCCCCGACCTCAGCACACCCCGACGACGAGTATGACGACGAGTTTGTATGAGGATATCTTTAGAGCCATGCATGGTTTCAAAACTCATTTTACCGTTGTCATGGAGGACTTCAATGCGAAACTGGGCAAACGAGACGTGGATGAGCTGCAAGTGGGGTAATTTGGAGTTGGACGTCGGAAACACCGGGGTCACCTACTGGCCAGTTTTATGGAGAAGGAGGGCCTCTACATGATGAACTCCTTCTTCAGAAAGCGTGAGCACAGGAAGAGGACCTGGCAAAGCCCCGATGGTGCAACTAAAAACAAGATCGACTTCATCATGTCAACCAAGAAGCAAATGTTCAATGATGTCTCTGTGACCATTTCGGTAAAAACCGGGAGCGATCACCGCATGGTAAGAGGTACATTGAATATTAATGTTAAGGTTGAAAGGTCGCGACTGATGAAGTCCACGCTCCGTCCAGCACAGATCCAGGCCCAAAACCTCGAGAACTTTCAGCTCGAACTCCAGAATCGTTTCGAGTGCCTAGGGAGCTCCGTGGACGATTACAGCGATGGGTTCGTGGAAGCTGTCCATACGGTCGAGTCTAAGTTTTTCAAGCCCCGCCGTACAGATAGGAACAAAAAGCTCTCTGATCCTACTCTCAAGCTCAGAGGAGAGGCGTGAGATGATCCTGCAGTCTTCAGACGATGCGTTGAAATACCGGCAGCTAAATAGACGGATCTCAAAGTCTTTGAAAAGCGACCTCCGCTGCTTTAATATTGAGCGTATTAAAGACGCGATTGAGCGGAATAAGGGATCCAAGGTCTATGCAAGAGATCTGTCTATTGGGCAGAGCCAGCTCACGAAACTGAAGACCGATGATGACAGGATCGTTTCCGCCAAACCGGAGCTTCTGAGGGAGATCGAGAGATTCTATGGGCAGTTGTACACGTCAACCAGTAAACCCGTCGCGAATCTACCGAATGACCCTAGAGCTAGATTGACCCGACACTATACCGAAGACATTCGCGACGTCAGCCTGTATGAGATTAGGATGGCTCTGAAACAGCTTAAGAACAACAAGGCACCGGGTGACGACGGAATTACGGCAGAAGCCCTGAAGGCGGGTGGCCCATCACACTTCTTAGCCATGTCTACGAGCTGTTTTCAAGAGTCATCATGAATCGTCTCGCGCGCAGGTTTGACAATTTCCAGCCTCCCGAACAAGCTGGATTTCGTATAGGCTTCAGCACCGTAGACCACATACATATGCTGCGGCTGGTTATACAGAAGACTGAAGAGTACAACCTGCCTCTCTGTTTAGCGTTTGCGGACTACGAGGAAGCCTTCAATTCGATCGAGACTTGGGCTGTACTACAGTCTCTACAACGGTGCCAAATTGACTACCGGTACATCGAAGTTGTGTGTTTGTACAAAAACGCCACCATGTCAGTTGGACTTCAGGATCAGACCTCGGAACCAGTCCTTCTGCAGCGAGGTGTGAGACAGGGAAACGTCATATCTCCGAAGCTGTTTACCGCTTCACTGGAGGATGTCTTCAAGGTTCTGGACTGGAGAGGGCAAAGCATCAACGTCAATGGCGAGTACATCACTCACCTTCGGTTTGCCGACGATATAGTGGTTATGGCTGAGACCATGGAGGACCTCAGTACAATGCTCGATGACCTCAGTAGAGCTGCCGAAAGAGTGGGTCTTAGAATGAACATGGACAAAACCAAGGTGATGTTGAATGCCCATGTTACACCCACGCCTATCAAGGTCGGACACTCTACACTCGAAGTTGTGGACGACTATGTCTACCTGGGACAAACGATCCAGTTGGGTAGGGCCAACTTCGAGAAAGAGGTCAACCGTCGAATCCGACTCGGCTGGGCAGCGTTCGGGAAGTTGCGCGGTATCTTCTCGTCCATCTTACCACAGTGTCTCAAGACGAAAGTCTATGACAAGTGTGTGTTGCCAGTTATGACATATGGCTCTGAGACTTGGTCACTTACAATGGGCCTCATCAGAAAGCTTAAAGTCACCCAAAGGGCAATGGAGAGGGCTATGCTCAGCGTTTCCTTGCGTGATCGAATCAGAAATTTAGAGATCCGCAAGAGAACCAGGGTTACCGACATAGCCAGAAGAATTGCCAAACTTAAGTCCCAAACAAATAAAAGGACTGCACTACCAACATAAATCCACCTTTAATTCCGAATACATACATACAAAACACACCATCATGCACAACACACCACACCACACGGGCAATCATATTTTCATATTTTTTATATTTTATTTATTTTTTATTCGGTTTAGTTTTTTATATATATTTTGTAATCGTACTTTTCATAGATTAATATTTCTTTTACTTAAAATGTTTAATTAGCACTGTACCTAGAATGTAAACCAACTGAGTTATGTAATTTGGAAGGGATCTGTCTCCTGAGATACAGGTTAACTACCTAGTTCAGGAAGCAGAGCTTTTATGTAACTGTGACACTTATTTGCAAATAAATGAATGAATTTAAATGAATGAATGAATAAGTGGCAGTGGGCAGGGCACATTGCTTGCAGAACGGATGGCTGATGGGGCAGAAAGGTTCTGGAGTGGCGACCGCGAACCGGAAGACGTTGCGTTGGAAGGCCTCCCACCAGGTGGACCGATGACCTGGTGAAGGTTGCGGGGTTCCACTGGGTGCGGGACGCACGAGACCGGTCAATGTGGCGACGCTTGGGGGAGGCCTATGTCCAGCAGTGGCCGTCTTTCGGCTGATATGACGATGATGATGATGATGATGAATCGCGATTAGTTTCATTGGTGAAATCGGCCCTTAGTGTGCACACTCACCGCCACGCCAGTATGCGCCACGAAAAGCCACGACACGCCACGCCAAGTAAGTGTGGTTCCGCCTTAAACACTCACTCGGCCACAGCACTGTCTCGGCCGAGTGACATTTTACTGTCTCGCTACTTTACTCGGTAGGTGTAAACAAGGCAAGCCGAGCCCAACATAGTTTAGAAAAGGGTAGGCAGATTGATATCATAAGTCAATCTTGTACCTTTATTTTGTATATAGGTATACTTCATAGAAGATAGCTTGATCTCTGCGACATATGTCAAACTGACGTATACGTTATTGTTAGCCTGTCAAGCGCTTTCTACTGTATTGATACTGACAGCTGTCGCAGAAATCAAGCTATCTTTTATGAAGTATAGTGTAAGTAGAGAAGTTTAGTATAATTTCCTTTTGTTTAGTGTTTAAGTATGGACATATTTACACCTTAATTTTACAAATAAAATCCATTTGCTACAGTGTTAATCATACCTTCAGAGTGTATCCATACTTGCTAGTCCGGAACATCGGACTGCTGAGCACTGTGTCGTTCTCTTTGGCTTCTTTCATTCTCGCCAAGAAGTGGTCTATCCTCCATATGAAGTGGCCTGGAACAATTCATGAATCTTTAGCAAATGAGGATCGACAATCGTAAGTAGGTATATTAGATCTAGGTACCTCGTTCACTCATATTCCAAGTCTTTTTAAAGAAAACTTTCTCCACTCCACTCGAAACAATCGTGGTGACAACGGAAAAAAAAGCTGTTAAGTCAAGAACGTCAATCGATAACAAGCTTTCAATTTAAGGTTACATTAGTTGATAATTCTTCCATACAAACGTAGTCTGGCGATTACTGCACTGTTTGACAATGTACGTTCAAAATAAAAATGACATCAATTTGTCTCATCAATTTTTATTCTGCAAAAACGAGCCATCAGAGCAATATATAATCTTCGCCGGCGCGATTCTCTAAGGGAACTGTTTAAGGACTTTAACATCATGACGGTTCCTTGTCAATATATTTATGAAAACATCATGTACGTGAGAAAGAATTTACATCTTTTTAGTAAAAACGGCGACAGACATAATTACGTTACTAGAAATAGGGACCAATTAGTTCAACCAGGTTTCAGACTGGCAAAAGTAGCCTCATCTTTCATGGGGTACTGTACAAAATGTTACAATAAAATTCCTCCCCACATTCTTGAACTGAATGAGACGAAATTTAAAACATGTATAAAACCCACACTATGCAGGCTGATATATTATAAGTTGGGGGATTACATCACTGATAAAAATGCTTGGCTAAATGCTAGTCCTGCTCCACATCCACTAGGGCGCAAAAACAAGTGATATGCAGAACATTATTGTTTTGAAGTATTGTTGGACCTACTGAAGACTGAATGAATAAATTTGTATTGTATAAACTCAATTTCCTTAGTATTATATAACTGCACAGCACGTGTGTGAGTACTATGTACCCAACTGTAAATCTACCATTTACTGTACCTGTGTGTCGTTCGTTGACTTGTGTGTGCCCTGGCAGTTGAGTGTGTCATGCTCTCTCAAAAGTCTCTCTGATGGTGGCGCGTGTGTTGGATCATCCGGTTCCCTTCATGATGGTTGAGCTGGGTGGTGCCAATTCATGCGTCATGTTCGTGAACGGATGCCGTCAGTTGGGATTGGTCATAACTTAACTGCTTCGGATGTTAATGTTTTTCTAGCGTCTATTATATAACTGCACAGTACATGTGTGAGTACTTTTGTTACTTTATGCCTGCACGTAGTATAGTGTGTAGTGCTATTCTGGGTGCATTGTCCTCACATAATAGCAGAATTTATTAATGTATGTACTTATGTTACTAAATATTGTAAAAAAACCATTTCTTTTAAAAGAGTAAGTATGGAGTTTCTTGTGCATTCTTCTCCATAACAAGCTACTTTCCGAATGCACGGTAGAATCAACTTTTATAACTTGTAAATTTTAATGTACCTAACGTTCAAAAGTGCCGCTTGGTGGCCTACTTGAAATAAAATATCTTTTTCATTATCTAGCCCTGTATGGAAACAAAAAGTAAAAATAAAAAATATTTTTCGTTTTTTTTTTTTAAAGTTATGAGCGTCGCACGTTTCATATTTCAACACTAATTTTAACGCATCCTTGGGCGGAAATAAATACCATAAAAAGAAGGAAAATTGCAAAACGGCCTCCATACAGGGATAGATTAGTAATTCAACAATGCAAATAATTTTTAAAACACACCCTACACCTACCCTACACCTACCCTACACCTACCCTACACCTACCCTACACCTACCCTACACCTACCCTACACCTACCCTACACCTACCCTACACCTACCCTACACCTACCCTACACCTACCCTACACCTACCCTACACCTACCCTACACCTACCCTACACCTACCCTACACCTACCCTACACCTACCCTACACCTACCCTACACCTACCCTACACCTACCCTACACCTACCCTACACCTACCCTACACCTACCCTACACCTACCCTACACCTACCCTACACCTACCCTACACCTACCCTACACCTACCCTACACCTACCCTACACCTACCCTACACCTACCCTACACCTACCCTACACCTACCCTACACCTACCCTACACCTACCCTACACCTACCCTACACCTACCCTACACCTACCCTACACCTACCCTACACCTACCCTACACCTACCCTACACCTACCCTACACCTACCCTACACCTACCCTACACCTACCCTACACCTACCCTACACCTATATTCGACTAGCTGTTCCCCGCGGCTTCGCTCCCGTGAACCACCCCACAGGACCCGTTTTCGGGATTAAAATAGCCTATGTCACTCAGGAATAATGTAGCTTTCTATTGGTGATATAATTTTTTAAATCGGTCCAGTAGTTTCGGAGCCTATTCGGTACAAACAAACAAACAAAAAAAATCCTCTTTATAATATTAGTATAGATGTACAAAAATGACTTTTCTACAGATTTATTATAAGTATAGACTAGCTGTGCCCGCGGCTTCGCTCCCGTCAACAGCCTACCCTACCCTACTTACCTTCCTACCTACCCTACTTACCGTCCTGCATACCCTACCAATTTTTCTGCAGATTTATTATATGTATTGATGATGATTGATGATGATCCTTCTTTTGGAACCTCTACCCTTTTAAATAGAAGAAAAATATTATTGTCTCTCTAATTCTTCAGTTTCACTCTATCATGTCGATTGTCCATCATCATTCTTCCGAAAGACATCAATTGCTGAGAACAGGGTTCCCCAAGAAAGCATCTAAAAGATACCCGTAATCTTCACCAGGTCATCGGTGTACCATTCGGAGGCCTACCTTTCATTCATCATAGCACATGTTTACTCACCATCATCCGTGCCCATCTCGCTCCTGTCGAAGGTGACCCTGGCCTGGAAGTCAGCCAGCTCGTTCCGCAGCTTGTGGTAGGACTTGGTGAGTGCCCTCAAGTCTCGTAGTACCGCATCCACTTTAGTAGAGTGTTCTGATAGTTCTGCTCTGGAGTCTGCTGTGGCTACTTCTAGAACTGCTACGCGGTCTATCGTCTAAAATAGATCAGGATTACTTACTACTTATCATAAGTTCAGTTAAGTTGTATCAAGCGCAAGTTCAATCTTGCATGGAGTACTGTTCTCATATCTGGGACGGATCTGCCAAATATCAGCTGGATGCACTAGAGTCGATCGAAAAACGTGCCAAGAGGCTCATAGGCAATGAAGCACTGGTTGAGACAAAGCTCCAGAGCCTTGAACATCGTCGCCGAGTTGCCAGCTTGTCGGTCTTTTACCGGTTACATTTCGGGGAATGTGCGATGGAATTGCATCATCTAATTCCACCCGTTTCATCATCGGACTACAAGACGTACGGCGATGCGCCATCGGTACATGGTGCACTGCACCCATACGCACTAAACGTTTTGGAAATACTTTCATAATGCGTACAGCTAAGGAGTGGAATTCCATGCCGGAGTCTGTTTTTCCCGATAGCTACAATCTCGGGGTCTTTAAGTCAAGAGTGAATTGGTTACTTCTAGGCAAGCGTGCTACACCTTCGACCACATCATCGCTAACCATCAGGTGAGATAATGGTCAAGTGCAAGCCTATCTACGATAAAAAAAAGAAAGAAGGGAGTTCCAAAAACAAGTCTACAATATCATGCATCTGGTCTACTACTGAAAGAACTCCTGTACGATTTACACAGTCTGCAATAATCTTTACAGTCCTTACGCGCCAAAAGCGCCTCTTCTCGTGCTGCGTTGAGTATTAAATTATTACATGTTTGTGATTTCAGATTTTCATCACCAAGCAATAGGGAACTATCCGCAAAGCTGCGCTCAGATGGCGCCACAGGTTTCTGCGTAAACAAACTAGAGAAGGGCGTTTTCGGTTTTTTGCGCAAACGGTTATGTATGTGTTTTCATATCGATATCGAAAACGGTTTTCAGATATCGATATCAGCAGTACAGTTTGCAAAAGTTAAAATGTTATTTAGATGAGCAAACTAACAACGAACACGTTATACTTAGAAAGATAGGTAGCGCATATGGTTCCTAACGTTTGTGAAGTTTGCGTTTCGTTCGTAGTTCGTACGTTTTCGCATTGTTACGGTTTTAAGTTTTGAATTATTCGTTCTCACACGCTAGTAAGGTTTTTATTAGATACAGCTTTTGTAATATCGGTTATTTTGATATCGATATAGATATGATATGATATCTAACACATATCCGATATAAGTTACGTTTAGATATATCGGACACATCCCTAAAAAAAAATCAAACTGTCAAAGACCCGCGAAAAAAATTCGCAGTTCATATAAACAAAATATAAAACAAATAGTGAAAGAAAAATGAAGCTAACTAACTTCCCCATTATTATTATTTGGTTTTTGAACACAAGTTATCTTAAAAACAGTAAAAACAGAGTTCGGTAAAAACAAACAGTAGTAGACGCCATGTTGTTATGTTTTTGTTTACTCAGAGCCGTCAAGCGCCATTTGGCGGGAGCAATTGGCAGTAATGTTCCCTATTGTCAAATGGACGTTTCTGATGGGGTCATACTCATAGGCAAATGCTAAGAAGAATGAAACAAATCGTTATCTACTCACCGGTCTCTCACCAGTCGTGGCCTGCAGCTGCACCCTCAAGGCCGACAGGTTGGCGAGCTGCTCCGAGGACCTGCGCGCTTCCATGAGCTCGGCCTCCAGAGTCGCACGGTTCTCCGCGTTTCTCTCACGTTCTTCTTCCACTGTCTGTTTTATGTAGCTTATTACGTCCTCTGGAAAGCGTTAATCTCTTTATTTAATTAATCACGACCCATTTTGGGAAAAGACTGTTACTGTTCGTTGTAATAATTTGTACCCCTTTTTCTGTTATAATTTTTTATCATCATCTTACCTAACCTTTTCCCAATTATATTGGGGTCGGCTTCCAGTCTAACCGGATTTAGCTAAGTACCAGTGTTTTACATGGAGCGACTGCTTATCTGTCCTCCCCAACCCAGTAACTGGGTAACACGATACCTCTTGGCTAGACTAGTGTCAGATCTCAGGCTTCTGACTACCCGTAACGACTGTCAAAGATCTTCAAATGACAGCCGGGAACGTGATTTCTGAGGCACGGAAGAACCTCGCTATGTAAAGATGGTCACCCATCCATGGACCGACCTCGGCAAGCGTTGCTTAACCTTGAAGATTGACCCGTGCGGCTGTTATTATTTAGCCACGAGCTGTCACATGTTTTCGAATTTTTGGTTCTAGGACATGCTGGTTTACTCACGATGTTTTCCTTCACCGTTTTGAGAGCAGTGGTGATGAAATAATTTACACAAAGTAAATCGCCTGCCAGTAAACCCACGACCTACAACTTGTATGTCGCGGCCGTTACCACTGGACCACCACTGCTCTCACTTTTTTGTTATTAAACGGTGAGCGAAATCTTGGTTCTCGATTAATCACCATATTAATCTATACTTCTATTATTTTTGCCTTTAGTGTGATAGTGGCCTACTGTTGAGCGAAGGCCATCCTCTCCTCTTTCCACACGTAAGTCTGTCCTCTGCATTTGGAGTCCAGTACTATAGGTAGGACTTAAGGAGATATATACGCCCCAATGTTAACGCAGTACTGGCCGTGCGCCTGCTCGATGCCAAAATATCAATATTGAACCTCCTTTTGAACAGTTTTGTTTGCAAAATATTATTTGATTTACATATGCTATGTTAGTTATGAAGAAATTCTAGCCATCAATTTTTCTGTGTAAAAATATTTTTAAACATCCAAGTCGTTTTGGAGGAGTATCCAAAAGTAGCGAAAAAATAGCGTGTTGTTAATTATTTTTTAAAGCAAACTATTTGTTATACGAAAAAACCATGTGTTAAAAGTAATATACATGAAACAATATTTTTTTTTTTTTTCAAATCTTTTAACCTAGCCGTCACTAAGGAGTATGCTTTAGAAAGTTACCGTTTTACGGCACTAAAGCGGATGTAGGCCCTTAAGTTCGTTTCTTCGTATTCGTCTAAGTCAACCGCAAAGCGGCCTAGCATCCAAAAAACTCATCGCGATAAATCAACACGGGTACCAAATGCAATCGTAAGTTAATTTATTTTCCCACGTGATGGCAAAATTTCTTCACAATTGCTAAACTTGCAACAGTCTACATAAAAGGCAACAAAGACAGGCTCAATTATAATATGGCATGTCCTAGAACCAAAAGTGCCAAGATATTTGACATTCACCAACCTGCACTGGGCCACGTGGTGCAATAAGGCCCATTCCCTCTCACAGAGAAGAGGCCTGTGTCAAGCAGTGGGATCATTAAAAGGCTGTAGACGATATTCCTTTCTTACCTAACTTATCGACCGCCCGGATCCTGTTGTCATGCTGCGTCAGAGCCTGTTCCAGCAGTTCCCTCTCATGCTGTTCGTGCACCAGGCTGCTGACCGCGCTCTCCAGGCGCATCACTGTCGTTAACTGCTGGCTTTGAAGTTCCTGGGGACGAACGGAAAAAATAATTTGATGCTTTATAGATGGTAGAGAGTCATAACACTTTTTTAATCAATAAAACATTACTTTTAAGGGTTGGTTAAGTCAGAACTGTGATCTGAAATTTTAGATCTGAAAAAATTTAAACTTTAACTGTGTTTTTGTCAAGATGGCCTGTGCTCAGGTGTGGATGATGATATGATGAGGCAGCGGTGTGGTGCGTTCTGTGAGGACTAGTCTGGAGTAGAGAAAGTTTCAAGGTTGATTAGCCTACCTGTAAAGCCAGCTGTACATTGGCCAGGTCGTGCTTGAACTGCGCGGCCCAGTTAGCAGACCGCTCCGCCTCGTCGTCCACGGCCGCCCTGAGAGACACCAGGGTAGACAAGAAGTGCTGGCTGCGCTCCTCTACCAGCACCAGCTTGGAGCGGATGGTCTCTATCTCCGTGGTCTGAACGTCACGTCGACCGGTTTCTTCTGTGAGGCTTAATCTGTATGGTGGAAATTTTAAGGTTGGTACGAGAAATATGACAATTTTTTATTTATGGCTAAAAACTGTTGGCAAGTTTATCATAAACTCTCTAGCGTTTTCCCGCGGTGTCGCTCCCATGGCGTATCCAACTCTGTATTATTATCCCTATCCCTATTTTAGGATTCAAAGTATACCTTGACAGTGAAAATCATGATTTTTATTAGTGAAATAATTTTTTTAACCGGATTATTGGATCAATTCCAGAGAATACAAATGAAAAAACAAACAATTTTACCTTTTCTTTATTAAAAACATATTTTAAAAGTTAAAATAATTCTGAACTTTTAAAAGTAGGTATAACCACCTATTATTATTTTTTTGCGTGTAGAAATGTTCTTGCATACTGCGCATACCACGGGGAGATAGCGCAGTTATGTAGGACTCGAACCCTCTAAAACTCCACGGTGTCCTCCTGTGCCACTTATGGCGGGAACACGGGCACTCACCACGATACCCGCCGCGGCTGTCAGTCACCGGACCCTCCTCTGGGAAGTACTTACCCCACATCACCGGCGCACCAGAACAGACGCGCCGTGACCACCCCAGGTACCAAACCAGTACATGGGCGCCAGATGACCCCGTGTATGGCACCCTTGGTATCGATGTTCCACCTAACTTACGAAAGCTATATCACCGTCTTCTGGCTTTAGTGCACAGGACAAAAATGCCTGATGCCAACAGCCTAAGTAGAACTGCACTAGATTATTGAACGCCTTTCAATGTTCTCCAACAGGGTGGTGTACTGCTGTCATGTTGTCTAAATAGTCCACTAAAGAAGACACAAGCACAATGGTAAGATAAGCACTGATATCAATATTCCTTACTTGATAGAAGCGACCTCCTTCTCCAGATAGGACACGCAGTCGTCCAGAGGCACTCGCTTGGGAGACCAGGTGTGATTGGAGACTGGTACGGGAGGCGGTGGTGGCGACGGCACGGGCAAGCTCACGTGGCTTGAAGATGTGCGGGTCTGGGGAGTGACCATACCCTCTTAGAGCAAGGTTATTTTCAGTGTGTGTAAGAGACAGATAGATGAAGGTATATGACTTTTATATACATCTGACCCTTTTTCACAGTCAAACCATTATACACACACTGGCAAAATTAGCGGCACAAGAAAGAATATCCCTAAAACTTTTTTTTTTTGCCGGTATAGTGTGGTTTTCATTTTATTCGAACTTTCACCATTTTGAAAGATTTTCGTTATCATCCGAGTTATTTCTTTTATTATTAACGTTTAGATCTTTTTCATACCTAGTTAAGGACGCCATTGTACTTAACTTACTTACGTAAGAAAAGCTAGACTGCTTTTCCTTACTTGAAAGCTGATTAGATTTAATTTTAAAAACTTGTATCTAGACAAATGTCTATCTGCCTAGCCTTTTTTTTCCAACTATATTGGGGTCGGCTTCCAGTCTTACCGGATTCAGCTGAGTACCAGTATTTTACATGGAGCGACTGCCTATCTGACCTCCACAACCCAGTAACTGGGTAACACGGTACCCCTTGGCAAGACTGGTGTCAGATCTCAAGCTTCTGACTACCCGTAACGACTGTCAAAGATCTTCAAATGACAGCCGGGACCAACGGCTTAACGTGCTTTCCGAGGCGCGGAGGAAACTCGGTATGTTGAAATGGTCACCCATCCACGGACCGACCTCGTCAAGCGTTGCTTAACCTTGATGATCGACCAGTGCAGCTGTTATTATTTAGCCACGAGCTCCTCGTATCTAGACAAATGTAAGTTTTTAAAATCAAATCGTATTTAAAAAAAATCGACGATTTGGTTTTGTTCCGCTAATTTTGACACGGCATGATACGGGGGCTGGAAGCAAGAGATGAGGAGGAAGTTCGTATTGTGCTACATAGCACGGAATCCCCGGTAGAAGTGTAAAGAGAGAAGAATTTGTCATATCGTGGTGTCAGAATGGCGTTAAGCGGGCAACTTATATTTCTATCTTCCCCATTCAAAGTAGGTAGTCAGATTTTATAGGATTTATATTTGTGTCGTAGTGCGAGTAAATAGTGACACATTAGTTAGTATGGAATGTGTTGTGGAAAAAATATGCCTGTCCTTTAAGTCTAAAGTGTATGACCACAAAACTAAAAAATAAGATCTTATTTTATTTTATTGGTAAATGATTGGAGTGGTTTACTTTTAAATTGGAGACTATATACTAGTTTCATTAGTATCATTATACCAAGAGAAAATGCTTCCGGGATCAAAAGTATTCTATTACCTAAGCCAAGACATGGACTACCCGTGTGCCAAGTTTCATACAAATCCGTTCAGTTTAACAAACAAAGAGACCAACAGAAAGACAAACAAACAAATAGTCAGACAGACAGAGTTAATTTCGTATTTATTCGAGTATGGAAGTAAGAGTGAATAAAATCCTACCTTCTCCATCTTAGGGCACTCCTTGACATGCGTCTCCTTGTGCTTCCTCTGGATCCAGGCGCCGCAGCGAAGCGGGCACTGCTCCAGAATGCTACCGCATATCTTCAGGTGACCCTGGTGATATATTTATTAGATATATAATATACTTTTCGTGGTCCTTCGAGCCGGATTAACAAACATGTTGATTGCTTAGGCCTCGTTCACGGAGACGCTGGGGTTTTTTTTCCTGATAAATCATGCGCTAATCCAAAGGCGGTGCTATACCAGGTGCGGATGGAGGCGCTCCTGTGGTCATAAACTAAAGGAAATTGTGTTTTGCGGAACGCTTTTGAGCCATAATTTAATGCGACGCCCCCGACACGTAAAGTATAATAGGTAATATTATTATACTAAAGTAAATGGTTAAAATTTTGTTATATTTTTAAAACACAGAGGAGCTCATCCGCCTCTGGTTAGGCGCCCCTCTGTTTTGGCGCCCGGGGCGGCCATTCTGTTCGCCCTATGAATGAACCGACCCATGTCATCGATATGCCCATTCATGTCTTGAAGTCGGCTCTGCGTATTCTATGTCATATTGTAGTCATTCATAATCTAACCTATGAATACTTGTTATATTCATCTGTTCCTGTTATGACAAATCAATTATCTTGAAGCATAAACATGGTTTCTACTGCTATAGGTTGTACACCCGGAACAATTGACAATTAACAATCAGGGTGCTTACCTCTGAGTGGTTTGTACGTACTATTTACATGGTAACGTAGACCATGCTGAATCATAGTCACATACAGAACGATTAACTACATACAAGGTCAATTAATAGTAGATTATGCACCAAGGGGATAAAGCAGTATCCTTCGTCACGTGCGGCATATTGAACCCTGAGTGAAGCGAGGGGTTCAAGCTGCCCAAGACGAAGACAGGCTTCATCCCAAAGGAGCATACTCTACTTTTCATACCTTCTACGAGACAATAAAAAGCTGTTGTATGTATTGATTTGAATATTGTGATTGATGCTTATTGTAGATCTAAGCATTGAATAAATACACCATAGCACGAGGTCTCAGCGCTAACAAAGAAAATTTGGTTCAAATAAATGTCACTAGATGACGCGATATGCATCTTTTTGTTATTGAATTGTGTGTCAAATTAACATTTTCTAGAATTTATCATAAAAATTGTATGTTCTTGTCTATTCAACTCTCCTAAGCTCAAAATTGTGGAATGTTGGGCTCTTAATTCACATTTCAAAGATGATTAGAATGGATTATTTAAAATTGATTCCAATAGATGGTGTGGTTTTAAATTTCTGAGGCATGCCACTTGATTTTTGAAATTTGTAACACATTTTGGTACAGTGAAATTGTAAAAACGTGGAAAAAAAACTTTAAAACAAATCGTCACTGTATTTAAAGAAAACAATATTCACGAACCGTGAAAACCCTTTTACTTGCAAGTCGCTGCTAACACCATCTATAGCCGTGGAACGGAACCGAACGCGATTAAAATACTTATAAAAATAATAAGACGAAAAACGCTAGTTACGTCGGCACGGTTTCTTTGGATGGGATGAGGCATCTGTATGAATATGAATCTAAACAGATTATGACATATGAGGTAGAGCAGTGGGGGCCCAGTGGTAACGGCCGCGACTTACAAGTTGTAAGTCGTGGGTTCGAACCCAGGAGGGCGCTTTACTTTTTGTAAATTATTTCATCACCACTGCTCTCAAAAAGGTGAAGGGAAACATCGTGAGGAAACCTGCATGTCCTAGAACTAAAAATTCGAAGACATGTGACATCCACCAACCCGCACTGGGCCCGCGTGGTGGATTACGGCCCATTCCCTCTCACAGAGAGTAGGCCTGTGTCCCAGCAGTGGGAACATTAATAGGCTGATGATATGATGATGATGATGAATATCCTCCCGCCACCCCCTCCAAAAAAGGGATGACACAATTTTCTATTTCGTTGTCCTATCAATATAGGTATGAAAGACCATTCCAAAAATATGTATGTGTCGCATCAAGGCTGGCCGATAGATGCAAACCATCGGGAAGTCAGGATGTATGCCCTTAGGTTAATACATCGTGTGTGGGCAGGTAGGTGGGTAAATCGTGAAAATGAAATCACACAAATTATTCGATACACTGAGTATATTCAAATAGACACAAGTTACAGATACAATCTTGCTTACTAATATTACGGATCGACACTGATTCTACCACGTCTTAGCTCTACGGCTGTCAGTACTCAACTGCCGTATTCCCCACCACGAGTGCTTATAAATGTCGTTATCACTACCCAGAATGGTTCACTGCTGACCTAATTAGTCATATTAAGCAGAAGGCTTTTTGGCATAAGTCTTATAAGAAGACTAGGTCGGACAGCGACTATATAAATTTTTCATACTTTCGTTCTGTTGTCAAATGTAAAATTAGAACCGCATACAGAGAATATCAGAATCGAATTGAACAACAATTTGTAAAAGAACCGAAGTCTTTTTGGGGTTTTATTGGGAGCAAGCGTTCAAAACGTAGCAAAGTGAAGCTAGCTAGGAATGGTGAGCCGTTGCCAGAGCATGAGTGCGCTCAGGCGTTCGCTGACTACTTCCATTCAGTTTATGGAGCGGTGGTGCCGCGGCTGGATGCGGCTGCCGCTGGGCAGGCGGCGCACGAGCGCGGCGCCCGCGCTCACGTGGGGCAGCTGTCTCTCGGCGAGGTGGGTGCCGCGCTCTTGCGCCTCAAGCCCAAGCGTTCGGTTGGGCCAGACGGGGTGCCACCCTTCATTGTTAAGGATTGTAGGAGTGTACTGGCCCGGCCGCTCGTACATCTATTCAATATCTTCTTGCGAGAATGCTCGTATCCGGACGGTTGGAAGTTGACCAGGGTTACTCCGGTACCGAAAGGTGCCCCAAGCTCAGACGTCAGTGGATACAGACCAGTAGCAATACTGTCAGCATTTGCTAAAGTCTTCGAGTCAGCGTTGTGTTCATCAATCTACTCGCAAGTAGCCTCGCAGCTCAACGACGCGCAGCATGGCTTCCGTGCGAGCCGCAGTACGAATTCCAACTTGATGTGTTTTTTAAACCAGGCCGCCACTATACTGGACTCAGGGGCAGGTGCCCAACTGGACGTCGCTTACTTTGACTTCAGGAAGGCATTCGATAGTGTGGATAATGATATTCTGCTGAGTAAATTTGCGAGGGCTGGTTTTACCCCTGCCCTTCTAAAGTTCTTTTCCAGCTACTTGGGCAACCGCAAGCAAATGGTGGAATACGCAGGATACACCTCGGACCCGTATTGCACCCTTACGGGGGTAAGCCAGGGGACGAATTTAGGACCCTTGGAATTCTTAATCATGGTCAATGATCTCCCGGAGGTCATTGAAGACGCTGGCTGTCTATTATTTGCTGACGATCTGAAGTTGTTCATGCGGATAACCAACGAGTCACAATGTGAAAAGCTTCAGCGTGACATTGATCGGGTGGTAGCGTGGAGTTTAGAAAACAAGTTGCACTTCAATGTGACAAAGTGTAATATGATGTCCTTCACGCGGGCCGTGGTACCCCGACATCACGAATATAATATGGGCGGTCACGTCATACTGCGGGTGAGGTCGGTGCGAGATCTAGGGGTCACTTTTTCTGAAGATCTGTCATTTCGAGCTCACATCGTGCAAGTGTGCAAAAAGGCCTTCAAAAATCTTGGGTTTGTCATGCGTGAAACCCGTGAATTCACTAACATGGCAGCAGTGAAATCGCTTTATAACGCGTTGGTACGAAGCAACTTGGAAACTAGTGCTATCATCTGGAATCCTTATGAAATGAAATATTCTCAGATGGTGGAAAAGATGCAGAATAAATTCACACGGTACTTATACATGAGGCAATTTGGCGTCTATCCGTTTTACCCGCTTATGTACCCAACTCTCTTTGTAATAGGGATGGTTGGGTACTATAAGTTGGAAGTGAGACGCAATCTTGCTCTGGTAAAATACGTCTTTATGGTTTTTCGGGGGATGCTAAACAATCCACAAATCTTGGAATCGTTGGGATTACTCGTTCCAAACAGTAGGCTAAGGTTGGGACCAAGGGAGAGTCTGTTCGAAACTCCGGTAGCCCGTACAAATCTATTAAAGTTTGCACCAGTGTGTCGGGCTGTTGCGATTCTTAATAGCATTTCTCAGCGTTTGGACATTTTTTCCTGCTCTTTGGCGGAATTCCAGAGGGTGACAATTACTGTATTGTCCTCTAGTTAACTTGTGCGGACGCCCAGAGCCGTTACTTGGGACTGGTCAATCATGGACGCGAAAAGGTGTGTGATCAGTTTTACGGGGCGCCTCTGAGTGTCGCATTGTATGACTACTTTTGTTACCTTGGGTTCTACCTGTAAAAATAATTGTATGTGTAAATGAATAAATAAATAAATAAATAAATAAAAGCGCGCCAATGCGTAGTTGCTCTTGATTGCCGCTAGGGGCGTGCTTGTGATTTGTTTTGACGTCCGTACTATTGACTAAACCCGACATATATAATATCGTAACAGTTTTATGTTACTATTAGGCGGGGACAAACAAAAACCTACCAAAACTTCGTTTGTCACCACCTCATAATATTTAATATGTAAATTATACCTAGTACTTGTTTTTCACTTGTCAGTTAATTATTTTTTATCAGTCGGGTTTTTTGTTTTTATATTAATTTGTTTTATTCCACCTGCGTTTAGAATCTTTTTAGCATCAAAGGCCAATCGATTGAGCCCTTGTTTACATAAAATCAAGACATCGTAACACGGCCGCGCCTGTTTTTTCATCATTGACAGTTTAATCATCTTTGAATAGTTAGGTGTGCGATAACACATACCTTGCCGAGATCTTATCTCTTGAATGCAATCGGAACTACCAAAATACACAAACGTTCGGTGTTTGCTGCTGAAGCTGAAGACAGATCTCAGAGTTCAAAAAAAAAGGGCATTATCATCAAAATTCTTTATATCGCCTGTACTTGCCATGGGTAAGGGAGTGATCTACCACAATTATTAAAACGTAATTCTTTCACAGTTAAAGACTTCTGTCTCATGCCCTTTAAATAAATGATCGCTGGCTAAAGTAGCCTCATCTGCCATGGGGTACTGTATAAAATGTTACAATAAATTACCTCCCCACATTCTAGAACTGAATGAGACGAAATTCAAAACCTGTATAAAACGCATACTATGCAGGCAGGCATATTATAAGTTGGGGGATTACATCGCTGATGACGATGGCGCGAGGTGACGGGTGTCATTTGTGACCCCAAAATGCCGGTCAAGCTGAAGGGACAGGTCTATAAGAGCATCATAAGGCCTGTCCTTACGTACGGCAGTGAGGCGTGGCCGGTGCTGGAGCGACACCGACAGGTGTTGCATGTCACGGAGATGAACATGCTGCGGTGGATGTGTGGCGTCACGCGGAAAGACCGTGTACGGAATACATACATCCGCGGCAGCCTTCATGTCCGTGACATTGCTGACAAGCTGCAGGAAAGTCGCCTCCGCTGGTACGGCCACGTCTTACGACGACCGGCAAGCTACGTGGGAAACAAATGCCTGGACATGACCCTACCTGGCACCAGGAGCAGAGGACGGCCAAAGAAACGCTGGCTTGATGTCGCGCAGGATGACATGCGCGCCAATGGGCTAGTTGCGAGGGATGCCGAAGACCGGGCAAAGTGGAGAAGGAAGTGTAGGAAAGCGGACCCTGGGTTCTCCCGCGCTGGGCGGGATGAGCAACCGGGATAAACGCTAGGTAGAAGAAGAAGAAGAAGAAATTACATCGCTGATGAAAATGCTTGGCTCAATGCTAGTCCTGCTCCACAACCACTAGGGCGCAAACACAAGTGTTGCAAGAACATTATTGCTTTGTAGTATTGCTGAAGACTGTATGAATATATTTGTATTTTATAAACTCGATTTCTTTTATTATTATATAACTGCACAGCACATTAAATGGTACATAGTACTCACTAATTTTGTGAGTACTATGTACCAACTTTTAATGTACCATTTACTGTACCTATATGTCGTTCGTTGACTTGTGTGTACCCTGGCAGTTGAGGGTGTTTCATGCTCTCCCAAATGTCTCCCTGGTGGTGGCACATGTGTTGGATAATTCGGTTCCCTTCATGATGGTTAAGCTGAGTGGTTCCAATCCATGCGTGTGCGACTTGTTTGTGAACGGGCTCCATCAGTTGGGATAGATCATAACTTAGCAGCTTCGGCCTGCTTTTAATTACTTCTTGTATTATTGTTTGTTTTCTCTAGTTGCTCTTACGTGCACGTCTTTTTTCATCATTCTAAAATATATGTATTTTTCAACAAAGATTTCGTAACCAAATACTTGTAATTAAAACTGATGGAAAGAGTGTCCGTGGAGTTTCTTGCACGTTCTTACCCATAGATACTACTGACGCTTGCGAATGTGCGACTAAAATAGATTCATCTTTTGTTTGACAATCCAAAAGTACCTTAAAATGGTTTAGTTGAATTCTAGTAATAGTATTTTGATTTGATTTGCTGATTAATTTCAGAGAAAGATCAATTTGGGAGAAAATGGTTTTAGTGGTAGTTGTGTTTGCTGTGTGCTTTATCCGCAGTTTTGCTTCCGTGGCCTATCCTGGAACACAGGAACCATGCATTTTTCCGAAACAGAAGCTATCCTGTGACACTCAGTGATAGTGCCAAGCTTTCTATCGTTGAAATAATTAAAAATAATAATTATATACCGTACTGCCAGGACAGTCTTGTTAGCCTTGGTGTACCTCTACACTCCTCAAACACCTACGTATATGTTGCCCCCTTGGCGCTACGTCACTCAAGCGCAAGCGACCCTTTAAGGGAGCCCATTAATTGAGTGTGCAAGTCACCCCCTGCCAATTTATACCCGTGTAGTTCAACAGTGGTCAATCCACTAAACCTCCCAAACCCATAGCCCAATATCTTTGTCTCCATATTTAACAATAGTCCTGCACTAACCGGGATTGTCCTTGGGTGCACTTACGTAGTGCATACAGGAATAATCATCAATAGGTATCACATAACATACCATGATACATATCTAACAAGGCCTCTTCCAGTTGGCTTCGGCCCCTGGCACGCCTTTCGACGGTCCGGGACTCCAGAGTCCCGAGATTGTTAAAAACATTTATAATTATTTTAATTTTCGTAATCGGATAAGTAAGACATCTAGAAATGAGGCAATTGCCTCCATCTAACAATCATTATTCCTCTTTATAGTGTTAGTTCCTTGCCCGAAGAATTGCAAAACTTAAGTGTGGGCAGGGCACATCACTTGCAGACAGGATTGTCGATGGGGCCAAAACGTTCTGGAGTGGCGACCGCGAACAGGAAAAAGCAGCGTTCAAAAGCCTCCTAGGTAGAGCGATGACCTAGTCAAGTCTGGGGGAATCCAGAGGATGCGAATCGTACACGAGCTATCGATGTGGCGACATATAGGGAATGCCAATGGACGCCTTTCAGCTGATTTGATGATAAAGATGATATAATGTTCGCTCAAATTTACCTGTAGCTGTCCCATTTCAAACATGTCATTGCAGAAGTAACAAGGACTGTCCTTGGCCTTGCTCATCATACCGTCCACGTTCTGACTGTACCGGTTCAAACTCATCTTGGTGTCTGTCTGTGTGCTGCTTTAGTAGAGAATATTGAAATGTGTCATGATTGCTCCATGTTTCTTCCTCTGAAACAAAGCATAGTAAAGATAAAACTAATATTATGCATTGTCATTCAGCGTGTCAATGTTGTCTGCAGTCCTCTGGGAATGTTTCCGGATGACAGTGGTGTGGAACAGTATTTCGACGCTTGAGTGTCCTGTACGTACGTATTTTATAATGAATTAATTTTTTCCAGGTGAATTTGAATCAGCGTGAAGAGTAAGAAAAAAATTGATACGATTTAATACCTAGCTTGCCTTAGAACTAACAGGACTAGTACCGTCTCTAGAACATTTTTATTTTTTGTCAAACATGGAATACACAGATTGATAATAATTTACTTTCAATGACTGTATTTCAGCACAGTTGCAAATACCTACCTACATGATAATATTTGCCGAACATGTGTACTCTATCATCGGTATGGAAATCACACTCACTTTAATATCATAAAGGCGAAAGTTTGTACATGTGTGTGTGTTTGTTAGGGTTCCGTACCCAAAGGGTAACAACGGGATTACTAAGACTCCACGATCCGTCTGTCTGTCTGTCCGTCCGCCTGTCTGTCTGTCACCAGGCTGTATTTCAAGAATCGTGATAGCTAGACAATTGATATTTTGACAGATGATGTATTTCTGTTGCCGCTATAACAACAAATACTACTCGTAAAAACAGAATTAAAAAAATTATTTAAGTGGGGCTCCCATACAACAAACGTGATCTTTTTACCGTTTTCTGCGATAATGGTACGGAACCCTTCGTTCGCGAGTCCGACTCGCACTTGGCCGGTTTTTGTACTTCTTCACACTCACTGGACGGATCTGGATGGAATTTGGCACAGAGATAGATTATAGTCAGGAATAGCACATAGGATACTTTTTATTCCGGGAGAATAGGGATAATTGGACTTTCATTTGGTCTCGTTGTGGATGGGGTCTGGCTAACATAGCCAGCCTAGCTTCGCCCAAAAGCACAGAAGATTTCACAGGCATCGTGGATGGACCTCCAGTTCCGAGGATTGCCTATCTGGGGGATGACCATAAGCTCTTAGACCGGTATCAATTTGATATCGAATAAGGGACAGATGTATTTGACTTGTATACATCTGTCACTTACTCGATCTCAAATTGATACCGCTCTAAGAGCTTATGGTCACCCCCCAGACCTCTACAATCCAGTAACCGGTTAAAAGGTGTCAGATTCTCTGGCTTCTTACTACTAAGTTATAGTGCTAATACACGTCCGGAGTTGGTACAGACTGAACATGGATTTGTGTGCGGTGTTAGTCCGCCCGTACCATATCCGAGCGTGAGTAAGCGAGAACGGATTTGAGGTCGGAGTTAGTCCGTCCGTACCAAATCCGGGCGTGTGTTAGCACTATAATGACAAACAAAAATCTACAAAAAGACAGCCGGAACCAACGGTTTATCGTGTTTTCCGAAACACGGAAGAGTCTCGGTATGACAAACCTAATTGGTCACCTATACAGGAACTGACTTCAATAAGTGTTGCTTAACCTTGAAGATCGACCCGTGTGGCTGTAATTACGAAGCCACAAGATCGTACTCGGAAATGGGTTTACTGCTTGTTTGCGAATGTCATATCCCCGATGACTAATTCCCCGAAGTTATCAGATCGAACGTACGAATTGCCGAAATTCCAAAGTATCGATTTGCCACAATTTCGAATAGCCATTAAATTAGGATTCTACTTTAGAATTCCACGCGACGCTCGGGATTCTACTCTAGAGTCCTTCGCTCCGCTCTGGATAAAAAAAAAACACTCTGGCCTTTAAAATAGTTGTTTGCTCCCTTTTTTTTTTTTTTTTTTTTTTTTTTTTTTTCGGGGTGGAAAATCCTCATTGGATGTCCTCCGCTCTGGGGAGGGCGGAGGGGTCTGTCAGACTCGTACTGACTAAAAACCACCCCGGTGTTCCATCTCACACCTACGCTGGGGGTCGCGGGAACAACGATACTTCCGCAACTCCCAGCTAGTGCCGGCCCGCCACTGCGGGCCTCGATCTCGGGTTGGGGGGGAGTGAGGTGTTTGCACCCCCCGCAACGTCTAAGAGGGGCGCGCGTGGAACACTACGCGCCACCACCTCGGGTCCAGATGTGTGGGGGGCGAGGGACGTCCCCGAGTCCGTCGCCCTAGGACCCATTTAGGGGGGCCGGAAGAGGGCGTTGTCTGCCCTCCGTCGACGCCCGGCGCGTCTGCTGCGGATCGGGTTAGCGGATGAAATCTCCCTCTCCCTCTCCGCAGCCTCCTTCTGCGAGACGACTGTTTCGCAGAAGGATACCACCGCGTCCCAGGACTCCTCGCTGCCGACCATAGACTCGACTACGGCCGGCAGCGGCGACAGTTCACTGCCCACTTCAGAGATGAGGGCACGGCGTGGCTCCTCCCAAGCGGCACACTCTGCCAGCGTATGCCGCGCCGTGTCCTCCCGGCAGTTGACGCAGTGGTGACACCGGGCGTCCGGCTCCCTGTTTATGCGACACAGGTACTTCCCGAAGCAACCATGCCCCGAGAGCACCTGCGTCACCCGAAACGACAGGGAGCCGTGCCTCCTCCCGAGCCAGCGCTCGAGCACTGGCCGGACCGCCTCGATGGTAACGAGGCCGGCGGTAGGGCGTGAAAGCCTGTCCCGCCATTCCGCCACCAGGACCTCGCGAAGCTGAGACTGACGCAACTCCATATGTCGCTGCATCAGCCCTTCGCCCCGCGCCCGCGCTTCCTCGCGCCACCGATACAGTGACGCGAGTACCTTCGCCTCAAGGTCCCAGGGCGGGGATCCGGCCAGTGCACAAGCCGCCTCGTAGGAGATCGTGCGATACCCCCTGATGACTCTGACGGCCATCGCTCTCTGCGGCTTTCGCAGAACAGCGATGCTGCCGGCCGTCAGGTCAGCCGCCCAGATCGGGGCCCCATACAGGGCCATCGATCGCACGATCCCCACGTAGAGCCGCCTACAGGCAGCGCTCGGGCCCCCCAGATTGGGAAGCAACGTTGACAGCGCCCCAGCCGCGCCCAACAACTTGGGCGCCAGCCGCCGGAAGTGGGGGCCGAAATCCCACCGGCTGTCGAGCACCAATCCCAGGTATTTCATGGTTGACTCGACAGCGATTCGAGCCCCCCCGACGACGATGTGGGCATCGGGCGGTGGCGCCCGCCGGGGGCCATGAAAGACCATGGCCTCCGACTTGTTGAGGGCCACCTTCAGGCCAAGGCGCCGTATGCGGCTCACCACCTGTGAGACCGCAGCCGTTGCCAGCAACGCTGCCTCCCTGTACGAACTCCCCCGGGCGGTGACCAGCGTATCGTCCGCGTAACACGTCAGGTCTACGCCCGGTTGTAGTTCGCCCCTCAGCACCCAGTCGTACCCGATGTTCCACAGGGGCGGGCCCAAGACCGAGCCCTGCGGAACACCGCACGACATGCAGTGCTGGTTTTCGACGCCATCACGTCCCACGTAGGTGACACGTCTCTCCGGCAAATAAGCCCCGACGATGCGGCGGAGGTAGGGAGGCACTCGATGATACCGCAGTGCCTCCCGAACACAACTCCAGGGCAGGGTGTTGAAGGCGTTGGAAATGTCCAAGGACACCGCCAACATCACCCCACCCCGGGACACCGCTTCCTCCGCCAGGACTCTCACCTGCGATATTGCGTGGATGGTGGAGCGCCCATGCCGAAAGCCGAACTGGCTTTCGTCCAGGTCCGGCCCCTCCCTGTACAAGTGGCCGACGAGGCGGGCAGCGATAATCCGCTCGAACAGCTTACCCACCTCGTCTAGCAACACTATGGGCCGGTACGCGGACGGTGAGTCCGCAGGGCGCCCCGCCTTCCTGAGCAGGACCAGATGACCAGATTTCCATAAAGTCGGAAACTGGCCCCGCTCAAGGCACGCTGTGAAGAGTCCTCTCAGCCAGGGCTCAAGCTCCTTCAGAGCGAGGGCTAATACGTGACCGTGGATCCCGTCGGGCCCCGGAGCCACGTTCTTGGCCCGGAGCCGCATCACGGCCGCCCCCATCTCTGCCTGTGTCACCTCTGGGACGCTGATGGCGTCCTCCTCTGTAGACTCTGCGGCCGTGGGCAAAGCCATCGGCGGCGGGATATGCTCCGCTCTCGCCGGGAAGAGGGCTGCGACTACCTCCTCCAGCAGCTCGGGTTGGAGACTCTCTGTAAGCGGAGGCGCGGCGGCTCGAAGTTTCCCTCGAACCACTCGATAAGGGCGCCCCCACGGATCCCTGTCTAGAGTCTCCAACATCTCCTCCCTGGCTCGCTTCTTCGCCTCGCCGATGGCCAACCGCAGAGTCTCTGTCGCCGCGCGGTACACCTCATACCGCGCGGCTTCTTCGTCAGGGACCCGACGACGTCTCCTCCGGTATCGGTTGTACTGGCGTCTGGCCGCTACGCACGAGACACGCAACTGTGCGATCTCGGCGGACCACCAGTACACCTGGCGCCTAGCTGACTGTGCGTGGACCCGAGGCATGGACGCGTCGCTGATTTGCGTCATCGCCCCGCGGAACCACAGCGCCTCCTGTTCGACGTCGACGGGTCCGGTCGTTGCCGACTCCCGGATCCAGGCCTGGACAATGGTGGCCTCCTCGAGAAGTTCCCTGTCGATGCGCTTGCGCGCCCAGCGCGGACCGTCCGTTCGCGGGGCTGGCGAACCACGGCTGCCGGCGGTCTGGGTGGAGACGTCGAAACGGATATATCTGTGATCCGATAACGTCTCCACCTCCACGGCGACACGCCAGTCGCGGACACGGCTCGCGACAGCAGGGCTAGCGAACGAGACGTCCACTATTGAACCGCCCCGCTGCCGCACGCACGTGTGGACCGAACCCCGGTTTAGGACGACCAGGCCAGTGGTTACTGCCCACTCTTCCAGCACCTCACCCCTAGCATCGGTTACCGGAGATCCCCACGCCGAAGACTTGGCGTTGAGATCCCCTAGCAACAACACAGGGCGAGGGTGGAGTCGGCCTACGACGGCGCCCAACTCGACAAGGAAACTCTCGAAGTCGGCGAGACTCTTGTTGGGCGAAAAATACGTACCAACTATGCCAACGCCGTCCGCGAGGGCGGCCACCCAGCCGTGACCTCGGGACGGGCTGGCAAGAGTCCCGCCAATGATGGCCACCAAACCGTCGAGGTCTCCAACCCAGTTGTCCCTGGGTGGGACGAAATACGGCTCGGCGACCACAGCCACGTGAATCGACCACTCTGCCATGCTCTGGAGCAAGAGATCCTGAGCTCTGGCAGAGTGGTTGATATTGCCCTGGAGGAAATGGTAGAGCGCCATTATGCACAATCCATTCCCTCCACTCCATTCCTAGGCCGGGAGTCGGCCGAAGAGCAGCCAGATTGACGGGGGGGTAAAGAGCCCCCAGCAACCTTGGCCCTCCTTCTTCTCTTCTGCTGCGTGGGTACGCCACAGGCCTTTCCGCCCACTCTGTGCCCAGCGGGCCTCCCTGCAGCTGTACAGAGGCTGCAGTTTGGCGCCGCGGAGCACTGGGCCGCCTTGTGGCCGGGCTGACCGCAACGATAGCACTGCTCGCTGCGGTCTGTTTCGGCGGTGCATCGTGCCCTGACATGCCCAATGTCCAGGCAACGATAGCACCGCAATGCCCTGGGTTGCAGCAGCTTGACCCTCGCTGCAACCCAACCCACTAGCAGTCGTCCACCGTTAGCGACTTTTTGCGCCGCCGCCACCGGGCACCGCACCCAAATCATGCCGAGCCCGGTAGCGTCGGCGCGGATCTCGCCCGTCCGCACGTCTTCGGATGGACATCCGCCGGCTCGGGCAATGGCCGCATCGACCTCAGCTGGGGACGTCGAGTCGTCCAGACCGTCGACACGTAACTCAGCCGTCTTCATCGGCCTGGAAACCCGGACGTCCTCAGGGTTGAGGACCTCCCGCAGCTTGGCGGCCAAAATGTCCGCCTTTTCGGCGCTTGAGGCACCCGAGACCTCAAGCAGCCGCGCCCCCGTAAACGCCGGCCTCATTTTGAAGCCGGACGGTGTGCCTAGGTCGGGGAACGCGACTTTGGCCCTCGCCTCTGTCAGGACCGCCTTGTAGGAAACGCCCCTTTCGACGGCTCCGGGCTGCAGCGTGATTACTACAGCCGCGGAGCGTGGGGCTCTGACCCTAGGTGGTCCCGCGGCCTTATTTGGTGCCGGTTTCGGTGCTCCAGTGGGTGCCTGTGGCGCTGTCTTCTTCTTTCGACGGCGGCCCCTCTTGACCACCGTCGTCCAGGCCTCCGTGGAGGGGGCAGGCGGTGAAGCTGAGGTCGCAGCCGCCGACTGGGAGGTGAGCGCGGACCTATCCTCCGGGGGCTTGCTAGCCTCCTGCCCGGCTCTTCTTGGCTCAACCGCTGCGGCCGCCGGGCCCGGTTTTGCGGGCGCCTCTTTTCTCCGCTTATCCCCAGCGAGTGGTGGGCGGAGGGTTTCGGCCGGCAGTCTCGCCTCTATGGCTTCCAACCGGGCACCCACCATTTGACCGCACTGCATCATGCAGATACGCGCGATCTTCTCAATATCTGCATCTGCAAGTGCTGGACCCGATGATGGTGCCGGAGATGGAGCCGACAATGAGGCCGGAGATGGAGGTGATGATTGCGCCAGCGGTGGGCTCGTGACAACAGTGGCTGCCTTCTGGGCGGCAAACTGCAGCTTGAGGTCCTCCAACTCGGATCGAAGACGGCTGTTCTCCTCCCACAACTTCACCGTCTCCTCCGTAGTTGTGCGGCTACTGAGGACCTCAACCGCCTCCTGGATGCTGTCCACCGCGTACTTCAAGGCACGCGTGAACGTGCCCTTCAGGTTACCCGATTTGGTGGCAACCTTCAGGACGACATCCAGGCCGTCCGAGACTTGGCGACTGAGCGCCACCGTCGATGCATCCGCTGTCCGAGCAGAGCGCCGCTCTTGGGCCTGTCGGGCCAACTCACTGACCTCTTCTACCGCTATAGCCCGTTGCTGAGCCCGCTTTGCGGCATTCACCTCCGCCTTGTTTGCCTCTAGCAGGGACGTGGTGGAGCCACCACTCTGGTCCGCACTCATGTGCCCAGGGTCACTGTGTACGCACTCTGCAGGGGCAGGCGTGTCGGGTCGAGGCACGAAGCGACCCCGGACGTCACGAGCAGTGGCAACACCCGCCACCGCGCGACCCCGCCCTCTCCGCCCCGTTGACACTTTCGGGGCCGACAGGTTCTCCTCACTCGAGGAGAGACCCAACAACCCCGAGTCTTTGCTGCGCGGACGCTTCCTCCAACCTTTGGAGCTACACCCGCGCGAGCCCTGGTTGGACAAATTATCTGCAGGGCCTGAGCCTCCTCGGCTCTTGTTGCCGTCAGTTACGGCAAGTGGATCTTGGTCGTCGTGTATATTAATCTTCGTCGTTTTCCGTTTTGCATGCGTGTGGTCGTCATTGTTGTCCGAAGACATTGAAGGAAGACAGTTGTTGCCCACCCCAGAATACGGAGGGCAGCCCGCCGAAGCGGGGTGGGATTCCCCGACCGCTGAGCAGTCGGGACCCACCTGGGGACGTTTTTCGCAAGTGCCTTTATTCATTTTTTTTTTTGGTTTTTCCTTTTAAAGGGTGAGGTCCCTCTACTTCCTACTCTATGCCCACTCGTCCTACCCTCTGTAAGCAGAGAGGGGAGTAGGCGTTAGAAGCCACCAGGCCCATCCAAAAGATTGACCTGCTGACCCATCTCTAGCCCGGTTCCCTTCACAAACCATCCAGGATGATCTGTGATTGGAACCGTGACCCTTCCTCTTGTGTTGAAATTAGCCGTCCGCCCCAACTGTCCATCCAACGCGGGTGGGCAGTTGGAACCGACGTTGCCCAGGGTGCGCCGCGTGGAGGCTTTCAACTTGCACCCCAGTTGTTTGCTCCCTAGGTAAACAATCTACTATTATTGTACACTAAAAACTTACACATCGCTTTACAAGAACTTAATACTATGGGTACCGCGTTATTATTTCGATGACTGTATTTCCGAGGGATTTACTGCTTGTTTCCGAATGTCATATCCCCTATAGCTAATTCCCCGAAGTTATCAGATAGAATTTCCGAATCGCCGAAATTCCAAAGCATCGATTTACCACAATTTCGAATAGCCATTAGAGCGACTATAATCTATCTATCTAAGACTGGAAAAGTACCGAATGCTTGGAAGCAAGCTAACGTTCAGCCTACGCCCAAAAAGGGCAGTCGGGCTGACCCGGCCAATTACAAACCCATTTCAGTTACGTCCATCCTCTGCGTCCAGAGTATATATAATCATTTATTTCAAGTTTCACAGACTCATTAAATTAAACATTCATACACCCATAGTCACATTAAATAATCAAATAAATAGTTCATTATAATATAAATAGAAATTATCAAACAATTCAAACAATGACTAATAAATTTTGCGCAATTTTTTCCAAATTACCTGCGCTCAATGTGTAACCTACAGCAGTGATTGATGTAGGCGCAATCGACCCTTTCCGCGAGCGCGGCCAACATGCTGTTGGAGCTCCCCCGCACTCGCCGCAACAGCGAAGTGCCTCTCTTGCGCATTGTTGCATAAAAACAATCTACGCGAGCCTCCGCAAACATTGTCGAAGCGCTGCAGTAACGGGGTAGACCCAACAACATCCTGAACGCATTGTTAAACTGGACTCGAAGGGCGCTGTACGACCTTTGCGTGTAGTTAGTCCATAAGCTGCATGTGTATAATGTAGTGCAGTAGGCTCTAAAGAGAGTAATTTTAACTTCTGTTGAGCAGCGTGCGAACCTACGGATCACCATATTTGCTCTGACCGACAGCGCCCTTCGCTCCCGTTCAATGTCTGCATCATCTTTCAAGTCGGGAGTAACTAAGTGGCCTAAGTACTTAAAAGTATCTACTATTTCTAAGGGTGTGCCATTCAGCTTTATAGCTTTTTTTTTTTTTTTTTTTTTTTTTTTTCTTTTTTTTTTTTTTTTTTTGCGTGGAGAAATGCTCATGCATACTGCACTACCACGGGGAGATAGTGCAGTTATGTGGGACTCTAACCCACTAAAACTCCACGGTGTCCTCCAGTGCCGCTTATGGCGGGAACACGGGCACGCGTTAGCACTCACCGCGAACCCGCCGTGGCTGTCCGTCGCCGGACCCTCCTCGGGGGAGTACCCCCCATCACCGGCGCACCAGAACACACTGTACGCCGTGACCACCCCAGGGACCAATTCAGCACATGGGAGCCAGACGACCCCGTGTATGGCACCCTTGGTCCCACTGTGACGGGTCGAGGTCAATGGCCCCGCCACCTACCATTTTGCGGCCGCAGGGGATAGGGAGAGCGGCTAACGCTATACCGACACTCCTCTTCCCCTGCGGCCCCACCGCGTCCGCCATCAGACGGTGGCGACCCCGTCTAGGCCGCGGAAGGTAGGGAGAGCGGCGCACCGCAATACCGGCACTCCTCTCCCGCCGCGGCCTCCAACCCTCAGCCGCGATATCGTATGGGACCTGGGAATCTCCATAAGACATCGCGGCCCGCCTCAGTTGCGATGTCGCCTGTTACCAAGCGGCACCGCAACCTACTAGTTGGCCGCTACGTCGTCGGCTTAATCGGCAAAAGCCCTGACGAGCGGCCCCTCCTCGGGTTCCTCTTCGCTTCACCGTGGGTGACCAAGCCACGGTTACTGAGCCCCCCCGCCTCGACAAAGCGGGAACCCACCGGGGGGGTCAGCTTTATAGCTGGCATTTCAATAACTTTTCTCGTCCCTCCCAGTATGGAACGAGTGCTCAACTCCAAGTTCCTGGCATATCTAGAAGCTAACGACATTTTCAACATGGCTGCCGCCAAAATCGGTCAACTGGGGATCTTCTAGTAGCGTATGCCATTCACATCTGGAGTAAGGCCATCGAGAGGTACGGGGAAGCGCTTGCCGTCTCCCTCGACATCTCGAAGGCTTTTGACAGGGTCTAGCACGAGAGCCTTATTGGTAAGCTTCCTTCATTCAGTCTGCCCAGTGGTCTGTGCGATTGGATCGCAGACTTCCTGAGGTACCGGTCTATAAGAGTGGTTATTGATAGCCGCTCGTCTTGCCAACTGGATATGAAAACTTACGAAGATGCTGAGCATCTCCAACGTGATCTGGACAGATTCCAAGAGTACTGTGTGACCAACCGCTTGGATCTAAATGTTTCAAAATGTTATACATGTACCTTCACTCGTAAACCTAAACCTATTCTTTACGATTACAAACTAGCCGACACGTCATTAGCCAGAGTCAATACGATTAGAGATTTGGGCGTCACTTTTGACTCGAAACTTCTTTTTGACACACACATCGATAATATTATTAAAAAAGCTTCTAAGGCACTGGGTTTCATCTTGAGGATATCAGCCAATTTTAAAAACATAAAAACACTCAAAATTCTATATTGTGCTTTTGTACGCAGTCATCTCGAGTACTGCTCTCCAGTATGGAATCCGATCTACAATACTTACGTCAATCGCATCGAAAGTATACAAAAGAAATTCTTAAGGTACATTCAGTATAGATCCAAAACCTATTTACCTAACTATTACAGCCGCTGCAGGAAGTTTCACATTCTTCCACTAATTGAGCGGAGAAGAATTAATTGCTGACATGGCATTCCTGTTCAGTTTGGCTAATGGTTCAACTGACTGTTCTGAACTGATGAGCAAAATTAGGCTGCGTGTTCCATCCTTCACCTTAGGGAATCATCAACCTCTGTATGTTCCCTCTGCGCGGTGCACTTATCGACAAAACTCATACATAATAAGAGCTAGCAGGGCATACAACTCGATGTGTCAGAGTATTGATGACCTTGATTTGTTCTCCACCAGTGTTCCGAAACTAAAAAAAAAAATATGTAAAAACTTCTTTGAAGATCACTGAAACTTGTTCTGTCTCTTCTTTCATTCTCTACGAGTAATTACTTCTTACGAACTCTTGCATGTCTACTGTTTCTTGTGCTACCCTTATATTGTCTGTGAAAACTTTTAATTGGCCTTCCATCCCTAACTGTCTACTATCTGTATCCTAGCTGTAAGTTTTCTTAAGTAATAAAATAAAATAAAAATAAATATCAACGCCGGGGTCCCTCAGGGATCGGAACTCTCAGCAACATTGTTCTTGCTGCACATAAACTATCTGCTAAAACCTTTAGGTATGCAGACGACAGCACTGTTGCTGAGAGATCCGACGCGTGCGCTACTGGGCCTCAGATCCGGTCTCTCCGGGAAGCCATGGTTGGGCACTTGAATCTGTCCTTGAAGGCAGCCTCCGAATGGGGCGTTGCTAATCTGGCCAGGGCGTCTACTCCCTATCTTCGTCGACGAAGTTACGGGCCGTCCGAAAGTATTCCGAAACTTCGGAGTGAACCCTACCCCCTAACGATTTCGGGTTACAGAGCTTCGAACGGGATCATAGACAATTTTCGTGAACGAACGACGGATGACGTTAGAGTTGCACTATTTTATCGGTCGATTACCGGTTTTCCTAGTTTGTGGTTTCAAGCTTACTAAACAAAAAATGAAATATTTTTACGTTAGGAAATTACCATATCTTTAACAATTTACTTTTTTTATGTCTATAAATATAGAAATGAATTACTTTAGTCATGTTTGTCCGGCAAGTGGCATTATCCTGTTGATACCTTTGCTTTTTTTTCTTTATGACGGCAACTTTCAAATGTAATGTCATTGTCAATAAATAAATAATAAATACCTACCTTGGAAGAATTTAGTTTTCAATAATAATTAATTAGAATGACCCCAACCGCTGCAGCAAGTTCCGCGCAAATTGAGGCCCTCGTCGACTTCATAAGCTCGCTTAGAACGGCTGTGGGAAAACCTTAATTCAATGGAAAGTTGCACAAAGTCCGTGGAACAGTAGCAAAGGTGAGTTTATTACATTGCTCGTCAATATTAATATGATTTTAAGGTCTTGTCCTCAGTAAAGTGCATACAATGATAGTAAGTCATCCTGCAAATACTTATAACCCAGTCAGTAGGGGTTACAATCACGATTACGTATGTGAAAATCATGACTAACCCAGCTTTGGCAAAGGCATTTTTAATTATTTACTGACTGGGTATTATCTGTAGGAGTATATATATTATACCTTTCTTGCAATTTAAATTAACCATATATCCAAATTTTAGGTGTGGGCTGTTAAACACATTTGGCCAAGAAAGTTGCTGGAGCTGCCAGACGGTCAGCATGTGCTACAGGTCCATTGGTGGCACCAACCCGCTTCCAAATGGAGTTTAATATCCTATCGATTATTGGAGAGCCAAAAACCTAGTCAAGAGTCCAACCAGCTTTTTCAACGGTAATACTTAACAAAATTTATAATTAATGGTAGTAGACTATTTTTTTTTACTAAATATTAATAAATTACAGATACACAATAATATATATTTTTGTTGTATCGGTCAATGATATTCAGTTTTTGTTGTACAGGGTCCACCAGTAAGAGAGCCAGCCGCCATCTCACCCACCCATGTTGCTAAACCTGCCGAAGGAGAATGTGCAAAGACTGATAATCGAAACTAGAAGAAATGAGATGCTCGATGAAGTAAAGCTGATTATTCTGGAAAAACTAAGTTCCTAGCAATAATTTAAGACTGATAAATAAAAGGAAATCTAAGTTTTGATTGTTAAAGGTGTTAAGTGTTAATTTTATTCAGATTATTAGGTATTCGAGACTCAAGTAGACAAGTAGGAGCAATAAAGGTCCTAGCAAAAATTTAAGACTGATAAGTAAAAGGAAAACCACGTTGAAGTGTCAATATAAATTGTTAGAATATCAGCGCAGCATTATTTCCTTTTTGGGTATCGCTGCATATGCTGAGATATGAGCCTTTTTGGTCTCGCTCGGGGTTTTATTTTTATTATTGTTTAATTATTTGCTTATTTCTCGTGTCTCCTGCGTGGGTCACAAATAAATGTTTTTCTTTGCATTTAACATTTTGGCGATTTTTGTACTTAAAGTATGGTACATAGGTACTTGGCACTTGGTATAAACTTAATTTCGGTAAATAATCAATTGTGTAAACTACCAAATTTTAAACTACTTTGTTTACTAAATAAAACGTTTTTTTTGCCTCTTGTAGTTCTATTTTTGTAGTTATTGTATAAGTCATGGTGTGTTGTTGATTGTTAAATTTATTCAGATTTGAATGGTGACAAATAAAAAAAATATAATAAAAACAATGCTTTTATTGTAAAAAGTCAATAATACATACATACATAAACTCACGCCTTTTTCCCTAGGGGGTAGGCAGAAACTACAGAATGCCACGTGCTACGATCGTTACATACTTCTTTTGCTGCACTCACATTCATACATCTAGTCATACACATACCCACTGCATTTATTTTATTTGTAGATTTCTTGTGAGACTGCATAAGTATTATTATTTTTACAGCAATTGCACTAATCTGTCTCTAGCTCTTTGCCCTTGCTGAAGAACTTGATGGGCAGATAATATATTTATAGACACTTCTCCCCGTCTACTGCGTTCAAATTGAAGATCTTCTCGCTGAAGGAAGGTGATTCTTAGTCCGCCTGATTAAACATATTGTGTAAAACACAGTAGGCAATGACAATTTTACCTGAAAAAATAATTAAAATATGCTCTTATTGATGAAAAAAATATTGTTCACCCGTTCAATATATTATTAGAAAAACATAGCTATACCTAGTATAAATTGTGACAAATACCAACTGTGTTCTATGTTATGGGGTTTGGTTTCCGCACTTAGTCCTTCAGGTGGGCCATGGCGGCCATTGGGTGGATTATTCCAACCAGCCCACCTCCAGAAGCTTATGTACCAATTGTGACTGGTGCATAATGCAGCTCTCTTGCTGATAAGAGGCATCTTAATCGGCCTTTTAAAATATCAAATATACGCTGTACTGTGGACCGAGTATGTTTTTGCATGTTATTGTCTATTGGGGTCTTCGACAGCATTGTCTATTGGGGTCATCATGAATTCCCGAAGTGGGTACCCTGAATTCCCTGTAAAACTACGCCTGGGTGGCCATATTTTTCATAAAATCTGTAAAATTTTTAATGATACAATTTATATAAGTGTACTCTTTAGGTAGGTATAGGTTTAAAAACTCTTCATAGCATAGGTAGTTATTGTTTAATCGGCAGGTTATATTTTATTAAATACCTATAGATATTTGTTTTTGAAAAATGGTACAAGCTTTTAAACTTACTGTTTTTATATAAGGTTCCTCTCAGCCAAATTTGTGGAAATCTTATCTACTTTTTTATTAATGAGGGGCTGTTCAGTGCATTTGTGACATGCCGCAGACACCGTGACACTGTCTGTTGTGCCATTGGAACGTCACTGCTAAGGCCCACTGAATATTGGTAACTCCCCCGGGCATAAAAATTAAGAGCAGCGAGGATCTGAAATAAAACAATAACAACAGTAAATGGGTGGGACGGATTGGTAATACAGCTCAATAAGTTAGAGTATCTTTAATATATCCTTACCTTAATTCTTGTATCAAAACCACTTCGCCGTAAGTGGTGAGGCAAAAGAGGAGAGGTACTCACACAAATCCTCAAATAATTCCCGAGTGAGCCTATAGTTCCCTATGAACTCAACGTCGGGAATACTTGCCAACTAGTAGTTTTGGCGGACGTGTCGTCGACGTTGCCTCCGCTCTTCTTGTAGATCTTCTGCGAGCATTAAAAAAGTAGCCATCGTTGGGAATTCTAAGTTTCGTCGACCGCACGATAACTATTTTGATGTCGTAATATCTGACATAACGATCCGATAAAACAAGTGTCAATTTTTCGAACGGATAAAAACGCATAGGGAGTAGGTAAAACTGTCAAATTGTGTTGTCATTCATTCTTCGTTCGGGCGCCGAACGAATCATCCGTCCGTAGGTGTTAGGGGGTAGGAAACGCCCGTAACTAAGGTCGAAACTACGGACTTCGAGCTTAGGGAGTAGGCCCCCAGGTCCAATGCTGCTAAGACTCAGGCGTGTCTTTTTTTTTCCGCAAAAAGGAGCCAATTCCAAGGGCTCCTTCTTTACGTGGTGTGACCGCGCAACGGACCATCTTGAGCTTTTTGGCTTTACGTTGACATCGACCCTCAATTATAGTTCATTCATTTAGGCAAAGGCTTAACTGGCTGCCAAAAAGTTGGGGATCCATGCAAAGGTGAGACGGTACTTCGCGCCAGAACAGTTTCTCAGCTTGTATCAAGCGCACTGTAGTAGAGCTGGATGCACTTGATTCGATCGAAAAACAGGCCAAGAGGCTCATCGGCAATGAGATCGATTCTAGTTTAGGCTCCAGAGCCTTCCTTGAACATCGGCGCCGAGTTGCCAGCCTGTCGGTTTTTTATCGGTTACATTTCGGGGAGTGTGCGATGGGATTGAATGAACTAATTCCTCATAGCCCGTTCCATTATCGGACTACAAGACGTACGGCGATGCGTCATCGGTACATGGTGGACATCCCACCCATACGCACCAAACTTTTTGGAAATACTTTTATTATGCATACAGCTAAGGAGTGGAATTCTCTGCCAGAGTCTGTATTTCCTGATAGCTACAACCCGGGAGTCTTTAAGTCAAGAGTGAATAGGTTTCTTCTAGGCAAGCGTGCTACGTCGTCGACCACATAATCGCTTTACCATCTGGTGAGATAGTGGCCAAGCGAGAGCTTAATAATAATAAAATAAACAAATCTGCATCCATTCAGAACCCTTCCCAATGAGTTTAAGGTTGCCTAATATTTCTTTTCAACATAAGTTCTTACCTTTTTTATAATTAGTCGAGACCAGTCCTCAATTGACACTAAAGCACCACTGAAATTTATCCCCGGATAGCTCCACTTTCTGTTCACACCAGCACTTATAACCAAAAATTAACCAAGCTGAAAGATTAAAGCCTGTCAATTGATATAACAATGCCCGTGCAATAGATTAATCAATCACTATTTTAACGTAAATTCGTCTAAAACAGCTCAACAACCCGCGCGAAAACTGATTCGAATTTCGAACAACACTTTTTTTAAGTGATTTTTGACGTTTATATATTTTTTTCTGGCACTTTTATAGCGAAAAGGTTTTCATAAAAAACAGTTTCTAAGTATTGTAGTGGTGCTGGATTCTTTGTCACTGAAATGAATCATGGTATCTTTATTCTTATCAGTGATACCTGATACGGGGCGTTGTTTGACGCTGATAAGCGCCCGCAAATACTATGTGATCAAATATGTCTATTGTAGGTCAAGGTGGATCGATCCGTGTCGATATGTATTGGGAAAATGGTTTGAGATATTGAGAAAATTGTATTTAGAGTCTCAAGGACACGTTTTTGCGATAGGTTATTTTCGCAATCTATTTAAATTGCCTACTTTCCAGTTCCTAAGTACTTATCATACTTAAATTATCCGTATTAGGTAGACTATAATCTCATTGGGCATTTTTCTTCGACCGAATCGATCGCATCTATGTTTACAAGGATCTTATTTTGACAACCTTTGTCAATTGCTATGCGAAAAACATTATTTAGGATTATACAATAAAAAAACTGATAACATCAAAATAAATAATCATTATTTTAACTAATTACCTGTTTACGTAACATAATAAAATCTAAATGTGCGTCATTTATTTTATAACCGGTATTTGACACAATGTCACGTTTAGTACATAATTTTAATGATTAAAATTAGGCATTGTAGTTGGTGGGTACATTTATATTGTCATTTGTGCCTAAGTTAATTAATATATTTGCATAGATAAAAGTTTAGTTTTTACAGACTTTTGAACTTACCGGATTGACTTCCCGCTGTCCCTGAATATTAAAAAATACTATATTATGATAATTATCTACTTGTCTTTCTAATGGTAATTTATATTTATTCTGGTTACCACACAAGATTAAAATGCCTACTAATTCTAATTTAAGATAATTATTTTCTCGTAGGTCTAGAATTCGATTCCGGCCGCTTTATTGCGTTATGAATTCACAGAGTATGAACAATCGACCAATCACATGCGAGACGAAAGACGCGATGTGGATTTCCCTCTACGTGATTGGTCGATTTTTCATACTCTTTTCCCTTTGCCTTGCCGAATAATGACGCATTTACATTTCTCAACAGCATTCTGGAGCCGGGAGACTGTGTTTTTTCGGACGAAGGCAATAGACATATAACATTTACATAACATCACACCAGGGCAAGGCAAAGGGTTTGACCCCATGAAAGAATATGACAAATTCTCTTTAAATAATTAGGTACAGTCAAACGGGGTGAATAGGAACGCAGGGGTGAATAGAAACAAAACTTTGAAGGGAATTTTCACGTTATTTAAAAAATGTTTGTAGCATTTTAGTAGGAACACTTTACTTTAAAAAAAAAAAAACTAATAATTATTGAAACAAAACTATGCTTTGTTTGAAACTAATAAAGTGGTATCACAGTTAACATTCCCTTCAAAAAGTTTTGTTTCTAGTCACCCCTGCGTTCCTATTCACTCCGTTTGACGGTATAGCCAAAAATGATTGGACGCTTTCAGTGGTGAAGATACTCTTTTCGAAAGAGTCCAATAATTTTTGCCCTCCCTTGCATGATTGCATGATTTTACGTTATTAAATTAAGAATAGGTATTGTATGCATAGCCAAGGATCAAATTTTACGTCGTGACGTGATTACGCAATTATCTTAAAAATAAAATATTTAATGGAGATTCCATGTTCTATATATACCTACTTTAAAAATGTGCTAATATTGACCTTGGTTTTAGAAAACAAGGCAAATATTACATAATTATAATAATATTGAGTTAGGTTAGTGATGTAAATGTATTGAGGAGGACATCCCCGGATTTGAGGATCAACATCATCCTCCTGCCTTTTTAGGGTTCCGTACCCAAAGGGTAAAACGGGACCCTGGACTAAATTGTGACTCGAGGAACAAGTGCTGACGAAATAAATGCATCCCTAAAAATATCCAACCTTTGGCCACACGTCAATAAATTAGAGCTTAAAACTAACATGAGGGTTTCATTGCCTTCACGTGAAAACAGGCTTTTTTCAGAGATGCTGCTAAAAGTTGGCAATGGAGAGTTAACACAAAGTGATGGCAGGATTAACCTAGAAACTCTTTGTGTTTTGATAGACAACATCCAAGAGTTGGTCAAAAATATCTATCCCGAGATTGATAACATAAGTTGTAAGACTATATCAACTACACTCGAAAGGCATACAGCGCTCTGCGTGTTAAATATAATAATGCATTCAGGATATTGATGGGGCTGCCGCGCTACTGCAGTTCATCAGGCATGTTCGCAGAGGCGGAAATTGATGGCTTCCACGCCATCATGCGCAAGCGATGCGCCTCTGTGATTCGCAGGGTGCGTGGCAGCCCCAACAGCATACTGAAAAGTCTAGCAGACAGGTGGGACAGCCCCATACTGGGACATTGGATGCGCCTACATGCCAGTGGGGCATACAAATATATGTAGTTGTATCTGGTAGTTATAAGTTATATTAACATTAGTTTTTCTGTATTTCATGTAATTATTAGATTTTTTATTTGTTTTCTATAGTTGTTTTTTAAATTTTCTGACATTTGAATTTGTGTAACTTTAGTCTTATGAAATTTTATAATTGGACATTTTAATTTTCAATTTTCTGACATTGTAATTTTGTATCATTCTAGTTTTATAAATTTTATTCAATTTTTTGACATTTTAATTCTGTGACATTTTAAATTTTTGACAACTTTAATCTAATTATGTAGTAATTTAAAATTGTGTCATTCTTATTTAATTTATACTTGGATCTCGTAATTTTTATAAATTCATTAAATTGTTTTTGGGTAGTATTTAAACGCAAATCAAAAAATATCCTTTTTCTATGCAATAAAATTCCGAATTCTCATCAAAATTACTGATTGCGCAGCAAAATATTCAACGCAAAATATCACTAAACACACTACAATTTATTTTCGCAGCGTACAGCGATTTTTCCTAAAGCAAAAGCTTTTTTATTAATGCACAGCTAATAATCTTAATGCACATCATACATGTTAACTCTTTTTCTTTTAAATATAGCTTCTATTTTTATATTATTTACAGCAGTTTTTCTAAATAAAACAGCATTTTATTAGTCACAGTAGGGGGGGAGGGGCGGAAACCCCTCTGTACCATCCCCACAACTCGGAGCCCCATGGTTATGGAGATATCCATGGTTAAAGTTTTTACAATTACTATTTAACGACAATGTCGACGGAGCCCCGCTGCGCGGGGCTCCTATTTCTGTCTAAAGGGTCTAAAGTAACCTAACACGAAGAAGATGACGGGAGCTGAGTTCGCTCGCTTTGCTCGCTCACTTCAGCTGCCGTCATCTTTTCGAACCTAACCTATCCGTGTCGGGGTGCCCTAAGTTCCCGAGCTCGCTTCGCTCTTGGACTAATTCATAAAGACCACATGGAAAGTGGGTGCTCTATATATCTCTAAATATGGAAAATTTGCTGTGCAGTTAGTATTTCTGCTATGTATGTAGTATTTTTGTACAAAAATAAATTTAACTGTATTGCATTATGAGGAAAAAAGTAATGTCATATTTATGTATAATTTCGAATTATCTGCAGTTTGAGTTTTGCTAAACATTTAGTTTATTTGTAGTGAAGTAAGTTATTTGATGTAAAAAAGAATATAAATGATGAGTATGTATTGATAGACGATTATTTTATTTGATATGCAATTTATAATATCCCATTGTTTTTGTATCATGTACTGATTACTAACATTAATTATAAGGTTGTGTACTAACAAAGAATGGACTCCAAAATTGTCTGAATTTGAAATAAATTTAATTTAATTTATATCTTGATTTAAAGAAAGCGCGATTCTGTCACCAACTGACACACAACTGTCACAACAAGTAGATAAGGTAAATAACTTGATTCTTTCAAAGATTGATGCGCCGACGCAAATATACTACTCGGTCGATACTGTTCTCGATTTGGGAGAAGCTGTTCATTTTCATAATTATATGAACCCGTCTGGACTCCCTCCTCATAAAATGGTGTTGAAAGTAGGTTGTCCTGTTATTTTATTAACAAACCTGAATCCACCTAAACTTTGCAATGGCACGCGTTTGCTGGTAATCACTAAAAACTTTCATAATAGAGTGCACAATACTCACCGCATGTGGTACCGGAGAAGATGTATTGATTCCCAAAATTCCTCAATTTCCATCGGAATTACCGTTCCAATTTAAACGCCTTCAATTGCCGCCTTTTGCAATGTCCATGAATAAATTGCAGGGTAAAACTTTCAACGTTGCAGGTTTAGATTTGAGCTCTGAGTGTTTTTCACATAGCAAATTATATGTCAGTCTTTCAAGAGTGACCTCTAAAGAAAACATGTTTGTATTGTCTAAAAACAAAAAAGCTGTGAACGTTGTATATAAAGACAGTCTGTAGTATCAGCATTGCATTCGTGCGAAGCCAGGGCAGGTCGCTAGTACAAAATATTGAACTAATTTAAGTCCTATTACCGATAATAGATGGCGTTACATGTCAATTTTTTTCAAACATAGCATCACATTTTAATTTTATTTTGTGGCTACTAGAGCTATAAATAGTCCGTAAAGTATCTACATAGCAATACTATAAGTAAATGAACCCAGATTAAAATAACCAGTTTTTTAAACAACAAAAACAGCCGCTTTAGACTCAATAAGGCGCGAAACAGACAAAACGATCAATATTTTTCATAACATAACATCACGACTCTTTGCCCTGAAATAGTAAACAGAGATGGACCTATTGCACTCCCACAGTACTCCAGTTATTTTTAAGTACTATGTTTTTGAGAAAAGAAGATGAAGAAAAGATTGCCATATGCCAGATGAAAATGGATAGGAGTGGAATGGAGCACATAAAACATCGTACAAAATAAAACGAAATATTAAGAAGAAAAACAAAACAACACTTTTTATTATGCGTACAGCTAAGGAGTGGAATTCCCTGCTGGAGTATGTATTTCCTGATTGTTACAACCTGCGAGTCTTTAAGAGTGGATAGGTTTTTTCTCGGCAAGTGTGCTACTTCGTCGACCACATCATCGCTTACCATCAGGTGAGATAGTGGTCAAGCGCGAGCCTATAAATAATAATTAATAAAAACCGGCCAAGTGCGAGTCGGACTCGCGCACGAAGGGTTCCGTACCATTATCGCAAAAAACGGCAAAAAAATCTCGTTTGCTGTATGGGAGCCCCACTTAAATATTTATTTTATTGTTTTTAGTATATAGCGGCATTAGAAATACATCATCTGTGGAAATTTCAACTGTTTAGCTATAACGGATCATGAGATACAGCCTGGTGACAGACAGACAGACGGACAGTGGAGTCTTAGTAATAGGGTCCCGTTTTTACCCTTTGGGTAAAAAAAATGTAACGCAAAGAATTAGGTTATTGATATGGAACTGCGCCTGAGCACTTGTAGAGTGGAAAGTGCTAGATGGAATAAGAGGATAACAGAATGGGTCCCATTAGTAGGCAAAAGAAAGCAAAAGAGACAAAGAAAGAGATGGAGAGACATTTTTACCCAAAAAAAATCGACCAATCACATGCGAGATGAAATATGCGATGTGGCTTTCCGTTATGGATGTGATTGGTCGATTTTTCATACTTGTTTCGAAATGGATGGTGATTTAGGACGAAAACGAGCGCGCGAAATTATATATAATAAAAAAACGACTAAATGTATATTTTTTTAATAAAATTATTTGCATTGTTGAATTACTAGTCTATCCCTTTTGCCAATTTGCAATTTTCCTTATTTTTATGGTATTTATTTCCGCCCAAAGATGCGTTAAAATTTGTGTTGAAATATGGAACTTTCGACGCTCATAACTTTCAAATATATATATGTTTTTACTTTTTTGTTTCCATACAGGGCTAGATAATGATGAGACAAATTGATATCATTTTTTTATTTTGAACGTACGTCAAACAGTGAAGTTATCGCTAGACTACGTTTGTATGGAAGAATTTTCGACTAGTGTAACTTTAATAAGCAAAACAAACAGTAGCTGATTTTAAAATGAGAATCACGTCTAAACGGCTATTCGTAATTTTTTGGAAAAAAATATAATATGTTACATTAGACCATTTCCTCAATAATTTGATCCAAGAAAATTTTCAGTTTTATTCGTATAACATAGTGTAATTAATTTGTAACATTACATCTAACACGGACAAAAAAAAACGACAATCGCACCAAAACCGCCGGGCGTATTTTAATGAAATTTTTACCATAGCAAAGACAATTTAACTGTAAAAATTTTGATCTCAGGCTTTTTTTAAGGTCATAGAATAATAAGGAATGGACAAAAAACTACAGAATTTTGGATCGCGCAGGTGTGAATCGAGCGCGCACTTTGTTCCCTCAAGGTCGGTGGCGACTGTCGTCGTCTTAATAAAGCGAGACAGATAAACTGTCAACATTGTATAACGTACAGAATACCACTTTTTGCATATCAACCAGTCGTTACACAATTTCATTGATATAAGCGGCTTTTTGCGAGCGGCGGCCCTTAGACCCATGGCTTAGCCGTGAAAGTATGCGCCCACGGTCGACCGGTTCGATTCCGTGCTATATTACCTAACTGAAGAGTGGAGCGTATTGTTCTGCGGACTCCATTGCGTAATAGTGTGATGATATTTTCCGATTTGATATGACTATTATTTTTGTACAGATGTTAGTTCAAGACCGGTTTTGTATTGTATTTGTTTGTATAAAAGTGGAGTGGTTCATTTCCTTGAATTAGCGTCATTTAATTAAACAAAAACTTGATTGGTGTAGCGGGTCAGCAAGGGTCTTGGATTCGAATGCATCTCGAAAAACTATAATATATTTACTTGAAAAACTTATATATCTGGGGTTATAGATAGATAGAAATATTTCCAGACAACTATGCAGCAATGTATTCGACTACCGAGTATCATTTACGAAAATTAAGTTTTATCAAAAACATAATGACTTTAGATTTTTTGCGGTGAGATCTCGCCCTATAATGTGTAGATAATTTTATTTATTTACCATCACTTACAGATATTATTACAGGTACAATCCAATGCAATGGTAAAGCAAACTTAATAATAACAATTTATTTTCTGAAGCTTATTACATGCAATGTTATCCTTGTAAATTCACTCCGTGTACAAGCAAAAATGTCTAGGTAGGTATTTAAGGCGCATGCAGATGCAGCACCCCTCAGTAGCTGATTTTAAATTGATAATCATGTCTAAACGGCTAGTAGTAATTTCTTGAAAAAAAAATATGATACATTAGACCATTTTCTTAATCATTTGATCTGTGAAAAATTTGAGTTTCATTCGTATAACATGGTGTAATTAATTTGTAAAGTTATGTCTAACCACCAAAACCGTCAAGCGTATTTTAATGAATTTGTCACCATTTCACACATCACATCACATCATCAGCCTATTAATGTTCCCAATGCAGGGACACAGGCCTACTCTCTGTGAGAGGGAATGAGTCGTTATCCACCACGCGGGACCAGTGCGGGTTGGCGGATGTCACAGTCTTCGAATTTTTGGTTCTAGGACATGCCGGTTTCCTCACGATGTTTTCCTTCACCGTTTTGAGAGCAGTGGTGATGAAATAATTTACACAAAGTTATGCGCCTGCCTGGGTTCGAACCTACGACCTACAACATGTAAGTCGCGGCCGATACCACTGGGCCACCACTGCTCTACTCTCACACCATCTCAAAGACAATTTAATTATCCACATTTTGATCTGAAGGTTTTTTTTTAAGTCATTGAATAATAAGGAAAGTACTAGTCTAGTCTTTCAAAGGTCTGTACCATTTTTTTTGCGTTATGGACACCGACTTCCAAAAATAAAGTTATTTTTCACTTTGTAGTTTTCTTATTTGTAAGTCGGTGGTATTTTTTTGTAAAAAGTTTTTTCATTTTTCACTTTTTAGTTGTACCTAATAGGCAAGTTGTTTAGTAAGTTTCCTATAACGCCAGAATAGATTAACACAAACCGATCAAATGAGAGATCTGCTTACCCCTTAAGACCGTACTGGCGTGATGTTATGTTATGAAATAGTATAAACAATAAACAGAGATGCGATTGCAGCAGTCCCGAGAGATTTGCCGTTATTTATTGAAGAGTTCTGTTGTATATCTTCGAAGTTCTTCATCAGATCTCCACCAAATCAAAATGGGACCAATTTCGGAACATATTCTTTCAAACAAAAAAATTATTTTCAAAATCGGTCCACAATTGACGGAGATATCGGTGAACATACATAAAAAAACATACAAGAAGTCGAACATAGAACCTCCTCCTTTTTCGAAAGTCGGTTAAAAAACTACCGAACTTTGAGTCGCGTGGTCGCGTGGGTGTGAAACGAGAGCGCGTTTTGTTCCCTCAAGTTCGTTGGTGACTGTCGTCATCTTAAGCAATACGGTATAGCATAACAACCGAATAAATAATAGTACAAATAACATAATCTTCTTACAAATACGAAACACTCTAGTCATTGGTATTGGTACTTCACCGGTCAGAGGTCACGCCTCACATAGCTTGCCGTCGCGTCTCATTGAAGATGTCCAAATGTTTATTTGAGCTTTGACACTCCAAGAGTGACCATTAGTACGACGCGGTGAGGTTATGATGCAGGCCTTTAATTAAGGTGAAGGCGTTATTAATACTGCTTGCTTGGATATATTTATTTATTTAGACTTTATACACAAAAGGTACAAAGGCGGACTTAATGCCTTAGGCATTCTCTACCAGTCAACCAAGGGTGGTGAAGAGATAACATATGGCATTGTCTAATAAAAATAAAACCAGTTTTTAACATACTGTATTGGTTAAAAATCATCATCTGTCTAACCTTTTCCCAACTTTATTGAGGTCGGCTTCCAGTCTTACCGGATTCAGCTAAGTACCAGTGTTTTACATGAAGCGACTGCCTATCTGACCTCCACAACCCAGTAACTGGGTAACACTACCCCTTGGCAAGACTGGTGTCAGATCTCAAGCTTCTGACTACCCGTAACGACTGTCAAAGATCTTCAAATGACAGCCGGGACCAACGGTTTAACATGCTTTCCGAGGCACGGAGGAAACTCAGTATGTTGAAATGGTAACCCATCCACGGACCGACCTCGTCAAGCGTTGCTTAACCTTGATGATCGACCCGTGTGGCTGTTTTTATTTAGCCACGAACTCCTCTAAAAAATACACATATTGATAAAAAACTTTTTACAAAAAAATACTACCGACTTCCAAATAAGAAAACTACAAAGTGAAAAATAACTTTATTTTTGGAAGTCGGTGTCTTTCGTAGGTACTATTTTTTTTGCGTTATGGACTCCAACTTCCAAAAATAAATGTATTTTTCACTTTGTAGTTTTCTTATTTGGAAGTCGGTAGTATTTTTTTGTAAAATGTTTTTTATTTTTCACTTTTTAGTTGTACCTACCTAATAGGCAAATTGTTTAGTAAGTTTCCTATAACACCAGAATAGATTACCCGAATATCATGAAACTTGAACAAAACTAGTCAAATGAGAGATCTGCTTCCCCCTTAAGAGCGTACTGGCGTGATGTTATGTTATGAAATGGTATAAAAAATAAACAGGCATGCGATTGCAGCAGTCCCGAGAGATTTGCCGTTATTTATTGAAGAGTTCTGTCGTAAATCTCCGAAGTTCTTCATCACATCTTCACTAAATTAAAATGGGACCAATTTCGAAACATACTCTTTCAAACAAAAAAAGAATTTTCAAAATCGGTTCACAATTGACGGAGATATCGGTGCACATACAAAAAAAAATATGGGATGTCGAACATAGAACCTCCTCCATTTTCGAAAGTCGGTTAAAATAATATATTTATAGTTTTCATTTATAGTTGTCAAAATTGTACACTAGGTCTCTGTTGACAGCGGTATTTTTGAGCATCTTTTGAGGGTTCTAGTGATTTTAAAGATAATGTATCATCAAAAAGGATAACATAGGGCCACATATATATATCTTTCTTATTCAGTTTATGGAAATCTTTTAAATTGGTCCAATATTGGAGGAGGAAAAGGGCGTGGCCAAACCTTGAATTATGACTTTTTAATAAGGAAGTTCAGTCGGATGTCTGCGACCGCATTTCCTCTTAAGGATCGTAGCGTGTGGCTTTCTGATGTTTCTGTTTAAGGCGCCTCCCCGAGCAAAACGCCGCGCCTAGTCGTTTTGTGCAGTTTTTAAGAGCTATCTACTCTTTACTTAAAAAGAAATATCAATTAATAAAAATACATTAAATTTCTAAATAATGTGGATTCTAAAATGGTAGTACACTTTTTTTTTTTAAAGTGGTATATGTTTCACTAATCTCCTTCCAACAAAACCATAAACATGTGAAATAATTGTTGATAGCATGCATCTCCTCGTAAAGTGTTCATTAATTATTTTTTTATACTAACACTAATGGATAGACAATTTGATAACGAACATTTTGTAAGTTTTATTTCTTTCAAAAGACCAATATTCGATTTTATAAAGATTTTATTCTAAAATCTGGGCGAATTCACTACCGTAATTCATGCGCCTCCAGTGCTGCTAGGCCAATAGGAATGCTCATATCTCATGCTGATTTTTTGGTCAGGGTACGGCCTTAAGTTTCTAAATGTATGTATTTATTTATGATTACAGGGGCAAGCAAACAGGATTTCGATAAAATATTTAAAAGTATATGTACTCTGCCACTGATTATTGCCATCTAAGTAAAGTTATTTCACTGTTGTTTTAGTATCTAAGTCGACCAAGGAATCAAACCTTGTTTCGACTTGTCCAAAAATTAAGCGAATTTTAGTATTCCGTAATGCGTCACATTTTCATGTCTGTTTCATATATCCTCTTCGGTAACGAAACCATATCGCGATCTAATTCGATGCCAACGCCATCTATCGAGCTTACGGCTTAAGACATTTATTTCTCAAAAAGAATACATTCACTTAATATGAGAAATACAAGGTAATCATAAAACTAAATGTAAGAATTACTTATGAAGAAGGTACTCGTAAATAAGTTAGTAGATACAATTTTTTTACAGTGTTGTGGGTAAAAGGAAAAAGTAAGTGCACTATTACATTATCAATTCTTGAAGGCAAGTCTAAATAGCAATTACACAATCTACCATATATATTGTGATGTTTCTGAAATACAGAATAGGTATACTAGTTATCTTTATATTTAGCAAATTAGTAAATATTGACAATTGTTACAGATGTAAATTAAATTGGTGTGGTAATAAATATAACCCATATTTAAAACCTAGAAAAATCTTTTAAAATGTGGTGCTTTAAGGTTTTTTTGTATAAAGTATAGGACTGTATCTCTTTAATCTCATTGGGTAATTTATTATACAACTCTGCTCCTTCGTATAGTATATTTCTTTTTCCGTAATTAGTTCGTGGGGGGTCTTAAGTAAATGTTGTTTTTTCGTGTAGTACTACGTTTTTGTGACTGCCCTTTTGTTAAGAATGTTATTTTAGAGTGTATATTTTTATTTAATGGTTTATGTACTAATATGCATGTGTTATTTTTATATATCTGTGATAGTGTCATCAATTTTTTTTTCTATCGGTGTTAGGTAGTGGTAATGGAATAAGAGTTTTATTATTTTGTTTTGACATGTTTCGATTTGTTTAATATGTATACTGCATATATAGCTGCAGTACCCCATCCCTCTATTAGGTATTCTAGGTGAGTTTTTACCATAGAGTTGTAAATGATATACCTAACAGATGTCGGCAAGCAGCGGACAATCCCTCGAAGCGCGCCTATGACAGAAGATAGTCTAGATCTTAATTTATCTAGATGTGTCTGCCACGTCAGATGTTTATCTAGATGGAGACCAAGATACTTCTCTGAAGAAACTTGGGTTATAGGTTCGTTATTTATGTATAGATTTGAGTATTTTGCGACGTTTTTTTTTCCTAGCTTTAAAAATAATATAGTTTGTTTTAGAGGTATTAACCGTAAGCAAATTTTCTTGGAACCATCTTGAGAGAGTGTCTAAATCTTGTTGGGCTTGCTCGCTGACCTCTTCGATATTGTTTCCAAATAAAAATAGGCTTGTATCATCAGCATAAAGTATTATGTCACCTGCCAAATTTAGGTTATGTATGTCATTTACGTATAATATGAACAGCAGGGGACCGAGAATGGATCCCTGCGGTACGCCGTAGGTCAAAGCTTCGTAATTACTTTGCGTATCACCAATCCGAACAATTTGTTTTCTGTTAGATAGATAAGACCGGAATATGTCGTGGGCAGTACCCCTGATGCCGATACTATGCAGTTTTTGAAGAAGGAGACTATGGCTAATTGTATCAAATGCCTTTTTCAGGTCAATAAATATACCAAGTGCTGCGCATTTTTCATCGATATTGTTTTTAAGACTTGTCACAAGGTCAATTGTTGCAGTTAGAGTGTTGGATTTTGCGCGGAAACCATATTGCTTTTTAGAAAAGAAGTTTATAGTTCTGAGGTAATCGTCTAAACGTTTATATAATATTTTTTCGAATATTTTAGAGATTATTAGGAGGACAGAGATAGGGCGATAATTACCCGGGTCAGTCTTTTTCCCTGACTTAAAGATAGGACTAACTTTAGCTATTTTCAAAGAATCCGGGAAGAGACCGTTTTCTTAATATTAGATTTTAATACTTTTTATGGTTTTGCAGCTAATCCCATCTAAGCCCGCACTAGTGTTTGAATTGAGATTGTCTATGATTTTGCTGACCTCTGCTTCAGTAGTTGGGGTTACGTTTAATAGTTCACTTGTACTAGATTTTGTTGTTTGTGTTGTTGACTGAGTATGTATTTGTTCCCTAGGCCTTGTAATTGTATTAGCTAAAACAGACCCTATTATAGCAAAAAAGGTGTTAAAATAATTACATATTTCTTTACTGTCTGTGATTTGACCAGTTAGTGTATCTAGCTTTGAAGGAGCGGAGCATGACTTAGACTTGTTTCCAGCTAAGTTCCTGATTAGCTTCCACATCTTTAAAGGTTTTCTTTCACAGTTTTTGAACATTTTATAGTAGTAACAATTTTTAGTATTTTGAATTCGTTGCAACACGCTGTTTCGTAGCGTTATGAAATTGTTTCTTATTAAGTCGTCATTGGGATTTTCCTTATAAGCAGACCACAGCTGATTCCTTTTAGTTAGCATACTAATTATGTCTTTATTGATCCAGTTTGAATTTAACGTGTTTTGTATTTTAAATTTCGGTATTCTATTTTTAATTATTGCATCCTTTATTGTGTGTTCCAAGCTCCCGTAGTCACTCTCAGAGACATTCCCAATTATACTTTCTACTGATTGGTAAAGCGCTGTGTAATCTAAGGTATGGTACTTTACTTTCTTTTTCATTTCAGGTGCATATTTGCCAACTTCGAGATAGATTTGCTTGTGATCCGACATTGGAGACTCCACAATAGTTACATGAAATTTATGATTCTTTAGGTTGGATGAGACATGATCAAGGATTTTTTTTTTTTGTAACAGTATCACGGGTACTAATATTTTTCATCAATGTTGTTAAGGATTAGGTGTCCATTTTCTAATATTATTTTTGTATAATTTTTAGTCGATCGGTTCGGATAAAGCAGATCGTAGTTGAAATCACCAAACACTAAAGCTCTTTTTCTCCTCGTCAGCTGCTGTGAATATTCCTCCAAAAAATCATTATTGTTCGATTTTGGTGTTTTATATACGGCATCTATATCCAATGAGTATTTGTGTTAATGAACCCATAAGTAGTGATTGTTTTCTTTACAAAGATCCTCAATGTAATTGTGTTTTAAGCAGTCATGATCAAATATGGATACTCCACCGCCTCTTGCGTTTTCTCTAATATTATAATAATGGGAGTCGTTTGGCAGTTTTAAAGTCTTGGCTTCATATTTGTTCTTTATCCAGGTTTTCGATAGTATAATCACATGCACAGGACTGGGTATGTTGTGTTGTATAATGCAGTTTAACTCATCTAGCTTTCCTGGTTTCATGCTACGTGCGTTAGCGTAAAGAAATTTTAGAGATTTAGGTTTTTTTATTAAGTTGTTGTAAGAATTGGTTAGTTCGTATGTAGTGTTTAGAGTTTCGTCATCTGAACCTTGTATCGCTAGTTTTTTGGCAGAGTTTTCGTAATTGTAGGTATTCCTTTGACGTATTTTATTGTTATATCCGTTTCACCTCCGTCTACTCTTAGTGTACGTCTAGCTTAGTGCATGAATGTATTGAAATTTTTCATATTTTCCGATGAGTAGCCGCCACCATATTCCGTTCCTGTTTTTTTACAGTACGGAGCACATTCCTTCTCTTTATTATATTATAGTATTCAATTGCGTGTTTTATGCTGAGTAGGTGGATTTTTTGAACATATGAAGCAACTATAGCTGCCGCCCGCACACCGCGCACAGGGGCGCAAATACCGAGCACTGGATATAAGTTTTTAAACTGTCATGGTCACTAACACTAACATTAACATTAAAGCGCAACCCTTCGCCGGACCCAGTGCTCGATACTAACATTAACATTAAAAGCGGGATATTTACCATGTTTACTGTTTGTTGCGAGTTCCTGATATTTCGGTGCTGTTGCAAGCACCATGATACACAACAACAGCAACAACAGCAGCAGCAACATGAACAAACAGTAAACATGGTAAATATCCCGCTTTTAATGTTAATGTTAGTATCGAGCACTGGGTCCGGCGAAGGGTCGCGCCTGCTAACCATACACGAGGCACAGGGGTCGACCTACGACAGCGTCATCATCATCAATACCAAGTCCAGGAGGCTTCAGGTCCACGACAGCATCTCCCACGCGGTAGTGGCGGTGTACAGACATACACTCAGTTGCGTCTATTACACCGACGACGCCGATGACGCCGCAGGCCGCCTTGCTATGAGGGCGATGGATACGCCGACTAAAGCGGTCGTCAACTACAATCTTAAGACGGCCATGCAGTATCGAGACGTAGCGTCATAGAGGCCTTGCTCACACTGTCACTAGCGAAGTCCCTGGTCGGCAGACATCACCAAAAACACCACCTAACCAGTCCCATACAACCCAAACACATACCCAAACTATTACCCTGTCTAAACCCTGTAAAGCAAAAAAAAATATTATTAGCTGCATGGTGGAGCGAGTCAGTCATACTCACCTTAACGTCCTAACGACGGCGTTCTATAACCGGCACCGTCAGCCGGGACTGGTCTGCTCGCACTGCCATGCATCTTCCCCGAAAGTGAACCAATAGATCTTATATCTATAATCAAAATAGTAATAGTACATTGTGATACAAGGGTGGAAAGTAGGTTATTTCAAACGAGCTGTTTTGTTTGCAATAACCTACACACCCGTGTATCACACGACGTTTTTCAATACAGTTGTGAGAAATAGTAAAAACAAATCAAAGAATTAGATTTGCTTATTCACAAAAAATAAAATTTTCAATATGGCGCGTTTTTGCTACTGGACATATATTTTTACAAAGAAAACAGCCTATACAGCCTATTCGATTTTTGACAAACGTTGATGTGAAAATAATTAACTTAAAACTGGTAATTAAATATATTTAACAACTATTTAAAAACTTTTGAGAATTCAATGCTAAAACGTGCGGAATCATTCATTTCTTCCTCGTATAAAATCTATCCCATTTTATTCTATGTATGAAAACTCCTTGATACCTGAACTTTTTTAAATTGACTTATAAATAAAGGCGCGTTTTTGCAACTGGACTTTTTTTTTCAACGAAATCCGCCTATACAGCCTATTCGATTTTTGACAAATCTTTATGTGAAAATAATTAAATTAAAACGGGTAATTAAATATATTAAACAACCATATAAAAGACTTTTGAGAATTCAATCATTCATTTTTCTTCGTAGAAAATCTATCCCATTTTATAAAGTAAAATAGTATTGAAAATAACATAAGCAGTGTATCAATAGTTTTTTTTTTTTCAATTTTTTATTTGTAATTTTAATTTTATGTTCTTTAATTTGTTAATGTCTTTCAATTTTAATTTGTTAATCTGTTTTTGATTAACTGTAATTGTAATGTAATTTTTTTGTTGACATTATTATTGTAAACAACCGAAAATGTTTTTGTATGTATAACCATAAGGTGCATGTTGTGTTAGCCTGTAAGTAATTGTTGCACTTCTAAATGTATTATTATGCGAGTATAATTTTAAATGTTTTGTGTAAACAATTGTTGGCTAACCTAAATAAATAAATAAATAAGTAAAAATAGAAATAGTAAAAATAAAAATAGAAAAAACCATAATGTATATAGTATTTAGTGAGGGATGAACTCACGTAGACTTAAGTTAGTTAAGTAAGCCTAGAAATAATATCCGACGTAGGAGTCAAACAATTGTAATTTTATGAAAAAAAAAACAAAATCTAAACACTAAAAAAAAGAGCGCGGGCTGCCACATGTCCGCGGTACAATATTAGAAAAAAAAAATAACTCCATACCAAATTTCATCTAAATCGGTTCAGCGGTTTAAGCGTGAAAGGTAACAGACAGATAGACAGAGTTACTTTCGCATTTATAATATTAGTATGAACGTGTTATTCTGATGTATAAGGTAAAGTTTCATCAAAACCCGTTCAGTAGTTTTTGCGTGAAAGAGTAACAAACATCCATCAGTTTATAATAGTAGGTGAAGTTGTCAAAAAATTAACTGCTGATATTATGGCTGTTGGTCATAAGTATCAAACCCCGTTTTGACAGCTATAAAAATCTATATTTATAAAAATTAATCCCTATTTCCCTTGGTCACGGCGTCACGCGTGAACGGCTGGACCGATTTCGCTAATTCTTTTTTGTTGTGTTTGTTACTGTTAGGAGAAGGTTCTTATGAAAAAAAAAATAAGAAAAAAAAATTGTACCTTACCTACATAGGTAGGGTAGGTAGGTAGGGTAGGTAGGGTAGGTATGTAGGTAGGTAGGGTAGGTAGGGAAGGTAGGGTAGGTAGGGTAGTGTAGGTAGGGTAGGTAGGGTAGTGTAGGTAGGGTAGGTAGGGATAGGATGGGTAGGGTAGGTAGGGTAGATGAATGTTTGTTTTTTTTATGGCAAAACAAAGTTTGCCGGGTCAGCACTAGCTGACCCGGCAAGTCTTAAGTTTAATTATTATTAAGTACTAACTTAATAATAATTAAACTTGATGCTTGCGAATGATACTCGTTGTTATAGTGTTATGAATTTGGTTTTTCAATTTCATACGTAGAAAGTTATCGCGGCATGTAAAATGAGCAACGTCAACAGACTTCTTAGAATGTGACGATTTTAGTAGGATGAATGCAAGGCAATCATACCGTGCGCTATTCTTTGAACTTACACAATCAGGGTGCGCATCTAACACTCGGTTTGTACATTCATATGCCTTTCATATCCCTAACTAGCTTCTGCTCGCGGCTTCGCTTGCGTGAAATGATATAAAACAAATGCAATGTAGCACCGGAATAAAAAGTATCCTTTAGGTTAATCCAGGTTATGAACTATATGTGTGCAAACAATCATTCAAATCTGGTCAGCCGTTATTGCGTAATTGAAACACAAACATACAAACTTGTATTTTTTTTATAATATTAGCATGATTGTAAAATTCGACTGACATTTAAAAGAAATTGTACCAGAAGTGATATTAAGAAAATACATTAATTTATTAAGATAAATGTCAGAGCAATTTTACATTATAACTGAAATGAATTTTATATACTGACTGACAAAAATGTCAATAATTAACACGATTGTTTGATGAGTTTGCCTTTTCAGACATTACGAGGAACTGCAAGCTAATCAGAATCATTGAAAAATAAAACATTGCTCACTTTATATTTTCTTTTTTTCTGTTACTGATGCAAATTGACGCATTACCACAAATTAAACAGTGGTTTACGTCTACTACCTTATTTTCTAACCGACTTTCGAAAAAGGAGGAGGTTCTATGTTCGACATCTAGTATGTTTTTTTTATTTTTTATTATGTATGTTCACCGATATCTCCGTCAATTGTTACCGATTTTGAAAATTCTTTTTTTGTTTGTAAGAGTGTGTTCCGAAATTGGTCCCATTTTAATTTGGTGAAGATCTGATGAAGAACTTCGAAGATATACAACGGAACTCTTCAATAAATAACGGCAAATCTCTCGCGACTGCTGCGATCGCATGCCTGTTTATTGTTTATATCATTTCATAACATAACATCACGCTAGTACGCTCTTAAGGGGTAATCAGATCACTCATTTGATCGGTTTTGTTCAAGTTTCATGATAGTTGGGTAATCTATTCTGGCGTTATAGGAAACTTACTTAACAACTTGCCTATTAGGTAGGTACAACTAAAAAGTGAAAAATATTTTTTTTTACAAAAAAATACTACCGACTTGCAATTAAGAAAGCTACAAAGTGAAAAATAACTTTATTTTTGGAATTCGGTGTCCATAACGCAAAAAATGGTACTTTTTATTTTTCACTTTGTAGTTTTCTTATTTGGAATTCGGTAGTATTTTTTTGTCTAAAAGTTTTTTATTATTATTTTCCTTATTGTCTTTCTCATTGAAATTTAATTACTTATGTAATAACTAGGATTTATTGATGTGTCATGCTGTAAGTAGATAAAAATTATTAAAAAAAAAATAACTTAACTCAGCTAAAAAAAATTGATTAGATCTGTCGAATTTTGTTACATTACAGTTGCTACTAATCTATATTAATAAATGCCAAAAATATGTTTCATCTTCATGCATGATAACAGATCGCCTACCTTATTTCATGATACAATTATCTAAACATAAAATCTAATCATCATCTTCCTGCCCTTGTCCCATATTACTTGGGGTCGGCGCAACACGTTTTCTTCTTCCGTACCGTCCCGTCCCCCGTCACGCTGTCAGTGACTACCTTTTTTCACTCCTCACACAGTCCATCCATCTTTTCTTTGGCCGTCCCCTCCCTCTCCATCCATCCAAATTTATATTCATTACTCTTTTAGTAACATGCGTTTCATCCCTCCTCATCAGATGACCATACCAGGACAAACGGTTTCCTTTCAAATTTTCTGTCACTGGCGCCACTTTCAAGCTTCCTCTAATATACTCATTTCTCACTTTATCCATTCTCGTCACTCCGCAAACCCATCTCAACATTCTCAACAACATAAAATCTAATATATAGAGGTAAAAAATAAATATTAAATAAAAAAACACCAAAGTTGTAGTCCAGAGTTCCAGAGTTGTAGAAAACGGGCCGGATGGGCACAAATCGGCTCGAACTCGTTGTTTTATTTTTAGTTTGGTTAAATCCATTAAACCTATTTCTATGGTTAAATCCATAAGGATACCTTCCGTTTGGGGAACGGAGGGTTTAGTCGGACTGTGACCGACAGTTCCTGTCTATCTGTATTTTATGTAAAATCTAAGTAATATTATTTAATATAATTTTTGTACACTGACAGCCCTATGTCTATCTCCTCACGTTCAGTCCATCCAAAGGTTGTCTGGGAGAAATTGCCCTGTGCGATAAGACCGCCCATTGTACACTTATATCTATAAATGTTTTGTCCTGTAATTATTTGAATGGTGTACAGTCATCATCTGCCTAGCCTTTTCCCAACTATATTGGGGTCGGCTTCCAGTCTTACCGGATTCAGCTAAGTACCAGTGTTTTACATGGAGCGACTGCCTATCTGACCTCCACTACCCAGTAACTGGGTAACACGATACCTCTTGGCTAGACTGGTGTCAGATCTCAAGCTTCTAACTACCCGTAACGACTGTCAAAGATCTTCAAATGACAGCCGGGACCAACGGCTTAACGTGCTTTCCAAGGCACCGAGGAAACTCGGTATGTTGAAATGGTCACCCATCCACGGACCGACCTCGTTGCTTAACCTTGATGATCGATGGCTGTTATTATTTAGCCACGAGCTCCTCTACAATAAAGTATATAAATCAATAATACTATAACGTAGTTTTATTTTCTCTGTGCGAGATACGGGGGCCTGGGATGCAAGTAAATTCCGGCTCGACCTAGTTTTATGTATGGAATACAAGTCAATGCAGTGTTAGGACCGTGGTTAGGATCGCTACATTACGCAATCATTTACTCTCCGGTTGGTGCATTGCAAATTATAATAGAAAGCGGTATAACACAATACATAGACTCACATCACAGAGCTGATGAACTAATTCGCATATATTAAAGACTTGCTTGCATTGCAACACCAGCTGCAGATGAAACTAGCATTGTTTGGTTTATAATAAGGACTATAAGCTACCAACCGGTTTAGGTTGAGTAACCAGTCATACGAGGTTCATTGGAGACTTGTAACAATACCAGTATATCGATCCTACTAGAGGGCAAAGGCCTCTTCTCATAAATTAAGTTAAGACGGGCTGTTCTCCGCAACTCCAGGTCTAAGCGCGTATTTTGCATACGGGTGGGATTCGTCTTCCTCACTCGATCCACTCCAGGTCCTCGAGAAAAGGCAGCAGCGCTTTGGTGTTGCCAACTATCCCCTGTACGATACCTAGGTCACCGACGAGTTGGGCACTGTAACCAGCGATTACTGGGCAGCTTAGGAGCAGGTGTGCTGCTGTCTCGTCCTCCTTCATGCATGCTCTGCACAGTGGGCTGTCCGTGATCCCTAAGACAAAAAGATGCTTGTTAAAGTTGCAGTAGTTGCTCTTCTCATACAGAGAAGGCATCGTTCACCACGCTTGCTCAAGGCACAGAATAATCAAGGTGGCAATTTGAAACTTGTAACTTGAGTATAATTTATAATTAACTAGCTGTTGCCCGCGGCTTCGCTCCCGTGGACCACCCCACAGAACCCATTTTCGGGATTAAAAAATAGCCTATGTCACTCAGGAATAATGTAGCTTTCTATTGGTGAAAGAATTTTTCAAATCGGTCCATTAGTTTCGGAGCCTATTCGGTACAAACAAACAAACAAAAAATCTTTCCTCTTCATAATATAAGTATGCATTTAATTAGCAGAAACAATAGAAAAACAATTGTTTCTGAGAACCAAAGTTCCCAATTTCACTCAAGGGGCCCAGCACACAGTATTGCGTGCACCATTGCGTGTTATACGTTGTTGAGTAGACTGATTTTGGGAAATATGAATGCAATGTAAGCGTAAAGTCCGCTATTCTTTGAACTTACACAATTAGGGTGCAGATTTCCCTTTACCGTTGTCAGCCATGCCCAAGGTCATACGACGACTTTTATTATGCGCACAGCAAAAGAGTGGCATGCCTTGCCGGAGTCTATATTTCCAGATAGCTACAACCTGGGAGTCCTCAAGTCAAGAGTGAATAGGTGTCATCTAGGCAAGCGTGCTTCATCGTCGACCACATCGTCGCTTACCATCAGGTGAGATAGTGGTCAAGCGCAAGCATATTATTAATAAAAAAAACGACCCACTGACTGAAAGTACATAATTTTGAACTGAAAATTACACCGGCATTTGCCCGTATCACAGAGAGGAGGCTGTGTCCCAGCAGTGGGAACATTAATAGGCTGATGATGATGATGATGAAACACAAGAGTGGAGATCGCAGACACTGGGCCACCACACCATGACATTTCATTAAATAAATAGTATACTAACTTTTTTCCGTGAGTCACTCGAGCGGGATGATTGAGATAACGAGGCGGTGTGCGAGGAAATGGGAGTACTTCATTTTTCTAGCAGCTCTGATGAAATGATAAAAAAGGGTTAGCAAAGGTATGTATTTTTACATTATATCTCTATCCACGAAGGTTATCCGGCCCTGGTTCAGGTCATGGTATGGGGTGAGAGGGCGTGGGAAACATCCTCAATCTGCGAAGCAGTAATTCTCGCGAAGGAGGAGGCGGAACGCGTGAGGGAGACGCCCTCACGACCCTAGCCACCGCAGGTGACGCCCTGGGCGTCGGGAAACGCAAGCCGATACTCGGCCACCGTAGGAGCGGGCTTGCGGATGGCGAGTAATGGGTAGCTCGCTCTCCGATAAGGACCAGGCCCGAGTCAACAGCGTGTAATGTTCCACGCTCGCCTCACAGAGATGTCAGCAAAACTGACGGGGTCCGCTAGGGCCGATGCCTGGGCCGCGGATTAATTTGAAAGAAAGTTACCGCGGCCCTGGCTTAAGCAACTGAAGGAACACGGGTGGGTTTTAGTCAGTAAAAGTCTGACACGACCTCCCGCTTCAACCAGAGCGAGAGAAGTCATTGGATGAAATCAAACCCCAACAAAAAGTAGTCTTAACACTAAATTATTAGCTGTGAACCAATTTTGAACCTGTCGCAACTCGCAAGACGTTCTTTAAGTCGTCAACGTTACTCGAACGTCTATTTATCTTAAAAATCAAAGAAGTGTCATCAGCAAAGAACACCATGTTTAGGTTGTTTTTCAATAGATGGGGTAAATCGTTAATTTAGGCTAAAGACCGGACCGGGGTACTCCCATTTTCACGGGTAACCCCGACGAATTGACACCGTTTATTTGAACTAATTGCTGTCTATTATTTAAATAAGATTTTACTAAACTTGACGTTGATTGGCCTAGCCCGTAATGTTCAAGTTTCATAAGTAATGTTTCATGATTAACGCAATCAAACGCTTTCGACAGGTCGCGGAAGACACCTATTGCATCTTGTGCCTATGCCTATGTGCAAGATGTGTTTTAATAAGGTGACACCAGCATCGGCTGTACAACGTCCTTTGGTAAAACCATACTATTTATCGTGTAAGATGTTACTCGTATTAAAATGAATGAGCATTTGATTTAGCATTATGTTTTCAAATATCTTGCTGAAAACCGGCAGCACCGATACTGGTCTATAATTATTTGTGTCTTTACTGTCCCCGGAATTAAAAAGTTTTAACCTTACTATATTTAATTACTAGCTGTCCCACGCGGCTTCGCTCCCGTCAACTGGCTACGTACCTACCCTATCCTACCTACCCTACCCTACACCTACCCTACACCTACCCTACACATACCCTACACCTACCCTACACCTACCCTACACCTACCCTACACATACCCTACACCTACGCTACACCTACCCTACACCTACCCTACACCTCCCCTACACCTACCCTACCTACCCTTTATACATGATTGCATAACTGAAACCGTTTACGCAGCGCACGCAACGGAAGCCCTCAAAAAGTAATATGCTTTCCCGTTTTTGCAACATTTATGCTCCGCTCCTATTGGTCGTAGCGTGATGTTATATAGCCTAACTGTATGAACTATCTAACACAAAAAGATTTTTTCTATTCCAACCAGTAGTTCCTGAGATTACCCCCTACATACAAACTTACAAATTTTACCTCTTTATAATATTATAGTATTATAGTATAGATATACAAAAAGACTCCTTGATCTACACACAAATTAAAAATTAAATCGCGCTATAATTTGAATAATGGAGGTACAAACTTTGATAGACATTTCCCATAGATCTTCGGTCAGTTTGATCTTGATTTGCTTAAAAGCTTTTATTACTGTTATTGGGTTTATATGTGAAAAGTTATATTCAGTCGGGCAGTGAAACGTTAGCGTTTAATAAACCAGAATCAAGCGAGGGCGAGGAATTTAAGGTTTGAGTAGTTTTAATTGGGATGCTGGTAAAGAAATTTACAAATTCTTGAGCAACTTTTTTGTTATCACACTTATCACATAACACACTCATATTAAAAAGCGAAAGTTTTTGAGTACGTGTGTGTGTTTGTTTTTTCTTCACGCTCAAACGGCTGGACGGATCTGGATGAAATTTGGCACAGAGATAGATTATAGACAGGACACAGGCTCATATGATACTTTTATCTTGGGAATATGTTCCCTCGGGATAATTTTCCAGATTCACGCGGGCGAAGCCGCTGGCAGAACTAATCTCTAATAAGTCCATGTGTAGTTCAAGCATGTATTCAATATGATTTCTTTTGTTCTTGTTCGTATCATTATATTTTTCCAAACTGTCTTGATTTTATTTTCTGCTAATTATTGTCAAGCTTAAGCTACTTTACACGTATTTTTATATTTTTTTTGTAAGAAAATTTATTATGAATTTGAACCTTTGTTTTAGCAGGTCCTTAACGTGTATATTTATAGTTTAAACTACACACACTGGCAAAATTAGCGGAACAAGAAAAATATTTCGTAAAACTTGCGGTGCCCAAACCAAAACCAGCTTCCTTCAACCTCTTTCGTACCGTAAGCTCACTTACTGTTGCACCTTTAACTTCTTCTTAACGCACGTTTTTGCGAATGCGAATGAAACGATTATTCCTGTTAGAAGTACGGGTTTTCTGCACTGTCCTGATCTTCTCACAAAAACATTAGTCTCTCTGAATCATTGGAAAGTTCAATAAATGGTTCATCATCATCATCATCAGACTATAGCAGTCCACTGCTGGACATAGGCCTCTCCAACCGCACGCCATTTGCTTCGATTTTCGGCAACTCTTATCCAGCTGCTACCAGCCACCCCGCGAAGATAGTCACTCCACCTAGCTTGAGGGCGTCGGTTCTACGACTTATGTGGCCGGCCCATTGCCACTTCAGCTTGCTTATTCTGTGTGCTATGTCGACAACTTTGGTTCTCTGCCGGATCACCTCGTTTCGGATTAAACAATAAATGGTTGAAACAGGCAAATGATGAATTACGCACATCATCTGAAGGTTTGATCACTTTTCCTCATCTGAAGTGCCCTGGCCCTCTCAGTTTGGATTAAGTTGGCCACAATGACGTCGTAACTTTGATAAAGATCTAAAGGTAAAAAATAAAACAAATAACTCAGTATGTCGATGAAATTTTTTCGATAATTTTAAACATAACAATAATGTGGCAATAAGCGAGATTCTCTCACAATGATGAATCAAGTTAAAACAATTGCTTGAAGGTTGACGTTCAGTTGTTTTATCTATTAGGCATAGGTAATTGGTTTTACATCTCTCATGTTCGGTAAGAAGGTTCTTATTACCTCCAAATGGGGCTTGTAGGTGACTAATTAGCGCTCTAGGGTAATAATGTTGCTAGAAAAGCCCTAGGGCGGTAAGTAATTAAATTTACATCTCTCATGTTCGGTAAGTAGGTTCTTATTACCTCCAAATGGGGCTTGTAGGTGACTAATTAGCGCTCTAGGGTAATAATGTAGCTAGAAAAGCCCTAGGGCGGTAAGTAATTAAAAAAAAATACTTCTTTCTTTCAAAAAGTTCGCGTACATCTAACCATCATACTGGCAATAGACATCATGCATTTAGCCCAATGACCAAAGGGGTCGCTTTGCTATTCAGCCTTGTCTTCGTGTGAGTATGATAGTCATCAAGTTTATGCTTGTAATGCCGGTTTTTTTCTACTTACCTCACAATCGGGATGTAAAGCAGAATAGTTAGCTCGGGTGTAAGCACCAATTGCACCCTCGAACTATAGGCGCCCTCGCTGCGCTCGTGCGCCTAAATATCTCGGGCTGCAATTGATGCCTTACAGCCCTTGGCTACTAATCTACTATTATTATAAAACAAAATAAAAACCACCCTGTTACGGTAAAATAAAGTTTTACGATATTTTTTGCTTGTTCCGCTAATTTTGCCAGTGTGTGTAGTTTAAACTATAAATATTAATAGCAGAAGTGCCAACGTTATTAAACCATCTGTAAATTAGTATTACTACTAATATCAACTACAGTACATGCCTTCGACATACTATTTATGCCTGAGTTTATATTAAAAGTTAATAGCCTCGCTATTTGACGTCTTACCCTAATAGGCAGATACACTGTATCGCCTGAAAAACAATACATCACGGGCATTTAACGCGAAACCGGCAGGTCAATAAGTTGGCGATTGCAGAACACTTATTAGAAGGTGGCAGCAATCACTGGATCGAATTTTGTCGTCCACAAGTCCTCTCCACGGAACGCCACTTCTATTCATGAATTGTGCGTGAAGCGATTGAAATCAAAAAACACAAAACGTTAAATTGGGATGACGGTTACAAATTATCCGCGGCGTGGAATCCAGTGATTCAAAAAACATTACCTCGTTTTGTACAGTCGGCGAACTTACATATTAAAGACACGGTCAGTGTTGTGTGTAGAAATGTGAGGGTAGTCGAAGAATTCACTGCCCCAACGGAGCCAATACACCGAGACACCAGTCAGTCTACCCGGGACCACGGTCGTTGCAACACGGCCGAAACGTCGGGTGAAATAGGTAAATAAATATTGTTTTTCAATTATGAAACGCGAAAGTTTTAAAGTTAATACTGTATCGCCTGTCGTTTTTAATTTATCAACAAAAATGTTGATGTCAAAAAAAACTAATTTTGAACATGCTTATTGAGCATGTGAATATAATTATTTTGTCGACTAGACAAATTTTCCAAATATGGAAAGGCACACAATATGATTTTATTACAATTCAACTTTATCAACTCCATTACACACTCAGTGATAGATAGATCACCATCTATATCCGTGGAAAGGAACCGAACGCGATAGATGTACAAAAAATAATCAGTTCGTCGGCACGGTTTCTTTGTATGGGATGAGACAACACAGCCCAAGCATATAATAATTCAAAGTCGAATAACTCTGATGACTGTGGAAAACAAATTAAAATGCTTAAAGTAACCACACACAGTCAGGGTTCAGATTCAGGCAGTCAAGTCTAGCAACCTTAGGTGCACTAATATTTCATCAGTTATGTTAAAGTCCCGTCTAATAGCTTATTGCCATGAACCAGGCACTAGACCGGACTCCGGGCTGCTACTGCCAAATCCAAATGGAAAACCTAGTAACACTTTTCCTGTGCCAGGAATCGAACCCAGGACAGGACCTCATGCTTAGCAGTTGCATTGGCGAACAATAGACCAACGAGGGAATAATAACTTTAATAAACTTTTTTGTGCATCATAAAGTAGCAATTTATTTTATTCTTTGCCCCACACTAGGAATTTCTTCCTGTATCGTGGGTGCGTTTACACACATATAAATTCACATACACAAACAGCCAGAGCCGGAACAACTATCTGTAAGTCATAAAGATATTTGTTTCGTGCGGGAATCGAACCCGCGACAAGCAACGCAGCAGTCAATCGCTCAACCACTGCGCCAACCGTGCGCCCAATTCAATGTTAAACATCTTCATGGTCAATTAATTACTGAACTTTGAACTGAATTAATTAATTTTATAAGATGACAGTGTTCCGCATAGTTAAAAAATACAAATCCTCCAAAAGTAAACAAATCAATATTATTTAACTTAAAAGCTATATCAGGCTAATTAATAAAATATGTCAAATTTTTAGTTCGGTTAAGTTTTAATTTTGATTACCAACTCCTCTCAGAGATTTAAAGCATATAACAGATTTTTATTGTGGTACTAGCACTTCGCCGGCGACACGTGATCCGTATTTATGACTTTTAGTTTCACCCCCATAAAGGTTGAATTTCCAAAAATCCCTTCTTAGTTCTCCCCCACGTCATAAAAAGAAGCACTCAGTAAAATTCTTCAAAAAAAAAATTTTAACACTCCTACATCGTCTTTTAGGAGCAGTTTTGAAAATTTTATAATGAAAACCTTTGCTATTTACTTAGGTTAGTATTTATGCCAAGTTTCAAACATATGAGCCCAACAAATTTCCACCTTTTCACCTCCTTAGGGGTAGAATTTCTCCCCCCCGGTGGGTTCCCGCTTTGTCGAGGCGGGGGGGCTCAGTAACCGTGGCTTGGTCACCCACGGTGAAGCGAAGAGGAACCCGAGGAGGGGCCGCTCGTCAGGGCTTTTTCCGACCAAGCCGACGACGTAGCGGCCAACTAGTAGGTTGCGGTGCCGCTTGGTAACAGGCGACATCGCAACTGAGGCGGGCCGCGATGTCTTATGGAGATTCCCAAGTCCCATACGATATCGCGGCTGAGGGTTGGAGGCCGCGGCGGGAGAGGAGTGCCGGTATTGCGGTGCGCCGCTCTCCCTACCTTTCGCGGCCTAGACGGGGTCGCCACCGTCTGATGGCGGACGCGGTGGGGCCGCAGGGGAAGAGGAGTGTCGGTATAGCGTTAGCCGCTCTCCCTATCCCCTGCGGCCGCAAAATGGTAGGTGGCGGGTCCATTGACCTCGACCCGTCACAGTGGGACCAAGGGTGCCATACACGGGGTCGTCTGGCACCCATGTGCTAAATTGGTCCCTGGGGTGGTCACGGCGTACAGAGTGTTCTGGTGCGCCGGTGATGGGGGGTACTCCCCCGAGGAGAGTCCGGTGACGGAAGCCGCGGCGGGTTCGCGGCGAGTGCTAACGCGTGCCCGTGTTCCCGCCATAAGCGGCACTGGAGGACACCGTGGAGTTTTAGTGGGTTAGAGTCCCACATAACTGCACTATCTCCCCGTGGTAGTGCAGTATGCATGAGCATTTCTCCACGCAAAAAAAATAAAAAAAAGGGGTAGAATTTCTAAAAAACAATAAATACATGAATTCTTTGTATCAAGAGCGTACATGTATAATTTCACATGTCCAATTTACAAACTGTAGAAATTTCATACAAACTTTCAACCCCCTTTATACCCCCTTACGGTTGGAATTTACAAAACCAAATACATAAATTCTTTTTATCAACCAACAGCGTAAATCTAATATTTCACGTGTCCTACTTATAAACTGTAGAAATTTCATACAAACTTTCAACCACCTTTTTACCCCCTTACGGGTGGCATTTCCAAAAACCAATAAATACATAAATTATTTTTATCTTTCAAGAGCGTAAATGTAAAATTTCACGTGTCCAATTTACAATAACTGTAGTAATTTCATACTGACTTTCGACCCCCTTTTACCCCCTTAGGGGTGGAAGTTCCAAAAACCCTAACGTCACTTGAGGAACCTCCCTGCTAAAGCGCTATAACCAATAGGACCATAAAATATCATCCTTAATATTGGTCGATTGAAATTTAATGACGCCTGTGAAGTTCTTTTCGCTGCGCAGTATCCCACCCGTTACCCTCGCTGTCACATGAATTTAAAGTTCTAAACCGCCATTAGGTTTGATTCTATCTGTACAACATAATCAAATAATAGATAGATGTGGACCAAATATCATCACTTTGCTATATGAAAATGAAAACGACAGTAGCTACCTACTTCTCTTTTCTTCCCTCCAGATGTACAAGCTTGACGCGTGACATCTCCAACATAAACAGATCATTCGCGCGCATGACGTATAAATTAACCTTTATCAATTATAACCAATAGAGCCTTCGCTGCGCAAGCGCACCAGTCGCAAGAACCTACAATATTGCCCAACACCCATTCAGTTCACGCTTATACCTCGCGGACGGCGCATGTCTATCGTGCCAACGAACAAATTAGACCGCGAGTGTTTTAACTTTTAACACATTTATTTATTTCACAATTAAACAACTGTGCCGTTTTGTGAAGTGATAAAAAAGGAGGTTTTTCACTAGGAGTATTGTGTGTGTAAGTAGCTTTTACTTTTTATTATGTTTTTAAGTCAACTTTTATTTTGAGTTTTGTACATTTTTCTTGTTAACGGACTGGATGAAGACAGTGCAATTAATTGTTGAGATAACAATCGGCAAATTATTGCTTCTGTCTGAGATTTGCCTTGAATTAAGATCGTGATTTCATGATCTGTGATTACCACATCTCGAAAGATACCTTGTTGACGTCTAACTTACAATTTAACATGCGATTTGAACTCGCAGTTAAGTGCATGTTTATAGGCACAGTCAAGCACGCTTCCTTGTACGGAAGCACTGCAGTTAATACTAAGTTTCATGTCATTTGAACTCATGCATAACATTGTGGGATCCGATGCAATTTATTGCTGCAACAACACTTAGCGGGTAGTCAAGGTAGTTTACACAAAGCAACCGATTGGGACACATAATATTGAATGTTATAATTATAGAATATCAAGAAAACTTGAAATATGTCGAAGGACATACATTGGGTCAATTTAAGACGATAGTTATAACAATACATTCTAAATTCAGTCAACAATGATGATGATGAATTTAAAAGTAATCAAACTTCAAAGCGTTAATGTTAGATGAACGAAATTAAATGAAAATTAATAAATTAAAAACGTATTAAAATGATAAGGAAAATAAAACAACGGTTGATTAAGTAGACAAATAAAATATCCAACAATACAAAAGACCGGTCCTTGATCAAATCAAACCTACAAGTATTATTAAAAAGAAGCAGGTATTGATTGTTATCATCAGTCAATAAATATTCTTTAAAAAAATAGAAAAATAATATTAACAAAACAAAAACCACATCAATGCAAATAACATTAGTTTAACGACACAACAACACTTGATACTGCAACAAAACTATTATTAACAAACTAGTTTTTTATACATTCGCTAAAATACAGCAGGTTTCGCAAAGTCCAAATGTCAAGAATTTCTTATACATGAATATGGTATTAGAAAAGAGCCTTCGTAAAAAATTTGTATCGACTCATTTGGGAACTCATACACTTGATCTAATTGACTTCACCTAGATTCGTAAGACTCGAACATAAGCTGGTTTAGGACAAGTTAACCTAGATGTGGATCAAGTAAATTATGTAAGACTAAACTAGATCCTTTCGCGGGGGGATTGTAATTGGAGAGCTAGTTGCTTGCTCTAGATGCCTCCGAAAATGTGCTTGCAAGTAGATACTAATTAGTTTTTTATATAACTTTTAAATATTTTGGAATATATCAGATTCACTTTTCAATCCATCCTAGCGTCCGTAAGGTTCATCTTTATTATTTTAAGCTTGTACTGTCCCATTCCAGGACAAATACCACTTTTATTTTTTTCTCGGTCTTTTGCGATTTTCAGCCAACCCGTTGAGAAGAAGTGAACGTGAAAAAAGTGAAATGAGAATCACGTCTAAACGGCTAGTCGTAATTTTTTTGAAAAAATATATGTTGCACTAGACCATTTACCTAAAAATTTGATCTAAGAAAATTTTGAGTTTTATTCGTATAACATGGTGTAATTAATTTGTAAAGTTATGTCTAAAACGGACAAAAACACGACAATCGCACCAAAACTGCTTTGCGTATTTTAATGAAATTGACACCATCTCAAAGACAATTTAATTATCTTTTGATCTGAGGCTTTTTTTTAAAGTCCTAGAATAATAAGGAAAGTACAAAAAACTACAAAATTTTGGGTCGCGCGGGTGTGAAACTAGTGCGCGTTTTGTTCCCTCAAGGTCGTTGGCGTTAGCCGTCGTCTTAAGACGAAGAGAAAATAAAAGCCTCAGATAAAAATGTTGATAATTAAATTGTCTTTGAGATGGTGTCGATTTCATTAAAATACGCCCATCGGTTTTGGTGTGATTCTCGCGTTTTTGTCCGTTTTAGACATAACTTTACAAATTAATTACACTATGTTATACGAATAAAACTCAAAATTTTCTTAGATCAAATTATTAAGAAAATGGTCTAGTGCAACATAATTTTTTTCAAAAAAATTACGACTAGCCGTTTAGACGTGATTCTCATTTTAAAATCAGCTACTCAAGGGAATCTGCGCCTTAAATGTTCTGACGTTCTTCCACCGTGCAACTTTCGGCATTACAGCTTTTAAGCGCTACGTCTGTATATGAATAATTATAATTCAAGATTTGAAGAATTGTTATCATTGTGCTTAATTTTTTCTTAAAATAATTGGCTAGATGAGTGTGGGAACTGTTTATAATATAAAATAAATTGGTTTGTTTTTGTCGTTATATAATTCATGCCATTGAATTTTTCTTACCATTGTTCTTGTTGGTTCTTAAGAACATCGGAGAAACTAAAATGTTAAAATAAATAATTAAAACTCAACATTTTATAAGTACTTAAATCATTATTAAGATTGAATTTTTGCCAATTATGCCTTTATAATTTATTGTTTATTTGAATTTGTAAACTTTTGATTTTAAGTTTTTGCTGCAGTCATTTTAGATCCAAAGATTTTAGACACCCAACTCAAAACAAATAACTCTCGCAAGATTATTTTTTAGTCTTTCAGACTTTTAGTCCTCACGTCCATAAAGAATCGCCTAAAGGTATTGTTGAAAATCTCCCAAAACTCTATTTATGTGGTTCTTTTAATTAACCGACTTAACAAATAGGAGGAGATTCTATGTTCGACGTCATGTATGTTTTTATTTTTATTTTTTTGTGTATGTTCACCGATATCTCCGTCAATTAAGGACCGATTTTGAAAACACTTTTTTTGTTTGAAAGAGCATATTCCGAAATTGGTCCCAATTTAATTTGGTGAAGATCTGATACAGAACTTCGGAGATATACAACAGAACTCTTCAATAAATAACGCCAAATCTCTCGGAATTGCTGCAATCGCTTGTCTGTTTTTTGTTTATACCATTTCATAACATAACTTCACGCCAGTACGCTCGAAAGGGGTAAACAGATCTCTCATTTCACCGATTATGTTCAAGTTTCATGTTATTCGGGTAATCTATTCTGGTGTTTTAGGTACTTAAAACAACTTGCCTATTAGGTAGGTACAACTAAAAAGAGTAAAATAAAAAATATTAAAAAAAAGAAACTACCGACTTCCAAATAAAAAATTACAAAGTGAAAAATAACTTTATTTTTGGAAGTCGGTGTCTATATCGCAAAAAATTGGTACCTACGAAAGACGCCGACTTCCAAAAATAAAGTTATTTTTCACTTTGTAGTTTTTTATTTGGAAGTCGGTAGTATTTTTTTGCAAAAAAGTTTTTTTTTAAATGGTTACCAGTTTTTGGAGAAATAGGTACAAGAGTGATATACTCGTAGAAGGGGCTTTAAAAATCATAGTGTAAATTTTTCCATATCTGAATGCTAATTATGTAATTGAATCTTAAAGTATCCCAATTTAGCTTTTGCCTGCGGTCCCTCCCGCATCAAAAGTGTTTTTTTTCATCCCAAGGAAAACACTACCGGCATAAAAAAAAATATCCTCTAACATCCCCAGGGTCTCAATCTATCTCCATATCAAATTTCATCTAAATTGGTTCAGCCATTTAGTCATGCAAAGGTAACAAAATGAACAGAGTTACTTTCGCATTGAATAATATTAGTATGGATGCTTTTCAAAGTTTGATGTCACAGGTATAAAAATAACTTTTGGACTGTCATCTGAAGCTGCGGGTAAAACCTAACGTATTTTTTATTTATTTTTGTTTGAACTTATTAACATGATCGCGTCAGCAAGATGATCATGAATAATTAAATTTTTATAAATGTTACTGGTTTTTGCTTAAGTTGTCTTAATTACTTCTACTTTTCATGTTTTTAATAATTAATTTACTTGTTAAATAAGAGTTTTATTACCCTGAGAATATTTTATTTAGTGAATTTGCGTTCAGAACCTTAATGTCTTATTATTTTTAACTAAATTACATGATAATAAAAAATAACATCTGAAGCCGCTATTTAAAAGCACTGCTCACAATTATAAATAAAAAACTTGTATATCTACGAGATGCAAAAACTTGAAGGCCGACAAAAACCAAATATATAAAGACACTCTAAATAACTCTTAGTAAGTGGTATATTTACAACAATAATATGTTACCAATCAAGTTATATTTTTACTGGCTGGCTTGTTTACTACATGCATTATCCATACAGCCATTAGAGATTAGAAAAAATGTTATGCTAGAGGAACTCTTGTAGATAGATAGATAGATAGATAAAACATTTATTCAGTACAAACACAATAGAAGACACAGCACAGAAACGACAAATTTACACGACAAATAAAAACAAATATTTTTTTTTTTTTTTTTTTTTTTTTAAAAAAAAACGTTGCCCCACACTAGGAATTTCTCCTGTATCGTGGGTGCGTTTACAAACATATAAACTCACATACACAAACACCCAGAGCCGGAACAACTATCTGTAAGTCATACAAATATTTGTTCCGTGCGGGAATCGAACCCGCGACACGCAGCGCAGCAGTCAATCGCTCAACCACTGCGCCAACCGTGCGTCCTAATGTATACAAGCAACGCACAATAAAAGAACAACATTAAAAAAAGAAGAAGAAAACAACACAAGGAAATAAAATTGTTTATGGCAATCCTCGGTGGGAATGCCGAACTACCTATCTTCTTAAAAAAAAATAATAATAATAAATATTCAAACTTCAAGATTTGCATCTTGAAGCTTGAACACCTATACTTGTGCGGTGCGCGTCTCTAAGTTGCACTGAATGGGAGTCCAGCTCAGCATGTGCATGTGTGTGTGTGTAGGATCCGACTTATATGTAATCTAATTATTATATAAGGTATAGGTTAGCAGTATCATCATCATCATCATCATATCAGCCGAAAGACGTCCACTGCTGGACATAGGCCTCCCCCAAGCGTCGCCACATTGACCGGTCTCGTGCGTCCCGCAACCAGCGGATCCCCGCAACCTTCACCAGGTCATCGGTCCACCTGGTGGGAGGCCTTCCAACGCAACGTCTTCCGGTTCGCGGTCGCCACTCCAGAACCTTTCTGCCCCATCGGCCATCCGTTCTGCGAGCAATGTGCCCTGCCCACTGCCACTTAAGTTTGGCAATTCTTCGGGCTATGTCGGTTACCCTGGTTCTCTTGCGGATCTCTAAATTTCTGATTCGATCACGCAAGGAAACTCCGAGCATAGCCCTCTCCATTGCCCTTTGAGTGACTGTAAGCTTTCTGATGAGGCCCATTGTAAGCGACCACGTCTCAGAGCCATATGTCATCAGTAGCAGTATATTTCTGAGTAATTTGGGAATTGCCCTTTGCTCTAATCTGCACCCACCTGTAACAAAATCATACAAACCCATCCGGTGGTCAAGGATGATGATTGTGGGATTTCAAACACCTCAACAAACGTTCATGAAACTATAGAAATGATTAGGAATTCGGCTGTAACAGCAGAAAAAAAAAAAAAAAACCGGCCAAGTGCGAGTCGGACTCGCGCACGAAGGGTTCCTTACCACTATCGCAAAAAACGGCAAAAAAATCACGTTTGTTGTATGGGAGCCCCACTTAAATATTTATTTTATACTTAAATATTTGTTGTTATAGCGGCAACAGAAATACATCATCTGTGAAAATTTCAACTGTCTAGCTATCACAGTTCATGAGATACAGCCTGGTGACAGACGGACAGATAGACAGACGGATCGCGGAGACTTAGTAATAGGGTCCCGTTTTTACCCTTTGGGTACGGAACCCTAAAAGAATCTCTTAGCTTTATAGCAACTAATTATCAAATTCTAAATTCAAATCTCTATAGAAAATATAAATTAAGAATCCGCTGATCTGCCGTTTGTGCCACCCAACAATGCAGCAAAAGTGACCTCTGCGGCAACGATGACGGCAGCGGGTTTATAAATGTTGACTTACCGGTTTAAATAAAGTATAGTAGTCACAGTGGATCTTTGTGTCTCTGAAGTTGGCTGCAAGACCCTGTGCAGTTGCGATTTTGGTGTCAATGTTGAAGTAGAAGATACAATTGTATAACTGCCTCTCTCACTCGCTTACATTTGTCGCATCGTCCTATCTCGCTTACTCATGCAGTATACTCGATGACAAACTATTTCTTGCGCAATGGTTCGCAGAGCCTATCTTCAAAGACACAAAGATCCGTTGTGACTTCATTTTTTTTTACTTGCAATCTTGTGATCTAATTTTATTCATATTATTTTAGGTACCAAATAAATATTTTTAGGCTAAAAAAAAATTGTATAATTTGGAGGCTAGTTCTTTGAAATAGAACAGGTCGAATTAAATAAAATCAGTCAATTACTTACTAGTTAATATAATTGCAAACAACTTTTTAATAATTTTAAACTAACGGACTTATTTATCAACAAACATTATGGCTTTGATATAGAAGCTATGTTTAAAAATTATGTTTAATAAACAAAAAAAACTTTTTTGCAAAAAAATACTACCGACTTCCAAATAAAAATCTACAAAGTGAAAAATAACTTTATTTTTGTAAGTCGGTGTCTATATCGCAAAGAATTGGTACCTACGAAAGACACCGACTTCCAAAAATAAAGTAATTTTTCACTTTGTAGTTTTTTATTTGGAAGTCGGTAGTATTTTTTTGCAAAAAAGTTTTCTTATTTTACCCTTTTTAGTTGTACCTATAGGCAAGTTGTTTAGTAAGTACCTATAACGCCAGAATAGATTACCCGAATAACATGAAACTCAAAACATAATCGGTGAAATGAGAGTTCTGCGTACCACTTTTGAGCGTACTGGCGTGATGTTATGTTATGAAATGGTTTAAACAATAAACAGACATGCGATTGCAGCAACCCCGAGAGATTTTCCGTTATTTATTGAAGAGTTCTGTTGTATATCTCCGAAGTTCTTCATCAGATCTTCACCAAATTAAAATGGGACCAATTTCGGTATATGTCCTTTCAAACGAAAAAAGAATTTTCAAAATCGGTCCACAATTGACGGAGATATCGGTGAAAATACAAAAAAAAAAAAAAAAAAAACATACATAAAGTCGAACATAGAACCTCCTCCTTTTTGGTAAGTCGGTTAATAAATCAGACATGAAGTGTGAATTAGAATCAGATCATTTTGCATGGCAAGCGAAGCAGATACAAATTCAATGAATAAGATACAGGCAAATGCCTAGTTTGGAGGTCACCGTTCATCCTAAACTGTTAAATGTTTAAAAAAAAAATGATAATTTACAAGTTGTAAATTTTTTGATAATTCCTTCCATAATCATTAGAATCTAGTTTCCCTGTTTTTCAAATCTACCATTTTGAGAGGTCTCTATTTCATCTAGCCATATCTTCTTGGTCGCGTTCTTCATTACTGAAGGTCGTGTCCCTGAAAGGCCTCGTGGCTTTATTCACGATGTTCTTCCACTTCAATCGGTTCTCAGCTTCTCTCAGGGCGGTTGTAACAGAGAGTCCAGTAAGTGCGGTTACCTGGTCTGACCAGCGGTTAGGTGACCATTACCACCAACTTGACAACTTGACCTGTATATGTATAGCTATACATATACAGGTCACTAAAGTAATCGTCTATACTTAGATTTTCATGATCATCAGTGATTGAGGAGACCTAAGTACAGCAGCGGACCAATGTATGTATAGATAATATTTGCAGCATTAAATTTTATAAAACAGGAGCAGGAGGAGCTCGTGGCTAAATAATAACAGCCGCACGGGTCGATCATCAAGGTTAAGCAACGCTTGACGAGGTCGGTCCGTGGATGGGTGACCATTCCAACATACCGAGTTTCCTCCGTGCCTCGGCAAGCACGTTAAGCCGTTGGTCCCGGCTGTTAATTGAAGATCTTTGACAGTCGTTACGGGTAGTCAGAAGCTTGAGATCTGACACCAGTCTTACCAAGGGGTACCGTGTTACCCAGTTACTGGGTTGTGGAGGTCAGGTAGGCAGTCGCTCCATGTAAAACACTGGCACTTAGCTGAATCCGGTAAGACTGGAAGCCGACCCCAACATAGTTGGGAAAAGGCTAGGCAGATGATTAAATTTTATAAAACAACTTACATGCTTAATAAAAACTTTATTTTCAAACAAATGTCAAATGGATTATCTTCGGTCCCATATCGTTACCTTGTACTAGTACTTCGTTAGTCAATTAAATTAAATCATCTTTATTACTCTTAAGTAATAACACGATATAACATAATGCTATTATACCCGAGCATAATACTGACCTTGCCTATACATCGAGACTTGACCTCGTGGCTTACTGTTGTTATCCAAATCTGTGTAAAAGCTGTCAGTATGTAAATCTTGTAAGGAATCCCGTAAAAGGTAATGAAAGGTCGCTAACTAAGGTTTTTGTGACTAGTTAACTCAGGAAGCAATAATTGTTGATGGATGGAGAGGGAGAGTAGAGGAGGAGCTCGTGGCTAAATAATAACAGTCGCACTGGTTGATCATCAAGGTTCAGCAACGCTTGACGAGGTCGGTCCCTGTATGGGTGACCATTTTAACATATCGAGTTTCCTTCTTGCCTCGGAAAGCCAAGGGGTACCGTGTTACCCAGTTACTGGGTTGTGGAGGTAGGTGGTAGGCAGTCACTCCATGTAAAACATTGGTACTCAGCTGAATCCGGTAAGACTGGAAGCCGACCTCAATAGAATTGGAAAAAAGGCTAGGCAGATTGATTGGATGGAGAGGGAGAGTAAGGCTAAAGAAAAGATGGATGGACTGTGTGAAGAGTGATATGAAAGAAAAGTGAGCCTCAAAATGCCTTTTATAAATACAAAACCAAGTTCTAAATACACTTAGCCAATCTAGCTGAAATGGCTAATTGTTGTTTGTCTATTAGGACAATCCTAACAGAGAGACCCCAGACACGTGACATTCTATCATCGAAAGCGTAGCGGTAGCAAATGTAAAAAAAACTGGCCAAGTGTGAGTCGGACTCGCGCACGAAGGGTTCCGTACCATTTTCGCAAAAAACGGCAAAACAATCACGTTTGTTGTATGGGAGCCCCACTTAAATATTGATCTTATTCTGGTTTTAGTATTTGTTGTTATAGCGGCAACAGAAATACATCATCTGTGAAAGTTTCAACTCTCTAGCTATCACGGTTCATGAGATACAGCCTGGTGACAGACGGACTGACAGACAGACGGATCGCGGAGTCTTAGTAATAGGGTCCCGTTTTCACCCTTTGGGTACGGAACCCTAAAAATGCAAAATTGTATGGGATTGACAAGCGATATCGAAAATCACGTGATCAATCCCTTAATATTTGACATTCAACTATCGCCTTCGCTGACATCGAATGCCACTTGTCTAAGGCCTCAGGTGATTCAAAACCTAAACAATAACAATTGAATGTAGTATTGTATTTGAAAATACAAAATAGTTCAAAACATGCACGTTCTAATCTGGATCCAAACTTATGTAAAACGAGTTTGACAAGTTTGAGTTGTGGGGTATTGTCATCATTATCAGCCTTTTAATGTTCCCACACTTCCCACTGCTGGGATACATGCTTACCTTCTGTGAGAGGGAGTGGGCCGTAATCCACGACGTGATGCGTAGTAGTAGTGAGAGTTAGTGGATATCATGGTTCGAATTTTTGGTTCTAGGACAAGTCGGTCTCCTTACGATTTTTTCCTTCACCGTTTTAAGAGCAGTAGGGGTATGGAGTAGGGAGGTTTGATTCCGATTCCGAAAAGTCGGAAGTTCCGATTGTTTTTAAACCTACGATTTCAATTTCGGTTTTGAAACTTTTAAATCGGAGGTTATCGAAGGTCGATGCACAGCGACGGCGCGGCGGGCGGCGGCACGCGGCCGCAGTCAACGCGTACAAATTTGTTTATATACCTAATACTGATTGCGGTTTTAGAAAACTTGTTTGTTATTTTCAACGCCTGGTTATTTATATGTATTATTTTATTGTATTAAACCGGTTTTTAATTTCGGTTCCGATTCCGATATGAATTAACCAAATTTAAACATCACGTCAGGAAAACGAACCAAAAATTCGAGGAAAATAAACAAACAAAGTCGAAATCAATCAAAATGAAAACCAATCAAAAACAAAACACTTTATTTCAAATAAACCATTTAAGGCGCCGATTCCCTTGAGTAGCTGATTTTAAAATGAGAATCACGTCTAAATGGCTAGTCGTAATTTTTTGGAAAAAATATATGTTACATTAGACTATTTTCTTAATAATTTGATCTAAGCAAATTTTGTGTTTTATTCGTATAACATAGTGTAATTAATTTGTAAAGTTATGTCTTAAACGGACAAAAACACGACAATCGCACCAAAACCGCTGGGCGTACTGTATTGAAATCGACACCATCTCAAAGACAATTTAATTAGTTATCTACATTTTGATCTGAAGCTTTTTTTTTAAGTTATAGAATAATAAGGAATGTACAAAAACTACAAAATTTAAGGTCGCACGGGTGTAAAACGGGTGCGCGTTTTGTTCCTTCAAGGTCGTTGGCGTTAGTCGTCGTCTTAAAGGTACTTTTAAATTGTGAAACAAAAAAAAGGTTAAATCTAGTTGCACATTTGCAAGCGTCAGTAGGTCTCTATGGAGAAGAATGTGCAAGATACTGCACGGACACTCTTTTCCATCAATATTAATTACAAATATTTGGTTACAACAGTCTCGTTGGACAAATACATATATGTGAGAACTATGTGGGCTCGCTTGGGGGATTATTCGTTCTTACGCAGAGCAAGCTAGTGGCCCAGCTGTGGAAATATTATTGACTAATTATAAGAATGTACCTAATACAAAGTTTTATGAATGCTCAATTTTTCCATTTTATTCAATCAGCAAACACCTTACCACATATTTAAATGAAAAGATTACAAACAAATATTTGCATAACTTGCGAATTTGTTTGATGATTCACATTGCATTAATTTTGTACACACTTCTTTTGTCTTCTGCCTGTACATAATCGTTGTTTGAATAAGCCTGTCTTTTGTTTGATATCACATAACATAAACATAACTTAAAAGCCTGTTTTCCCCAAATGGTTGAGGAAAGTACACTAAAATTTTGCTAGATTATTGATAACAACCTGCACAAATCCAGGCTCCGTGCTAATTCCACATGGAAGAACATGATAAGACTGCCCGACCCAGGACTCGAATTTACGACCCCATACTCAGCAGTAGCGCTTACGATCACTAAACCAACGAGGTAGCTGTTTGATATCAATCACTCAGTTATAAATTAATTACATAATTTTAACAGTTAAGTTAAATGTTTAAATACAGCTATCTATTTCACTCTCATAATTGCTGGCTTCGTATCTGGCTATCTGATCACTGCTTACTATACAATTTACTGCCTTGAGATGATATGTATAATTTAACAATCACCTCTCTCTGCCTAGCCTTTTCCCAACTATATTGGGGTCGGCTTCCAGTCTTACCGGATTCAGCTAAGTACCAGTGTTTTACATGGAGCGACTGCCTATCTGACCTCCACAACCCAGTAGCTAGGTAACACGGTACCATTTGGCAAGACTGGTGCCGTGCCAGCTTCTGACTACCCGTAACGACTGTCAAAGATCTTCAAAAGACAGCCGGGACCAACGGCTGAACGTGCTTTCCGAGGCATGGAGGAAACACGGTATCTTGAAATGGTCACCCATCCACGGATCGATCTCGTCAAGCGTTGCTTAACCTTGATGATCGACCCGTGCGGCTGTTATCAATTGAACAATCACCGAACTTGGAAAAAATATGTATAAGCTGAAAAGGATAATTCTACCCATCCTGTTGAAATAAGTATTCCTGAAAGTGAAGGTACTCATTACGAAATTCATAACTTAGTCTTTTATATCCAACTAGCTCCTACCAGCGATATTTCAAAGTTGGAAATAATCCCTGGAAAAGGACACAGGATATGTATATGACTATGTATATATATAACTATCCCTATGCCAAAATTTATCAAAATTGGTTCAGCGGTTTGGGCGTGAAAGCGTTACAAACAGTCAAACCGAGTTAGATACTTTCGCTTTTACAGTATTGGTACCTATTGAAGAAACAATCCAAGAAGAAGAGACGGCTTGTAAGATTCCAAAATATTTGTCATTCCAATCCTTTAAAGGCTAAGTAACAAATTATCACCAAATCCGTACAAATCCATTGCCTCTGTCCAAATTTCACACCTCAGTTATCTAAGACGGGGTCAAGGCCACTGGCTCGTCTGTTTTCTACCTTTACATCCTAAGACGCGTCTAGATATCAAGGTCACACCGCTTAATAAAAATTGTGAAAAGTTTCGCCATTTCTAAGTTGTTTGATGTTAATTATAGTATAAAATTACCGTTATAGGCGAAATTATTTGCATATATTGAAATAAAGAGATGATACCTTAATGTTAAACGGGAAGGTCGCAAATATTTATACCGGCAGTATATTGAGATTCGATCAAAATAAAATTTTGAACACCTACGCGTGAGAATTGGTGGAGGAGCTCGTGGCCACAGATAATATAATGATAGATAGATAGATAGATAAATCATTTATTTAGTGCACACAAAAGACACAGCACAACACACAAAATCTTAATTAAATTATTACAATTTTCATATAGGTATGTTTAAAAACAAAGTGCCAACATATAAAGAAAAAGGAAACCATACTTACGAAATAAAAGTAAAAGTGACACCAGTAACATTAATTTTGACAATCAAAACACAGTGCGGTGTGCGTCTCAAGGTTGCACCAAATGGGAGTCCAGCTCAGCACGTGTCAGGCAAATATACCTGGCGCTGATATTCTACTGGATCCCTGCAGTGACAAATGGTCGCCAAGCAGACGTGATATGTTGGTGTTTTTACAGTGTTATGCGTAGAATAATTCACGTAAGTATACCCGCAACTTTAATTTGGTACTTACAATAAAAAATCAAAATATTTTTTTCGGTAGAAAACGTTCCAGTTCTTAGGCGTGTTGAATATTTTATAAATTCGTTTTGATTACTTGGTTAGGTATTTATAAAGTTAAATGTATAATGTCTAAAATAATAAATAATCTCACAATAACCAATAAATAAATGATGGCGTAGGTCCAAATAAAGTAAACGATTTGGCTAGACTATAATTAAATATGCTTACAATAAATATAAAATAAATACACGTAAATAACATATGCACACAAAAGATCCACAAGTCATTTAATTACTAAATGCCTATATATACAATGCTAGAATGCATGGCTAAGTAAAACACCCGCACGGATCAAACTTTAAGGTTAAACAATGCTTGCCGCGGTTGGGCCGTAGATAGATGACCATCTACTGTAATGGAATCTCGGTGGAGACTCCTCTGTGCCTTTCAAAGCAAGTTTAGCCGAAGGCTGACTGGCTGTCATTTGAAGATCTTTGACAATCGTTACATTACTCAGAAGCCATAAAATTTTACACCAGCCTTGCTAAGTGGTATCTTGTTACCCAGACATTAGGTTGTGGAGGTTAGATAGTTTGCTGCTCTATTTAAAATAGGCTAGGCAGATTGATTTAGGATAATTATCCCTCCGGTAGCTAGAACTACCTATGAGAACTTTCTGGTACCTAACTAATTATGCGACTGACAACAAAGAGGGACAAGACATTTTTTTTCGTAGCATGGTTAAACGTGACTAGAGTTCATAAAACCAACTCAACGAACCTAGTTTTGATCTTCCACAACCATTGATACGAACCACAGCAGCTAAACCTACAATCTAGGGGTCTTTAAGTCAAGATCGAATAGTTTACTTCTAGACAAGCGTGCTAAATCTTCGCCCACATCATCGCTTACCATCAGGTGAGATAGTGGTCAAGCGCAGGCCTATCTGCGATAAAAAAAAACCTTACAAATTGATAACCCATCACAAATAAAAAAATAAAAAAACCCACGAGATCCCTCAACATGATGAATTGCCAATAAGTACCATCACTCTCATATTTAATCATACCAGCTTGTTATTGACTTACTGCAGGACAAAGGCCTCTTCTCATACAGAGAAGACACGATCACGATATCTTTCTCCTCCGATGTTGGCGACGTCTAAGATGAATTTAGAAAGTACATATAAATTTAAAAGTTACATTAGATCTAGCGCGGATTTGAACTTACGTCGGTTATGAGTACTGCTATAAGATCCGTGTATGTCCTTCTAGGGCATCTCCTCCCGGTGTTTTCAATAACTTCTGTCTTGCAAATGTCTGCCTTTGTTAGTCGCCTTTCAATCATCCTCTCATCTCTCACAACAAATTACTCCTCGCTTAGGTTTGTTCATCCTTGTGGTGTTTGCGGTTAGATTCACGATATGCCTCTCAGGTTGCCGAGCTAATGAAAATCGTGTGGTTTCCCATCATTAGGGTAATGAAGTGTGTGGAGACAATGGTTATTGAATACAGTATCAGTTACGTTGGTTTTGTGTCTACTTCGCTTAGGCAATTGTTTGGAGTATTGGCAACCGCAGGTAGGGTTTGAGTGTTTTTAGCATTATCTTTTAAAGTCTTGCCTTTGACCTCAGATCAGTGCCTCTTGTTAATATTGATGCCTCTTATACTTGAAGTGAACCAATTTTGTTGTTGTAAAGACTATTGTGCTCATGACTTTTAGGTTATCATCATCATCATCATTTCAGCCGAAAGACGTTCACTGCTGGACATAGGCCTCGCCCAAGCGTCGCCACACTGATCGATCCCATATTTTAGGTTATAATAAGTGTTTACTGATATAATTATGTCACAATCACTGATTAATTTTCAGAACTTGTGTCCTGTATCTCTGAACTTGCATTTAGGTGATATAAATTCTGTTCTTCTGCATTTCTCTATGGTATATAGATAATCTTCTGTGACCTTTTGTTAAGCTTAAGTACTGAAGGCGAGTTTAAGAGCTTTGTAGGTGGAATTCCAATCCAAGTGTTACCTAGACAATGACTAACGTAAACATCGTATTTAAATAATGAACAGCTGTGTATTCACTAGCTGTCCCCGTAATTACTTCTCATGAGCCTGATCTGAATGTTAGATAACTGCATTATCTACCGCATAGCAATTCTTGTTGATTTTCTATTGCTTACGATCTTAAAACATCTTGTCTAAAAGCTATGTTAATTCCTTCATTTTGCCAATCATTAATTATGTTGGGGTCAGCTCTCAATCCTACCGAATGCAGCTGAGAATCAGTGTTTTACTTGAAGTACCGCCTGTTGGACCTCTAAAACCCAGTTACTGGATAACACGGTACCACACTTTTGGCAAGACGGGTGTCAGATTGTCTAAACATGGCGCTTCTTGTCAACTGACTAATTCATTGTACTTATTTACTTCTACCTACTAAAGCTTTTGTAATTTTGATTTAGTTTTGCGAGTGTTTTGTTTTTTTATTGAATTGTTTAGATATATAAGTTTCTCTTGTAAGTGAATGCCATTGTAATTATTTTGAGAAATAAAGATTCTTAACCATAACTTTTGACTACTCGCTACAATTGTTCAAATATTTAATGACAGCCTGGACCAAGAGGCACGGCAGAATATCGGAAAACATAATAGTGGATGTTCACCCATACACCAACTTCGGCAGCGTAACTAACCTTCGAAGATCGACCCGTCAGGCTGTAGTTAGCCACGAGCTCCTTAATACAAGTACCTGTAACTACCCAATCAGTGACTACTCCAAATTAATTAATACTGTTACAACCACTGGTAAGCCAATTTTAATTGCTGTGCATTTAATCGTGTGTTCACTAAATATTTAGTGCTAGTGTGGTAACTGTTACCAAGTGGTGATAAGAATTGTAAAGGTACGCTATTGAGATCAAGTAACAAAATTGTTTGAAGTAGCATTATGACTGTTCTTTGGTCATTACAGACATGTTTCTTCTACCGTACTCACCAATCAACCGATTATTCATTCCTTTTTCTTCCCACACCATTCCTCACACACTTCATCCATATTTTCTGCATCCTTTAATCATTGAGTAATAAAGAAATCCATACTAATATGACAAATACAAAACTATCCCTGTCTGTCTGTTTGTTTGTTACATTCACGTCATAACGGATTTGGATGAAAGTTAGCACCCGGGTAGACCATCTCCTATCCCTTCTTAGCGTATCGATAGCAAATATAATCACTAAATATTATGTTTGGCCCAGAATTCTGCCACGGCAACACCATCCGGTGACGCATTCTTATGTTAAGGTCTTCATATGTTCTAGCCCTGGTTTATCTCGAGAGTATGTTCCCTTAGGATATTTTCGACATTTACGCAGGCAAAGTCGCTGGCAGAAGCTGTTAGCTATTAGTCTATACTAATATTATAAAGAGTCATCTTTGGATCTAAAATTACTACAGCAAAAACTTCAATTGAACCAAAAATCTATAGTCAAAAGTTCACAAATTCAAATAAACAATCTATACTAATAATATATTATAAAGAGGAAAGATTATTTTGTTTTTGTTTGTACCGAATAGGCTCCGAAACTAATGGACCGATTTGAAAAATTCTTTCACCAATAGAAAGCTACATTATTCCTAGTAACATAGGCTATTTTTATCCCGAAAACGGGTCCTGTGGGGTGGTCCACGGGAGCGAAGCCGCGGGAAACAGCTAGTAGTAAATATCTAGGAATGAATATGCACAGTAAACAAAGACTTATGTAGATACAATATGTGCAATGCCTGTGTTCTTAGCATCGTAAGTATGTAATTAAGTAATTACCATAATAGACCAGCCCCGACCATTCACGTGAAACCCATGACTCGTTAACTTGGCATTGCTTTACATAAGTTCAAGTGCCCAAGACACTTGAATAGTGCACATTTGAAGGCCTACTACTAATAGTATGTGACCCCACTGCAAAAATCTGCAGGTTATTTGTTTTTGATAAAACTTGAAGATTAGATTATTGCATGGTGCCTGGCCGCACCTGACCAGGACAGTTTAATCAAAAACAAAAATATCTTAATCGCAATTCCAGAAAGGCAAGGTATTGTAACGTTACGTGTAGCTAAAATAGCTACAGGTAAGTCACGTTAATACAAATAAGAATTATAAACAAAAGAAAACAAATAATAAAAGGATATAAAGTATAAGAAACTTCGTGGGCCGGCTTCGCACGACGTGGGCGGCCCAACCAGGCGGCAGGTCGGATAGGCAGGAAGACGTGGAGTAGGCAGCAAGTCGGTGGGCGGCTAACCAGGCGGCAGGTCGGATAGGCAGGAAGACGTGGAGTAGGCAGCAGGTCAGACAGGAACGCCTCTTGAGTCGTGATATGCTCCAAATTGACAGAAAGCAGGCACCACGATGGTCTAGCTGGCACACGGGTTGGTATGCTGTTATGTAGGCATACGGTAGGCGGATACGTGGATTAAAATCAGACACAGTATATCACACACAATATATTAAACTGGATAAACTTCAGATAATATGGACATACACGAGCTGGATATTAATAGATTTGTCTTCAGATCAAGACTTGACAAATGTCAAGTCTTGATCTGAAGACAAATCAAGACGATTTTCAAGACGATTTTACCTTGAATTAACAGGTCAGACAGGAACGCCTCTTGAGTCGTGATATGCTCCAAATTGACAGATAGCAGGCACCACGATGGTCTAGCTGGCACACGGGTTGGTATGCTGTTATGTAGGCATACGGTAGGCGGATACGTGGATTAAAATCAGACACAGTATATCACACACAATATATTAAACTGGATAAACTTCAGATAATATGGACATACACGAGCTGGATATTAATAGATTTGTCTTCAGATCAAGACTTGACAAATGTCAAGTCTTGATCTGAAGACAAATCAAGACGATTTTCAAGACGATTTTACCTTGAATTAGCAGGTCAGACAGGAACGCCTCTTGAGTCGTGATATGCTCCAAATTGACAGATAGCAGGCACCACGATGGTCTAGCTGGCACACGGGTTGGTATGCTGTTATGTAGGCATACGGTAGGCGGATACGTGGATTAAAATCAGACACAGTATATCACACACAATATATTAAACTGGATAAACTTCAGATAATATGGACATACACGAGCTGGATATTAATAGATTTGTCTTCAGATCAAGACTTGACAAATGTCAAGTCTTGATCTGAAGACAAATCAAGACGATTTTCAAGACGATTTTACCTTGAATTACTAAATAGTAATTCAAGGTAAAATCGTCTTTCGGAGTTCATTGCAGATTCCAGACTGCCCCAGGAATGTCTGGGAAATGCCTTTTATAGTCAGCGTTTTTCCAAACAAACGTTTCTAGAATTCCATTATTCTTTCTATAATTTTTAAATTTGAATTGCCTGTATTTAAAACAGCCTGTATTAATCAGTCATAAAATAATTCTGTGAGCGTTATAACATTATTTTACAAGCGTAAGAAGATAAACTACTATCCAGTAAACAATAGTAAATTAACAATAATATACATTATTAGAGCTAACAACTAATAAAAATAATTTAAATTACTTAAATCAAATTAAACCTTCATAGTCACTAAGAAAATTATAAAAATTAAACTCTAATGTAATGTGTACTCTTTAACTGACGTAATGTCAGACAAAAAGTAAACATTGAAAAATTATAAAATTCAATATTCTATTTCAGCAAAATAAAGTTAATAAATCGAATTAGATCGATTTTAAGACTGCTAACAAAAATAAATGCCACCAAGGCGCGACATAATATGGAAAAAGGACATTTTATAAAAGATGAGAATGATTGATAGTAAAAGTGTAAGTATGGATACTATAGTATCCATATGCGAATATGATGCGAGTGGTTGACATTAGCAGAAGCATACTTGGCCTGTAATGTTCCATCTGTTGGGACACAGGCCTCCCTTCTTAGAGAGTGTGAGTACATTAATCCAACCGGGCCAAGTGCAGATTGGTAGATGTCACAATGTGATAAACCGAACCAAAAGTTCAATGGCATGTCTTCGAAATGTAGGACATGCTGGTTTTCTCACGATGTTTTCCTTCCGTTTTGAGAGCAGTTGTGTTATATAATGTACACATAGTAAAACACGTGCCTGAGTTCGAAGCTACGACCTAAACTCACATTGACAAACTGTCAAAATTTTTAAACGGCCTGATAGTTTTAAAATGAATATAACATTTGGGTACAAATATGTCACCATATCATACATCATACAAGCTTGTAATTGTCACACTGCAGGGCAAACGCCTCTTCTCAAAAAAGAAGTCCAGCAGTCTAATAACGTAAGTGAATTCGGCAGGCGAAGGATTTGATTCCATCAATCGAAAATCACGTGCGAGATGAAAGTCGCGTTGTGGATTTCCGTCTATGTGATTAAATAAATAAATAATAAATTAAAAAACAGATATTGTGAGCCCTGCCTCTCAAACTAGGATAACCTGTATCTTAAGAGACAGTGTTCAGCTGTAAGGTTACTAAAGGTTACACTAGTCGACGGCACGAACTATTTTGTGCGCGGGGTTAAAATGCCTGGTATCACATCCGACAACTCGTGCGAAAGAGATAGATGCTGTGAATAGCAGTAAGAAGCTAGTTCGCGTACGAATTGGCGTGTGCTAGCTGTCATTATGGCAAATATATTTTAATTTAATTTTTTGTGTTGAGTAATGTAAATTATTTGCATACTATTGTATAGAATCAAGCTTTTGTTTTTTTTCTAACTGAACAGACAGCTGTGCTGCTGGGGAGTTTGTTGCGCCACTTCTTCTTCCCAGCAAAACCACTAGGAAGTGGTGAAGGGCGGGCGTTTTTGGGGGACTGTCTTATGTAATTTTGACGTTCGGAAAGTGCTGATTCTCAGCCTAGTTTGAATAACTGACTTTTGAATTTTTGAATTTGAATTAGCAGTTTTGCAAGTTTGTAGCGAAATGGATGATGATTTCGGCCGAAAACGAGCGCGCGAAATTTTATAAACAGACCTTTGGGAGTCTAGATGTCAAGAAAAAACGACTAAATGTATATTTTCAAAATAAAATTATTTGCATTGTTGAACTACTAATCTATCCCTGTTTGGTGGCCGTTTTGCAATTTTCCTTCATCTTATGGTATTTATTGCCGCATAAGTTGTATAAGCCCTATTCTTAAGGTTACACTAGTCGATAATTCTTCCATACAAACGTAGTCTAGGGATTAATAGAAAAATATTTTTCTTTTTTACTTTTTTGTTTCCATACAGGGCTAGATAATGATGAGGCAAATTGATATCATTTTTTATTTTGAACGTAACACCTCGTCAAACAGTGGAGTAATCCCTAGACTACGTTTGTATGGAAGAATTATCGACTAGTGTAACCTTAAGAATAGGGCTTATACAACTGCGGACAGTGCCAACCTATTGTTCGTATTAACAATCAGATTTACTTTTATATATATTCCATTTATTGATTATATTTACATATTTTTACATTTTATATATCATTCTATAATAAATAAAATAAAAAAAAATACATTTAAAACTACAATACACATTTACATATATTATTATTATATTCTAAGAAAAAGGAAAAATAATATTGATAACAATTAAATACCTACGTAATAGTGAATAGATGAATGTGTGGGGATGGGGATGTTTTTGTGATGTATGTATGGTGAGTGTTTGTTTGAGAGTAGTGAGTGTGAGTTGTTATTGTGTAAAGAAATAAAATGCATAAATAATGCAATATTAGGCAATTTATATGAATAGTGATTCAGTTTGTGCATAGTCCTGTTGAAGTAGCCATCGATCGGTCGATTGATGGTGTTAAATACTTCACCGTGCCGAATTCACTTACGTTATTAGGCTGCAGGTTTCCTCACGATGTTTTCTTTCACCGTTTTCAACCCGTTTTCAAATTTAAAGTAAAAGTAATATCCAGAGATCATTATGAAAATATGCCCAGGATAATAACAAACTTTACATTTAGGAAATAACATAACGAACTTTAAAAATAAAAGTAAAACCTAAGAATAATCTGCGCGGGATGGACCGACGATATTTAATTATTGTTTGCGAACCTTTTTTGTGCCAATCTCCTGACAGAATCGACTTTGGACGTAATTTTAATTGAATCGATGCTCAGAGCAGTATTTTGCAAATCATCATGAATATAACTTTTGTTAGCTAGATACTCCGCAATTCTAAAAGAGCTGCTAAATTTTGGCATCTTTGATTATTTTGTAGTCAAAATACTCAGACCTAACTAATGGTTACCAAACATCCCAGAAGTCTAGTAGTCTAATTTCATAATGTATAAATTCATGGAATCGATCCCACACTCTTTCATTTTAACAATTCCACAGTATTCATTGCGTATTTTACGCTGTCGAGTAGATGGATTTTTAAACATATGAAGCAAGGATTTGGCACTCAGTTCAGTTGTGATGGAAACTGTAATTTAGTGTATTATGTAATATATAAAGAATCTGATATATAAAGAAATGAGTCCACCACTAAGAAACCGGTAATCATGCTGTTTAAAACATGCCAGACAAAAATGTAAAATCGCTGTGAACGCATGGTTGATTTGATGGATAAAAACTACGACGAAATAGAAAACCTTTTATCTTCTCCTAATCAATAGTCCAACACAAACATCTCATCTTCATACATACACTTGACATTCCACAAACAAATATACACACACACCCCCGCACCCACACAACACACCATCACACACATTCTCACGATTGTGTGTGATGGTGTGTTGTTAAAAAAAAAATTGTATTTTTATACTACAATTTTTTTTTTATTTTTTTTTTTTTTTATTTAGGCTCGCGCTTGACCCCCATCTCACCTGATGGTAAGCGATGATGTGGTCGATGATGGAGCACGCTTGCCTAGAAGTAACCTATTCACTCTTGACTTAAAGACCCCAAGGTTGTAGCTATCGGGAAACACAGACTCCGGCAGGGAATTCCACTCCTTAGCTGTACGCATAATAAAAGTATTTTCAAAACGTTTAGTGCGTATGGGTGGAATGTCCACCATGTACCGATGGCGCATCGCCGTACGTCTGGTAGTCCGATGATGAAATGGGCTGGGCGGAATTAAGTAGATTATGCAATTCCATCGCACATTCCCCGAAATGTAATCGATAAAAAACCGACAAGCCGGCAACTCGGCGACGATGTTCAAGGCTCTGGAGCTTTGTCTTAACCAATGCCTCATCGCCGATGAGCCTCTTGGCCCGCTTTTCGATCGACTCTAGTGCATCAAGTTGGTATTTGGCAGAGCCGTCCCAGAGATGAGAACAGTACTCCATGCATGATCGAACTTGCGCTTGATACAAGCTGAGCAGCTTGTATTAAAAATGTGCCTTTTGTTTTTAGGGTTCCGTACCCAAAGGGTAAAACGGGACCCTATTACTAAGACTCCGCGATCCGTCTGTCTGTCTGTCCGTCTGTCACCAGGCTGTAACTCATGAACCGTGATAGCTAGACAGTTGATGTATTTCTGAATAAAAACAGAATAAAATAAATATTTAAGTGGGGCTCCCATACAACAAACGTGTTTTTTTGCGATAATGGTACGGAACCTTTCGTGCGCGACTCCAACTCGCACCTGGCCAGTGTTTTTTATTTTCACAACCAGTTTTTTAATAACCTGCGACATACATATTGACTTTTAAAATGAAGGAATACTGACTCCCAAGTCACAGGTTATACCTAGTTAGTAAGATAGTAATTCTGTGTTGTAACTTTGTCTGTAACTATGCTGTTAATTTTTTAATTTAAATAAATGAAATTAAAATAAAAACCCGGCCAAGTGCGAGTCGGACTCGCGCACGTAGGGTTCCGTACCATTATCGCAAAAAACGGCCAAAAAATCACGTGTGTTGTATGGGAGCCCCACTTAAATATTTATTTTATTCTGTTTTTAGTATTTGTTGTTATAGCGGCAACAGAAATAAATCATCTGTGAAAATTTCAACTGTCTAGCTATCACGGTGCAAGAGATACAGCCTGGTGACAGACGGACAGACAGACAGACGGATCGCGGAGTCTCAGTAATAGGGTCCCGTTTTTACCCATTGGGTACGGAACCCTAAAAAGCATGCCAGACTTCGAAAACTAATTTATCGCTTCGAACCCAGCTTCTACAGCCAGGGGATACAGGCCTTCTCTCCGGATCAGAGATAACTCAACGGGTAGGAACCCAAGAAATCTATCCGCACACCAAGTAACTCCAGGAAAAACGGTGGAATAGTGAACACACGCTGCCATGCACAGCGAGGCTCAGGGGAGACGCTTTTTCATTATCCCCATGTATATGTCCTAAAAGACGGTACACAGAGGGGGTTAAGGGATAGTCTTTTAAGAGATCACGGGGTCATGATTCCATGTGCTGATGATAATCATCGAGGTGGTTTTAGTGTGGTAAAACTCCCACAGTCCCTGATCTTTTCCCGAAGAGTCCAGGCGCCTATTGAAAATTTCCCCTAGAAAACTAAAAGAAAAAAGTGGTACCCAAGAACCGTCCCTGAAGCGGAGCTTATGTTTATAAAAGAGTGCGCATGAAGACTCGCTCACACGTGGACATATGAACAACGACGTGTCAACACATGACTGTTTTCACAACAGATCTAATGACCGTCGGTTGTGGGAAAGTGAGCCAATCTACAACGAATATATCCATATTCGTCTGTAAATATACCGAAGATGACACTGTAAAAGTTATAGTAAGTAAATAGAAAAGCTCCTTTTGGAAGACAGGCCTGATAAACTCCACTATTCCTGGTGTTCAGGTCAGCCGCAACAAAGACAACCTCGATGGTTCCGATGTCCAGTGCTTGTGCGTCGTTTCTTCGCAGACCAAGGCCCATATTTCGTCCTGTACCGCATGCCCTGTAACCTTTTTTTTATTATCTATAGGCTTAAGCTTGACCAATATCTCGCCTGATGGTGCACGATGTAGCACGCTTGCCTAGAAGTAACCTATTCACTCTCGACTTAAAGACCCCGAGGTTGTTGCTATCGGGGAACACACGCCGGCAGGGAATTCCACTCCTTAGCTGTACGCACAATGAAAGTGTTCCCAAAACGTTTAGTCCACCATGTACCGAAGGCGCATCGCCGTACGTCCTATGATGGAACGGGCTAGGCGGAATTAGATCATAATTCCATCGCTCACTCCCCAAAATGCAACCGATACAAAACCGACAAACTGGCATCTTGGCGTCGATTTTCAAGGCTCTGGAGCTTTGACTTGACCAGTACCTAATTGCCGATGAGCTTCTTGGCCCGTTTTTCGATCGACTGAAGTGCATCAAGAACTCCATGCATGATAGAACTTGCTCTTGCGCACTTTTAGATACATAGTTATGAGGGCCTAGCCTGCGTCAACGAGTGGTTTTGCCGTAGCTGAAAACTGCGCCAAACACAATGTTTTAAAAATGTATTTGCCATCGACACGCTAAGATGAAGAAGAACCAGGAAAAGTGGCGTTTCCCAGAACAAAGTCATCAGCTCCGTCGGCTTCTAGTCTGGAAGCGACACCAACATGGTTCCGAAAAGGCAGGCAGATGATGATTAGGGTAATTTGTAAGAAAAATTAAAAAATATAAAGTCCAGATTTTGCTGCTCCCCTGCTGAAAAGAGATATGCCAAATTTCAAAAAGATCTAATAAATTTTAGAGGTCGTATCTTCAACTTAAAATCAAAACGAAAATAAATACTAGGATTACAATATATTTAGATTATCATATAATATCAATATATTCATATTAATCAATTTTGTCTTCTTTAGAACGCTTATTGACAACTTTTCTATGGTACTCCTTCAGAAATAATTGTTTTAGTTCTACGTGCCTTACCAATTTGCAATTCCTCTTTCTGCAGTATTATTGACCACAAGGTGCGCAGTACTCATAACCGGCGTGTGTGTATGACAAGATGTATGAATGTGAGTGAAGCAAAAGAAGTATGCAAGGATCGTAGCAGGTGGCGTTCTGTAGTTTCTGCCTACCCCCATGGGAAAAAGGCGTGAGTTTATGTATGTATGTATGTATTGACCACCATAAGAATATCAATGTGGCTTCTTAGAATCACTGCAGTATTGAGTTACATCATGAATACCAAATATCACAGAACGCCTTTGTTTTCGAATTAACAAAATTATGCTGAATCTTTTCCTTGGAATATTAGATTTTTACCTCCTCTTTTTTTTTGGTTTGGTTGTTAAAATTTTAATCATATTTTCCCTAACATCATGAAGAATATGTTCATCTATTAAAGCCAATCCCACGTTTATTTCAGGCAGATACCAATGTGTTTCTTAGGAACCGTGCAATGTTTAGTGCCTATATTAAAGAAAGAAAGAAAGAAAACTATTTTATATTGGCTTTGATAGATGCAAAGCATCTGGAATTCGGCAACTGAAGTTGTTTTCAAGCTAACCTCCTAGATAAAGAAGTGAGAGTTGTAACAACTCTCACTTCTCTAAAGGAACGCTTTGAGTATCTTGTTCCTAGAGGAAAGCCTTGCCGCTCCTCATCATCTCTTCTCCTTCGTTTTCCTCCGCACTCATCAAGGTGTTATGGTGGATCATTTACTGTTCGTGCTGTCCGCCTTTGGAATAATCTTCCTCATTCCATACGGGATAGCCCTTCACTAGGGGATATTCAGGAGAAGAATTAAGGAACATTTCCTGTCAACATGACGCATAAATATGTATGTATTTTAGGTTATGTATGTATTATGTTTATGCATTATGTGCTGTAAACGTATTTGTGTAGTGTATTTAGTTAATAAGAATTCAAATGTTTTTTAGGCGCTTTTGTTGTGCGCTTTTGTTAACTTTCCTAATTTTGTAAATCTCTCTTTAGCACTGAGGTTTGCTGTTAGAGAACTCAATTATAGGTTAAGCTCGCCTTTGTACATAAGTTTTCCTGTACTATTTGAAATATTTATTTTGTGTACAATAAAGAATATGAATATGAACTCTGTATAGTAATTATATAGTAGTATGCTTAAAAATTAACCACTGGGCATTTTTTCTTGTATCAAAATACCTTTTTTTACCAATATAACCATCAAAACGGGACCCTATTTACCCATTCAATATGGCCACGTTCAGCGCAATTTGTCTTTGCACTTCCGTTTTGTATTTCACTCCATGTTTGTTGCTGTTGTGTTGTGCCTGTGTCGAATAAATATGTTTCTATTCTGTTCTATTACTAAGACTCCGCGGTCCGTCTGTCTGTAAATTTTTTTTTTTTTAAGCTTTGCCCCACACAGGAATTTCTTCCTGTATCGTGGGTGCGTTTACAAACATATAAACTCACATACACAACACCAAGAGCCGGAACAACTATCTGTAGGTCATACAAATATTTGTTCCGTGCGGGAATCGAACCCGCGACACGCAGCGCAGCAGTCAATCGCTTAACCACTGCGCCAACCGTGCGTCTGTCTGTCACCAGGCTGTATCTCATGAACCGTGATAGCTAGACAGTTGATTTTTTTACAGATAATGTATTTCTGTTGCCGCTATAGCAACAAATACTACAAACAGAATAAAATTAATATTTAAGTGGGGCTCCCATACAACTGACGTGATTTTTCTGTCGTGCGATAAAGGTACGGAACCCTTCGTGTTTATTTTATATTTTCCTTGTACCTAACAGCAATAAATATTCAAAATTTAGATGAATATTTGAAATAAATATACATAAGCACACGCACTTTTTTCACAAATTTCACTACCTACTTAAGATAAAAGTGACCAACACCTCTAAATAATATGCAATCTTCGTGAAATTTGGCATATGCGATTTTTGTGGCAGTGAGACCTAGAGGCTATGAAATTCACACCTTTGGAAAAATGAAACACCCTGATCCACCATTGTTGATGTGTTTCAAATTAGCCTTGTAACTAAGATCACACACGGTTGTTTTGTCCAATACATCGAATTGTTTCAAATTAGCCTTGTAACTAAGATCACACACGGTTGTTTTGTCCAATACATCGAATTGTCAACCATTTATTTAGCCCATTTAATAAATAATAGTACTACCCTATAAGCAATAAACAGAAATAAACCTTATTACGCAAGTGTTTGAATAAATATTACATTACACATTTTACAAGCGTCATTGGAAAATACGTGTAATCCGAACGTTTGATTTTCTTATTAGATGTCACTTATTGCAACCATACGCGGAAGTAAACGTTTCTGCGACATCATACGATTTGCAACAATATACAGGGCCAACATAAATTAACCAGCAAAACTAAACAGCGATCTAAACTCGATAAAAAATAAATTAAAAAACCGGCCAAGTGCGAAGGGTTCCGTACCATTATCGCAAAAAAATCACGTTTGTTGTATGGGAGCCTCACTGAAATATTTATTTTATTCCGGTTTTAGTATTTTTAGTTATAGCGGCAACAGAAATACATCATCTGTGAAAATTTCAACTGTCTAGCTATCACGGTTCATGAGATACAGCCTGGTGACAGACAGACAGACAGACGGATCGCAGAGTCTTAGTAATACGGTTCCGTTTTTACCCTTTGGGTACGGAACCCTAAAAACGATTGTTTTACTAAGCTCATATTTAAAGTGGTCCACGGGTAACCACGGGGTAGAATGTCAATAACTTGAAATATCAGCTCTGCAGAGCTTGAGGTCCTCGATAAGAATAACGCTGGGTCAGCCAATCCGGATAGGATTCAAATCAATCTAGATTCTAAATTTATTTAAAGGCTTCCCTTCCGGAAGTAAAGGTTCCAAATTCAAACAAAATGCCATGTATCAAAATGTAATTATGTTCATTCTTATTATGATTTTGAGAGAAGATGCTAAGGCCTTTTAGCGCCATTAGTCTTGACAAACGAATCTAAAAGTAATGCGCCATTCAAATCAACTTCAGACACAAAACGTTCCTAACAGCTTATTAAACATCTTATAAAGATACCTATCACAAAACCTCGAATGCAAAGGTCGTTTTTTTTTCATTTCAATTATTAAATTGAATGATAAGACTCTTTTTGCGATGACATTCATGTTAAGTACAGGATAAATATTCGCACATGTATTGTTTTTAACTTCCCTGGAAACGTCCTTCGTGTTTGTGATTATTTGACTACAGTTAATGTTATTAGGAAGTGCATTTGACGGAGAAGCTTTGTAGCTTTGTTCGTGTAAATTCGTGTTAGCCAGAATTCAGCCACGTCAACAGCGTTTTCATTTCCCTCACTAAAGTATTTCAGGGTGTAGGCGTTGTTGCACAGAGAGCAGGACAGGAGTTGAGGCATTGTTTGGGACGTAGTTTTGCAGTCGGACTGCGGGTCATTGGAGTCTCCCCATCTAACTAAGTTGTGCCTGCAGTGACCCACCTGACTTCATAGTCGGTATAGAGATTTTCAGGTGAACCATATAAGTTGGTGGCGCCTGCAGGGAGCTTTTCTACAGGTGCAACCACATGTGACTGTTCCTAAATAACACTGACCAGAAAAAATTATAGTTTTTCCTAAAATGCCCCACATTAGGTGTTAAAGTCGGCTTCCCATTCTCAGTTGCAAGGGGATGTCTGAGGAGTCACAGTCTCATGATTGCTTGGATCGTAATCGATAGACGAAAGTATAACGGATGACTAAATGTACTCATACCCTAATGAAAGGTTGAAAGATGCATGTGCGTGTTGAACAAATATTTTGTCGTGACCGCGTCTACATTCATATGTTGTCAATCCGAAGCAAAGGTTTGCTTGCATATCTAATATTAAATGCATATTGCATAATAATAGACGAAATATAAGTCAAAGACTGATTTTCTTTATTATGCAAATGAAGGGAATGAAAATTTGCCCGAAGAGCAGCAAACGTTTCCTGTTTGACATGTTTTTTTTAAGTTTCCTGATAGGTACATAAAGACCCCAGGTTCTAGGTACTTCTAGACACGGGTACTCCTCCGTCGACCATATGATCGCCTACCATCAAGTGAGATAGTGGTCAAACGTAACACTATGGCAAACACCAGAAAAGCGCCGAGACAATGAAGCTCGAAGTAGTCCCGGAGAATGAATTTTACTGTCTTGGATCCCGCAACGAAATTAATCAGAAAAGAATAACGGAGGAATAGGAAAAATACAAATTTCTATTTCCCTCCATATCAAGCAGGAGACAGAACAAACAAGGCCAATAGGCACAAAGGGTCGTTTACAACTGGGATAAGCTCAGTTACCTAGCACCACGGATAAAAATTAGCTTTAATATTAATGGGTCCTTTTTTCCCCGTCGGTTTTTGCTGATATCTCTTTGAGGCGCGCGTGGAACACTACGCGCCATCGACTCGGGCTTGGTCCTTAACGTATGGCGAGCTACCCATTATTCGTCGGTGGCCGGAAATCGGCTTGCGACTCCCGACGCCCAGGGCGTTTCTTGCGGTGGCTAGGGGCGTGAGGATGTCCCCATTCCACCTCCTCCTTCGCGAGCATTATTGATTTGCAGAAGGAGTAGACAGCTTCCCTTGCCCTCTCGCTCCGTAACATTAATGGGTCCTAATTTTGTGAGCTGTTATATTATCACTACATTTCGTCAGTTATGTTTAGTTCCCATGTAATAGGGGGCGTCGTGGGTTCGAACCCAGGCAGGCGCTTTACTTTGTGTAAATTATTTCATCACCACTGCTCTCAAAAACGGTGAAGGAAAATATCGTGAGGAAACCGGCATGTCCTAGAACCAAAAATTCGAAGACATGTGACATCCACCAACCCGCACTAGGCCCGCGTGGTGAATTAAGGCCCATCCCCTCTCATAGAGAGGAGGCCTGTTTCCCAGCAGTGGGAACATTAATAGGCTGATGATGTGATGTGTGATGTGAATAGGGGGCGGATATTGCCATCATCAACCGTGAAAATGCCAGATGGTAAAACCTAATAACTCTGTGCCTGACTCGGGCATCGAATCTAGGGCCTCATGCTCAGCAGTACCGATTGCGACCACTACACCAACGAGCCAGTCAACAAAAACATTATTGTTATAAAACTATTTTCTTTAGATGAAACACGAAAACTTGCAATTGTTTCCTGTATAACACAGCATTACCACGTTAATGTTCTTGGTAACGGAAGTAATATTCAAATATACACTTTGTATGCTTGTAAACTGCCTACTTATTACAATAGCACTGTCGTTTGGTAAGTACAGACTGAGTCAACTAGACACAGGTGTGAATGAATTTGAATAGTGATCGGATATCAATGACAATTAAGGCTGACAGGTATTCCTAAAGGCAAAAATAGAGAACTTCCGTACAAACTTTTAGCTATTTGACCCCACAGGAGAAGGATTTTACAAAAAAAAGTTTATTCAAAATATCAAAAAACCCGACTGCTTAAGAAGCGAACTAAAAAGACGTAAACAAGAAGAAAATCATGCTGTGCAGTCGGAGGATACATTTACTTTTGGTCAGCCAGCTCGCGATTTTTTTAATAACTTTTTAGGTAACATATTTTTTTTTGAATTAGGTGCATTTATACATATAATTGTTATATATTTTTGAAATCACCTCTTAAACCCAGTGACACTCGCAAGGTTAAGACGAATCGATTGACATAAGAATCATCAAAATCCGTCAACGCGTTTTGTCTCTAGAACGCAACATAGGCACAAACACACATACATAGACTGACAAACACATTACTCCCTTCGGCAGTCGGGTAAATAGTCATATAAGGAACCCTTGTACAAAATTTCGAGCGTTAGGTACAGCAGTCTGTTATGATTGTGACAATTAATGAACTTAAGTTATTGTGGCTATACAGAAAGGCGACAGGATGGTCTAAGAGGCTCTAGACTAGTAACTTTAGTATAAGGGATTAATCACGTGAAATGTCCATAAAAAAAAAAAACGTTTATTTTGGATCAAACACTTTTACACATTTAATTATACCCACCAAACTGCGTAACAGTTTGTCGGCGGGATAAGCGCTCGTATTAAATCTTAGTTACATAAAATTTTGATCTAAAGGCAATAATTCATTAATTTTCTGATAATTTCACCCATTGCATTGAAAATTACACAAATCCAAAAAATACTGGCCAAGTGCGAGTCGGACTCGCGCACGAAGGGTTCCGCACCATTATCGCAAAAAACGGCAAAAAAATCACGTTTGTTGTATGGGAGCCCCCCTTAAATATTAATTTTATTCTGTTTTTAGTATTTTTTGTTATAGCGGCAATAGAAATACATCATCTGTGAAAATTTCAACTGTCTAGCTATCACGGTTCATGTGATACAGCCTGGTGACAGACGGACAGACAGACAGACGGATCGTGAAGTCTCAGTAATAGGGTCCCGTTTTATCCTTTGGGTACGGAACCCTAAAAAGAAAAAAACATTCAAATACAATGTCAATACAATAAAATAAAATAAATAATAATCAGTTAAAATTTATTATTAAAGATGGCGGTTCCCATTCATTTTTGATATATCGCCACGATTTCATAGATCCACTGTAAAGAATCACCTATCTGTAATCTCGAAGGATTTGAGAATCGGGACTTCCCAATAACTTCAAGGCCAAAGGTATCAAGAATTCAAGACACGTTATTTGACGAAACTATAAAATCTTGAGCCGAAGACAGTCATGCATACCCAAAATATAAACAATAGTAAAGCAATAAACGTCACTCATAACTTACGAAACCTATTAATTATACTATTGATGATATAATCAAAATAAAACAATAATAAATTAGACAAATATCTAACACTTTCATAGATCAAGCATTTCGGGCGAGAAGTACGGTCAACATGCACTTCAGTAGGTAATAACAATTTAACTACGAAAACAAATCTTACTGCTACAAAATAAACGGCTGTGGACGTAAAATTGTTATCATAGACATTCAGTTGTACAGCTTTGCTGTTACGCTCACAGCTACCGTTTTTCATTTATCAAGTACGAAACAGCTGATTTCCCATTGTACGTAGGTGCGTCAACAAATTGTTTTATTTTTTTGTTATGCGTAAGTTTGAGTTCATTGACATAAGTGTCGGTGAAAATGGCCTATTTAAGATATAGCAGTAAAATCTCTTTTAAAATATGGGGAAACCCATTCGTTAAATTAACAAAACGAAGTACCAGGTTTGATTGAAAAGTGTTCTTATTTAGCAAGCGGTTTAAGGTTACACTAGTCGACGGCACGAGCTATTTTGTGCGCAAGGTTAAAATGCCTGCTATCTCATCCGACAACACGTGCGAAAGAGATAGATGCTGTGATGAGCAGTAAGAAGCTATTTCGCTTACGAATAAGCACTTTTGCAAGTTTAGCGAAATGTATGATGATTTAGGAAGAAAACGAGCGCGCGAAATTTTATAAACAGACCTTTGGGCGTCTAGATAGAATGAAAAAACGACTAAATGTATATTTTCAAAATAAAATTATTTGCATTGTTGAACTACTAATCTATCCCTGCATGGTGGCCGTTTTGCAATTTTCCTTCTTCTTATGGTATTTATTTCCGCCCAAAGAAATAAAAAGAAATATGGAACTTTCGACGCTCATAACTTTCAAATGTGTTACTTTTTTGTTTCCATACAGGGCTAGATAATGATGAGAAAAATTTATATCAGTTGTTATTTTGAACGTAGATCGTCAACAGTGGAGTAATCGCCAGACTACGTTTATATGGAAGAATGATCGACTAGTGTAACCTTAAGATCTGGATTTGTCTGGCGCCTGCAACGTGGCAGCACTGACTGAGGAATATAAACGACTAGATTAATGCGATGAAAAAGAAACAGACAAAGAACCCGCAAGCAAACGGACGGATAAACAAACACAAGAACAGACAGTGTTACTGTCGCATTTATAATATGAATATGTATTTTGCTATGTCCTTTCACAAAATCATACAAATTGCATATCTAGACGACATGACAGGTTAATCTCACGACAAAAGTTTAAAAAAAACCGGGAAGTGTAATCTAATATCCTTACTATCTAGATTTGACTGGTGCCAGCGTGGCAGCCGTGACTGAGAAGTATGAATGACTAGATTAATGAGGCCGATATAGGAAATTATGTAGACAAGGACAAGCACGATGTTGTTAATTTTCCTGTAGAAGATAATGCATTTGTGTTCAGTTAGTGTTAAAAGCTAAGTCAATATTAATACGGACTAATGGTTGACTTTTAAACAAAAAGTTTCATATACTCAATTGCACACATGTCTATGTTGGTTTAATTTTTTACTTAAGAAAAATTATTTTGTATTTTATTTCTTTAAAAATGAGTTCTGAATGACAAATTTTCCATTTTTCATTACTTGCCACTATCAGATGGTGTAATCATACAGTTTTTGTTTTTCTTCGTGGTTAGATTCCTGGCTAGAAATAATGATTTTACACGATATTTTCCATAAATCCAATGATGCAGTATTAGTTTTCATCAAAATTGGTCCAGAGACTCTTCTTAGGATTATTCGCCTTTCCTCATAGTTTTGGCTTTGGCCATCCACACCCACTTGAAAAATTCACGCTAAATACAGGTGGGCCAAATATTGTGGATCAAACGAAACAGGGCGATATTTGGGGCTATTTGCAGTTGGTAAAATTCGAAGACATGTGACATCCACCAACTCGCACTGGGCCCGCGTGGTGGATTACGGCCCGTTCCCTCTCACAGAGAGGAGGCCTGTGTCCCAGCAGTGGGAACATTAATAGGCTGATGATGTGATGTGTGATGTGCAGTAGGTCATACAGTAGATTTTTTTTTTGCCCACCATGTATATGTTTTTTTACCAGGCCAATGACACTCGGTAAATACTTAATATTGAGTGCAGTAACTATCGGTTATCGTCAAAAATTGACATTTTGACACTCATTACTGTCATACGAGTATTTAACTTTTATGTCCCTGTCAATAAATACGACAGAAACATCATTAAATGGTACTTAATTTAATTACACCTAGTGGCTTTACAAGTCTCTAAAGAATTATCAATTCTCTTGGTGAACTTTATAAAAATTACTAGCTGTTTCCCGCGACTTCGTCCGCGTCAAACTCGTTTTTTTTTCACACTGGAACTGTGTTTTTTGCCGGGATAAAAAGTTACTTCTATGTTAGTCCTTATAACATCAACTATCTTATTTCGTTTGAATTTGACAGTACTCGTAAATACTTTATAGTTACACATCACATCATCATCAGCCATTAATGTTCCCACTGCTGGGACACAGGCCTCCTCTCTGTGAGGGGGAATGGGCCGTAATCCACCACGCGGGCCCAGTGCGGGTTGGTAGATGTCACATGTCTTCGAATTTTTGGTTCTAGGACATGCCGGTTTTCTCACGATGTTTTCCTTCACCGTTTTGAGAGCAGTGGTGATGATTTAATTTACACAAAGTTAAGCGCCTGCCTGGGCTCGAACCCACGACCTACAACTTTTAAGTCGCGGCCGATACCACTGGGCCACCACTGCTCTAGTTCACTAGTTTCACATGCATTCAATAAAACGTTGATATTTTGATATTACATACAGTCACTTCAATTTTATTTATTTGTATAGATTTTGTTTCAAACTATTTTTATTCTATTTCATTTTGAATCAGAATGAAAAGATAAAAAACGACGTTACTACGGGAAGTCGGAAGTTAGAAAACATGACGACTACTCATTGCTTCGACAGAACATATATTCGACTAGCATTAGTACACAATCACACTACACAACACACCACACAAACACACAGGTACTTACATAACCGATTTGTATTTATTTTCATTAAAAAAAATAGAGATACAAACTTTTTTTGTTTTTGTCTAAAACAATAATTTTGTAATAGACTGTGACACAGTTTATACTAGTACAGTCGACACCGTAATCTCTTAAGCATGATCAGTATTAGATACTCACTTTTTTGTCAGTGGCCAACTTAGATTAAGAGAAAATTGTTAATTTGAATGTTACAAATAAATTATTTATTTATTATGATTATTTATATATTTATTAGTGCGACAGATGATACTTCGACAGCAATGAGTAGTCGAACTATTGGTTTTTGAAATTGCTACCGTGTCGAAATAATTAACTGTCGAAATGCAGTATGTCACTACAGATAGGCAGTCAGTCCTTTTTTATTATTTATTTATAGGGTATTTTACGCATAGCGTATGTCCGTCCCATCATATCCTATACAATTGTAAATACTTTCACAACACGTAGACCATTAATTTGGTTGGGTTAGATAATTGTATGGAACATGCCTACATCAGTTCTGTTCTCATCAGGGACCTAACTTAATTATTTCTACTGGACTCATATTGGACACATTCCATCAATAAATGTTGTAGGTCCTCGACAACTTTACATGCCTCACAATTGGGTGACGCGATTTTCTTCATCATGAAGGCAAATTTTTTGCATGGAAAAAGATCTGAGTCTAAGAGCAGTAACAATAAGTTTTCTTCTAGCATCACTATCCATGAACCTCAGTCCTTGTCAAATAATGGTAAACAGCTGGATCCGGTTGGACTGGAAGCCGATCCCAAGTCCTCAACATAGAAAACGGTTGGGTAGATTTTTTTGATGAAAAGTAAGAGTTATTTTTCAATCCAATGATCGAACGCATTGTTCAAACATTACGTGCTTATATATACTCGTAGCAATAAAAAAACCGGCCAAGTGCGAGTTGGACTCGCGCACCAAGGGTACTGTACAATCCTCAGCTTAAAGGTATTATAGACCTGAGTATTTGATATGAATTTCAATTTAATACCTGTACGCGTTCATGGGGAAAGGGGTACTAAGTTTGAAATTATTAAAAATATTGTTATTATGTGATGTAACTAAAAAAATACGGTTTTCGCAATTATTCCTTTATCTGTGCTATAAGACGTTGCTTCGTACAAAATTTCAATGTTCTGAGTTTACGGGAAGCACCCTGTAGGTTTTTATTCCCTTGCTGTATCTTTTGATTGCGTTGGCTTAGAAGTTTGATTTTCAGAGATCACAGCTTTAAGGCCGTACCCTGACCAAAAAATCAGCATGAGATATGAGCATTCCTTTTGGCCTAGCGGCACTGGTGGCGCATGAATTACGGTAGTGAATACGCCCAGATTTTAGAATAAAAATCTTTATAAAATCGAATATTGGTCTTTTGAAAAAAATAAAACTTACAAAATGTCCGTTATCAAATTGTCTATCCATTAGTGTTAGTACAAAAATTATAATGAACAACGAGGAGATGCATGCTATCAATAATTATTACTCATTTTTATGTTGTTGTTGAAAGGAGATTAGTGATACTTACACCTCTTTAAAAAAAAGTGTACTACCATTTTAGAATCAACATTATGTAGAAATTCAATGTATTTTTATTAATTGATATTTCTTTTTAAATAAAGAGTAGATAGCTCTTAAAAACTGCACAAAAACGACTAGCGCGGCGTTTTGCTCGGGGAGGCGCCTTAAGGGACAGGAGACCTGAGTATTTGATATAAATCTCAGCTTGATACCTCCACGCGTTCCTGAGAAAAAGGGTCTTGACAGGCAGACGGACGGACGGACAACAAAGTGATCCTATAAGGGTTCCGTTTTTTCCTTTAATAAAATCAAAACATCTATTTGTATTGCAAACACAGTTACTATCCTATTTTATGCTACGAACATTAAGTAATATAAACGTACCGGTTGCATATATTATACTACGTCCGTATTCATAACAACATGAGTAACATTAAAACACCTTCGACAAAGATATAAGCGTGGACCGGTTATATACCGGTCCACGCTTATATCTTTAATTCGTCAACAAAAAACAAAACTGAATCGAGTATATAGAAATAAAATTAAAAACCTCTGTTGAAAACAATTTATTAAATACATTATAATTATTACAAAAGGTTGAACTAAAAACAATATATATTTTTTTTTTATCAACAACCCATTCTATTCGATTGGAATTGCATTGATTTTCTGGAGCAATGACGATATAAAAATGGCTATTCATAAACGTCTTTTGTTTCAACTGGACCCAAGGCTATTGTCATCTCTATTCAGTAGTCTTCAGTAATGATGGGCAGGAAGTTTATTAAACCTTTATTTTTATCGTGTGTGCTTTTATTATTACACTGAGGAGCTCGTGGCTGAGTAATGTAATAACAGCCGAACGGGTTGATTCTACCGAGGTTACCGACATAGCTCGAAGAATTTATGTGGCAGTGGGCAGGGCACATTGTTCGCAGGACGGACGGCCGCTGGGGCCGAAAAGTTATGAAGTGACGACTGCAAACTGGAAGACGTTGCGTTAGAAGCCAAGAATATGGTCGTCTTGCGGTTGAAATGACGATAACACTTGCTCGCAATCTCAGTGATGGCTTAGTATTACTTAATAGTGAATGATGTTACTAATATCGACGGACGCTGCCGATCTGTGATATAATCCCGGCGACGACGGTTCGTATAAGTTGCAACATCCGAGAATGGCATACATACGACAAACTAGAACTGCAGCCTTATTGCGTAATGAATTCAGCAAGGTAAAGGGCAAAGAGTATGAACAATCTACCAATCACATAGACGGAAATCCACATCGCGTCTTTCATCTCGCCTTTGCCTTTCTGAATTCATTACGCAATTAGGCTGCTGTACGTCTATATTTCTGAAGAATCCAACGGAGTTCGAATTATCATTCAAACAAAACTAAAATGTTATTTAGATAAATAAGTAACCAATTTACAGACTTAACGAAAAGTTAAAATACATTTAAAGGAAAGTAGACCTGTGAAGTTTTGGATCTCCACTGTAGGTCAATCCTTTAATGGTGAAGTACCCAAGTAGAAACGTGTAAGTCCAACCTCGCTAAATGGGGCTCGATAGAACAGCACCAGTGTGTGCATGTGGTGTCGAGTAGCATACCATGCTCCACCTCCTGTCCAGTCCTCAGTGCCCCAAAACGTCCAACCAGGGTGATCTATGCGCTACCACCAACGACGCCGTGGAAATGGCTAAGTTTTGGGCCAAGCAAATTTAAACGACTGTCATGCCAGCGAAAAGATGAAGAAGTGCAGTACCTAATAAAACTTACTTAACCATTTATCAATTTTATAAGCAAAGACATATTAAATATACAACATTAGATGGTGAAACAGTGTTCTATATCTTTTTTTCACCCAATCTCAGATCATAAAAATCAGTATCGATATGGAACACAAAAAGTTTAGTGTTAGTTGTGTGCGATAGTTCCCATGCAGTGTCGTAAGGTGCGCTTGCGCCGGTCGCTTGGCCAATCCTTTACGTCATCAGTGTCGTGTCCAATAACGCACGTGGGAATCGGTGAATTTCTAAATTATAATCTGGGTAAAAGAAAACATTGAGATCAGGTCAGAGAGCTCAAATCACCAATCATATCTGCTTGTCTTAACATAACATCATATCAGTGGACATTCTGGTGTCCTGAAACACAGAGATGCAGTCTAATTTAGGCACCAGTCTCCCACAATAGTAATAAGCTTGTTAAACCATTCCAAATGATGTATTGTGTAATATTGTGGTGAGAAATAAAAATATTTTTATTGTTATTATTTAAACTGGGTATAAATAGAGCATCCGGAGGTTATTATCGGAAAACGAGGCGGTCCTCTTGAACAAAGACAGAAAACAAAAATCATTATTTCAACTAGGCCATTAAGCGGCACTTTTGAACGTCAAAAATATAAATTTAAAGTTAATAGTAATTGATTGATTCATTCATAATAATGGACGGTCATTCGGAAAAGTAGCTTGTTATGGTGAAGAACGAACAAGAAACTCCGTACTTACTCTTTAAAAAAAATGTTTATAACATTTACATACGTACATAAATTCATATAACTGAGGACGATGCACCCAGCACTACTATTCTAGGTCGCGGATAAATTTGAAAAAGAGTTACCGCGGCCCTGTCTCAAGCAACTGAAGGAACACGGGTGGGTTTTAAGTCTGACACGCCCTCCCGCCTCACCCAGAGCGGGAGAAGTCATTGGAAGGTTATCCACCCAAAAAAAAAAAGCTCTACTATACTATTTATACGTATAAAGTATTACAAGCACTAACAGATAAATTCCTTCACTTGATAAATAGGAACATGGTTCTCACATACTTACAAATTTTGCAAACATAGGTAAATAACCTAATTCAATTGGGTCCTTGGATTGGCATCTAGTCGGGTTCTCCAGCAGTCGATTGCAACCTCTGAACCAAAGCAATTAATAAGTGACCAGTTAATATACAACAATTTACGGTCTTGTGACATTAATTCAGTTTCAATAGCAGCCAGGATGGATTTGTGCCCGTTTGATGGGAATAGGCTCGTCCCCTTTTACATGGGTATTTAATGGTAAACATAATTGTTGAATTGTGGGTGTGCTTTAACAGCACCTCTGCCCAACCCTTCGGGCAGTGCTGCCAACTTAGCGCGATCAATAGCGCGTTCTAGCGCCTAGCGCTTTTTGAATTGTAATTATGATATTTTTATTTTATTTTATTTATTGGGGAAAACAAACAATTACACACTATATATGGTTAACAAATAATTGTACGAGACTACATTAGTGTGCAACTAACAACGTTATCCACATCTTATATAATTAAAATTGGAAGATACATGCACGAGTGCAATACTAATAATCCTTAGCTTCATTACATACTACAAACAAAAAAAAAAACAAAATCTACAGATACAGAAATAAGTAAGTTAATTAAGTTAAATTAAATTAATCCTCACAGTTGTTGATGACTTTAAGGATTTCATTTCGAAATTTACTAGCTGAGCAAGAAAATAAATCTAAAGTTGAGAATAGGGTGTTATAATTATTTGCTAAACGACGCCGACGCAAAGGTGCGCGAACTCCTGCGTTTGTGCGACACGAGGCGACAGCAAACAGCGGGCGATCGCGCACCCTGCGTCTTGTGATAGTCCTAGGTACTACATAACACAATCTGTTTGTTAAATCTGAGCAATCATATTTGTTATTACACAGGTCATAAAGAAACATACTTTCCAGAAAGGTGCGTCTAATATTAAGGGTAGTAAGTTTATAATGTTTCAATAAATTATGGTAAGAGGTAGTTTTACGGAAACACCGGTAATCAGTGGCTTCAAGGAATTTATACTGTACGGTTTCAAGCTTTTCTTTGTATTTTGCATAGAATGGGTTCCAAATCATTACAGCATACTCTAACTGTGATCTCACTAAAGATTTGTATAGATGAATGTATGTACGTTTAAAATCAGTCATACATCTCATCACAAACCCATACATGCGGAAGGCATTACTAATAATCTTATCAATATGTTGATCAAGATGAAGTTTGTTATCAAGTAACACTCCAAGGTCTCTAACTAAATTTGTTTTGTGCAATATAGTGTTATTTAAGTTGTATGTGTAAGTTATTATGTTTTTATTATTGGTAAATGTTATAGATGAACACTTTTCAATACTCAGTTGAATCTTATTTTCTATGCAGTAAGTCGAGAATCTATCTAGATCCTCTTGAAATAAGAGACAATCATAATTGTTTTGATTTTTTCTAAAAACTTTAAGGTCATCTGCATAAAGTAGTAATTTGGAATGTCTGAAACACTTATATATGTCATTTATGAATAATATAAACATGAGAGGACCCAAAATTGAGCCTTGAGGCACACCGGATGTTACATATATGGATGAAGATTCAAAACCCTCGATAACTACTCTTTGAGTTCTATTGTGACATACGATGTAAACCAACGCAGTAAATCACCTCGAATACCATTGAAAGCAATTTTTGTTAAAAGCAATTCATGATCCACCTTGTCAAAAGCTATTCGAAAGTCCGTGTATACAGCATCAACCTGTAACTGTTGATCCATGTTATTAAAACAAGAAATCAGTGAAAACCATTAAATTTGTGGCTGTGGATCTTTTTTTAACAAAGCCATGCTGTTGTTTAATTATAATGTTATGTAATATAGGATATATTTCATCATGAACAAGTCTTTCGAAAAGCTTCGACAAGGCGGACAAAATAGAGATAGGTCGGTAATTTTCAATATCATGCTTGGATCCTGACTTGTGTACGGGAGTTATATTAGCTCGTTTCCAAATATCAGGAAATGAACCTTCAGAAATACATTTGTTGTATATAATATATAGGGGTGTACATATGACATCAGCTGTTTTTTTAAGATAAAGTGGTGGCAAACTATCTGGCCCAGGTCCTTTTGTAGTATCCAGTGATTTAAAAGCTTTTAAAATTTTATCAATACTGAAATGTATACTGTTAATAACACCACAATTTTCGTCATACAATTCCGGAGGTAACCAAGTATTTTTGTCAAACGTGGAATGTTCATAGACTGAATGAAAGAATTTAGAGAACATGTTACAAATTTCAGTAGGATCACTCGAGTTATGACCTTCATAAGTAACCGTGGAGGGTATGCCAGCATTAGTTTTACGATTTGAAATATAACTCCATAAGTATTTAACGTTTTTATTAATATTTTCTTCAACCGAGTCAACATATTTATTGTAACTTTTTCCACATTCCGCCTCAAATCTTTGTCTTAAGAAGGAAAATTGTTCATAATCTGATATGTTACCGTATACCTTCCATTTTATCCAGGCTCTATTTTTGTTCTTAAAAATCCTATATGCACATCGACTATTATTTAATATGTGATGTTCGGTAACACGAAAGGAATTACTAACAATTATAGAACTAGGAACACTTAAATGCTGCTATGTTGGTATCTTACTTTATGAGGTGGGGATTCCTCGAGTTGGCGTCACTGATTCCTCGCTATTTTGTAATTTATAGCGTTTATAGCTAAATTTGTTTCACGTTCTATTGTTTCACAGTAGTCTTTGACTTGACTGACTTTGCGTCAGTTATTCTGAGTTAGTTTTACAAGTTGTGCATTGAGACTATAATAAAAATAGATGCGCCCTTATAAAAAAAATGTTTGAATTTGGCGCTTAATACAGCTTTTTCTGACAACGAACATTTAGCGCTTTCTAGCGCTTTTCAGCTCGTTTTTGCTTAGACGAGTTGGCAGCACTGCTTTCGGGCGATACAGCTGTAATGTTATGTTATGTAATGTTATAGGTTACTGTGTTACCATAACAATATCGTGTTTATTTTGTTACTGATTTAAACTACATTGTTAATTCAATTGTCTTACTATCGACATTATTTACTAACAAGAGATTATTGTTGTTACTCATAAGTAGAAATATTGGCAACTTCATTTATTTAGTCTAGTTCCTTGTCTTGTCTTTTTGCAGTCGTGAATTATCTTCAAGATTTCATCTGCTTATCTGAATTTACTCCACGAATTTTTGGCTCGAATATTTTCAAAGCTACTTCCTACTACTACATAATTATACATCAACCTGACCTGCAGCCAATTGCGTAAGTGAATGCGGCAAGGCGAAGGATTTGATCCCATCAATCGTCCAATCACTTCCGAATCAATAACCGTCTATGTGATTGGTCGATTGACGGGAATTCACTTACGCAATTAGGATGCTAAATGGATGGATGGATGTTTGTTACCCTTTTACGCGAAATGTATTGAACGGATTTTGATGAAACTAGAGTAATATAGCTTATACATGTGAATAACACAAAATCATTTATCAAGATATTGTGCAATTTCTCTAAAATTGGGTTTAACTTGGAGGAATACTTATAAATTTGCGCGGGTAGAGCCGTGAGCGGCAATTAGTTTGGTTTAAGGACACAGCCTCATCTAATGATCTGTCAGACTGCATTGGAAGTTCTCAAGCGAACAATGACGCCACAATTAGAGAGACCATAGTCCAGATGATGGTCATTACGATAATCACGATATCTAGGTGTCGTCGAAGTAATAAGGTCTATAAGTAGCATAATAAACTGTTTTGAAATGACGATTGGGGACCATTTGCAAATCTTTGAGCTTCATTGTTAACTGGTCAACAGATACTATCTTCTAACTCTTGAATATTTCTAGAATGTGCTAAACAGTGTCGAGATTTATGAGACCTAATCTGAATCTCGTTGTACATCAAAGCTTCAACCGCCGTGCATGTTGCAGCAAATGGAAAAGCCCTTTAAAGAGGTTTTTAAACCATGATGTGGTTACGACAACCAGTATTAGGGGATCAAAGCAAGGAGGCGGAGAAAACTATAAAAAACAGTTTGGGTCGGTCGTAAATGAAGTACAGTCAACCTTTGACGACGTTATAATGGCGAGTCTTCCGTTCGGTCAAGCGTTATTAAATGGAGGGCCTGTTACGGAGATAACAATTTATAATGACATAATAATTTAAGACATTATATGCTCTTATTTAAGACATTATATGCTCTTAGCAGGATATTATGATGAAGTATTGGTATTACAAAAAACTTTACAAAAAATATAACCGACTTACAAACAAAAACACTACAAATTAAAAATTATTTCTCATTTTTTTTCATGTAAGTGGCGAAATATTGGTCAAAATACAAAGAAACAACATCAATTGTTACGCCACTTACACAAAAAAAAGTTATGCCCAAAACGATAAACATGGCACTTGAACCTAATTTATGAAATGGACTGCACCAGGATGAACTAAACATTTGCGTACTTACTCCTTCAGAGCATACCGGCGTGATGTTATGAATATAATATTTATCAGGTTCTGTTTGGACCAATAATGCTGTAAATGGCCTCATGGCATTTTAGTATTTCTCATGAACAACTCCAAATGCAGACGTCATTAGTCTTCAATGCTTACAATCGAAACAAACATCATTATCGACAAAACAAAATATATAACAGCCATTATTTGATCGTTTTTCATTGCCTGAAATTATTAAACATTTCTCGAATGTTTCAGTTTCATAATAATCATTGTTATTCTTTGCACGAAACCTTATCCTTCGTGTCAATGATTTTTGTTCCTCATTAAATTTTTCTTTGATCAATACTCAGCCAAGTCCATAGCCACGTCGCAAAGGTCTTGCATGGTGCTTAAGGAGCAGCACAGGAGATGGGGCATAGTTTGTAGAGTGGTTCCGCAGTCGTAAATTTTAATGTAACGTTCAAAAGTGCCGCTTGGTGGCCTACTTGAAATAAAATGTCTTTGTCTTTGTCGCATTATGGCTGAGTGTAGTGGTATCGGCCGCGACTTATAAGTTGTAGGTCGTGGATTCAAACCCAGGCAGGCGCTTTACTTCGTGTAAATTATTTCATCACCACTGCTCTCAAAACGGTGAAGGAAAATATCCTGAGAAAACCGGCATCTAAATCAAAATCAAAATAGTGTATTTCAATTAAACCTTATAGGTACTTTTGAATTGTCAAACAAACAAAAAAGATGAATCTAGTTGCACATTCACAAGTGTCAGTAGGTCTCTATGGAACTAGAAACAAAAATTCGAATACATGTGACATCCACCAACCCGCAACGAGCCCGCGTGGTGGATTACGGCCCATTCCCTCTCACAGAGAGGAGGCCTGTGTGATTTAACGCAGTGGGAAAATTATGATGATGCTGATTATGGTTGATCGGAATACTCCCATCTGAGCAGGCAATGCCCACCCGGCTTTTTAGCCGGTTTAGAGATTTCCAAGCACCAAGGCAGTTTATGGCTCGCTGGGAGCTTTTCTGCAGGCACAACATACTCAGTAGGAGAGGGGTATTTGAGGAGCCACAGTTTCATGCGTGCTTCACTAGGACTGTTGTCGTTCATTATTTTAGTCGACTTACCTCATTTTGATCATCCAAGTTAAGTCAATAGGTATATTCTCAGGATTCTCAGTGAACTAAACAATTCTCAGCATGATCTCTATCAGTAGCATCTTTCACACGTGATAACTACTACTTCGTAAGTATTTGCGATGCATCGTATCCACTAGAAAACATTTGACGCGCAACACGTGACGTTTAACATGTTCGGCAACGTTGAACAACATGACGCGCGGCTAGTTAATTATTTCCGTACAACATGCATTTGGCTATTTTTGATGACACACGGAGGCTAAAGTGATTTCTAACCCACCAACGTGGCTTTTTCTTTTTTTACCCGGCTGCAAGGAAAGGGTTATGCTTTTCGCGCGTATCTTGTATGTATGTTTGTATGTATGTAATATTCTTTACTACCTCGTATCTTTCAAACCACTTGACGGATTTTTATAATTAATACATCGTTAGATAGGTCTTGGCCGTCCAAGTGTTTCTTAGATAAGTGCTGTCAAAAAGAAACATGGCGGCTTTTGGGCGCCATATTGTAGGAGTTGCAATTAGCCCTAGGGCTTTTCTAGCTACATTATTACCCTCTGGGCGCTAGTAAGTCACCTACAAGCCTCATTTGGAGGTAATAAGAACCTACTTACCGAACATGAGAGATGTAAAATTATAAACACCGCCACCGCGCCGCTGAAATCAACATAAGGTCCTCTGGCGATATGTAATACTCGTAGTAGTGTTTGTACTAAACCAAAGTTTATCGTTGCCGTTCAACATGTTGTGCATCCCGTCGTGCGTGTAATGTTGCCTTGTGGATACTAAGCTTAAATCAGTATTAGCATCACAGAACAGAGAGGCGTTTTTTTTGTTCTGTGATTAGCATGATAAATATCACTAGCATCATTCACACGTGACAACTACATTTTGCGATGTACTGCGTATGTGTGACTTAGGCACGGCACAAAATCACGTAATGTAATCTAGAGAAAAATCATCCACTTTAATTATGTACCTGATTCTGAGAACTAGATTGTATCAAGTGCGGAGATTAAAGACTATAGGTACCTACGCAAAAGTTAAATAAACTGGTTCTATATTATCTGGGCTCTGGAAAATGTTACTTGCAAACCAACTTGTTAATTTTTGAAAAGACGCCAGACTTAAAATTCAAGGACTTATCATACTGACACAGATAGCTCACCTAAGTCATTCTGCTAATACAGTGTAGGCTAAATATCGGATAATTTGTAAAATAGAATTTCCAGACAGAGGGTCCGATGTAAATCCAAAAGTACTTTGCAAATGACTTAACAAGGGCGTTAGAAAAACATCAGAGGGTAATGTGTTTATCAGTCTATGTATGTTATGTATGTATGTTTGTTCCTGATAAATTAGGAAAATGGCGGCTTTTGGGCGGCATATTGTGGAGTCCTAATTTTTTTCTCTTCCAAACCCATCGTGTGGGGTTTCAAAATAAAGGGCTCTAGAACGCCACATAGGAACAAACATACATACATAGACTGATAAACACATTACCCTCCTTCGGCAGTCGGCTAAATAGAATTTCCAGACAGAGGGTCCGATGTAAATCCAAAAGTACTTTGCAAATGACTTAACATTAACTTTGCAACGAACAATTATTGTAATCTGAATCTCGGAAACGGCTCCAACGATTTGCATGAAATTTAGTATGCGGGGGTTTTCGGGGGCGATAAATCAATCTAGCTCTTTCATTCTTAGAAAACGTCGTTTTCTCTATTTTCACCCGAGCGGAGCTCGGTCGCCAGTTACTAAAAGACATCAATCACGTGACATTTTGATAGCGCTTAATAATTACATACATTCATGTAATTTTTAACCGACTTTCCAAAAAGGAGAAGGTTCTATGTTCGACTTTGTGTTTGTTTTTAGGGTTCCGGACCCAAAGCGTAGATACGGGACCCTATTACTAAGACGCCACGATCCGTCTGTCTCCCTGTCTGTCCGTCTGTCACCAGGAATGTATCTCATGAACCGTAATAGCTAGACAGTTGAAATTTTCACAGATGATGTATTTCTGTTGCCGCTATAACAACAAATACTAAAAATAGAATAAAATAAATATTTAAGTGGGGCTCCCATACGACAAACGTGTTTTCTTTGCCGTTTTTTGCGATAATGGTACGGAACCCTTCATGCGCGAGTCCGACTCGCACTTGGCCGGTTTTTGATGATATTCTGGTAATCTATTCTGGCATCATTACAACTAAAAAGTGAAAAATAAAACAGCTTTTTTTACAAAAATATACAACTGGCAGTCTGTTGTATTTTTTACTACGGAAGTCGGTGTCAAAAAACGAAGAAAATAAAAAAGGAACACCGACTTCCGAAAAAGAAGTTGTTTTTTACTTTGTAGTGTTTTTATTTGGAAGTCGACTACATTTTATTGTAAAAAAAAATCCAAGCGCTATTCCGACACTTTCGTTGATAAAATATCTCTTATCTAGATTCTTCAATAACATTACTATTAAAAATTACATTAAAGAGATAACGCAAAAAAAAAAGATAAACACTGGTACTTAGCTGAATCCGGTAAGACTGGAAGCCGACCCCAATATAGTTGGGAAAAGGCTAGGCAGATGATGATGATGAAAGAGATAAACCAAAAAATAAATTAAAAAAAAACAACAACACACGCACAATGGTCCACCTGAAGTACTAAGTGCGGAAACCAAACCCCCCAAAATAGAACAACAAAGACATTAAAACACGCAAAGACTAAAAATCGAAGGGTTAACCAATTTACATGATAAAAAGCGTCATACAAACTAAGCGACAATCTTTCCCACTGATAATTGCAGCACAGTCGACATTGTCGCCGGCAAATCTTACGTAAGCGGGTTTTGCAATGCTGTCGATCCTATAGCTAAAGTGTCACTATCCGACAAAATCATATTTTGAGTTACAGACGAAAAAACCTCGAAATAATAAATATCGATGCTGTTTATCAACTATCCTACTACTGTTATAAACGTGAAAGTTTGTGAGGATGGATGGATGGGTGTTTGTTACTATTTCACACAAAAACTGCATAACTGGTTTTGATGAAACAACAGAAATATAGCTCATACATTAGAATAGCACATAGGTAATCTATACTAATATTATAAAGAGGAAAGATAATTTACATGATAAAAAAAGGAATAGGCTCCGAAACGAAAGGATCGATTTAAAAAAATATATTACCAATAGAAAGCTACATTACGAAACTACTGGACCGATTAAACAAATTATTTCACCAATAGAAAGCTACATTATTTCTGAGTGACATAGACTATTTTTTTAATCCCAAAAACGGGGTCCTGTGGGGTGGTCCACGGAAGGGAAGTCGCGGGGATCAGCTAGCAATTTATAAAGATATTAGGAGAAGTACTAATAACACGCGGACGGAGCCGCAGACGGCAGCTAGTAAATTGTTTACAAGAGTTGCCGGTGTATATGTAATTGCGCACTCTTGAATAGGCTCATTGTTAATTTAAATCAATGACTTAATCTTATCAAAAATAGGTTTGTAAACATAGCAATTTGGGATGTTATTATTATTTATCCGGCATCTAATAATAGTAGAAAAATACGCCTTAGGCAGAACGATAGACTTTTTTGTTGATTAACATGGTAATAAAAAAACCGGCCAAGTGCGAGTCGGACTCGTGCACGAAGGGTTCCGTACCATTATCGCAAAAAACGGCAAAAAAGTCACGTTTGTTGTATGGGAGCCCCACTTAAATATACATTTTATACTGTTTTTGGTATTTGTTGTTATAGCGGCGACAGAAATACATCATCTGTGAAAATTGCAACTGCTTAGCTATCACGGTTCATGAGATACAGCCTGGTGACAGACGGACAGACAGACGGATCGCGGAATCTTAGTAATAGGGTCCCGTTTTTATCCTTTAGGTACCGAACCCTAAAAACTAAAATCAGCCAATTGTCAGATAGTGGCACTCTAGCGATAGGATGCCAGAATGTTTCTTACTACAACGCGATAGCTACTTGTAAACACCGCTTTTTGTAATGAATTATGATGGATCTCAAGTTGATGTTGGCACAAAAAATGTGAGGAAAAACAGTTTAATGATTGCTACGTGAATAAATCAGTATCTGTTTATATTTTTCTAAACTATAATTGGCTTTATCTATTACTAGATTTTGGCAGCGGCTGCGTCCGCGTGTGTGTCGGGCAGACACAAAACTTTAACAAATTATAGACCTACACCTTCCTCATGAATCACTCTGTCTATTGGTGAAAACCGCATGAAAATCCGTACAATAGTTTTTGAGTTTCGCGAACAGACGCGGCGGGGGACTTTGTTTTATAATGTGTAGTGATTGTTTTGATTTCTTCAATTCTCTCCCTATATTTTTCTCTTAAATCCTGTTAAAATCTTTGCCATCTGACACAATTGAAGATTTCTTTGACTCAACTTTGATATTATGCACGACAAACGGAACAAGTTTGTATAACATGTCTACTTCAATTCGATACTACAATTATGATTCAAGATCCATTTAAGCTACTCGACATTTGGGTTATTGGACGATTCGCACGAGTTTAACTCGCCCGAAAAGTGCGGATTGACCCCTTTTAAAAATTTTAATTTCTGTCTCCCTCTTATTGTTTTGTCGCCTGTCTATCTTTTCTAACTTACATATCGCCACGTTTTATGTGGTAATTACTTATTTAATGCATGGCTTGCCTAGATTCAAGCAATATATCTATTAACTTCGATTAATTCTTCATATTATTTCCGAGACGGGTGAACACGACTATACTTTTTTTTTTGTCCTCTAAAATAAAATTTGTGCCAATTGGTTACCACATAATTTTGGAGTGGTCGATTCGCACACTGATAAATTCACTTCGGACGAACCGCCACAGAAAAATTAATATTTTTAAAAGGGGTCGATTCGCACTTCTGGGGCGAGTTAAATTCGTGCGAATCGTCCAATAACCCGACATTTGTCCCTTAGCACTGTGCTTAGCACCCTATTGAGTATTCAAAATCGGTTACAACAACAACACCATTAGGAACTTATACATTTAAGTACACTTATTAATCAGATTCTGGCAATAATCTCGACCACAGTTGGATCTTTGTATAAGCTACAGCAGCTAAGGAAACAATAATGTGTCAACCTATGATCTATTTTTCATAACACGTTAATACTTTAGCAGAAATATGTGCAGGGGGGTGACCATAAGCTCTTAGAGCGGTATCAATTTGAGATCGAGTAAGTGACAGATGTATACACGTCAGATACATCTGTCCCTTATTCGATCTCAAATTGATACCGCTCTAAGAGCTTATGGTCACACCCCAGTTTCCTGATCAGTTCATTTGTTTATGACATAACTAAAATTAAAAAAAAACATTATTATGAGAAGGATAGTCCGTTATATGGACATCTATACTAATATTTTTTTAATAAAAAATATTTATTTGTGACCCGCACAGGAGACACGAGATAAACAAAACACAAACAATAATAAAATATAAAAAACCCCGTGCGAGACCAAAAAGGCTCCTATCTCAGCATGTGCAACGATATTAAAAAGAAAATATCACTGCGCTGATATTCTGATAGGGCCCACTGAATATAATGTATAGTCATAAATATTGTACATTTCATGATGCCTAATGAAATAACAAGTTTGGGGTCTTGACCTGCCTAGTTTTTTTATGAAGAACTGTCTTAGGGTATCTAGGTATCTTAAATTTGTTAAGTCCAGTTCGGGTTCTGCCAATGTATCATAAATTATTGACTAATAAATAAAACATACTAAGTATTAAAGATAATTCAAAACATTGAACCGTGTAGAAGAGAATTTAAACTTGAGAAAAGTTATCACAACTTCAAATTGGTAAAGAATGTTATTGGCAGGCTTTTTTAGTTTCTTTCAAACTTGAAAATATGCAATGTATCTGCCTCTGCATACATACATGCATAAACTCACGCCTTTTTTCCGTGGGGGTAGGCAGACACTACAGAACACCACCTGCTACGATCCTTACATACTTCTTTTGATTCACTCACGTTCATACATCTAGACATACACGCACGCTGGTTATGAGTACTGCCACAGATAATATAATACTAGCATACAGATGCCTCATCCCATACAAAGAAACCGTGCCGACGTAACTAGCATTTTTCATCTAATTATACCGATATTTTTTTTTAAATCGATCGCCTTCGGATCCGTTCCACGGCGATAGATAGATCACCATATATGTCGGTGGATCAGAACGGAACGCACAAAAAATAATCAGAATAATCAGTATACAACGTCGGCACGGTTTCTTTGTATGGGATCAAATCAAATCAAATCATATTTATTCGTAAATGTAGGTTTCAATACAATAGGATGTTATAATAAGGTGGTCACTTCGCTACATTTTACTCGAAAGCATACAAATAATGACAAAGTTAGTGGTGTCGAAACAACAGACACACATTTAAAATTAAACAATTCAATTACATACATAACACACAATTCCTTACTTACTAAAACACAATTATCAATGTCAAAATAATAATAATAATCTAAATTTAATATTGTAATAAGCTAAATGTCAATGGTGTCCTCCATAAACTCAGTTGTGGAGTAGTAACATTTATGAATTAAAAATTGTTTCAGTTTCTTTTTAAACATATTATTATTAAGATTCTTTATCTGTCGTGGAATTTTATTGAAAATCACTGGCGCCATTCGGTAAATACTTTTACGTAGGAGGGCTGTTTTACTACGATCAACACAAAGAACTTTCGAATCCCTTTTTCTTAACCGTGGATCAGCTGGGGCTCTTACTTTGAAAAGCTGTGGGTTTGTCTTAACAAACACTGCCACCTCAAAGATGTATAATGACGGCAGTGTTAGAAGTTTCAAGGCTTCAAAATAAGGCTTACAACTTTCCCTTGATTGTAGATTACATATAGCACGTACGCATTTTTTTTGTGCGATGAAAACGTAATTCTTGTCGGTCGAGTTACCCCAGAAGATGACTCCATATCTAAGAACTGACTCTACGTAGCTGTGGTAGGCAATAAGCACAGCGTCACGGTTCACAAATTTGGACAATTTATAAAGAGCAAATGCAAAACTGTTAAGTTTTTTACAAATTTCTTCAATATGCGGTTTCCACGTAAGTTGACTGTGTTTCCACGTAAGTGGATGAGACACCACTGGTACTGCGAACCTGGCCTTTCTGAAGAACATCACTAATAAGTTCTATGTCTGCGTATACATAACGTTAGAATACCTTCCAAACATGCAAAACACACCCAAGATGCTAGACTCAACAACGCTTGGGTGAGACCTATGTCCAGCAGTGGACGTCTTTCGGCTGAATTAATAATGATGATAATAAAGGTCTAAAGGTAGTAGAATTAAATGGAAGTTTTGAAAGTAAAACGATCTTTATACAAACCCCTGCATCATGATTAAAAAACCTTTGCCAGAGATTTGAAATAAAAAAAAAACACAAAAAGATAGGTCATTGACTCAAGTCAAGATCAAATAAACGGCTGATTTGCATGTTTATTATGAGTCTTTTAACTCATTTTGAGTGAGAAAGGTGAGAAATAATAATAAAACAAGGATAAACATCTTAAACCGAGTTACACTAGCTGTGACCGCAGCATCACCCGTCCGCGCTATTAGGTACCTACTTCGTTGCCACTTTGGGGTCTTTCTGTCAATTTGTCTTTTCGCTCGGCTTCCAAGGGTGTAATACAATAATGTGATGTTAAATAGCCTATAACCTACCTCTAAAATTGGACTATCAAATGCAAAAATAAATGTTCCTAAATAGCTCGGCAGTTCCAGAGTTAAGGGCATTACAAACAAACAAACTTTTCAGCTTTATTATATGAGTACTATAAGCTCTTGCCAGCGGCCACACCTGCGTGAAAGTCAAAAAAATATCCCAATGGAAAGTTCTCTCGGGATCTATAGTATCATAGGTCCCACTCCAAATGCCAATCAATCTCTTTATCATAATTCGTCGAAATTGGTTCAGCGGTTTAGGCGAAAACGTAACAAACAGACAGATAGAGTGACTGTCGCATTAATAACATTAGTATGGATAGATAAATGTTACATAAAGCCGTCTATGTGTCTATACGATATTTGCAAGCGCCGTGAAACGAGATATCAAGTTATATAAGATGGTATTTTATTTTCTTTATACAACTGCTTGACTTACTTTGAGGATGTGCTCGTGAAGTGAATGCATAAAGATGGCAATGGTGATTGTCTGATTCAAAAATGCTTCTCAATTTTAGTTTGATATCCGCTTCTGAAATGTCACGTGGTCAATCCTTTACATTTTTTGACTTTTCGACAATATTTAGGTATCGCTGAAAGAATGTCACTTTGGTTTTAAAAAAGTGACATCCTTTATAATGCGCACAGCGAATGAATGGAACTCACTACCTGCGTCTGTGTTTCCGAACGCATTCAACCCGAATCTCTGCAAAGTTAGAGTGAACAGGCTTCTTCTGGGTAAGCTCACTCCATCGTAGACTCTGTCTCTGTCACCTATGACCTAGACTAGAGTCAAGAGCAAACCCATTACAAATAAAAAAAATAAAAAATATTATTCTTTAAAAATCCTTTTTTTTTAAACAAGCTTTTTTGTGTTCTTCTCAGCAAACACATTCATTTGATACCCATATCATGGCAGTGCACAAAAAATAACTAGTCCGCCATCTTGGGCCGTCCGCCATATTGGATTTAGAATGACGTCACTTAACTAACCATACATTGTCATCCAAACTAAACGTGTATGCACAATTTCATCTTAATCGATGGAGGATAACTGCTTTAAAATTCAGCTGCAAGATTTGACCCGAACACACTTATATACATTGCAAGTTAAATAAAAGCTTTAACAAAAGCGTCGCCACAGCGATTAGAAAAAAAATCCAAAATGTATTAGAATGCCAAATGTTATCTAAATGTCACGTTTTATCCCTTAAATTTTGGTATTTTGATAATAACTTTTACCAGCTTGGAGTTAGTGCCATGTCACATTATTATGACTAAGTGTTATGGATCTGTATTTATTTATATTACATGGTTAAGACCGAAATTGTAACAAAACTTATTGCGAATAAATGGATTTGATTTGATATACATATCTGAAGAACATCACCAATAGCCACCCTGGCTATTGGTGATGTTCTTCAGAAAGGCCAGTTGCGCAGCACTCATAACCAGCGTTTGTGTATGACTAGATGTATGAATGCGAGTATGTAAGGATCGTAACACGTGGCGTTCTGTAGTTTCTGCCTACCCCCATGGGCAAAAGGCGTGAGTTTATGTATGTATGTATGTACATACAGGGTGTAACAAAAACAACACGAATCCTGAAATGGGGTCTATGAACTCATCTTAAGGATACACTAGTCGACGGCACGAACTATTTTGTGCGCGGGGTTAAAATGCATTTCATATCAACCGACAACACGTGCGGAAGAGATAGATGCTGCGATGAGCAGTAGGAAGCTAGTTCGGGTACGAATACACACTTTTGCAAATTTGTAGCGAAATGGATAATGATTTAGGACGAAACCGAGAGAACGAAATTTTATAAACAGACCTTTGGCAGTCTAGATATCATGAAAAAACGACTAAATCTATCTGTTCAAAATAAAATTATTTGCATTGTTGAACTATTAATCTATTCCTGTATGGAGGCCGTTTTGCAATTTTCCGTCTTCTTATAGTATATATTTGCGCCCAAAAATGCGTTAAAATTAGTGTCGAAATGTGGAACTTTCGACACTCAAAACTTTCAAATATTTTCTTTTTTTTACTTTTTTGCTTCCATACAGGGCTAGCTAATGATGAGACAAATTGATATCACTTTTTATTTTGAACGTACATCGTCAAACAGTGGAATAATCCCTAGACTACGTATGTATGGAAGAATTTTCGACTAATGTAATTTTAAGAAGCAATAAAGCAATTTTTACTAAGAAACTAACCGCAAAATTGCGAAAAAAAAACAACAGTTCCATGCATTTTTGTAAGCACATCTCGAGTAAAAATGTTTTACGCCAGCTGATTTTTGCGATCTCAGGGTTGGTCATATAGTGAAAGTTATTAATAAGCACAATGACTCCTATTTCCGGAACCCCGTTTTTTATTCACACCTTGTATAGATCGTTTTCCAAAGGGCAATGGAGAGGGCTATGCTCGGAGTTTCCTTGCGTGATCGAATCAGAAATTTAGAGATCCGCAAGAGAACCAGGGTAACCGACATAGCCCGAAGAATTGCCAAACTTAAGTGGCAGTGGGCAGGGCACATTGCTCGCAGAACGGATGGCCGATGGGGCAGAAAGGTTCTGGAGTGGCGTCCGCGAACCGGAAGACGTTGCGTTGGAAAGCCTTCCACCAGGTGAACCGATGACCTGGTGAAGGTTGCGGGGATCCGCTGGTTGCGGGACGCACGAGACCGGTCAATGTGGCGACGCTTGGGGGAGGCCTATGTCCAGCAGTGGACGTCTTTCGGCTGATATGATGATGATGATGATAGATCGTTTTCATCTCCATTAGTCATGTTTTTATTTCCTTGTTTCCATTTTCAAGTACTTCCTGGCATCCGATTAATATGAAAATTGGCGTGGTACTCCGGTGGATGCGAAATGCACAGCCGATCAGTGGCGACGCTTGGTGGAGGCCTATGTCCAGCAGTGGACGTCTTTCGGCTGATATGATGATGATGATGGCGTAATACCCATATAACTTTGAAAACATTGTAATAATACAGAAGATAGCAACATCGTGTTGTATTCATTGGATGTGTGATATAACATTAAGTTCATTTCAGTTCAAAAGGCTTATTTAAAAACTTAATTCTTCTTGGTTTTTAGGGTTCCGTACCCAAAAGGTAAAAACGGACACTTAGACTTCGGATTACTAAGACTTCGCGGTCCGTCTGTCTGTCTGTCTGTCACCAGGCTGTATCTCATGAACTGTGACAGCTAGAACAAACGTGTTTTTTTGCCGTTTTTTGCGATAATGGTACGGAACCCTTCGTGCGCGAGTCCGACACGCACTTGGACGGTTTTTTTTATCGGAACTAAACAACCTGTAATCGACCTTTTCGGACCTGTTTTAATAAATTAGCTATAATAAAAGACATTGGATTAACAAGGAAATAATATAAAAATGCGAAAGGTGAAATCAGAAATGCTTAAGTTATTAACTTGGCAATTGGGCATACAACTTAGCAGGCCCGAATTGGGCCAATGTGTTGGCCATGGCCGAGAGTACCAACCTTCGGCAGCCTTGCCAGTAGTATTGCTAATTCTAAACCAGTAAATTTGGGGGTATTTGCATAATATATGTATTCATAATGGGTGTTAAACATAGGTATGTTAAATACTGGTTTTGACTGTTAATTTGAATTATGTGGGTAGTTTAGATAGCTATTTGAATTGCATTTCGCAATTTTCTTTCACCTTTTAGGTTTTTGAAGGTCCCTTATGTTATTATTTATTTATGTAAACCCAAAACTCTTAAGTAATACAGAAAGAATATACACAGATAGAAGAGCACAAAGGTACTCTAAAAGTAGTTTTTTCCTGCAGAGTTTTTTAATTAAGATAATTAGTTCAAGGGTCCTTGATGGTTCTTTTTCTCTGTCACCTTCATATTTATAGCTACGTCATCCGAACCTAGCTTACCCATTTACCACAAAGAACTGCAGATAACAAATTCAATGAACTTCGACGATCTCGCATTTTCTATTTACAATCAGGGGGGTGACCATAAGCTCTTAGAGCAAGGTTATTTTGAGTGTGCGTAAGGGACGGATGTATCTGACTTGTATGCATCTGTCCCTTTTTCACAGTCGAACCATGATAGTTTTGGCACGTCATGGTACGGGGGCAGATGTAGTTTGGAACGGGTAGTATTTAAACGCAAATCAAAAAATATCCTTTTTCTATGCAATAAAATTCCGAATTCTCATCAAAATAACTGATTTCGCAGCAAAATATTCAACGAAAAATATCACTAAACACACTACAATTTACTTTCGCAGCGCACAGCGATTTTTCCTAAAGCTAAAGCTTTTTTATTAATGCACAGCTAATAATCTTAATGCACATCATACATGTTAACTCTTTTTCTTTTAAATATAGCTTCTATTTTTATATTATTTACAGCAGTTTTTCTAAATAAAACAGCATTTTATTAGTCACAGTAGGGGGGGAGGGGCGGAAACCCCCCTGTACCATCCCCACAACTCGGAGCCCCATGGTTATGGAGATATCCATGGTTAAATTTTTTACAATTACTATTTAACGACAATGTCGACGGAGCCGGACGGGGCTCCTATTTCTGTCTAAAGGGTCTAAAGTAACCTAACACGTGTCGGGGTGCCCTAAGTTCCCGAGCTCGCTTCGCTCGCTCTTGGACTAATTCATAAAGACCACATGGAAAGTGGGTGCTCTATATATCTCTAAATATGGAAAATTTGCTGTGCAGTTAGTATTTTTGCTATGTATGTAGTATTTTTGTACAAAAATAAATTTAACTGTATTGCATTATGAGGAAAAAAGTAATGTCATATTGATGTATAATTTCGAATTATCTGCAGTTTGAGTTTTGCTAAACATTTAGTTTATTTGTAGTGAAGTAAGTTATTTGATGTAAAAAAGAATATAAATGATGAGTATGTATTGATAGACGATTATTTTATTTGATATGCAATTTATAATATCCCGTTTGGAACAGCACAATTACAAAAATATTGTGTTCTCGGTGCACGGCTTGAATTGTTGCAAAAGACGTCTACAGCGAAGCAACATCGACCGGTCCTGTACATCTCGCATCTAGCGTATTCCATTGTTTATCTGCAGCTTAATGGAGGTCACTTGAGAGCCCTAAGTCAGTATCCTCCAATCGTTTAACACGAACGCATGACCCATCGACAGCCACCACAGATTTAAATCTAACTAGATGACGCGAATGTATGTAGGAATTCACGTGTCAATAAAGTAAGTCGTAGGGAGAGCAATGCTCTGCCTTGGATGCTGTTTCATTAACTTGATCGGAACCGGACCTAAAAAAAACCGGCCAAGTGCGAGTCGGACTGGCGCACGAAGGGTTCCGTACTTGGTAAATTGCGGTTTACGATTTATGACGTATTAAAAAAAAAACTACTTACTAGATCTCGTTCAAACCAATTTCCGGTGGAAGTTTACATGGTAATGTAAATCATATTTTTTTTTTAGTTTTATCATTCGCTAATTTTTAAAATAGATAGGAAAGATACGGATGTCTTACATGTCAATGAAAGTCTAATTGTTCTCTCGGAATGGTTCGCAGCTAACAATCTTTTACTGAATGCGAAAAAAACAAAATGTCTAAAGTTCTCTTTACCAAATGTACCTCAACGTGATCTAAATCTAAATCTTGACGGCAAAAATCTTGAAATAATAACGGAAACTGTATTCTTGGGGATTACTATCGATTCAAAATTGCAGTGGGGCGCGCACATTAGAACTCTTTCGGGCAGGTTAAGTTCGGCTGCCTATGCAGTAAGGAAGATAAGGCAGTTAACCGATGTAGCCACAGCTAGACTAGTATACTATGCTTATTTCCACAGTATTATGTCTTATGGCATTCTGCTGTGGGGGTCAGCAGCAGACGTTGACTCAATTTTTATCTTACAAAAGAGGGCAATCCGCGCGATCTATAAAATGGGTCCTCGCGAGTCCCTCAGAGAAAAATTTAAAGAGATCGATATACTGACTCTACCTTCACTTTATATTTTGGAATGTATTTTGTATGTCCGCAAAAATCGAGGGCTTTTCAAAACTAGAAGTGACTTCCATAATTTAAATACACGCAGTAAGCACGAAATTGTAATACCCAAATTCAGATTAACGAAAACTAGCAAGTCTTTTCTTATAAACAGTATACGCTTTTATAACAAGTTGCCTAAGTCAGTTATAGAACTGACCGATGGAAAGTTCAAAAACTACATCAAACGTGTCCTTGTTAAAAAAGCATATTATAAAATCAAGGACTACGTTGAAGATAAAAAATTTGGCTTTGACACCCTCTGCGCATGCGGCTTCCCTGGTAACTCATAAACGGCACAAATATATGGATATCTCTAACTATTCTCAATCTCATTTTTTTTTTCTCTTTTAATTAGACTTTTTACAATATTTTTCAATCATCATTATAGCCCTTTGCTAAGAATAGTTACAGCACTGATTACAGTATTTGTGCCACATGTTAAATTTAGTGTTGTGGTTTTTTTTGTATAGATTCTTTTACCTATTGTGAATGTGTGAACATTGTAGGCTTTCTAGTTTTCTAGATGATTGTTAACATTTGTTAACTTTTTATTTCGTGCATTATTTTTTTTTTTTCAATTTCGTACGACTTATTGTCGGGCCTACGTTGTCCCCCCATATCCAAGTACTAATGCTGTAACATGGAAATATTGTAAACAAAACAATTCAAAAGAGTAACCATGGAGTTTCTTGCCGGTTCTTCTCCATAGGAAACGACTAACCCGAACCGTGCACCTTTTGTCGACGTTTTATAAGTGCCCATGTAGGCCTATGTAAAATAAAAATATTTGATTTTGATTTTTGATTTCATTCTCTTGTTTTAGAAGTTACAGGGTGAGGGACACATTTTACCACTTTGGAAGTGTCACTCGCGCAAACTATTCAGTTTAGAAAAAGTGATATTAGAAACCTCAATACCATTTTGAAGACCTATCCATAGAAAAAATTTGAGTTCCAGTTCTAAGTATGGGGAACCCCCAAAATTTCTAGTTTTTTTTTTCTAATTTTGTGTAAATCTTAATGCGGATCACAGAATACATCTGCTTACCAAGTTTACACAGCAGAGTTCGTATAGTTTCGGTAAAAAGTGGCTGTGGCATACGGACGGACAAACAGACGAATCCATAAGGGTTCCGTTTTTTTGCCATTTGGCTACGGAACCCTAAAAAAGCCAGGCATTTGTCACACTGGATGCGTTCTGCGTCGTGCAGTCCGGTTACTAGTGCGACCGGATCGCAGAACGCAGAACCCTTCAGTGTGTCATAGCCTTAATGGTGCATTAAGCAATAAAATTTCTCCTAAAAAGAATGGCCAAAATAATAGATACATTTCCTATCTTCGGTAAGTTTCGTTCTTAAATTTTGTATGAAAAAGTGACACGCTTGGTTTTCATACAAATGGAAGACTTGCGATATCTAGTTAAGATTTATGTCTGGGACCGCCTCACAAACGAATGAGTCACTTCGTTCAAGAACAGGTTTAGCAAAGCACTTACATACAAGCTTACATATAAGACATTTTGATCAGTTTAACTTGTACCTTGAACTCCACAGGTAACTGCTTAATTAAGGTCCATTAAACTTATAGTTAACTGCAAGATTACATTTAAACTGTCCTTGTGGCTCTTGGATATACATGGATTGACTAGCTTCTGCCAGCAGCTTTGCCCGCGAACTCCTCAATATTTTTCCCGGACTGGATGTGGACTTTCCGATGTGCATGGCGTGGAACTGCTGTTTTACTATAAAAACAGGTGAGATTTACTATTTCCACAGATAATATAATACTAGCATACAGATGCCTCATCCCATACAAAGAAACCGTGCCGACGTAACTAGCGTTTTTCGTCTGATTATACTGATTATTTTTTTGTAAATCGATCGCGTTCGGTTCCTTTCTACGGCGATAGGTAGTTCACTATCTAAATCCGTGAAACGGAACCGTACCCGATCGATGTGCAAAAAATTATCAGAAGAAAAGGCGGCACGGTTTCTTTGTATGGGATGATGCATCTGTATGCTAGTTTTATATTACCTGTGCTATTACGCAGCCAACTTAAGACCGGTCAAAAAGGATTATTATACTATATCCTATGTCCAAATACTGGACAAGATCTATTCACACGGTTAGATCATGCCCTGGATTCGAACCAAGTTTCGTCCAAATTAGTTCAGCCATTAAGGCGCCTCCCCGAGCAAAACGCCATGCTAGTCGTTTTTGTGCAGTTTTTAAGTGCTATCTACTCTTTATTTAAAATACATTAAATTTCTACATAATGTTGATTCTAAAATGGTAGTACACTTTTTTTTTAAAGAGGCATATGTTTCAATAATCTCCTTCCAACAAAACCATAAAAATAATTATTGATAGCATGCATCTCCTCGTAAAGTGTTAATTAATTATTTTTTGTACTAACACTAATGATAGACAATTTGATAACGAACATTTTGTAAGTTTTTGTTTTTCAAAAGACCAATATTCGATTTTATAAAGACTTTATTCTAAAATCTGGGCGTATTCACTACTGTATTTCATGCGCCACCAGTGCCGCTAGGCCAATAGGAATGCTCATATCTCATGCTGATTTTTTGGTCAGGGTACGGCCTGACCAAAAAATCAGCATGAGATATGGACTTTAAGACGCGAAACAGACAGATAAAGTTATTGTCCCATTTATAATATAAGAATGGATTTAAAGGTTTTATCGTAAAAATGTCCTTGCGACTCTTGGTGATATATAGTGCTTGTCCTATTCTGTGTGGTAATACGTACATATAGTATGTTGTGCAAAATTAGAACCTTCTATGACTGAATATGGTGTTATTGTCTTCTTCTCAGTATAGTACGATAAGTAGGTCATTAACTTTGCCTGGTTTGCGTAAAACTTGATATGATCGTGTTATTCTGTAGGTTAGATAAGTTGTGTTATGTATTTTATTTACCTAGCAGATATATAAGGAAGGAGGAGCTCGTGGCTAAATAATAACAGCCGCACGGGTCGATCATCAAGGTTAAGCAACGCTTGACGAGGTCGGTCAGTGGATGGGTGACCATTTCAACATACCGAGTTTCCTCCGTGCCTCGGAAAGCACGTTAAGCCGTTGGTCCCGGCTGTCATTTGAAGATCTTTGACAGTCGTTCGGGTAGTCAGAAGTTTGAGATCTGACACCAGTCTTGCCAAGGGGTACCGTGTTAGCCAGTTACTGCATGGGTTGTGGAGGTCAGATAGGCAGTCGGTCCATGTAAAACACTGGTACTCAGCTGAATCCGGTAAGACTGGAAGCCGACCCCAATATAGTTTGGAAAAAAGGTTAGGCAGATGATATTTAAGGGTTCTTACTGATGGCGCGACGCAAAAAAAAATCCATAGGTGAAATTGTTTGAATGATTTAGTGTGAGTCGGACTCGGTCAAAAAACGGCAACAAAATCCCGTTTGTTGCATGGGTACCCCACTTATATATTTATTTTATTCTGTTTTTAGTATTTGTTGTTATAGCGGCAATAGAAATACATCATCTGTGAAAATTTCAACTGTCTAGCTATCACAGTTCATGAGATACAGCCTGGTGACAGACAGACAGACAGACAAACAGACAGACGGGCTTAGTTTAGTAATAGGGTCCCGTTTTTACCCTTTGGGTACGGAACCCTAAATCGGTAGTCCCTGGAAGTTAGTACTGACGGTTTTCGAAATTCTTTATTCTTTTTTCTTTCTTTCTACTTTCTACGTATGCCGAAAAACACGCACGGTTCCTGTGGAAGAGCGAAGCCGTGAAAAAAGCACGTGTGACATTAATTAATACTACAGTCGAGTGTCACAATTTCTTACAGGTAAGCACCACATAAGCTAAGTTGTTGTATAAACATTTAGAAAAATAATTTATATAATAGGAATAAAAAAATGTTTTTGAGTGATATCGTAAATATCTAATGTAAAAAAAAAAAAACGAATCTACTAATCTTCTGTAATGATATCTATCTTTTCCAAAATCAAAATCTCTAGACCAGCCAAGCATCCAACTAAAGTAAATAAATTGTGCTTCTCGGCGTGGTCTCCCAAGTGCATTGTCCGGGCAATCCTTCACTACACGACACACGCCTGTTGGTGCTATTTATATTCGAGGTTCGTTCCATAAGAAAACTTAGCGACAGATCTAGTACCTACGTCACATTTCGTCTATCTATGGTTTTTTAGGTTTCCGTACCCAAAGTGTAAAAAACGGGAACCTATTACTAAGACTCCGCGATCTGTATGTCTGTCTGTCTGTCCGTCTGTCACCAGGCTGTATCTCATGAACCGTGATAGCTAGACAGTTGAAATTTACACAGATGATGTATTTCTGTTGCCGCTATAACAACAAATACTAAAAACAGAATTAAATAAATATTTAAGTGGGGCTCCCATACAACAAACGTGATTTTTTTGCCGTTTTTTTGCGGTACGGAATCCTCCGTGCGCGAGTTCGACTCGCACTTGGCCGGTTTTATTATTAATATTGTGTTTGTATGAAATTAACTTTTAATTCAGGGTTATATTAAACTAGCTTCTACCAGTGGCTTTGCTCGCGTGACAAATATTTTTCTAACCCAAGGGAACATTATCCTGGGATGAAAAGTAGCCTATGTTCTATTCCAGAAATTAATCTATCTCTGTACCAAATTTCATACAAATCCGCTCACCCGTTCTGTCGTGATTGAGTGCGTTGTATTAGTACTTCTCCCAATATCTTTAAACATTATAATCTATGAGCTTTTCTTATCTAAGTACAAGCTTTACTTCTATAGTTTGTAGTTTCATCAAAATCTGTTCAGTTATTAATATACAGAGTGAGTTTTCCAAGTGGGCGTGGATCGCCATATGAGAAATTATAGACAAATAGCGAAAAACTATAACTGCATCATGAATTTTGAAAAACCGGCCAAGTGCGAGTCGGACTCGCGCACGAAGGGTTCCGTACCATTATCGCAAAAAACGGCAAAAAAATCACGTTTGTTGTATGGGAGCCCCACTTAAATATTTATTTTATTCTGTTTTCAGTATTTTTTGTTATAGCGGCATTAGAAATACATAATCTGTGAAAATTTCAACTATCTAGCTATCACCGTTCATGAGATACAGCCTGGTGACAGACGGACAGACAGACAGACAGACGGATCGCGGAGTCTTAGTAATAGGGTCCCGTTTTCACCCTTCGGGTACGGAACCCTAAAAATCAATATTCCTAGCTAAGAATCGAACCCGATTCTTAGCTTCCTGCCTTGCGGGATTCATTTCTCAAAAATCTAATGAGTGTTTTTCACTATCCCTCAATAGTTTGGCCATCCACGCACACTTTCGCCATAGAAATAAATTGATTTATCAATGTGTTGGTATTTGTTAGAAAAATATACGTGATAATAAACATTATGACCGAATTTCAAGTTCAAAGGTTAATTGGAAGTTCGAGGAAGAGGAGCTCGTGGCTAAATAATAACAGCCGCACGGGTCGATCATCAAGGTTAAGCAACGCTTGACGAGGTCGGTCCGTGGATGGGTGACCATTTCAACATACCGAGTTTCCTCCGTGCCTCGGAAAGCACGTTAAGCCGTTGGTCCCGGCTGTCATTTGAAGATCTTTGACAGTCGTTCGGGTAGTCAGAAGCTTGAGATCTGACACCAGTCTTGCCAAGGGGTACCGTGTTACCCAGTTACTGGGTTGTGGAGGTCAGATAGGCAGTCGCTCCATGTAAAACACTGGTACTTAGCTGAATCCGGTAAGACTGGAAGCCGACCCCAATATAGTTGGGAAAAAGGCTACGATGATGAGGTTAATTGGAAGTTAAAAAATTCTTTGCAACAAAATTGCGTGACAGACGACGGACAGACGGACATATTAGTGATAACATAGGGCCCTTCGAGTACGAAACCCTAATAACTCACCCTGTATATTACTGCTTTAAAGTCAGAGCACGTAGGTGTAATCTCTAGTTCTCAAATGAGGAATTGTCAGGATTTATTTGCATGAGTATGAATTTATTACCACAGAAATAATTGATTACGAATACTTGTTTTATTATTGAGAAGGAAGTAATTAACATTTATTACAATAATATGCAAATATATTGACTTGAAGAAAAATGCAAGGAAACAACATCTATTCACTTTGAGTCACTAATAGATGTTTAATACGTACGTCTGTCTGTCTAATTGCTTTGTACGAAACTATTGGACAGATTCTGGCCCATTTCGGTAGAGTTAATAAAATACCACATCGCCGCTTACTTAGGTGAGATAGTGGTCAAGTGCGAGCCTATTTGAAATAATAATTTATAAAAAAGATGATTATGAACTTTCATTTACATCATATGAATTGTACAGTCTGTTAAAAAAGTGTTGGGCTAACAAAAGAAGGCTAAAATGTGTAAGCTATTTAGGAAAATTATGCAGGGTGTAGAGAAATGGAGTAATCATATTTTAAAAACTGCTTCTACCCATATAAATGAACAACTTTCTCCAAAGAAGTTCCAAGCAAATCTCGAAAAAAGTTTTGGATTTTCAATACAAAGTTGTCGTCAGCTGGTAAAAATTTGTATGAGACTTTTTTTCTTTTTGGTAATTTTCTATGACTTCCTCGAAGAAGGTTGTTCATATACAAGGGCAGGAGTAGTTTTTAAAATAATTATGTTCACACCTTGCCGTTACACCCTTTTTATTTTTGCTTGGAGAAATGCTCATGCATACTGCACTACCACGGGGAGATAGTGCAGTTATGTGGGACTCTAACCCACTAAAGCTCCACGGTGTCCTCCAGTGCCACTTATGGCGGGAACACGGGCACGCGTTAGCACTCACCGCGATCCCGCCGCGGCTGTCCGTCACCAGACCCTCCTTGGGAGAGTACCCCCCATCACCGGCGCACCAGAACACACTGTACGCCGTGACTACCCCACCCCAGGGACCAATTCAGCACATGGGTGCCAGACGACCCCGTGTATGGCACTCTTGGTCCCACTGTGACGGGTCGAGGTCAATGGCCCCGCCAAACCATTTTGCGGCCGCAGGGGATAGGGAGAGCGGCTAACGCTATACCGACACTCCTCTTCCCCTGCGGCCCCACCGCGTCCGCCATCAGACGGTGACGGCCGCGGAAGGTAGGGAGAGCGGCGCACCGCAATACTGGCACTCCTCTCCCGCCGCGGCCTCCAACCCTCAGCCGCGATATCGTATGGGACCTGGAAATCTCCATAAGACATCGCGGCCCGCCTCAGTTGCGATGTCACCTGTTACCAAGCGGCACCGCAACCTATTAGTTGGCCGCTACGTCATCGGCTTAATCGGCAAAAGCCCTGACGAGCGGCCCCTCCTCGGGTTCCTCTTCGCTTCACCGTGGGTGACCAAGCCACGGTTACTGAGCCCGCCGCCTCGACAAAGCGGGAACCCACCGGGGGGGGTGCCGTTACACCCTGTATGTTGAAAAACAATATGTTACGGGAATTTAACGCGATGATTTCGATTATTTATTTACCTATTTCACCCGACGTTTCGGCCGTGTTGTAACGACCGTGGTCCCGGGTAGACTGGTGTCTCGGTGTACTAGCTACGTTGGGGCAGAAAATTCTTCCTCTACCCTCATATTTCATTTCACGGTCGTTACAACACGGCCGAAACGTCGGGTGAAATAGGTAAATAAATAATCGAAATCATCGCGTTAAATTCCCGTAATATATGGTTTTCAATTATGACACGCAAAAGTTTTAAAGTTAATATTGCAAACTCTGTATGTTGTGATAAAGTAAGAATAAATGAGTGATGATGAGTTGTGATGATTCCGAAGAGAAAGAAATAAAACAGCATAATTGTTAGGGAAAACCGAATAGTCGGCTTTGCATTGGATTCGTCCTATGACAGAATGCCATTATTCATTATCACTGTGACGTTATTGTGAAAATGTTAACCAGAAAATACAATAAGCAGATTGGTTAGTTCATAGTTTGGCATCCTTCATAATGCGCACAGCAAAAGAGTGGAACTCACTGCCTGCGTCTGTGTTTCCGAACGCATGCAACCCGAATCTCTTCATAGTTAGAGTGAACAGGCTACTTCTGGGTAAGCTCACTCCATCGTCGACTTTGTCTCTGTCACCTCTGACCTAGACTAGAGTCAAGAGCAAATTCATAACGAATAAAAAAAATAATGTTTCATAGACTTTGACATCTTGGTAAGTTAGTAACTGGTATCCGAACCTATACCTATCCTACTACGAGCCTAGACTCTGCGCAGTAGCGAATTCATGTTACAGCGGGAGTGAGAATTAAAAAGTGAACTTCACAGTCACCTTTAAGTTTGTATCTCTGAGATATTACGAGTGTGAATGTTTGGTAATCAAATACGTACGTAATGTCCTGAACTACGACCTAGGATACATTTTACCCACTCGGGGGAGTCCTACGTTCAGCAGTAGACGTCTTTCGGCTGAAACTTTGATGATGATGGAACATTTTATCCGGTAGCATCGGTAGCATCTACCTAAGTTCCCTTGGGATCAAAATAACTATTCACGCAGGCGAAACCGTAAGTAAAAGCTTACTTACTTAATTTAAATAAAAAACTTTTTAACAAAAAAAATAAACCAACTAACAAAACAAAACACTACAAAGCGAAAAATAACTTGCTATTCGGCAGTCGGTGTCAAAAACGAAAAAAAATTGGTACCAAAGACAAAAAGTTTTTTTTTTATTTTTAGTTTTGGTTCCTTATATTACCATGAAAATACGCATTATTAAGTTAAACCTAAAAATTACTCGTCAAATTTTGAACAAATTTAAATTGAACCACATGAGATGCATCAGCTTTCAAATAAAAAATAATCATCAAAATCGGTTCATAATTGGCAGAGCAATCGCGTAACAAACATACAAAAATATATACTTAGTCGAATTGAGAACTTCCTCCCTTTTGAAGTCTTAAATCTTGTCTGATTAATTTTTTCTTAAAAACCTGCCAAAATTTAAATAACAGAAACAAAACAATACATAAATTTTTCCCACATCAACAAACATTTTCGTCTAAATACCTCAAATTCCCAAGGTTTAGCAACCTTCGTCGCACAAAAGAGCTACTTAAACAAATAAGCAGCATCGAAATGTGCCCATTCATTACTAATGCGAGTGCGTATGAACAAACAAACATACAGACAGTCACTTCCTATTGTCGGACAGTTAGGCTGAATGCACAAACGTTTGACAAGCGTGTGACAACTGACAGGTTTAGACACTGATATTTTTTTCTGAGCGCCGCTTTCAAATTATTATTTTATGAATGTTACAATATAACATCAAGCTTGTATTCTCCGAAGAGTTGGGCAGAGGTGCATCTTAGTACACATTTCACTAGTTATGATTAAGTCCGATGCCAGTTGGAAAAACCCAACAACACTTCCCAGGCATGGAACTCACGACCTCTTGCTCAGCAGTAGCGCTTGCGACCAATGAGGCAGTTTGTAAATGATTTACATGTTATTTTAAATTGTAACTGTTTTCAACCGAAATGTTATAAATGGTAGAAACACTTATGATTTATTTGCAAGTAGATATTTATTTTGGTAAGAAGTCTTTATCAGGAAAAACGGATTAAAAATTGCTTAATCAACTTCTTTTAAAAGGATAATTTAACAAGTTTTACAAAACCATTAACATTTAGTAAACAAAGCCGGAATCCACCTTGCACAAACAATTAAATAAAAGACCGGGTTCCGTCTAGCAAAAGCGTTTCGATTTGATTTTCGAGAAAGATTTTTTTTAATAATAAATGCAATATTATTCCGTTGTTAAAATGTAAAACTGCGTGATATCCGCGATCATCACAAATGGAGATCGGATTATATGCATTTGCATGTTTGTATATGCATCTGCAACATCTTTTTATTATTTATTGAATATTTTGTTAAACTGTTTTGAGCGATCAAAGAGACAATCTTACTGCCGAACATTTGGAACAGTCCTTGGTCGTTTCTTTATGTATACAAATTTACAATACTAGCAAATCTTTAGATACTTTTTTCGATAAATAAGGGTTTATGAAATAAATAATAAAATATACTGACTTTACGTGGGTTTTTAAATGAAATAACTAATTTTTTACACCTTTCATATATATTTTAGGGGTTTTTACTTATTCGTATACATATTTCGAGCTTTTCATGTTGCATAAAATCTGGTCTCATAAATAACAGGTAGTAATGCAGCTGAGAGATGACGTAATCAGCTCAAACATGCGCATCCAACTTTTACCTAAAGCTAAAACTTATATCGCCACTTTTTGATCTTACATTCACGTTTACCGCAGTAGATATGTGATTAGGACTCTGCAATAAAGCATACAAGTTAATCATGGCTCACTGGTTGCTTAAATGATTTTGTGTAATAATTATGGTCCTCTTGCAGTGCTTATAAGAATATGCAGGTTTACACATTACATCACATCTCTGATCAGATAGACCACATTTCACTAAATATGATAAAATCCCATATAATAAGGATGAGCTATTGCCATCAATCGGGCACATAATTATGCTGACTCCGATCTGCTACTACTGCTTCTGAAAAATTAAATCATAGTTATTTAAAATAATATTTCTTAAAATGCCTTATCTGTTACTGCAATAACGAAACATTTAATACCATAGCATGCAGTAGTAGTTTTTTAAAAGCAAAATATAAATCTTAAAGTATAAAATTAGTGGTATATTCACAGACTCTGCTGCAATGTTGCTTCAGAGTCAGTGTCGGCGTGCGAATCGTGCCACGACACCAACATTAATTGATCGCAGATCAGTTTCGAAGAACTCGCTAAGACATTCTTCAACCGAATTTACATTCTAAGACAAAGATTCAAATAGCTATGCAAAATTCCAGTTGACTTTAAAATCTCGACATTAAGAAAAAAAAACAGTCAAATCAGTTGAATTGAGAACCAGAAAAAAAAAAAAAAAAATGTCGTGCAAAGTGTTATCGGGTTATTCCATCTATAATTTCGCAGTAGCAGTCTTGAGTTTGTTTTTGTGGTCAGTTGGTAGCAATAGGCTGCCCCCCGATAACATAATACTAAGTTGAACTAACGAAAAAGAAATTGGTAAGAAAAAATCATTTCACCCACCGGTCACCGCTAAGGCACCCGGTGTCAGGCTCGAGTTCAGGCGTGATACGATGTTATTTTAATAAAAATATGTTTAGTTTTAATTTTGCAATCATGCATTAGCAAGGCTATATTATAAAATGTTTATAAACTAAACTTTAATCGCAACAAAGCAAATCGACATTATTCTTCATTGCATTTGTGAAGTAGGTCGCTAGTACTCTGAGGCTAAAAACGAGTGCCGTCATTCGTTGGCCATATTACCAATATTTAAGGCGCCGATTCCCTTGAGCAGCTGATTTTAAAATGAGAATCACGTCTAAACGGCTCGTCGTAATTCTTTGAAAAAAATATATTTTATATTAGACTATATTCTTAATAATTTGATTTAAGAAAATTTTGAGTTTTATGTGTATAACGTAGTGTAATTAATTTGTAAAATTATGTGTAAAACCGACAAAAACACGACAAGCACACCAAAACCGCTGTGCGTATTTTAATGAAATCGACACCATCTCAAATACAATTTAATTATCTACATTTTGATCTGAGCCTTTTTTTTTAAAGTCATAGAATAATAAGAAAAGTACAAAAAACTACTAAATTTTGGGTCTCGCGGGTGTGAAACGAGTGCGCGTTTTGTTCCTTCAAGGTCGTTGGCGTTAGTCGTCGTCTTAATTAAATAAATAATAAAGTTAATCGGTCTGTTTGTTACGCCTAAACCACTGGTATGAATTTGACGATCTTTTGTAAAGATATAGAATAGATTGGACTTTAGAGAACTTGATAGTTTTTATCCCGGGAGTACGTTTGTTTGGGGTAATTTACGAGTATTATGCGTGCACTGCCGCTGGCAGGACTTACCAATATGGATGAATAGTTTTCGTTAGTTTGTCACCTAGGTCGTACTTAAGTACTTTCCTACAATAAATACAAAAAAACACTAACGCTTAATTATTTAATATTTAATTGTAATGATTTCGGTATAAAATTTGTAACCAAAGAGTAAAAAAAAATGGTAAAGGTTACCATATTTTTTTACTCAATGAGTATCCATTTTTTACCCAAGGCAGGAAAAGATTTAAAAAACTTAAAAGATTAATTGTATCTTTTATAAATTTTTACTTTACTTTTTATCGGTTATATTAGTCACAATGACGCAAGTATCTTGTAAGTATATTGTTCCACTATAAATATATTTTTTACGTGGCAGTGACGTCTGTAAAATTTTTCCTTACCGAATTCACGCAAATCATCTTCGAGGAAACATTTTTTTCGAAACACATTAATTTGCCGGTGTCAGTAGTAGTAGGTATCTACCCACGAATCATCTTAAAACAACAAGTCTTTTTTCTTTTAAAACACTTGTGTCGTCGCCAGTACGCGTTTAAAATGCATATTATCTTGAATTACGGATGATTACGTATAATGATCATGTTGTTCCGTTGTTTATAAAAAACTTATGACGTCACAAGTCACGTGAGGCTAGGTACTAATGGAATCTTCCTTGCTTCCTTGCATTTTAGCATTTTTCTAATGGACATAATTATATAATATTATATAGCATTATAAGGGACTGTACTGATGCGCCGGGCAATTTAAATAGCGTCGATAAGCGATATTTTTTGTTTTTTTTTTGTTATGTACACCAATAGCATTACTTACGAAAAAGTTTGCAGTAAACAATGAAAAAAAAAGGTGCTGGTATATATGCCTATTACAGGTATACGCAGCTTATACCATATGGTTAGAAACACTAAATTATTTAAAACTGTCAAAATAATAATATTAATCTAAACTAAAAAAACATAGTAAAAATAAAAAAATACAACATTAAAAAGAAGTAGGATGTATATGTTCGTACTTCGTACTTAGCCTAAGTTGAAGGATTTGCGCACTCCCGTACCGTCGAGACTGCTCATCTAACCTTATCGAGTGAAACACCGTGTAAGTCAGTATCTGGTGTTGTACAAAAACTATTACTTCTATACTAGCAATATTGCACACATATTTTCATTGAATATTTGAAACAACACCAACAACAAATAGCAAGTCGGTCGAATTGCATCGCATTGCATCCATCCATCCACTTACAATTTCGCTTAGTAAAAATCGCATATTGCTGTGATATAAATCGCATCGCGTCGAGCAATCTGGCAGATCGCTTATACTGCATTAAATGGGCGTGACTTTCACAGATAATCACAGATATATTTTTTAATAATCATTTGTTTTAACCGACTCCAATAAAGGAAGAGGTTTCACAATTCGACCGTCTATATTTTTTTTATCTTTTTTCGCGGATAACTTCGTTGTTTATGAACCGATTTTGATGATAATTTTTTTGTTGGAAGGAGATATCCCAAGGGTGGTACCATGATAAGGAAACCAGGATCTGATGATAGCATCCCAGAGAAATTTAGGGAAAACAATAGGTACCAAAGACACCGACTTCGGAAAAAAAAGGTAATTTTACGCTTTCTAGTGTTTTGTTTTGGAAGTCGGTTTGATTTTTTGTTAAAAAGTTTTTATTGTGTTTACTTTGTAAAAGGTAAGTAAGTGGTTGTACGCCAGATAAAAATAATTGTTTTATTAATAGTTTAAACGTTTGCAATTATTATCTCACTACACGTCTTTACACTTATTCCACAATAAATATACTCTAGTAAGTATTTAATTTAATAACACGCTATGATACTAGCAATTACTCCATAATAATTACATTATTACGACAAAATAAAAATTGTTCCTTATTCAAAATGTTATTGTTTAGCAAACAGATGTGTGTACTTAGAACTTGTTCTGACGCTGTATTTTACTCGATTCGCGTAATTATTCAGTCAATGCATTCCGTAAAATAATGACAATAGAGATAGATGTATCTATTGTATACACAGGGATTGCTAATATTATTGAAATCCCATGTAATGGAGCCGAGCCTTATTGCCAACAACTGATGGATAAACCCAATAAAACTGCCTGAACCGTCAATCATAGCCAGGACGTCATCACGTCGACGTCATGCTCGGCAGTATCGCTCGCTTGCGCAGTTGCGACCGATAAGACCAAGAAGACAGTCAAAAATAAGTATCGACTCGAATCGAACTAAGTAATTAAAGGTATAATATATTACGTATGAGTGTGCGAGTTAAGAAACATCATCATTATCATTTCAGCCGAAAGACGTCCACTGCTGGACATAGGCTTCCCCTAAGTGTCGCCACATGGGTCGGTCCTATGGGTTCCGTACCATTATCGTAAAAAAACGTCAAAAAAATCACGTTTGTTGTATGGGAGCTCCACTTAAATATTTATTTTATTCTGTTTTTAGTATTTGTTGTTATAGCGGCAACACAGACAGACAGACAGACCGACGGATCGTGGAGTCTTAGTAATAGGGTCCCGTTTTTACCTTTTGGGAACGTAACCCTAAAAATATAATAAGAAAAATCGCAATAAGTTTTTCTAATACCTTTGAATTGACTTGGTCATCGTAAATCACTGGTGCTTTGTGGTTTTATTGCATTCATTTAGATTATATTAGATAAACATTCGAAGAAAACGAATGTTCAAGAAACAAAATATAAAATTGTTGCTGCTGATTTATACTTTTATGGCGCTTCAAATATTCAGCATGTTTTTATTTATGAATACTTCCAAGTAAATTATTTTTTTGCTTACGGCAACAAAGCTGTCTTTGCGACATGTTTTTTTGTTTGGCCATAAGTTTAGTGACAACTTACCGTCAGCGGATCTTCTTAATGCTGGCAATTGCCTGTCAGTCGTTTATTTAAATTTTTTTCTTCATTCAAACTTATAATCACTTGTAGAGCAGTGGCCCAGCGGTATCGGCCGCGACCTACAAGTTGTAGGTCGTGGGTTCAAGCCCAGGCAGGCGCTTTACTTTGTGTAAATTATTTCATCACCACTGCTCTCAAAACGGTGAAGGAAAACATCGTGAGGAAACCGGCATGTCCTAGAACCAAAAATTCGAAGACATGTGACATCCACCAACCCGCACTGGGCCCGCGTGGTGGATTACGGCCCATTCCCTCTCATAGAGAGTAGGCCTGTGCCCCAGCAGTGAGAACATTAATAGGCTGATGATGTGATGTGATAATCACTTCAAATCCCACTGAGTCAGGAAGTCTTTAATGAAAACATTCTCTTCACTCCAGTTGCACTGAAAAAAATAATTGGACATGCGAACTTTTTTCTTACTAGAAAAAAACTGAGTTTTGCTATTGCTAATTAGTTCTCTGCGATGTCGATTGTTGAATTATCGCATGGCACTTAAACATTTGCGGAAGCCTTGTTACTTATCGTCCTAAGCTTCATTTTTGTTGCGCTCTGACCCTTACGACATGAAGGCTTGTCACAATCACAAGGCATCTCGTTCCCTACGACAAATGTAGAAATGATGTACTTAGGTTTATTCGTTGACATTTTGATTGCAACACAAGTTGGTAACATTTCATAAACAAAAACACACCCAAAACATTACAACATTTTAACTAACTTGATATACAAAATAAGTAAGCATAAGTTTCAATTACAGTGCGACCAACTTAACTGTGAATTATGAGTGGCGCTGTTCGTCACCATTTCACCAAAAATAAACAAAAACCGATCTTATGTCCCATTCAAAATGTAAGTTCCAAAAACGTCCGTTTTACAGATAAGTTGGTACACTAGTCAACGGCACGAACTATTTTGTGCGCGGTGTTAAAATGCATTTTATATCAACCGACAACACGTACGGAAGACATAGATATGATGAGCAGTAGGAAGCTAGTTCGCGTACGAATACACACTTTTGCAAATATGTAGCGAAATGGATAATGATTTAGGACGAAACCGAGCGCGCGAAATTTTATAAACAGACCTTTGGCAGTCTAGATATCATGAATAAACGACTAAATCTATCTGTTCAAAATAAAATTATATGCATTGTTGAACTACTAATCTATCCCTGTATGGAGGCCGTTTTGCAATTTTCCGTCTCCTTATGGTATTTATTTGCACCCAAAAATGCGTTAAAATTAAAGTCGAAATGTGGAACTTTCGACGCTCGTAACTTTCAAATATTTTCTTTTTTTACTTTTTCACTTCATTACAGGGCTAGATAATGATGAGACAAATTGATATCACTTTTTATTTTGAACGTACGTCGTCAAACAGTGGAATAATCCCTAGACTACGTTTGTATGGACAAATTTTCGACTAGTGTAACCTTAAGTTACTCTATGTAGCTATAAAAGGCAAGCGCCAGGCCTATGTACCTTCCTATCTATGTAGGTAGGTAAATGACACAGTGAAGAAAATGCTTCAAGGTTTTTGATTTCAAAATAGTTGACAAAGGTTAAAGTTTTGTTTTGTAACTAAGCTTATATTGTATAAAACCGGCCAAGTGCGAGTCGGACACGCGCACGAAGGGTTCCGTACCATTATCGCAAAAAACTGCAAAAAAATCACGTTTGTTGTATGGGAGCCCCACAAAAATATTTTTTTTTCTGTTTTTAGTATTTTTTGTTATAGCGGCATCAGAAATACATCATCTGCGAAAATTTCAACTGTCTAGCTAGCACGGTTCGTGAGATACAGCCTGGTGGCAGACGGACAGACGGATCGCGAAGTCTTATTAATAGAGTCCCGTTTTTACCCTTTGGGTACGGAACGCTGAAAATCAAACCGATTTCCAAAACAAAATACTACAAAGAAAAAATAACTTTCGTTTCCGAAGTCAATGTCTTTTGTACCCATTGTTTTCAGTTTTTCCACACCGACTTCGGTAAAGAAAGTTATTTTTTGCTTTATAGTATTTTGTTTTGGAAGTCGGTTTGATTTTTTTTGTTAAAAAGTTTTCCTGTCTCTTTTTGGTTTTGGTAGGTACCTCCAATTAACATGATAATAATTTATAAGTATTTGCTTCATCATAGTCGGTTAACTATTCGAGATATCTTATACCCGTGACATACTTAGCATTCAGGAGTTCCAGTGGCCGTCTGTGGTCTTCTTCATCAGTCAAACTTCACCAAATGATACTTTCTGTGTGCAAATGATTGCATTGTTGATGAAAATACCAAAATCACTATATGTATGCCTATAATGTTTGAGGAGTTCCCTTGATTTTTCTAGGATCCCATCATCAGATCCTGACCATGGAAACAAAAGAAGAATTTTCCAAATCGGTCTCGGCGTCTTTGAGTAATCGGGGAACATACATAAAAAAATAAAAAAAGATGCCGGCGAATTGAGAACCTTTTCCTTATTTTGATGTCGGTTAAAAAGGTAGAATTGTTTGAATTAATGATCTCATTATTTGGGAATGTGTGTGTCCCTATCTGCTGAAGACTACCAAGTACCAACTACATTCAACGGTCCACGTTTACCGTTCGTGGAGATTGTGGAAGACCCTTAATTGAATGTGAGCCCGATCTACTTAGAAATGAATATTAATGTATGAGCAATAACCTGCCATGACCTGACAAGTTATCAAGCCATCGCGTGTTTCGATCAACCTCTTTTGTTTTAACAATAGCAGTAATTGAAATAAAAGATACAATAAACAGCAACTGGTTTGATTTAGATTTACTGTTTTTTGAAGAAATAATGTTAAAGGGACATTTAGTCTTCATGTGTTTTTTTTTTTTTTCGCATTTGACTTTGTTCGGGTCCACCGGGAACCGACCCAACCAGTACCGTCCGGCAAGCATCTTTTAGAATGTCTTTTTCTTCGTCGCATTGATGATTGTATTTTGACCAGAATTCAGCACCGTCGACAGCGTTAGCAATTGCGTGGCAAGCCTTTTTCAGAGTGGGTGTTGTTGATATTGAGTATTACCATAATTTGTAGCATCAATAATCGTATTAGATTTTTGTTCGTTCGCATCAATGTCTGTACCTAATGTAACTCTACTGACATAATGGAAACCTATTTAATAATAATTTAATCATGTTTTATGTAACTACCGTACTATAACATGTTTTAAAGACTAGCTCCCTAAATGCATATCTGTTTTGACACCACGAAGCAAACTCCTTCCCTTTCATTTTCACAACTCAACAGTAAGTATTCATTGCATGTTTTACACTGTGGATTAGACGGACGAATTTTTGAATATTATGAAGCAATAAATGCAAGGAAAGCGTACCTTGCGCTATTCTTTGAAATTACTCAATTAGGATGCTACTACTACCAGTTTTGTTGAATTAAGAAAAAAGTTTATTTTCCGAAATGGGTAAAGTGGATATTCCTCATCATCATATCAGCCGAAAGACGTCCACTGCTGGACATAGGCCTCCCCCAAACGTCGCCACATTGACCGGTCCCGTGCGTCTCACAAACAGCGGATCCCCGCAACCTTCATCCGGTCCACTCCAGAACTTTAGCATAGCATCCACATCCGGATGTTTATTAGCATCCTTGAAATACAGATCTTATATTTCATTTTAAAGATAAAAAAAAAATATTCTCTTAATTTATACACCGTGAAATTTAAGTGGTTGTTTTCCCGCGGCAGAACGACTTGCCTTAAGGAGTACTTTCGAAGCATAGAGTTAAAGTAAAAAAATAACGATGTTTTTGTTTTAAAATAATTTAAAAAAAAAAACATAAACTCGAAAAAGTGAGTAACAATAGTAACTTGTAGGTACTAGGTACTACGGTGAATAATACGGTGGTGACGCGAGTAGTACCTAGTACCTACAAGTTACTATTGTTACTCACTTTTTCGAGTTGATGAATATTTTTTTAAATTATTTCAAAATAAAAACATCGTTATTTTTTTACTTTAACTCTATGCTTCGAAAGTACTCCTAAAGGCAAGTCGTTCTGCCGCGGGAAAACAACCACTTAAATTTCACGGTGTATAATACTAGCTTCGACCGCGTGAATGTTAGAAATTAAAAATAGTTACCCGCTTTCGAGATGAAATGTATTCCATGCCGATCTCTAAATTCCAATCTATCTCTACCTATGTATGCAAAGATCAATCAAAATTGGTTCGGCAGTTTATCCTGAAAACGTGTAACAGTTAGCATACGGACAGAGTAACTTTCGCATTCATAGTAAGCTTGAAATGTCCGTCTGTCCGGATTTGCTGATAAAAACTTGAACAAGCTTTACGAAACCAGGAAAGAAAAGTATAAAACTTTCGAAGATTTTCCAGCATCATCCATTACAAAGATTCACGACCCATAACCTGTAAGGCTATTTCTATCACTTTACCCGTAGCCATATACTAGTCGTAGAATAGAACCAACGACCGTTGGGGTAGACGTGTTCTTGAGTGGAGACCATGAATGGATAAACGGAAGGTAGGACGCCCTTAGGCTAGGTGGGATTTAGGCCCCCAAATGGCTGGGCGCGGCTGGGGCGCTGTGATACCTGGAGGCGAAGGTACTCGAATCACTGTATCGGTGGCGTAAGGAAGCGCGGGCACGGGGCGAAGAGCCGATGCAGTGACATATGGAGTGGCGTCGGTAGTGTCACAACCCTCGTCACCATCGAGGCGGTCCGGCCAGTGCTCGAGCACTGACTCGGGAGGAGGCATGGCTCCCTAGCTGTCGTTTCCGACGCTCTCGGGCCGTGGTTGCTTCGGAATGAACTGTATTGCATAAACAGGGAGTCGGACGCACGGTGTCACCAATGCTTTGACTGCTGGGAGGACACGGCGTGGCAAACGCTGGCAGAATGTGCCGCTTTGGAGGACCCATGTCGTGCCCTCATCTCAGAAGTAGGCAGTGACCTATCGCTTCCGGCCGTAGTTGAGTCTATGGTCGGCAGCAAGGAGTCCTGGGACGCGGTGGTAACCTTCTTTAATGCCTCGATGGCAGTCTTCGTCAAGGGAGAGGGAGATTTGAGCGGATAAAACCCAGACCGCAGCAGACGCATCAGCCATTGGCAGAGGGCTTACAATGCCCTCTTCCAGAATCCTAAATGGGTCCAGAAGCGACGGACTTCCGTCGACCCCACACATCCTGACTCGAGGTGACGGCGCGGTAGTGTTCCACGCGCAGTCCTATTAGATGTCGCGGGGGGAGCCAAACATCCCACTCACCCCCCAACCCGAGTTCGAGACCCGCGGATGCGGGCCGGCACCAGCCGAGGGTTGCGGCAGGATCGTAGGTGTGAGATGGAACACCGGGGTGGTTATTAATCAGTAGGAGTCTAACAGATCCCTCTGCCCGACGATCTACTCAATGGCTAAATGAGAGCTACCGAAAATCGAGACAAATGGCGTGCGATCGGAGAGGCCTATGTCCAGCAGTGGACTGCTATAGGCTGATGATGATGATGATCACTTTACTCAAGCTGTCATTAATATGTTTTGCAGTAAAAATCTTCTCAGTACTCCAATTACGTGAGATATTGAAAAACATCAGCTTCCTGCGAAAAATAAAAATCATCGTTCACACAGCAATCATTCTGCTCATCCATTTGTAAAATTAGTAGTCGTAATGAAAGGTTGTCGCCGCTGTTGAAAAGAATGCTTATTTGTAGGTAACTACCTACAAATAAGCATCACAAGTGTGTTGCTTAATTTAATTTAGATAATATAGTGTAGCTTGTTAAATTAGAGTAGGAAATGTATGATGAGTTGGGTCTTCATTAAGTCGTAATATGAGTTTTTTTGTTTGTTACCTCAGAACTTTTTACCAGGTGAACCGATTTTGATGATTCTGTTTTTATTTGAAGCTTGTCACGTGGTCCCATTTAAATTTCATCAAGATCTGATGAAGAACTTCGGAGTTATACATCAGAACTCTTTAGTAAATGACGGCAAATCACTCGGGATAGCTGCAATCGCATATCTGTTTATTATTTACACCATACCATAACATAACATCACACTGGTGAGCTCTAAAGGGGTACGCAGGTGTGAACAGTTCACCCTGGTATACTCTCTTTCCACCGGTGGAAAGAGAGTATACCAGGCTTTTGTTTCAGTTTCAAGTTATTGGGTTAATCTATTCTGGCATTACTTAGAGTACCTTAGCCTATATAACTGGTCCATTATGTACCACAACTAAAAATGAGAAATAAAAAAATCATTTGTACAAAAAATACGACCGACTTCCAAATAAAAACGGGCGCACGGTTGGCGCAGTGGTTGAGCGATTGACTGCTGCGCTGCGTGTCGCGGGTTCGATTCCCGCACGGAACAATTATTTGTATGATCTACAAATAGTGTGTTGTGGTTCCTGACCCGACCACGACATGGAACGGATATTTTACTATGGCACAAAATAGTTATTCTAATTGTGTTTTATTGTGCCACTTATCCCAGGAATTTGTGCCTTGTACTTTTTGAGTAATAAGAGTATGATTGTGGTCGGGCTGGGGATCACGGTTCCTGACCCGACCACAACCAGATCTAATAAAATATCAATAGTGGGCAGTTACTGATTACGCCAAAAATATGTGTCAAATTGTGCCAATGGCACACACAGCGCATCAAGTCAAGTAGTCACACACTATGTTTTATTTAGTCTGCAATTAAAATTTTTAATTCTGTTAGTTATGATTTAACTGAACCATGATTCGACCACAACCAGATCTAATAAAACGTCAATAGTGGGCAGTTACTGATTATGCCAAAAATATGTGTCAAATTGTGCCTATGGCACACGAAATTCTTTCACTATTCATATCACAGAATATATCTTGATTCGGATAGAAAAAAATAATCAAGAAAAAAAGTGTGTCAATCACACGCTATGCAATGTTACTACGACTTTGCAAGCAGTTTTATTTTGTGAAATTATGCACTTCATTATTTTATTTTGCTGGATGTGTTCACGACTTCGTACGCGTATTTATAAAAAAACATTACAACCACAATGTTTTGTAGCATTATATTAGAGTATTAAGCGTGTATAAAAAACCGGTCAAATGCGAGTCGCGTTCAAAACAATAAAAATCTTAAATTATGCGATATTCCTCAATACTTTTGTATTAAATATAATACTTACAAAATGTTGGCTGTTGTTGAATACATTCCAGGGCACTTTCATGTACATTGCAAAAAAGATCAGAAATTTGTGTTATTTGATGACATGCAAAAAAAAAAACAAAAATCATGTGTCATCATCATCTTCCTGCCCTTGTCCCATGTTACTTGGGGTCGGTGCAACACGCTTTCTTATTCCATACCGTCCTGTCCCCCGTCACGCTATCACTGACTCCCTTTTCTTTCATATCACTCCTCATACAGTCCATCCATATTTTCTTTGGCCGTCTCCTCCCTCTCCGTCCATCCACATTTATATTCATAACTCTTTTAGTAACATGCGTTTCATCCCTCCTCATCAGATGACCATACCAGGACAAACGGTTTCCTTTCAACTTTTCTGTCACTGGCGCCACTTTCAAACTTCCTCTAATATATTCATTTCTCACTTCATCTATTGTCGTCACTTAGCACATCCATCTCAACATTCTCATCTCTGCTACATGCAATCTCTTTTCATCCATCTTTTTCACAGCCCAACATTCTGATCCATACAGTACGACAGGTCTAATCACGGACTTGTAAATTTTACCCTTTAACTTGAGGGGCATCCGTGGGTCGCAAGTAGTGCCAGTGACCTGTCGCCATTTTATCTATCCCGAGTTGATCCGGTGCGTTACGTCTCGGTCTACCTCGCCATCCTCTTGGACAAGCGACTCTAGGTACCGGAAGTCGGAGCAGATTGTTATGGGCGTTCCAGCGAGAGCTGTGGTCACGGAACTGGAGAGACCGCCGAAGTCACAAAACAAGTATTCAGTTTTGTTTCAGCTCAATTTCAGGCCAACAATCTCCAGTCTGTGCCCCCACACCTCCAATCAAATCAATTCAAAAATCATGTGTAGATGAACAAATTACTGCATACATATTAATCTATGTGAATCCATATTAAAAATTTCATTGAATGTCCTTTACAATAATAGTAACCATGTTATTTATTGCTCTGGTTTTTCAAATAATTTAGAGTTATGTTAATCAAAATCATGATTGTTGTGTTTATTTTAATCAAAATCGTGATTATTGTGCTTATGTTAATAAAAATCGTTGATTGTTGTGCTTATTTTCACAAAATAAGTATTTTTTATTTTGTTTTATGTAAAAATTCAATATATATAATAATAAGAAAACTGACAAAATAAACTCCATTTTTATTTCTTACTCTGTAACCCTATATGACCAGTTTTGATACGACAACAATTCAGTTAAATCATAACTAACAGAATTAAAATGTTTAATTGCAGACTAAATTATACATAGTGTGTGACTACTTGACTTAATGCGTTGTGTGTGCCATTGGCACAATTTGACACATATTTTTGGCGTAATCAGTAACTGCCCACTATTGATATTTTATTAGATCTGGTTGTGGTCGGGTCAGGAACCGTGATCCCTAGCCCGACCACAATCATACTCTTATTACTCAAAAAGTACAAGGCACAAATTCCTGAGATAAGTGGCACAATAACTAGCAGACTATAAATATATCAGGGATACGGGCTCGTTGGACAGTTTACAATAAGTAAGTTAAAAAAAATGTGTTTTGATAAGGTATACGTTTGTTAAGTATTTAAATTCGATCAATTAAAAATTTACTATCAGAATGTAAGGGGTATTAGGACAAAACTAAGTGACATTTATCAAAAAGTTGCATGCTGTTCATACGATGTTATAATGTTTACTGAAACTTGGCTACTGGATGGTATCTTTGACTCAGAAATCATGGATGGGCGTTACGCTATCTATAGGCGAGACAGATCTAATAATATTTTGAATAATAAAACCGACGGTGGTGGCGTTCTTATCGCTGTATCTACTAAACTAGAATCACACAGATTGATCAAATTTGAAAGTTCTTGTGATGATCTCTGGGTCAAGTTGTCACTAAAAGGGGGTAAGAAAGCTAAAGATTTGTATATTTGTACTGTATATTTGCCGTCGCCAATACAGCCCAGAGTACTGGAACACTTTGTTGATAATACAAACAATGTCTTGGAACATGCCAATGAATGCTTGATTATTGGTGACTTTAATATGAAAACTATTAACTGGCTTGGGACAGGTGGCGATGTGATAAGAGCTCCACAAAATATTTGCACAGGCTTAGAACAGACTCTTTGGGACTTTGTCGTCCTTAACAACTTAAGACAATGTAATTATATATGTAATCAAAATAACAGAATTCTTGATTTAGTCCTAACCAACTTTGATCTTGTAGTAGTAAGTGCACCAGTAGATGTACTTTCTAAAATTGATGTGCACCATCCACCTATACTGTGTGAGTTCTCATGTACCCGATTTAAAAAGCCACGAAATTGTAATAAAAGAACCAAGTTAAACTACTTTAAAGCAGATTACGTGGCAATTAATGCAGCACTGGAGCAGGTCAATTGGTCATCAGTGCTGGATCCTTGCATGACTATAGATCAGATGGTAGATTCGTTTTATGATATATTGTATGGGTTAATTAAGTCCTACGTTCCACTAGTACCAATAAAAGATACTAAATATCCGTACTGGTTCTCTAGACAGCTCATTAAAAGATTAAACGAGAAGAACCGCCTACGACTTAGAGTTAAAAAATACAATAATCCTTTAGACATTATTGAATTGGATTTACTGGGGAAAAGATGTGACCGTATGGCTACGACTTGTTATAATGCTCACATCGCTGATATAGAGGAAAAAATTACTTCAAACCCAAAATATTTCTGGAGTTACTTAAAAATTAAGAGAGGCGGTACCAGTAACTACCCCAGTTCCATGACAGATGGTATAAACACTACTGATAATACCAATGAAATATGTAATTATTTCGCTTCCCATTTCTCTAAGGTGTATAGTAGTGGTGGAAATGGTGTGCATGCGATCGCAGGTGACATGGATAGCTGCCTAAGCAATAGATTGTTAGGCCAAATAACTATATCTCAAGATGGGATCCGCAAAGAATTAAAAAAATTAGACGTCTACAAAGGGGCTGGCCCAGATGGTATACCTGCTTTGCTTTTAAATAAGCTGGCAGATGTCCTATCACTGCCATTAAGTATTATGTTTAATCATTCTGTGCTTCGAGGTACTTTTCCGACCATCTGGAAGGAAACCAAAATTATGCCTATCTTAAAAGACGGGGATCAGACCAAAGTGAGCAATTACAGGCCCATCGCTATTCTCTCCATACTAGCTAAGGTATTTGAAGCCCTCATATGCCCTGTCCTAGCTAGACATTTATCACAGCTAATAATAGACAACCAACATGGATTTATGAAGGGGAAATCGACAGCTACCAATTTGGTGTCCTTTGTTGAGAGTATTGTTGAGGCGGTTGATGCGGGTGTCCAGGTTGACGCAGTCTACACAGACTTCAGCAAGGCTTTTGACACAGTAAACCATGACATACTCGTCAAGAAGCTTAAAATGTATGGCGTTTCGGATCCTCTCTTAAGTTGGTTCCAATCTTATTTGTCTGGTCGGATGCTCAAAGTTGTGGTAAATGGTTGCTCTTCAGATTCGTACATTGCAACGTCGGGAATCCCTCAGGGATCTCATTTGGGTCCGCATTTATTCACGCTTTTCATAAATGATATTTACAAATGCTTCCTGAACTCGAATATATTCTTATTCGCTGATGACCTCAAAGCCATAAAGTCTATAAGTCATTCTGCGGACTCGGTTCTATTCCAAAGTGACTTGGACCGGCTGACTAAGTGGTGTGAGCACAATAATATGTTACTGAATGTTAAAAAATGCCATCACATCAAATTCACAAGAAAAAAACATATTTTGCAGTCAGTTTATAAATTGAATGATGAGCGGCTCGTGGAAATTGAGACTATACGAGACTTAGGTGTTCAGCTCGATAAAAAGCTAAGATTTGTCGAGCATATTGACAAAACTGTATTGAAAGCATCTAAAATGTTAGGCTTCGTTATTAGAGAGTGCAAAAATTTCAAAAAGCCCAACATTAAAAAAATTATGTACAACTCGCTAGTTAGAAGCCATCTCGAGTATTGCAGTGTGGTCTGGTCACCTGAGTATAAGGTCAACATCAAGCGCATTGAACGGCTGCAAAAACGGTTCGTATGGCACCTTACCTATACCAATAATATGGGAAAAAAACTCAACTCGTACCAAGAGAGACTGAAATATTTTAGGATGGTGTCGCTGGAGAAACGCAGGCATATGTTGGATTTAGTTTTCCTTAAGAAATTAGTAACAGGCTCTCTGAACTGCCCGGATTTGCTTAGCAGGGTATTATTCCACGTGCCACGTAATCTGCCAAGAAGTTCTAATAGGAAACTTTTCTGCATGCCAAGATGTCACACCAACTTGAGGCAATTCTGTCCACTATCAAGAATGTATGCTGCATACAAAGAGCACGAAGGCGATATTGATCTATTTAACTCTTCTGTGTCTGCTCTAAAAAAAGTCGCGCTTGCCATTTAGTGGGTATCTCTAGTACCTCATTTTACATAAATGATAAAATGTATTATTTAATATATTCTAATTTAATTTAATATATTCTAATTTAATTTAATCTATTATAATTGAATTTAATTTAATCTGTTCTAATTTAATTTAATTTAATCTGTTCTAATTTAATTTAATTTAATCTGTTCTAATTTAATTTAATCTATGTTACTTAATTTAATTTACTGCAATCAATTTAGCTTTTAATAGATTTTTTGTTTTTTTTATAAATTCTGTAATTATCTCCGCATAATTTAGTGCATGCTGTGCTTTTCTGTAAGTGATGAGGCACTTAGACTTAAGTTTGCAATGTACAAATTTATAAAGTAACAGTGTACTCATTGTTGAAAAGCCTTATATTAAATAAATAAATAAATAAATAAAACACAATTAAAATAACCATTTTGTGCCATAGTAAAATCTCCGTTCCATGTCGTGGTCGGGTCAGGAACCACAACACCAAATAGTTGTTCCGGCTCTGGGTGTTTGTGTATGTGAGTTTATATGTTTGTAAACGCACCCACGATACAGGAGAAATTCCTAGTGTGGGTCAACGTTTTTTAAAGAAAAAAAAAAAAAAAAAAACAATTCCAGTGAAAAATAACTTCAATTTCGGAAGTAAGTGTTAAAAAACGAAGAAACGAAAACAGGAACGACTTCCGAAATTGAAGTTATTTTTCACTTTGTAGTGTTTTTATTTTGAAGTCGGTTGTATTTTTGACAATCGCTATTGCCACCCTTTCGATGATTGAATATCATTTTAGGGCCTTAGTTAAGTTTATATGACCCTGAAAATGTCAGAAGTTGAGATTTGTAAAAAAACCACTTCCGTTTCACGTGCAAATTAATTATGTACCTACCTTCAAAATAAAACCAGTGTTGACTATCAATCATAAAAATATAAGCCAACGATATAAGATTCCCAGCGGAGGCACCCATCTGTGAAGACTAATGTGGGTACTTTAGATGTTTTTATTGTTCTTACAAATAAAATAATTGTATCTACCTACCTGCATTTAGCTGGCGTTATGTTTGTCAGTGGAAGATTCCATGTTTTTAGATGAGCTTTTTGGAAGAATTCTTTGTCAGGGTCTCACGGTAAAACGTATTATATAACTTGTAGGTACCTAATAAAAGCAAATCATTAGTTTTTGAAACATTACTAATATGCTAGCCTATGAAAAAAGGTTTCCGAGCAGCAAACGGCTCTGTAGGCATCTGCGTAAAAGTATTTGATAGCCCATGGCATGGCATGGCTTTATCATTATTACCTAGCAATATCCTTCATATTTGTGAAATTTCACCGGCTTTTTTTATTTTTTATTATTTGTATATTCTACCGCGGACATGTGGCAGTCCGCGCTCTTTTTTATCGTGTTTATATTTTGTTTGTTTTTTTTTTCATAAAATTACAATTGTTTGACTCCTACGTCGGATATTATTTCTAGGCTTACTTAACTAACTTAAGTCTACGTGAGTTCATCCCTCACTAAATACTATACGCATGATGGTTTTTTTTTATATATTACACACTGGCATTACAATTTTATGTTTACTACTTATCTTTATGTTATTAACTATTTTGTTTACTTATTTTAAATTTTACCGGCTAATTTTATTTGATTTTTTAACATAATATAGTTTGAGTTCGTTGTTAATCATTCAGATTTTAAAATTCCTACTCAACCATTTTAGTTATTATAGGATCAACTCGGAAACACACCTAAATACACTAGAGCATTTTCGTGAGCATTACTATGTAATGTAACGTTCTTGCGAATGTTCAACGCTGTGTTCGACGTAATGCTCACGGCGAGAGAGCATTTACCTGTAAAATTTGATTGTACCTTGCGTTAATTATTGACCCCACTCCACGTCACCCGCGCCGTGCCTTTGCTCGATATAATGTCACACCAAACCGCTCGTTGGTTTTTAAAATCAGGTTGTAACAAAACGTCGAGCATCATGTTCGAAGTGTGGTTCGAGTAAATTTAAAAACAGCGAATGCTCGATGTTTTGTTACAAGTATATGTCAATGGTCTATACTCACCTTATTATTCTTCATTGAACAGCTGATTTCTTTTTTATCTGTTGAATCACTAAATTCTCAATGCCTATCATTAAATTCCTCGAAGTGTCTCCAATAATAAAAAGCTAATGTCGAACACTAACCTACGTGATGATACTCAGACGCGTTATCGCAGAGCAACAGAAACGTGAGCAAATCTTACTAATCTAACTTAATTATATTATAAATGCGAGAGCAGTGGTGGCCCAGTGGTATCGACGGTGACTTACAAGTTGTAGGTCGTGGGTACGAGCCCAGGTAGGCGCTTTATTTTGTGTAAATTATTTCATCACCACTGCTCTCAAAACGGTGAAGAAGAACATCGTAAGGAAACCGGCATGTCCTAGAACCAAAAATTCGAAGACATGTGACATCCACCAACCGCAGTAGGCACGCGTGGTGGATTACGGCCCATGCCCTCTCACAGAGAAAGGCCTGTGTTCCAGCAGTGGGAACATTAATAGGCTAATGATGTGATGATGATGATTATAAAGACGAAAGTTTTGATGGATGTATGTTTGTTACCCAATCACGCAAGAACGGCTGAACGGGTCTGGATAAAATTTGGTACAGTGATATAATAAAATAAAAATAAAAAGAGCCTTTATTCAGACAAAAATACTTAAATTTTACATGCACAATTATTATTTCATTAGATCAATTATGAAATAGGTTTGAAAAAAATGTATTAATTTAATTACAATATTTGCCTTCAAAAATTTAGTTAAATTATTATAATTTTTGTCTGTTTGTCTATTAGACACAGTGATATATTATATTATTATTTATTAATTTATTATATAATTTATTGTACACCACAAAAACATACAGGACAAACACACAACAACACACACACAACATAACACAGGACAAGGGGATTATGGTTTGGAATAGCATATAGGCTATCACATAGGTTATCCTGGTATAATGTTCCTTTGGGATGATAAAAAACTTTTCACGCGGGTGGAACCGCTAGCAGAAGTTAGTATTTAATAACTCGGCCATCAAAGATATTTTTACTAGTTACACTAAAAATACTAAGGAGTTTGAGCTAATGATGATATATTAAATTCAACATTATGAGCAAAATTAGCATCATGCATGTCTCACGTCAATAAGATCTACAATGGAAAATTATATTTGCTCAATCTTGCTTTGAACGTTGACGGGTTGATGAGGAGTTACTATTCATGAAGCCATGACCAAGTAAAAGTATGATTGGGTCAATTTTAAAGCTATAGGTACCGATTCGAAGTAGCTGAAAAAGCTACAAGACTGAAGTGGGACTGCGCAGACCATGTTAGCCAGATACCGTCAAAGCGGTGAGTCCTTATACCGCAAGACTGGAGCCATGACTCAGCTAGACGGGGTTGCGTTGCGGCAGACCCAGGCAAAGCTAGCAAGACGACTTTAATGGCTTTCTCGAGAATTGGTGAAATGATACATCGAGAGAAATGGATGGAATGGAGAAAGCGGTTAACCAAAAGTGGCTCGGTTCATGCTGATAAATAAAAACAATAAATCCTCGAGTCATGTAAATTCTTATTAAGGGCCTACAACCGCTTTAGTGCCGTAAAACAGTTACTTTCTAAAGCATACTCCTTAGTAACGGCTAGGTTAAAAGGTTTGAAAAAAAAAATATTGTTTTAATGTACATTATTTCTGAAACATGGTTTTTTCGTATAACAAATGGTTTTACTTTAAAAAAAACAATTAACAACACAATATTTTTTCGTTACTTTTGGATACTCCTCCAAAACGACTTAAACGTTATGAAATATTTGAACACAGAAAATTTGATGGCTATAATTTCTTCATAACTCAAATAGCACATGTAAATATAAGAATATTTTGCAAACAAAACTGTCCAAAAGGAGGTTCAATAATGTTATTCTGGTTCCGATTGGGCGCACGGCCAGTACTGCGTTAACATTGGGGAACATATACGCCTTAATAACGCGAAACACGTGATCACGAAATGAGATTCACGCACGTGATGATTATTTGAGCATTTACCTTCTAAATATCTTCATCAGTTTTTTGTGCATTTGCACTTTTTTGTCAACTGGACTTTGCTCCAAAGCTTTGGATGCAAGGTTAAAAATAACTAATAAAATATTCTTAAAGTTGAGTGCAGATTGCGCAATTGGAATTATTCTTCATGATCCGTTACGTAGGTAGTTATTGCGTGAAAGAATAAAAAAAAAACCTCACTCACAATTTTTTTTAATAACATTAATAATATTATAAAGGTGAAAGTTTACGAGTGTTTGTTTTTTTTTATTTACATATTTAAAATAGGCTCGCGCTTGACCACTATCTCACCTGATGGTAAGCGATGATGTGGCCGACGGTGAAGCACGCTTGCCTAGTAGTAACCTATTCACTCTTGACTTAAAGACACCTAGACCCCTATGTTTGTTACTTCTTCACGCTCAAATGGCTGAACGGATTTGGATGAAATTTGGCACAGAGATTATAGTCTGGAATAGCACAACACTTTACACGAAGGCGAAGCTGTTGGCAGAAAGAAGCTAGTTGTAATATAAAGTAGGATTAAATACTTAACAAGTCATTCTATATTATACCTTACATGTGCCTTTCCGTATGAATTACTTCAGGCTAAGCATATAATCAGAGTGACATACTCATCACGCGGCGTCGCTTCACATCAGTACACCACGACAGGATGCGACAGAACACGAACACTTATTATACAAGACGTCTCGAAGGCCGCCACAGAAACAATACATTGTTACTAGATGTTTATACGAGATTTGGAGGTAGACTTTATTTATACGATGAATATTTTGCATGATTTTTTCGTTCTTGTTGGAGAAGCTTGTGGCTAATTACAAAAACCAAAAAACACGACTGCTTAAAAAAGTTAATTAAAAAAATCAAAAAACCCGACTGCTTGAAAAGCGAACTAAAAATACGTAAACAAGGAGAAAATCATGCATGCAGTATTCGCGAGCCGGCTGACCAAAACCAGATGATGATTTTAGTTATATTTTTTTTCGATTCAGGTACATTTAAACATATAAGTGTTTTATATTCTTTATTTTGATATCTCACACGATGGGGTAGGAAGAAAAAAAAATTGGGTCCCTACAATATGGCGCCCTAAAGCCGCCATTTTCCTATTTTCCAATTTTAATGTAGCCAGTGACACTCGCAGGGTTAAGACGAATCGATAGACGTAAGAGATTGAGATAACAGCTAATGAGTGGAATTCCCTACCGGCGTCTTTGTTTCCTGATAGCTACAACCTAGGGGTCTTCAAGTCAAGAGTGAATAGGTTGCTTCTAGGCAAGCGTGCTTCACCTTCGACCACATCATCACTTAACATCAGGCGAGATGGTGGTCAAACGCGAGCCTAAAACAAAAAAAAAAAAAAAAAAAAGAACCATCAAAATCGGCTCACGCGTTTGGTCTCTAGAACGCCACATAGCAACAAACATACATACATAGACTGATAAACACATTACCCTCCTTCGGCAGTCGGGTAATAATAACAGCCGCACGGGTCAATCTTCAAGGTTAAGCAACACTTGCCGAGGTCGGTTCGTAGAAGGGTGACCATCTTAACATACCAAGATTCCTTCGGGCCTCGGCAAGCACGTTAAGCTGTTGGTCCCGGCTGTTACTTGTAGATCTTAGACTTTTGTTACGGATATTCAGAAGTCAAGATATCTCATCAGATACCAGTCTTTCCACATATATGCCATACAGATTTAACAACTCTTAATATAATTTATACATAGAAATTATTATGCTTTTCGAGCACATAATAAAGTATTGTGTTACCGCTAACCGGCAAACCCAATCACCATTCTCAATGAACACTAGGTCATGACGGCTCTGAATGACAATCAAAATCATTCCAATCCCATTGAACTAACAACAGCCTTGCAGGTGATAATTGTAGCAACAATTGTCAGCTTTATTTATATAACACGAAGTAACACTAAGTTGAAAATAGAGGCACCGAATCACCTGTCTCTGCTCTAAGACATACCATGGGATCCACGTGCCGGAAGAGATGCTCGGTAATGCAGGACAAAATATTCTGTCTACACAAACAGAGAAGGCTTGATCATTTAAATAGATGAATTTTGTGAATATGGTTAGAAAGAGAGTTACTACTGAAATCACGGCTACTACTCGTATACATATTTATATGTAAGTAGATGAAGAAGTAAGACAGACCGATTCGAAGTAAAGACCTTTGGATGGGATTGATTGTATTTGAAAGAGATTTGAAATGATATATTCACTATAAATCGAGAGTTTATAATCTCCCATACAAGATTTATAACGAACTAACGGTCTTTGTAATATGCATGTGTATTGTGTATCGCTGGCAATATCTTCATGCATTCATTCATGTTTGATACAACTTATTGGTGATATTTGAACGTACTTACGGAAATCATAACAAGATAAATACTGATCCAAGGTTCAACTGTTAAGGTTACACTAGTCGAAAATTATTCCATACAAACGTAGTCTGTGGATTATTCCACTGTTTGACGATGAACGTTCAAAATTAAAAGTGACATCAATTTGTGTCATCATTATCTACCCCTGTATGGAAGCAAAAAAGTAAAAAATGAAAATATTTCAAAGTTATGAGCGTCGAAAGTTCCACTTTTCGAAACTAATTTTAACGCATTTTTGGGCGCGAATAAATACCATAAGAAAACGGAAAATTGCAAAACGGCCTCCATACAGGGATAGATTAGTAGTTCAAAAATGCAAATAATTTTATTTTGAACAGATAAATTTAGTAGTTTTTTCATGATTTCTAGACTGCCAAAGGTCTGTTTATAAAATTTCGCGTGCTCGGTTTCGTCCTAAATCATTATCCATTTCGCTACAAATTTGCAAAAGTGTGTATTCGTACGTGAACTAGCTTCCTACTGCTTCACACAGCATCTATCTCTTCCGCACGTGTTGTCGGTTGATATAAAATGCATTTTAACCCGGCGCACAAAATAGTTCGTGCCGTCGACTAGTGTACCCTTAACGTTTCCAAGCTTATGATGAGATAGGGTATTCCCATAATCGCAGATGGCATTTAAATACCGGCATTTGTACCTGATAATTAAAACTTCACAACTAAACAATTCCGTAAGATCTTTATCAAAGGTTTTAAGCGAATCTTAATTGATACGGATTTCCCCAAAACGCTGTGTATCGTGATTGTATGTTATGATCATTGTATGAATGTGTTCGTCATTTGGTACATTCATCATTGTATGAGCCGGAAGCTTTCCATTAACATACAGTTTTGTTGTTACACAATTGGGTGTAAATACTTTTTGTGTTGAAATTGAATCTGGATTCGTAATCCGTAAATTGAATGAGTTATGTTTTTGTCGTCTGATACTGTGTCACTTTTTGATGTCTGTATTAAAACGATGTATGTGAGTAAAAGAAGATAGATAGATAAGTATTAGATAGATAATCTAATACCTTTAAACGAGCAATTCTTGTTAATATATATACGAGTATATAATCTTAATCTCAGCAACGGCTCCAACGATTTTCATGAAATTTTGTATGCAGAGGATTTCAGGGGCGATACATCGATCTAGCTAGGTTTCAATTTTAGAAAACGTCGTTTTCTCTATTTTCACCCGAGCAGAGCTCGTTCGCCCAGGTACTATATATAAAAGGCAAATGTCCCGAATGACATATCAGCGCTCAGTCTAAACCACTACAGATAGAAGTTTGAAATTTTGACAGGATGTTGATTTATTATAGGTATCCTTTTAGACAAAATTTTTACCTAAAGGGGTGAAAAAGGGGATGACAGTTTGTATGGTCATTTTTATTTACCCTAAGACCGCCTCAGTAAGATCTATTGTTATTAATTACAATTTATTTTCTATTCACCGTGTTCCTACCCTTTTCCTGTGTAACTTGGAGTCTATTCTCCTCAAATAAGTCACATTCAGTATCTATAAATATAATCTCCGGCACGTAAGTTGGCAAGAGTCGTTAGATGCGCAGAAGTCGTTTGTTAGGTCTCTTTGGTATAGAAGCGGGGCACATCGAACGTTCCGAGCGCGCGATTGGTTGGTCAATTGATACAAGGATCTACTGACCAATCGCGTCACGTCCACGTTCCGTTCGCTGTATGTGGTGGTTGGTAAGTATTCGTACGCGCAATAGGCACGAACTTATCCCCACTACGCCAAAACCTTGCCAACTTACATGCCGGGGACTAATCTTATAAAGAACCGCTTCACGGGTCGATGGTTGATCATCTTAACATAGTTACCGAGATGGCTATGTGATTTGGGAAGCACGTTAAGCTGTTGTTCCCGGCAGATAATTTGAAATTTTTGACATTCTTAACGGATAGTCAGAACCCAGGAAATTTGACAATATCGGCAGAACTCCCTGGGTTGTTGAGGTCAGACAGGCTACTGGTATTCCACTCCATGCGGTTAGACCAGAAGCCGACCCCAACATAGGGAAAAGGTTCAGAAGATTGATAGATCAAAAAACGACCCAAGATTCCATCCATCAACAATGATCATTTCAACATAAACTACAACGATTGTTTGTTTGTTTCAGGAATGTCGCGTGGTACATATAACAGTTCACCATGGCGGGTAGGCAGCAACTACGCTTACTGCTGTGGAAGGACTACCTCGTGCGAAAGAGAAAGCTGGTAAGTGGTCTTATACTAAACAATAAAAAAACAAGAAGAAAGTCTTTATTTGCGCCAAGCACGATGCACATACCAAAAAAAGAACAAAAAGAAAAACTTAAATAGAGATAGGTATGGAAAGTATGCGGCACAGCCACGTAAAACGGCTATCGCTCAGCATTATGCTAGGATTCGCGTGTGAGACAGAGCCACAGCGCTGGATGACGCCGAACCAATGAAACCTTAGGGGCTTAGGGCCAAGTGACGGAGCGAATTGTATTAATAAAAAAATAAACATAAATCAATAAATAATTATGATGAATCTATAGAAGAGTCGTATTTGTACATCGAAAATATAAAAAAAAAATGTCAGAGTGTTAAAGGATAACCAACAGAACCCCTTTCCAGCATTTTTGTCTGTTAGTTTTTTTTTCTGTTTAGTTGTGCACGCATCTCGTAAAATGTATGAAACCAATGTAGATTACTTTTATACATAAAAATTGTGCGTAACTTGAAGTATTACTTAGTTTTTGTTGTTCGCAATCGGTTCACTCTATCAAAAGTTAAATGTAAGTATTTAAAGTGTTCAAGAAGTAAAATATCACAACACACGCTATACACTCGGACCTTTGGCAGCAAATTTTAAATGTACTCTAAGAGGAAGGCGCCTGTGTCTGTAACACAGTTTATACTAGCACAGACACAGACGTTCACTCTGTCTCAAATAATGCATAGTTTTGTATAAAATATGTTGGTATTTTTTAAGTTTGATTGAGATGGAAAATTGTATTTGGCTTTATTGATAATAAACTTTATTATATTTATTATTATTATTTGGACTCCATATTCGATAAATGGCGTTGTGCATTTGACGTCATTTTCTGAACGGCGGTGTTAAGATTCTCCGCGAAAGAATCACCCTAAATAAAATTGGTAGGTGGATAGGTTAGGTAGGAAGGTAAGTAGGGTAGGGTAGGCAGTTGACGGGAGCAAAGCCGTCGCACAGCTAGTTGTTAAATAAGTTTATTTTATCTTCTGCAACAAATTTAAAGCTAGAATAGTGGCGGCGGCACATTCATCGAAGAATGGTTGACCGATGAATTTGAAAGGTTTTGGAGTGTTGAGACCGTACCAGAAGATGAAACGTTAAAAGGTCTCTCACCATGTTGGAACATTTATGACCTGGTGAGGGTTGCAGATTTACCCTGGATGCAAGAAACATTGGACTGGTTGAATTGGTGATGCTTGAAGGAAGATTATTTATTTATTATATACTTTTCTCAGACATGCTTGGAAATTTGAGCATTATTTTGACAACCTTCTTCGAGATAAATCGAAATTGCTGTACTGGCCAAATACATGCGAGCAGCGGCCGGCAAAAGTTAGTATGAAAATATCTGTCGTGTTTAGCGGCCAAATAAATTACATAGAAAACTCATATCTATCGTGTAATTTAAAAATGGAACGATCTTTTGCTCCGTAACATGGCAACCAAGGAGGAAACTTATCAAAGGTTTTATATAAATTTCGAACTGGCTAGCAAATAGAAAGCTGTTTATTGAAAAAAAAACAAATGAACACTTTAACGCGGGAAAAATTATTGTTGTTCGTTGTTCGTCATTGATTTTGAAAAGTAATTGTGTTTGACAAAATGAGTTCTAGGTACTAATTCGTTTAATTTCCGCACATTATTTGAGAAAAGTACTATACAAGCTTTGGCCACAACTAGGACTGAACAAGAGGAGATGATTATGTTGTGCAATTGAAGTATTTCGGCTGATGACAATGGCATGTTAGAGTTGCAACTGTTGAACTTGTTAACTTCTTCAGCGTTTTTGCAATTAATATGATATTTTATTTGAATACTGAGGCCCCAATGCTGTACTATAAAATACCTACGGTTGTCTAAAACTACTTTCTTTTGTTACAGATCACACTATTGGGATTAATATGGGCGTCGGCGATAATGTCCAGTTTCTACGTAGTTAGAGTAAACATATACAATGAAGACTATCCCACGTGTAAGTACTTATAATATAAAAACCGTTTTTCTCGATCAATATAGTTTATACCTTCAGCATCTAGCTAGTATCGGGATTGGCCCTTGTTCTCCTGTAACTTCGTTACTGCAAAGTTAAGCCGTTGGATTTGGTTATCTTTTGTAGATCGTCTTCATCGGCAATTAGAAACCCGAAAATTGGGCAACCAGCCAAAGGATATGTGTGGGTTGTGGAGGTTTGATAGGTCAAGCTCCATGTAAAATACTGGCTAAAACAACGAACAAAGAACCTCCTACTTTTTAGGATTCCGTTCCCAAAGGGTAAAAACGGGACCCTATTACTAAGACTCCATGATCCGTCTGTCTGTCTGTCGGTCTGTCTGTCTGTCTGTCCGTCTGTCACCAGGTTGTATCTCATGAACCGTGATAGCTAGACAGTTGAAATGTTCACAGATGATGTATTTCTGTTGCCGCTATAACAACAAATACTAAAAACAGAATAAAATTAATATTTAAATGGGGCTCCCATACAACAAAGGTGATTTTTTTGCGATAATGAAGTACGGAACCCTTCGTGCGCGAGTCCGACTCGCACTTGGCCAGTTTTTGAATTCAGTTAGCAATATCTGCTTAGACTGGTAGCCGACTCAAGCATAGTTGCGAAAACGTTATCTAGATCTTGAGTTATACAACAACCGGCTTTTCTCTTCGACTTTGACTTCGACAAACTGACCGGAATAATAAATCAAGTAGTGTGAATACCAGATGCGACTATCAGAATTCATCAGCAAACATCATGCGTGCGCTAAGTACGTGAGATGCATTTTATTTGGTCATTTAAATTACTTTGATCGTCCGATGATGATGAAATTTTACTTTCGATGGTTACTCACTACTGAATAGTACTATGAATGTTTTACAGGTTGTAACGGAAAGATGTGGTTAAAGAAAGAAAGAAAATACATTTATTTAGCACAGACTAAAAGACACACAATATAGATAGGTACTACATTCATAAAAAAAAAATATTATACATCAGATAAAATTCAAATAAAAATAAACAAAAAAAGTGTAAAGTCTGACGCAAGAAGTTAGTAGGAATGTGTTCCTCACGGCTGCGCCAAAAAGGCCCAGTTCAGCAAATATCATTGATATATTAAGGTGATATTTTTAAAACTGCTTCTGAATTTGTAAATGTACAATTTTCTCTATGGAAAACACATCTATTTTGTGCAACATTGGTATTTTTATTTTTGCTCAATATTTTTTTCTTTTATAAACATACCACGTACCCACGTGTAGTACGTGGGTAACGTTTAAATAGTTATGTTTTTGTATTAAAATCTCTGTTACATTTTGTGTAACTTTTAGCTATTTAAATGTATATTCTACATCCAATATTACTTTTTTACAATATTTAACCTAACTTACCTAGCATATTTATAGTAAGATTATTATGTTTTATGATAGTAAAATAGAAATGTTTATATTTTATTATTTAATTTATTGATACATAATTCGATTCATTTGTGATTTTTAATTCATCGGAATATCGGGCCTTAAAGAGTACTTCGCTTCACTATTGTAAGCGTCCATGGAGCATTAATTGTCTATGGTTGCCTGTTAATACATTTTAGAACCTTATAGGCGGGCTTATGTCAAATGTAAAATTATCGGGTGGACGCAATATCTGGCAGAATATTCGGTATCGGCTCAGTTGCCAAAGAAAAAAAAAAAAAAAATTTTGTCACTTTGTACCTTTATTTTTTAATTTATATTTTTGACATAACAATTTGTAGTCACGCAAGCAGGCGAAGACACTGGTCCCTATGATACAGTTGACAATAATTTAGGGATCAGGGGATTCATATTCAATGTAAAACCTTAATGTCAATAAAATTTACTTTCAGTGGTCTTATGCAATTTTTTTCTTTTTTTAATCCTTGCTCCACACTAGGAATTTCTTCCTGTATTGTGGGTGCGTTTACAAACATTTAAATTCACATAAACAAGACACCCAGATCTGAAACAATTATGTGTAGGCCATACAAATATTGGTTCCGTGCGGGAATGTGGGTATTTTGGGTCAATCGTTTGAATATGAGTCCAGCAGCCTAATTGCGTAAGTGAATTCGGCAAGGAACAGCGCAAAGAGTATAAACAATTGACCAATCACATGGCGAGATGAAAGGCGCGATGTGGATTTCTTATCTCTTTCTGACCGTATCATATTCTGGTATTTTTTAGGTGGGTTCCCAGCGCGAGCTCTGCCTAGTGCTGGCATGATGAAGTTCCTACAATCTTTCATGTGCAGTGTAGGCAACGAATGCACACCGCTAGATAAATATGATGAAGTACCAACTTATGAGAATGCCAAGTAAGTGAAATTTTTATTTTAAAGATGTTTTCAAAATTGAGTTCCTTTAAAACATTTTTGAGCTTATCGAATTCAGGGGGGCTTCGACCTCGCTTGGTGGACAGTGAAGGAACTTTTTTTACAATCTGTAGGCTCGCGCTTGACCACTATCTCACCTGATGGTAAGCGATGATGTGGTCAACGGTGAAGCACGCTTGCATGGCAAAAACCTATTCACTCTTGACTTAACGACCCCTAGATTGATAAGATGCCACCTATACGGAGTGTAACGGAACGGTGTGACCATAATTAAAAAACTGCTTCTAACCATGTAACTCCCATACAAATTTTAGTCAGCTGACGAGAACTTTGTATGGAAAATCCAAATTTTTCCTTGAAGAAAGTTATTCATATACATGGACAGAGGCAGTTTTTAAAATATAATTACACCTCTCCGTTACCCCGCAGAATGAGTTTAACTAAAATATGTATTGTCTAATACAAAGTTGTAAAAAATAATCTACAAATCTTTTCAGATTGACACAGCTGCAGCGAACGCTAGCACCTATCTTCAATGATTCAGTGCTGGACGTAGCGGGTTCAGTGCCAGATGCTATCAAAATCCTGGCGACTCTAGCTGATGTGGTGGACGAGCCTTTGTTTATAAATATTAGTAGTAAGTACCAGAGAACCACCTCAATAAACACTTTTTTTTGCTGTTGATTTGCGTTGAGATTTTAATGCACCTAGGTATATGCCATGAGCATTTGGAAATTACCTAGTTACCATCATTTGGGCCAAGAGACTTCTTTTTTGTTACCGAGGTTAAACTTTTGGGGAAAAGACCAGGAAGTGTGGCATTTTTACCTCACTAAAATCACCCCGGTGATCAACAATAGTTGATAGAAGAGGGGATCTCTTGTGATCTCTTAAGGTTACACTAGCTGACGGCACGAACTATTTTGTGCGCGGGGTTAAAATGCATTTTATATCAACCGACAACACGTGCGGAAGAGATAGTTGCTGTGATGAGCAGTAGGAAGCTAGTTCGCGTACGAATACACACTTTGTAAATAATGATTTAGGACGAAACCAAGCGCGCGAAATTTTATAAACAGACCTTTGGGAGTCTGGATATCATGAAAAAACGACTAAACGTATCTGTTCAAAATAAGATTATTTGCATTGTTGAACTACTAATCTATCCCTGTATAGTGACCGTTTTGCAATTTTCCGTCTTCTTATTTGCGCCCAAAAATGCGTTAAAATTAGTGTCGAAATGTGGAATTTTCGACGCTCATAACTTTCAAATATTTTCTTTTTTTACTTTTTTGTTTCCATACAGGGCTATGTCCAGCCATGGACGTCTTTCGTCTGAAATGATAATAATAATGTCCCCCTCTTTTACAGAAAATGGTATAAAAGTAAGAGACCTATTTGGCAAGCCAAGCAGAGTAAAACGATATGTCTCAGACAAGTTGGAGCTGGATGATGATGTCGCGCAGAGCGTCATGGATGCTGAGCTCAGTTTCCAAGGTGTAAGTTTGTGTTTGGCTGGAAGTAACTCTATTAATTTTCGAATACAGTGTGTAACAGATGTAATGCAAAACCTGAATAGTGGTAATTGTGAGCACTTTTGATGATTATGATTCCATGTAGGCGATTTCGGCCCTTGCAACCGCATTTCTTGACTTCTCGTTGTGGTTGAGAGCTCAGATTCGCTGCTCTGCAATGTACTCATGTGAAGTGCATATCCAACTTAGGCCGAAAATCGCCGAGCACAGAGTGAACACGACAGATCTCCATTAACGACTTGATAAACGGCAGCTGTTGATGGTCCAGCTTTCAGGTCGTCGCTGTTTTGGTCTAATTCCAACCTTTTTTATCTTGAACAACTTTTTACTATGGGACCAACACTAACATTTTGAAAAAATCATCTGCCCCATACATTTTAGTTTGCTTATCTAGAAAAAATTTAATGAACAGCAGGTGTCGCGTTATTTCTGTTACATGTCCTATATTAGTAGTAGACGAATAATACTTAACACAAGTGTGGGTAAAAGATAATTAAGTAATGGTAGAACTAGACAATAAAGTACAATCTACTAACGATGAATACATAGCGAATATTAACTGTGAAGTAACTAAAGAAATCGATAAAGGTAATAATAAGTTATTTTAAATGTCTTTCATTTACAGCTATTGAAGGGCAACGTGAACAGATGCAGCATAGCCTCCTTAAATGAAACCATAGTAATGGAAAACCCTGAACACATGAAGATTTTAGTAGAAAAACTGTGTTCGATGTCGATGGATGACTTACAAAAGATAATGATTGATGTCTTGTTTCAAGTAGATTATAGCAAATATTTGACAATGGTAAGTTATAAGAAGATAGTGGATTTATTATTCCAGCTGATATATAAAAAAAATATTTATGTAGACACATCGTAAATCCAGTCTTAAAGATACCGTTTTGTTTCAGTTAGGTGATATGTACTTCAAAATGTCTGGAGACAATAGATTAAACACTCTAGGTGGCATGATGACGGCTGTGATGCGCATGATGAAACTCCAGAATTTCTTACCTCCGGAGCTGGTCTCCATCTTTCAAGGTCAAGAGGCGGACTTTAGTTACATACAGCTAAGTTTGTAAGTGGCCAAATTATATGACATAAGAATTCTGTTGTTTTGTAATTTGATGTCCTTTGTAATTCCTTTCCGTTTGTTCCAGAATACCAAAACTAATGGATCTATTCAAACCGACATTTGGCGATACACGGTCTTACGGAATAATAAAAGATTTTACTGACGCCATTGTGGTTGGGCTCCAATATATGGACAAAGTATTTGCCAAACAAAGACAAGATCAGATTGAAGGACCTTCAGATACTAAAAAAGAAAACAGTGGTTTACAAGCAGTATCTAATATATTTCATAATGCTGCTAACGTGTTTGAAGAAGCTGTTGAGAACGATGAGTCACTTGATGCGTTCAGTATGTAAGTAGAAACCTCTAAAATTACCCTTTACACTACTTCTAGTTCTAAAACAAAAACTATATGACTATTTATATTTCAGCCTCTCCAAAGTAATGAACTTTATCCACAAATTCCTTCCAAAGAAAACAAAACACGATGTAGTGTTCTACTCTACACTTCTGGCCAAGCTGATGGAGAGCGCGTACAAAGTGATCGATATAAACATGAATATTGAGCAGTTGACCTATAATGTTACCCTGAGGAACCCCGGCGCCATTGAAGTACTTAAAGGAATACCACCGAATATTGTTGGCAAGGCTTTTGAAGCTTTGGCTGATGCTGAAAGAACGCAGGTACATAGCTAAATTACGGTTCTATTAGTTGTCAAAATTGATATTTTCTATATACAGACCTAATAAAACGCTCATGATAAATCTACTTTTTAGTTACATATCCACTCTTCCATTTATTTACAGATCCTGACATCAAAAATCAACTTCCCCGGGCAAATGTTCTGTGATGTCTATAAACTACAAACTTTCTTCGTCATATCAAAGGCGGATGCTGAGTCTCTTAAGAAACAGCTGTGCACTGACGCGTGGAAGAACTTTGTTACTGACTTGATTGAGTCTTTTGGAGTGTTTGAAGTTAAGAATAATGTAAATTGTGATTTTTCTTTATCTCTATTTTTCAAAATGTACTGAAAAAGTCGTTCCCCCTTTTATTGTAATCTTGAACTTAACATTCAATTCTACCTTATTTCCAATTCAAAGTTCGTCTTATATTTTGAAAGATTTTTTTTTCTTGTTCTTGTACCATTTTATGAAAACAAGTTTAAATTATTATGAAACACGTATTCTACCACCAAACCGCATCACTGTCATAATATATCATGTATAATTTACTTCCTAGATAAACAACATGGCATCGCTCCTCATACAAGAAACCCTGGGAAAAGACACGAGCTCCCAGTTATACACCATCGATCACGACTTCAAAATCCTCAAGAACTTCAGCCAGGCCCTCGTGAGGATAGAGACGGAGAAGAGACCTGAGGTGAACTGGGGCACACTGTTCCAGGTGGATGAGGAGTCAGAGCTCATGCAGGTGGCTAGAGCAAAGGGACATCTAGGGAAACAGATGCTGTAAGTATAAAATAGTGTTTCCTGTACCCTGGTGTATAGAATACTTTTTTGAATTAAAATTAAAATATTACATCTAGTTTATGATATTATTGCAGTTTTAAATAAATATCTAAATGCAAGGTTTTAAGTAGCTTTCAGCTACCAGGTCAGCTTGTTTTGTGACATAAATCTCATCTAATAGCCTTCACTTGTTGCGGTCCAGTTCATCATCATTTATTTTCTTTACGGAATGTAGAATAGAATAGAATAGAATAGAATATACTTTATTGTACACCATCAAATCATACACATTTTCAAGAAAAACTTATTTCTACTATCTACTTATTTTTTTTTAATGTAATAATTATTACATCAAATAATGCAAGTGAAGATATTAGGTTATTATTGATATTACTTAGATCATTTTCTAATGCTCTTAATTCACTTTCAGAATAGTTATCCACGGCGCCATAGCCAAAGAGATCGTCCGGCAGAATCCTATCCTTGACTTCAAGATCTCCCCGTACTTGAATGACGTCATCATCCTGGTGTCTGGCATCAACGAACAGTTGGAGCTCACTTCAGAGGCTAAGGCCAAGGCTTTCAAGGAAGTGTATGTCCATGTGGTGCAGACTTTGATGATGACGGCACTGAATGAGGAAAAGGTAAGTCGATGAAGATAGCCTTAAGACTTTCATGTCTTCGAATAACCGGAGATTAAATAAAAAGAGAAATTAACCAAAAAATTTTACTTTGACGTCAAAGTAAGAGATATGATACTGCACTATGTATTACAGGTATAATTCCCAAATCGAACCGATGTTAAATAGAGACAAAAGATAGTTGTTCAGTACCCTAAGTTTGGATTTATTTATAGCATTTACGATACTGAAGTAATAACAAGAGTAAAAAAAAATAGCAACAATTTTTCTTTGATAAATTCTCAGCACATCATGATGAAGAGCCGGTCTGCTCTTATCTCGCCTAAAATCACAAAAGTAAAATATTGCTTTTTCAATTCCAGACTTACAAAGCACTATCGACTTACGGTGAGAACATTCTGTGCAACGGAGTAGACACGGCGAGTGAATACTTGGAACTACCGCAAGACAAAGAAATACAGGAGAAGCTGGTAGAAGCTCTGTGTGACGCCACTATTGCCATCGAGAATGGATTGACGGCTGACTCTGCTGTTTCGAAAGCTGTAAGTATAGCATTCATATTCTGACATGACTACCGAAATACAAAGTGATCAATCCCAAATGTTTGACTATTCGTTAATATTAATATCAGTTACCAGTACTTTGTAGTTATCAAGTTGAGGCGTCAGGAAGCAGCACAACACAACAACAGACACACATGTAAACATAATACAAAAACTTACGTTTTTACTCCCAGATAAACACCATCAAGAACTCCTCCCACTCAGTGATTACCCTGAACTGGAACAGCCTCATCACGAACCTGAAGAACCTGTACGTGAAGCTGGACAGGGACTACACGTACCTCTTCCAGTTCAGCAGCTACAATATGGATGAGGTCTCTAAGGCGCGGATCGACGCCTTGTTCAGCGAGGCCAAAGAATTCTGGTTCGGGCTCAAGAATATGGAGAGGAGTTTGAGATTAAGGTATGTATGGATGTTGTAGAGTGATGTGGTTTTAGGTAGGTATTTGATTTTTTAAACGCTGCGTTGGAAGGCCTCACACTAGGTTGGCCGATGACTTAGTTAAGGTTGCGGGCATCCGGTGGATGTGATACGCACGGGACCAGCCGATGTGGCGACACTTGGGGGAGACTTATGTTCAGCAGTAGACGTCTTTCGGAAGAAATGAATGTGATGAATAATAGGCACAAATTTATGCTCTTAAAAGTTTTGCTGTCGTTATAATTCACTTGAGAATGAACTTGCGCCATGAACAAATTCTCTGCCGAGCCATTCTTTAAGATTGTAGCTAAGATTACTGCCCAAAATCTTCCGGGCGTAAATAAAAGTATCGTCTTGAACGACATTTGCTAACAACTAAATAGGTGGTAATATATATATATATATATATATTTTACCACCTGATTGCAAAGACATACGAGTATTAGCGAAATGCAGGAGTTTCCTTAGTTGAATAAAACGCATTATTGAGACCTAATGGATTACCGGTGTATCCCAACTCCAAGCAAGCAGCTTATTATATCGTTAGGTCTGGCTACTGCCAAGAGGTCAAAGTGCAGTCATTTGTCAGATCGACTCGGTGTTAATAAGCGAAAAGATTACGGATTAAATTAATCAGTACCCTTTTCAAGTACATATATCTTAATGACCAGATGATTAGGTTATTATGGCAAAATGCGAAATAGCGATAACGGGATAATTCCGAAACTGATAATTTCAATGTATGTAGGTAGGTAGTTAAAACCGTAAAGCAATTAAGGTTAATAAACAGTAGTTGAAGCTTCTTTATTAAAGCACAGATAATATAATACTAGCATACAGATGCCTCATCCCATACAAAGAAACCGTGCCGACGTAACTAGCGTTATTCGAGCGCGATAGATAGATCACCATCTATATCCGTGGAACCGAACCGAACGCGATCGATGTACAAAAAATAATCAGTATAATCAGTACAGTACGTCTGTACGGTTTCTTTGTATGGGTTGAGACACTACTTATGACCACTTTGACTATTATTATTAAGCCTCTTTTTTTCTGACTGTTCTTCGCGTTTCATCTATGCTCTGAGTTGGTAACATTGTACAAAAAATCTCAAAGATGGTAAGTAAATAAAAATTAATTAAATAATTGTGGATCCTCCTATACGCTTAAAAAATAAAATATTGTGAAACTCTTTTTATTTATGGTGCTACTCTATTCATCTATGGTTAACTCATTTTCAAAAAGAGTTCTCTTTAGGGTTCCGTACCCAGAGGATAAAAACGGGACCCTATTACTAAGACTCCACTGTCCGTCTGTCTGTCTGTCACTAGGCTGTATCTCATGAACCGTAATAGCTAGTACAGTACAGTTGAAATTTTCATAGATGATGTATTTCTGTTACCGCTATAACAACAAATACGCTATAAAAACGTAACTTTACGACTGAACCTACAATTTTATTTCAATTAAAATTAAAATAAAATAAATAAATAAAATAAAGTTTATTGGTGCTTTAGTTTACATAACGGTTTAGTGTTTGGAGCCTCCTTTTAAGCAAGTAATGCCTGTGTTAGGAGAATATTGCTACTTGACCTCTAATTTGCAAATTAATTGTCAATCAGTTTTCTGCTTATGCAATTTATTTATATTTATGAACTAGCCCGTTCATAAATATAAATAAATTGTAGTTCTAAAAACTAAACAACACGCTTTAATGGTAAATTTAACTAAAAAGTCGCTAATCCTGAAGATCTTGGTAAGGCTAATGGGATAAACAATTTAAACGCGCACGGTAGAATCAACTTTTATTACTTGCACATTTTAATTTTTGTTTGACTTTCAAAAGTACTTTGACTTTGACTAAATTCTTGCATTGTCATCGGTCCTTGATAGGTGTGCAAAGTTTGAAATCAATCCGACGTTTTGAAGTGGGTGAAAAACACGTTCAAAGATTCCGTTACATTGATACATAGATACATAGTTAAATATATACATACCAAGCTAATAAAAGCGTGTTAAAATAACTAAAATACGCCCTTTATTTCAGCGTCAAACTAGCATTCCGTTTCCTGGACATCTTGGACCACGGGCTGTTCGGCGTGAGCGGAGAGTTCTGGCTGCGGATGAAGTACGCCATCACCACCACGGCGGCACCCTTCAGCGTCTTCGATGAGACCGTCAAATTAGTTGCAGGTACTTAACTATTTCTGTGTTTCAAAATTTTAATAGGCTCATGCACTTCCTTTCGTGCAAAGATTGAAATATATAGAATAATATTGCTACCTTGTCTTAATCATCTAGGTGATACATGATCAGTCCTAGTACCAGATTCAAGCTTAACATAATGGAATGATATCTGTAAAGTTCACTTTTCACTGCGCCTACCCCTAAACCCCGCTCTCACATGAATTTTCTACTGTGCAGCGACTCGCGGGGTGTCCCGAACCGCCATTAGTTTTGATTCTTCCTGCACCAGGTCGAGCCTATGACCAACTTTGGCTGGTAAAACAACTCTGCAATCTCTTTTGCGATTACCAGGACGCCTTATAGAAGGGCCCATTTCAATCATCATAGTGGATAAATACCTAAACCTGATACAATAATGTACGGTTCAAACTTTATTTTAATAAAAGCCGCGGTCTAACGAATCATCTTATTTCAGCGTTACTGACCAACGGCACGGTGGCTAGCAACCTCCCCCCCAGCACCGTGAGAGCAGTCAGCAGCATCATCCCCAACGTTCCACAGTTAACCGTGGACACTGTGGACATCATCGTGAGAGATGATACTGATGTAAGTACAGCAGACACATGATATTATGTTAATTAGCAACAAAACCAGTTAGCGATATAGCCCGAAGAATTGCCAAACTGAAGTGGCAGTGGGCAGGACACATTCCACGCAGAACGGATGGTCGATGGGGCCGAAAAATTTTAGAGTAGCGAACGCGAACCGGACGCCACTCTGGACGGACACTGCGTTGGAAGGCCGTCCACGAGGTGAACCGATGCCCTAGTTAAGGTTGCAAGAAACCGCTGGAAGCGAGTCGCACAGAACCGGTCGATAAGGTGATATTTACGGGAGACCTATCTTCAGCAGTAGGATTATTACAACAGGCATTGAGGATGACAAATACTAAAAACATATTAAAATAAATATTTAAGTGGGGCTCTCATACAACAAACGTGATTTTTGCCCGTTTTTTGCGATAGTGGTACGGATCCCTTCGTGCGCGCGCGATTCCGACTCGTACTTGGGCGGTTTTAACTTTTGGGTACGGAACCCTAAAAACGTTTATTTGAGCCAGGTGCGCCTCTGCCTAGCCCTTCGGAAGATACGGGCATGATTTATGTTATGTTTTAATTCTTAACTCATTACCTACTTACTTTTACAGGTGCACCCAATAATTGTTCTGCTAAACTCCACGCCGTGGCCATGTTCCGCCACCAGCATGTCAGAACTGCTCGAACTGAAACCAGCCTCCAAGGACGCCGTGAGAGGAATAGAGACTTTACTCTGTTTGAACAAGGAGTTCATAGAGGAATGGGTTCAGTACCTGGCAGCTAAGAACAGTTCAGCAAATGTAAGTAATTCATGCATATGAGCTTATTATTTGTTATGTCAACAAAACATTTTTGAAAAACTTTCATTGGGCGTACAATTATATACGAGTGGAATTTCCTTCCGGAGTCTATGATTCAAGATAGCTAACACTTGTAGGTATTTAAGAAGAGTTAGGAGTGACCACATTATTGCTCATCATCAAGCACATCTGTAGGTGTATGATAATCAAACTGAAGGGCTTACTAGTATGTTTTTTTACCTAGGAATTAGTTTTAGGTTTAGCCCTTTTTAGTTTCCAAACAGTAGGCTAACCAAATATGAGATTTCCAAAAAACAAATTACAAGCTACACATAAAACTTTTTCTCACTTCTTCGGTGGCCCTAAAATCCAATTTTATCTTCCAGATCCCCTTATCATGGAACTCCACAGACTACCAGCCGCACCTGTTCCTCAAGTTCTCGGCCATGTTCGACTCCTTAGTGGAAGATATCCTCATCACGAAAGACACCATTCAGCTCGTTTCCAATGACACAGTTGATGGACGACTGGGGCTGAAGGAGGCCTGGAACTATGCTGTGAACGCGCTGAATACTACGGAACGAGATGTTGTGCTCAGGTATGTTTTTTTTTTTTTTTTTTTTTTTAAACTTTGCCCCACTCTAGGAATTTCTCCTGTATCGTGGGTGCGTTTACAAACATATAAATTCACATACACAAACACCCAGAGCCGGAACAACTATTTGTAGATCATACAAATAATTGTTCCGTGCGGGAATCGAACCCGTGACACGCAGCGCAGCAGTCAATCGCTCTACCACTGCGCCAACCGTGCGCCCTTCGCTGAGGTTGGTTACTTTAAAATTGTTGTAAACATTTGTCTAACTCGTGTTCTAACTTCGGGTCCCCGGTTCGATCTCAAGGGTTATTTTGTTATTTTTTTATGAGGCATTTTTCAGTCCTAGACGACATGTGATGGCTTTAGTGTAATAGGTTTACAGTCTGTTAAAATAGTTATATACTGTACTAGACCCTTCGAGCAATACCCTTGTAGATTTCAGCTTAAGGCGATATATACATCCCAATGCTAACGCAGTACTGGCCGTGCGCCCGCTCGATGCCAAAATATCAAAATTGAACCTCCTTTTGAACAGTTTTGTTAGCAAAATATTATTTGATTTACATATGCTATGTTAGTTATGAAGAAATACCAGCCATCAATTTTTCTGTGTAAAAATATTTTTAAACATCCAAGTCGTTTTGGAGGGGTTTCCAAAAGTTGCGAAAAAATATCGTGTTGTTAATTATTTTTTAAAATAAAATCTATTAGTTACACGTAAAAACCTTGTGTTCAAAATTATGTACATGAATCATTAATAAATATATTTTTTTAAAACCTTTTAACCTAGCCGTTACTAAGGAGTATGCTTTAGAAAGTTACCGTTTTACGGTACTAAAGCGTATGTAGGCCCTTAAATAGCTGGTTTGGATAAATGCCAAATCTTTGGGAAATGGGAGCACCAAATAAGCAATATCTGAAGAAAAAATAATAGTCTATAATTACAGGTGTACGTTTTGGGGCACTGACTTTATGTAGAACTTTGTTGCACGTTCAAAAACTGCTGGTTTTCAACCTAATTTGAATAAATGAATTTTCCATGGTACAAAGTTTTGTACAAGGTTTTCATTAATTGTCTCTATTATCTTTCGCAGGAAACTCTTCACCAAAGTCGACACAGTATTCAACGCCATGAACGACACTTCGATTCCCGGAGACGTGGCCATGAGCAACCTGTGGGAGAGGTACTCCAAATGCATCAAGAGCATGGATGCTGACTGCAGTCTTCTCGGACGAAAGGCTTGGAGGACCTTCTTCGGATCGCTGTCCATTATCCTGGAAAATATGGCCACCGATTTGCTGACTTACTTTACGGAAGTTAATGGTAAAGAAAAAACCGGCCAAGTGCGAGTCGGACTCGCGCACGAAGGGTTCCATACCCAGGTTGGCGTCAGCTATGTATGTATGGGGACACCCTTTAATTTTCCTTCTTTTTTTATTTGTTATTTATCCTTTGTTTGTGCTGTAAGACCTAACTTTTAGCCAAATTTTGTTATTCTAGGTCAATGGGAACTACCATATAAGTTTCGACCCAAAACCTATAGGGTACTTCCTCGTGACTTAAAATTATCAATTTTGGTTAAAAGCAAGGTCTTACAGCACAAGTAAAGGAAAAATTCCGAAAAATAAAAAAGTTGAAAATTAAGGTAAATTTTGGTACTTACAAGATTTCGCGAAAATCTATATTTGCCCACATCTTCTTATCGTGTTGACTCATGACCTTGATTTTTACATCTAATAGGGACTATAGACCTCAGCATCTGGTATAAATTTCAACTTGCTAGGTCCACCCGTCCCTGAGAAAATCGGTGGTGACGCACGGTAGAATCAATTTTTATTACTTGTAAATTTAATTTTTTATATGTTTGACGTTCATAAGTGCCGCTTATTGGCCTAATTGTAATACATATATATGACTGACTTTGGACAGACGGACAAGAGAGTCATCTTATAAGGGTTCCTTTTTTTACCTTTTGAGGTACGGAACCCTAAAAGTGTCTCTTGCTGTTTTTCTGCCAATCTGTGTCTCTTATATATTTTTTATAGTCCGAGCTGTCCCACTGCAGGGCAAAGCGTGGCCAAATCCTGTCTGTAGTGTCAACTTCCTCCCGCCATCTTTGTTTGGGCCTGCTAATGACGCCGTCCATTTTCCGGGACCCACTTAGTACTTCAATTATTCAATTTATAAATTGTGTCACAATTGATATTAGACATTCAGATAGGTTCTGAGTATTGATTTATTTTGCTTGCAGTACTATTTTTGTTTATTAACTTTATTATATTCAACCCAACGTTGTCGTCTTGCCCTAATTCCAAAAATACCGCAGGCCTTTCTTTTCCACATACTCATTCAGCCGACGATCCTGCAGTATTGACTTCTTCCTAAGCTATTTCATATTTATTTTCTGCTGCAATTTTTCTATAAGTTTTGGATCTGCTAATTCCTGCTTTCTTTTTGCAGAGCCAAACGCGAACATACTACAAGCATTCGGGTTCACTCGCAGCACAGGATTGTATATCCTGTACGACAAGATGCCAGAGTTCATGGGAGTACTCCTCAACTCGTTCTGGGACTACGGGTTTATGAGCCAGGTAAGTAGACAACTTACGATCAACAGTCAGTGGGCTTAGTGGAAAATTTTACTCGTGCTCGCATCAATTTGTATTGAATCTAGACAAGCCATCTGGTGACTTGAATGGAAAAACACTTTTTTGTATCTAAATTTACATAAGAGAACGCTTAAGTTAACGCTATTGACTATGTCAAAAAACTCGCACTGAAGCCTCTCATGATATTCGAGATAACCGCTAATAAAATTGCACATGAGAAGGGACAAAAGAATGACTAAAAATTAAGTCATCCAAACTCGAATGTTGTATGTTCTAATTTATTCTACGCCAGAGAATATTTTTAGGCAGTCATTACATCTGCAATGAATGCTTTAGAAGAAATGTTCTCAAGAGAAAGAGAATCCTACTCCACATTCCTGGTGAATTATACCTTGAGGCAGACAACAATTAAAATAGCTATTACACTTTAAAAAAAAAACACTTCTGATAAAACGCCCAGGCCAAACTAAACATCATTTCTTTATGGATCTAATTTGTACTTCAACCACCTCCAGGTCCGTAGAGCAGCACTATCTCAGTTCTGGGACTGCGAGGCCGTGATAACCTCTATGGTGATCCCGCCCGGCAGCATCATCGACGCCACCTTTATGAAGAAGGTCCAGCCCTTCGTGTGCCCCTCTCTGCTGCACTGGCTGTCTCTGCCCAGGGGAGACAACACGCTGCTTGATGTGTTTTCTAAACCTGTGAGTATTAAAAAAATACCGACTGAACATAATTTGTTATAGCATAATGATACTTATTTATAAAAAAAAATTACCCTGCAACTGTTTAGCAGATTCTTAATTCGAATTTACTATGGAGAACTTGAATTTAGAACGTGTGGTCCTAGACAAGTGACATTCTATCAATGACAAAAATCTATGGGCATGTCAAACGCTATCGAAATGTCACGTGATCAATCCGTTCATCATCATCATCATATTTCGATCATCGTCAATGCTGTCATCGAATGATACTAGTCTAGAAACTGTGCATACCAGTTGCTAAACAGTTACTAGATTTGTAAGGTAAATAAGGGTAAGTATGTTTCTTGGGTTTTCACTGGCAAGCAAAAATGCGGTTGAAAATAAATATGTTTGTACTAGAGAGCATCAACGCAGACACACACGTATACAGTTAAGGTTATTAATATTCCACTTTATTTAAATAGGCGCAAGGTCAGTTTTTGCTTGCCAGATCATCACCAACACTACTTTATTGATATTCTCTCCCAACATTATTTCAACATCCTGGTAAAAGATTATTAATTTATATCTGATCAATAACTTTTATTTTCAGCAATATTACTTCTTCACAATCCATGTGGAAAATCTGACAAGCAGATTTGAGACCGCTTACACCAAAGCTGTAGAATTAGCTGATTACTTGACTGTAGTATCAAAGAAGAATCAAACTCTTCTCACAGAAGAAGACATTAAAATGAACACCATTGAAGGAAAACTGGAGAAAATCGTCGATGCAGTACTTAATTTCAAAATCAATGAGACAAGCCCTTCATATAGATTGTTTAACGAAATTAATATGAAGCAATTTGTAGCACATATATATCTGGCTAGAGTAGTTAGTATAATCAATAAACTATCTGATGAGATCAATACTTTAGATATTAACAACATATACCAAGGTGATGAAGAACAAACGAAAGCAGTTGAAGGTGACTTGAACATTATCAAATATCTTTTTAAAAGAAAACCTGCCGACGCTGTAAACATACATTTTGATATACTAACAGATGTCATATGGACTAATTATGAAAATTATACTATTGTAAACGCCATTGATAAAATGTGTCTTGATTTAAAAGCTAATATAAGTAGAACTATACTAGTTACTGAAGAGAGAGCTAGAAGTCAGATTTGTATGAAGCAGTATGCTTTGGTATATGGCGCTGCTGAAAAGGTTATAGTAGAAGATTATGCAAATGCAAGAAAGAGTTTGGTGACTCTAGTAGATACGTTGAAAAGCGGTGGAGATGATGTCACAGATGTGTTTGAGTTTTTAAGTAATAGGTAAGTCTACTTGAAATTTTGTATTAGTTTTCCCTTAAGCAATCGCTTTACGATTCTAAGACAAAACTTTGCAAAGATATGAATATCTTGAAAGTTAAGACACTGTCATAAACCAAGGATAACAGCCGATGCAGTTAATATTAATCTAACCTAGAAACAATTAACTAAAGTCAATCGAAGGGCAAGATTCAAAGATTACATTTTGATATGTCATTTAAATATGGATCTTATTTCGTTAGCAACAAGGTTTATATTCGAATGAAACGCTTAATTATCACAGTAAAGTCACAATGTGATATCTAAATATACCAATATACAATTCTGTCAGGCCCACTTGCACGAAAAACTTAACTCATAATTAGTTGGTAACACGAGGTTTGACAATATTGTACGAGAAAATGTCAATTCAACCTCCAATTAGCAACTAACTCTGAGTTAAGTTTTTCGTGCAAGTGGGCTTTAGGAAACTGCCTACAAAAAATGTCCTCCGTCCCACAGAAAACAACTCATAAACGCCCTACGTACTTCGACGAAATACTCTTACGACCTCAGCATCCCCATCTACCTCAAGTACCTGCAGTCTAACATCCAGAGCTATGACGTCATACTCTCCTTCCTGGCTGGCCAGGACTGGTGGCAACTCCTCAGGGAGGTCTACAATGGACCCTATGCTGACAAGTTCTTGGGCCATCTGGAGAAGAGCTTCGATGTTACCGAAGATTTGCTTACTAATTTCGATCAGATACATGTAAGTAAAAAAGTGTTTATTTCATCGTAAAGAACTTGTCAGTAAGTAATTAAAACGGGCCCCATTACTAGAATTTTCTTGATTGTTTTCAGTTTGAGCATCTCTAATTAATTCATTGAATATAGTGAAAAGTGTGTGTCTGTAATATTTTTGCTGTGCCTTCTCTAGTCTACCCGATCCCTGAATTGGAGACCATCAATAACTAAGGATCTGATATCCTCCTTGCCTCGGAAAGCATATTAAGCAGTTAATCAGTTTGACTCCTTAGATCCTTAGGAGTTTCATGCATGGAAAGAAGTACCTAGTTAATGCATTGTAGAGGTCAGATGGGCAGAAGATGGATGAAAAGAGATTGAATGTAGCAGAGATGAGAAAGTTGAGATGGATGTGCGGAATGACGAGAATGTATAAAGTGAGAAATGAGTATAGTAGAGGAAGTTTGACAGTGACGCCAGTGACAGAAAAGTTGAAAGGAAACCGTATGGCCTGATATGGTCATGTGATGAGGAGGGATGAAACGCTTGTTACTAAAAGAATGAAGTTATGAATATAAATGTGGATGGATGGAGAGGGAGAGAAAGGCTAAATAAAAAATGGATGGACTATGTGATGAGTGATATGAAAGAAATGGAAATCAGTGACAGCGTGACAGAGGACAGGAAGGTATGAAGAAGAAAACGTGTTGCGCTGACCCGAAGTAACATGGGACAAGGGCAGGAAGATGATGAGGTCAGATGGGCAGTAGCTCCATGTAAAACACTGGTAACCCATTTAGCTGTACCAGGTTAAAATCAATACCGACACCATCGTAGTTGGGATAAAACTAGGCAAATTCTAGAAAGGTCTCTAGCTTATTGTCCGTCTTCTTAAACTGAATATTATAACTTCTCCTCCACAGATAGTCCGCCTGCTCCACGACATCGACGTGAACCAAACGGAATTGTTCTGCCTGCCCAACATCACGTTGTCCGACTACATCCCGGACCAGACAGGTCTGTGGTCGGACCTCAAGTGGCAGATCTGTAACGCGGATAAGGCTGAGCTGTTTAAAGAGCTTCCGCCGCTGCGGTTTGCTTCTCAGGTAAGTGATTTGTAGAATTGTTTAATATTAAAGTTTTAGTTAAACAACTGCACAAGTTGGCCTTCAAGGATAAGCATGCTTGCCAAGGTCGTACCGTGAATGGGGGACCATCCATTACAGACGAGACTCCTCTGTGACTCGGAAAGCACATTCAGCCGTCGGTCCCGGCCGTTTTTTGTAAATTTTTGACAGTCGTTACGGATAGTCGGAAACCAGAAAATCTAAAACGAAAAGTTACTGGGCTGTGGAGGTCAGATAGGCAGCCCTTTCATTTAAAATACTGGTGTTCAGCTACATTCGATTAGACTGGAAGCCCAAGTCGGCCCTAACATTATTGGGAAATTACTGGATAGATGATTGATATATTAAAGTTCGATATCCCATTGGCAATAGCAACCGAATTGCGTAAGTATATTATCCAAAGCAAAAGAATCGATTCCTTCCCAAAAACGACTTTACGTATCAATATGCAATACGTAAAGTCGGTTTTGGGAAATAATCGATTCTTTTGCTTTGGCTAATATACTTACGCAATACGGCTGCAGGTTTGCCGCGGTACCTCATAGTAAAACATCGAACAAAGACCATATGCACCTACCATAATGCACCTTTGCCTCTGTCTCATTGTGGGGGCATATATCTTATATAATTTGTCTATTCCTTATTTTTCTCAAACCACAAAAGCGAAGCCCCAAAATGTTGTAAAAGGTACTTACAGCCGACATTGTGAAGGCCAGAGGTAGTCACTCTATAAAAAACCCGTATACATCGCATCTAGTATAAATATTAGTATAGCTAGTGGAATAATTGAGTCTCCTCAATTTTCAGGGCTTCGAAGACTCCTTAACCCTATCCAAAGAAGTTGACTACACTACACTCGATGCAGACATATCCAAGATCGAATCCAGACTGGAACTCATCAGGAATGGACCCAAACCTCCTCAGAACCCGTCCTGGGTGACAGACGAAAAGATACAGCATCTGAGGAAGGTGGCTCTGCAGCTGTTATCGAAGGAAACCTTGACGAAAATCTCATTTGCAGTGCTGAGCAATGTTGTTGATGCTGGCACGCTGTTCTTGAAGAACAGGTAATAATAATACTACCTCGCTGATCTAGTAGGTGCTTTTTTTATTTTGGGAAATCATCCAATGACTTCTCCCGCTCTGGGTGAAGCGGGAGAGCGTGTCAGACTTTTACTGACTACCCAAACGTGTTCCTTCAGTTGCTTAAGCCAGGGCCGCGGTAACTTTCTTTCAAATTTATCCGCGACACAGACAGGCATCGTTCCTCGTGGACCCCGTCAGTTTTTGCTGGCTGGTCTAGTAGGTGCTAGGTTCGATTCGAGGTTGGTCTAAGTGTTATTGGGGTTTTTCATCTGCAATCACTCATTGACAGTCCGGGGTTTGGACTTGTGCCCGATTAATGGCAATTGGCTCATCCTTTTTACATGGGAATTATCATTAGTGGCAAAATGTGAGATTATAATAGTTGCCCCTCTGCCAAACGCCTCGGAAAAAGCTGATGATATGTTTTTGACTAACCGTCTTCTTGACAATTCAGACTTCTTGTCCGTTCATGATTTACTTTTAATAGGAATGATGACAAAAAAATATCTATTCAGTCCTTCAGTTAGATAAAAATGTTGGACACGTTTTTTCTTCTTTTACCACGTAAACAAAAAATTACGACAATACAGTGCGTTGTAAAATGTCATGTGACGATTAAAGTGACGTCACAAGCCCCCACTCCTGCACTTTGATGCGCTTTAACTTTGTCAATTTTTATTTATTTCATAAAGTTAAAAATACGGGTCCAATATTATTTGATAATCTCACTGATGAACTAAATAGAATTATCCGTTTTTTACTCAGGAAACATCCCTATTGAAGTTGTGAACTTTAATTGAAAATTTTATATCTAATTGAAAACACAGTGTAGTTTGGGCATTTAATTAATTATTTTAAAACATAGGTGTAAATATGTACATACTTAAACACTAAACAAAAGTACACAATATACAAAAAACTTATTAGTAGTTTTCTTATTTGGAAGTCGGTAGTATTTTTTTGTAAAAATACTACCGACTTCCAAATAAGAAAACTACTAATAAGTTTTTTATAAAACTACACTGTGTTTTCAATTAGATATAAAATTTTCAATTAAAGTTCACAACTTCAATAGGGATGTTTCCTGAGTAAAAAACGTATAATTCTATTTAGTTCATCAGTGAGATTATCAAATAATATTTCTTTCGTAGGTACCATTTTTTTGGGTTATGGACACCGACTTCCAAAAATAAAGTTATTTTTCACTTTGTAGTTTTCTTATTTGGAAGACGGTAGTATTTTTTTGTAAAAATGTTTTTTTTATTTTTCACTTTTTAGTTGTACCTACCTAATAGGCAAGTTGTTTAGTAAGTTTCCTTTAACGCTAGAATAGATTACCCGAATATCATGAAACTTGAACAAAACCGATCAAATGAGAGATCTGCTTACCCCTTAAGAGCTTACTGGCGTGATGATATGTTATGAAATGGTACAAACAATAAACAGACATGCGATTGCAGCAGTCCCGAGAGATTTGCCGTTATTTATTGAAGAGTTCTGTTGTATATCTTCGAAGTTCTTCATCAGATATTCACCAAATTAAAATGGGACCAATTTCGGAACATACTCTTTCAAACAAAAACATAAATTTTCAAAATCTGTCCACAATTGACGGAGATATCGGTGAACATACACAAAAAAAAAACATACAAGAAGTCGAACATAGAACCTCCTCCTTTTTCGAAAGTCGGTTAAAAAGAAAGGTACGCTTAGGCATCGAAGTACTCCTCTACATCGCTGTCAACCGGGAACGTGCCCAGAAGACTGGCAGCATTGCCACGTTGAATTGCAATGCTGATTCTTTGCGCAAAGAACGAGCCAGATAGTTGGGATAGTTTGGGTTTTCAAAAGTCTCGTCCTCTATATAAAACTTACATTGGCAAAACGAGCAGTACCCACATTTTCTAACATGACACGAAATTATGGTATACCATTTATATTATATTTTCTGTTCCCAGCCAATGCACAGTCTGTTCCCAATTCACGACTTGGTTCAAGCAGCTGAACCTGCAGCTGTTCAAGAAGCAGGAGTACGACAACTTACTGTGCCACCTGCAGGTCATGAGCCTGGACGATGTTTACCACTCGCTGAAGAATGAGTTCCACTGGGACATGGCTATCAGAGAGGTAAATCCAATTTACGAACTTTCAATTTAATCATGGCACATGACACATACCCACGATGGTACTTATTATTTTTCATGAATCAAGTAATCTTACTGAAATGTGTTTGATGATTTGTCTTCCTTTATGGCAGAAATAAACCAATTAATCGACGTTGTTTTGAGCATATCTTAGAAAAAAAATATCGACGCGTCACAAATTAGCGCAACGCAAGTTTTGTGATTTTCTGTTGAATATCCATTCAAACAATTACAGCTGCAACTAACACGCGTTTCACAATAATTTTCCTATAATTTTCTAAGCTGAAACTATAGGCTTACAAATATCCAATCATACCATTCTGAACCATCATCCCTTTCCACTCCACAGCTGATATCAACGCGCAACTACACGAAGTACGAGATGAACAAGTCCATCAACGAGTTCCTGGCGCAGGTGAGACTGCACCTGCTGGAGGACATCAGTGCCAGCAGCACCAAGCTCACCGACTGCCTCGCCAGGAATGTGAGCAGAAATGAGTTCGGGAATGCTACACTGTGAGTATCTCACTTAGCTATTTGGAGTAGAGTTCCCGGCGCAGGTGAGACTGCAACTGCTGGAGCACATCAGAGCCAGCAGCACCAAGCTCACAGACTGCCACGCCAGGCACGTGAGCAGTAAAGAGTTCGGGAATGCCACACTAAGTCTGTTAGTAAGGGTCAAAACACACTCAAACAGCGAAGCGAGGTATTAGTACCAAAATGTACATAGCATATTGACTTGTGGGTTCAGTATCTCCTGTTTTCAGAGATGTCCCAAGTATACTTCGTAGTAGAGACTACTTGAAAGGAAACGTCCCAACTAATTTAGCACATAGTTTTTTAATAAGCTTGGTAAATCGATGCTACCATTACATTAATATTTTCCAGACTGACATCTTAACACATATGTCACCTATAACATTCCAAAATATTTAAAAGAAAATAACTAAAATTCTCTATGAAAAAGGAGGTTGTTACCCAACCAAGTAGGCGGATTGTACGCCGCACAGACTATTATATTCAAAACGTGCTTTTCAAGATAAATCAAAGACGAGCAATTTCGCGGCAATCCCACAGAATTAGACGCGTCGCTTCGACTCGAATTTCCGTTTAGGTTACAACTGGTGGAAGTATACTTGTGAAAGTTTCTGGTTGACCACTTATCAACTTTTTTGGCTTAATTGATCAACCAGAAACTTTCGAGCACAAACACCTCTGAGCTGTTCTTCGGGAAATAATGTTCTTTTCCGAAGTTATATTGAAAATTTTTTATTTTTTTATTTATATTGATAGGGTTGTCTTTGACCACTATCTGACCTAAGTAAGCGGTGTTCTGTGAACTGTTTTCAATAAACTTCGTATTCCCAGGTTCGCCTCCGTGCTAGCCCACACAACGAAGCTGATCAGAGCGCAACTTCCCCACATCCACGAGGTCGAAGGTGTCAAAGACCTGCCCTACCTCAAGGAGTTGGCAGACGAGGTGGCTCACAAGCTGGACGTGGTGAAGCCACTCAAGGATTACCTGGTGGAAAATAATGAGCTGCGGAAAGAGCTGAAGAGAATTGTCAGTGATGATGGGGTGGTTGGCGATATTGAGAATGCCTTAGTTAATTTACGAATGGTAAGTCATCGTTGCTATGGTTCACTGATAAAGTTAAGCTATTACTATAGATACCTATTAATTACCATAAATAACCGTTGTCCAAATTAAACTTATTTCAGCTTAAAAGATATCAACTTTATCTTAGTTTTTATTAAAGTGATTTAGGAATGACTAAAAGTATTGAAAGGTACCTATAATAAAGACTGTTGTAGCACAAAAGGAACTTAAATAACATTTGGACAGTAAATTGAAAACGCAGGTGGTTAAATAATAATAATTTTGCATGTTAATATGTGCATAACTCCAGCTTCCTCATAAGTGGTAGAATAATTCTATCTATGCCAATAATAAAGGCATAATAGCAGCAATCAAAGTACCGAGTCTTAATTTAGCTGCCACAAAAACTTCGTTAATATGAGTCGTTTAGTATGTGTTAGCTGGCGTGACGTCACCCCAGCTTCCTCATTCAATACAGGCAAACCAGTGAGGTTAGGGTTTTGGTCTATAGTCAAAAAAATAAAGTATAATAGCTGCACATGGAAGGAAATAACTGAACGATAATACTTGAAAAGTGTTGAAACTATGATAAAAAACGTGTGTGTAAGCTGGAGTGACGTCACCCCAGCTGCCCTGTCATATCTTACTCAACTATGTACTGGTGCGGTGATTAATAGGCCTACGTTGTTCCTAGTAGTTTTGATGCAGCAAAAAGGTATTTTTGCTGCTTCAAAACAACTGGTACTTTTCTGGATAGTCAAAAATGTCCTTTAAACTGTCAATATTCTCACAACGAATTAAAAATTACTTCTAGATCCGCAATATCTCCGAGCTATCAGACCAGGACATCGTCATCCCCAACAGCAGATGGGCCGCCATCTGTGAGAGATACAACTGCATAGACATCGGCAAGATCATCGAAGGCAATCTAAATAAGACGCTCATTGAAAAAGCTGTAAGTAGCAGATTCGCTTTACTTCTTCATCATCATTTCAGCCGAAAGACATCCACTGCTGAACATAGACCTCCCCCCAAGTGTAGCCACATCGATCAGTCGAGAACCCGCTTGATTCAAGAGGCACAGACAAGACCGGTTTTAACTTTTACTATGATATATTTCTATCTAATTAGCCTCTCTCTTGTAAGCTAGTCTTTGATATGTCATGATTTTTATGAAATTATTCTAATTTTAGGTGTTTTCAGGGTAAATTCAAAGTCAATTTATTTCTTTTGGTAAATACTCCGACCCTATTTGTGTGGTTTGCTTTTTATATCGGCATAAAAAGATTGTTTGATATGGCATTTTCTCCGATTTAAAGCAAACTGCAAAAAAATTTGTGAACAGTCTAGAATCAAGACATGTGAATTTACTATCTCAAGTTGTTGACTATTCTTCTTTGTCAACATATCACCAAGTCATTATCTTTCTTCCAGCTTCCAAAATACCAAATGGAAGAGTTCTGGCACTTCAACTTCTTGTCCTCCATCATCAACCACATCGGAGAGTTCATGTCGCACGGAGCCCGACTGCTAGGCCTGGCCAGCAAGATGGACGTGCCTGGAATCATGGATGGCCGACTAGAGGCCATGATGGACGCCATGTTACTATTCATCAGTGAAGATGCCTTGGATAATGTTATGTTCAGGTGAGGTCGTGTTATTACTGCCAGATTTATTAAGGTGGACTTTGCCCTTTGTGAGTTGAAAGTTTTTAGGGATGATATCTTTCAGTTTAAGCTCGATCTCAAACTTTCGGCTTTTCTCGTCACTGCTTTAGTAGAAACGAGGGCGATGATGATGATGATGATGGGGACTCCCTTTTAGACTCTTATTTGGACCGTTGTTCGTGGGGGTTCTGGCGAGCAAAACCAGCGTAGCTCCGCCCAAAAGCACAGAAGCGTCCTGGGAGCTTCACAGGCTTCGCGGAGCGACCTCATTGTTCCGATAATTTCTTCACGTTGAAAATCCACGGTTTCGCATTCCATGATGATGTGGGCGGCTGATTCCTCGGCGTCAAGGCAGCCCCTGCAAACCGGGCTGTCTGTGGCGCCTATATTGAAAAGACGTTTGTTAATGGGGTTATGGCCCGTAATTATCCCTATGATTATTCTAAGTTTATTTCTACTCAGGCTTTGGTTAATCGCGTGTATTCACTCGGTATAGCCAAAATGAGGGTGACCTACTACTCTAATTATTCACTGGTTGGCCTATTGCTTGTCGACGTAAAATTTTATTAGAGCTTCACCAATATAATAATTGATTTCTTGTGTGTGTGTTTATATTTGATGTTATTGATAAGAGAGCCTTGTGTAACAGTCTAGGATATATGGGATTAAATGATGGATGGGGAGTCTAGGTTAAATTGATTAATTGTGTAATTAAAATTGACGTAACTACTTCAATTATATAAAAAAAAAGAAAAAAAAATATAGCGTTGGCGACTTAAATTAAATGTTTATATTCTCTAATAAAAATACTTTTTCCATATTTTGGGACAAAATAAAAATAAAATGATTCTATCAACGTTGAAATAATAAATTGTAGTTCTTAAAACTAAAAAACACGCTTTAATGGTAAATTGAACTAAAAAGTCGCTAATCTTGAAGATCTTGATAAGGCTAATGGGACAAACTATTTAAACGCGCACGGTAGAATCAACTTTCATTACTTGTAAATTTGAACCAAGTTGAATAAATACATTTGACTTTGACTTTGGCTTTGACTAAATTATTGCATTGTCATCGGTCCTTGATAAGTGTGCAAAGTTTCAAAATCAATCCCACGTTTTGAAGTGGGTGAAAATCACGTTCAAAGATTCCGTTACATTGATACATAGATACATACTAAGCTAATAAAAGCGTGTTAAAATGGGTTACTTTGATACCCTATTGTTTTTTCATTGCAATATAAAGTAACCCCAATTTACTATTAATTATTTTTAATGAATTCTCACTGTACAATTTAAAATATTTTTCTGCAACATTAAAAGGGTATTCTCGCGCTGACGTTGATGCAAAACATGGCTGACTGACATGTCAGCCATGTTTTGCATGTGTTGCAAATTTTAAAAAGAAAATTGGGGTACGTTCCGTTTTCACGGAGTTAGCTATGAAAAACCTAAAAAAATTAGTTGCATCAAAGTTGCCCCAGATCTCAATGTAACCCCGTTCTACCGGTACCAATACTTCAATTGGATGGGTCCATCCAGAACATTTCTGACTTTTTGTCAGTCGTCATTGCTTTAAGAATGCCACTTGTAGAGCCATCTCTTCTTTCACATCGACCCTCATTACTACTATTTCTCAACCCACGTCACCTATCAGCCTGCAGGGTATAATAACGGAGCTTCATCCACTACTGCGAGACACTCCTCTGGAGCGAGACCTGACCGCTCTGTCGTCTGGCCTCGTGGTTGTGAAAAAGCTCAAGAACTATATGTTGGAGGAAATCGATCTTAAAGGTACGTTCCTAACAGAAAATGTTTTTGTTACATTTTAATATTTTATTTCCTCATTTATAAATCTTGACGCTGTTTAGCGACTCGAGGATGTTTAATTCGAATTATCTATAGAGAATTATAATTTAGAATCTACTGATCCGTTGCAAAACAACTCACAGATTTTTAAATAAAGGTCAATTTTTTGTTTTTGTAAAAAAACACTGCTATGATAAAACTGGCAGTGTAACTTTTTGTTCACCCCCGTCCATAATTCAAAAATGGCAGATATACGAACTCATTGAATAGGCTACCGTCGATTTTTTTTTTTTTTTAGATTATTAGTTCTCACTCTTTGGTTACCTAAACCAGCGCTGTGGCATGCGCATGGCATACTTTGTTGTATTTGTATTTAATTTATTCCTCTTATTTTTTATGGTATGCGTCATGCTTGGCGCTTAAAAACTCTTTTTTCTTTCTTTCTTTTCTTACTTTCTTTCATTATTTTAATCTTTTATGTTTTCCATTATGTATAATTAATAAATAATCATGTAATTATTTAAGATACTGACTCTACCTGCCCCGCTAATCCAATAAGTTTGTCCTCCAGCGAAAGTATCCACACTGTTCCCTGATGCGGAGGAAGTGGAGGTGGGGCTGAGCGCGCTGGGCATCAACAACACCAACTTCTGGTCGCTCGCTGCGCCCCGGATACATGCAGGACATATACAGCTGAAACCGGTATGTTGGAACTAGTTTTATTAGTGTACTAGCTACCGTTTGCGGCTCTGCCCGCGTAGTTAGTTAATCTTTAAACTATATGCATGAAACATCCATCCTCATGAACTTTAACAACATTTCGAGTTTATAAAAGTAATCATCACCATAGAAATTTTGAATAAAGGATCTACTAATAGGTGCTTAAACTAATCATAATTAAATGGTTAGAATGATTTTTGTAAATAAGGCCAGTTAAGCTATAAAATGAAATAATCACGTTACTGTAAATCCAACGCTATTCCAACCTCAATTTATTTATTATATCCTTTATTGTACACCTTAAAATACAATATTAAAAAAAGATACTTAAAACTAATACACATACAATGGGCGTCCTTATCGCACTCCGCGATCTCTTCCAGGCCACCTGGCTCAACCTCAATCTGATCTTACTAATTTTATCTTACTAATATTATATTACTAATCTTACTTCTTACTAATCAAGAGGCCTCCGGAACGTGAAACAATGTGGCTACCAAACGTTTCCTTCAGTAAATCAATTGTGGCACGAGCTATGTGACATGTTGCGCCGTCTTATTGAAACCACAGCTCCTGCATATCATGGTTGTTCAAATGAGGAACGAAAAAGTCAGTAATCAGGGCTCTATATCGGTCACCATTAACAGTAACGTTCTGGCCAATTTTCACAAAACAAGAAATTTGCACAATTTGGAAGCGTTGTTCAGGAGTCAGTCTATTCATGTTGAAATGCCAAAGCAAACTAAACACAAATCACTTGACAGCGGACAAAATGGCCGCCAGTTAAAACAGTGTGGCCAACTTAAAGTTCTATATCTCTAAAAAAACACCCTATACTGTAAATGTGAACGTTTGGATGGATGTATGTTTATTACTCAATCACGCCAGAACGGCTGAACGTATTAGACGAAATTGGGCACAGAAATAGATTAGTCTGGAATAGCACTTTTTATATGCTACGTTTTATCCGAAAAGTGAAAAGAAAAAAATCCACGCGAACGAAGACGTAGGCAACAGCTAGAGTCAAAGTCAAATACATTTATTCAACTAGGCCAATAAGCGGTACTATTGAACGTCAAACAAAAATTGAAATTTACAAATAATAAAAGTTGATTCTACCGTGCATACGGAAAAGTAGCTTGTTATGGAGAAGAATGCACAAGAAACTCCATACTTACTCTTTTTAAAAAAATGATGTTTTACAATATTTACATAAGTATATACATTAATAAATTCATATATGTGAGGACGATGCACCCAGAATAAAGTGTGTCATATTTTCTCAGCTCCTCTCCTCAAAGCCGGACGACAGCCACATAGCCAAGTACGTGTGTCAGATGGAGCCGATGTCCAAGGTGCTGCTACCATCGGACCTGGACGTGGTCTCTGCAGAAGACGTCTTCGGAGCCGTCATCGAGCAGTTCTGTGGCATGCCTGATGATGTCACCAAGCAAGTACTGCCTGTGCTGTTGAAGAACTTCAACCTTAGCGTGATTTTTGATCAGGTGAGTGTCTGATTCAGAAAAAGAAAGAAAAAGTATTTATTTGTGACCCGCACAGGATAAAATCTAAAACAAATTAAATATAGGAATCCCGTGCGAGACCAAAAAGGCTCCTCTCTATCACTCTCACTATTTTCGGCGTGATTTGAACACATACAATAGTCCGACAATAAACGTCGGGCAGTTGCCCGGACCAGACACAACACCTGTCTGGTCGGAGGATCCTCCCTTCTCAGTGGAGGTTTGTGGTACATTACAACCTTTTAGACATTACTCCAATCTGGTGACCCTCAAACATGAACGTCAGCGCAGCCTTCGTGCAGAGCTACTGCATCGTGACGTCATCATCACTTCCTAAAGCTGAGGAGCTTGTGGCTAAATTATAAGAGCCTCACGGGTCGATCTTCTAGGTTAATCAACTTGCCGAGGTCTGTCAACCTGCCTTATCTTTTTCCAACTATTTTGGGGTCGACGGCCAGTCTAAATGGAACCAGCTGAATATAAGTATATTACAAAGAGCGACTGCCTCTCTGACCTCCACAACCCAGTAACTGGGTAACGCGATTTGTGGCTACTGACTACCCCTAACCACTGTCAAAGATGTTCAAATGAGCCGGGACCGACTGGACCACCGGTTTTCTGTATAGATTTAGGGTTCTTTTATTTATTATTTATTCGTTTATTGTTGCACTGGAGCACAACTTGCAGCAATTACACCAATGGAGGACAAACTTAACATTACCCTAACTTAAGTCCAGCTGCCTAATTGCGTAAGTGAATTCGACAGGGCGAAGGGTATTACTCCATGAAAGAATATGACAAATTTTACTTTAAATAATTAGGTATTGCCAAAAATGATTGGACGCTTTCATTGGTGAAGATATATACTTTTTTCGAAAGAGTTCAATAATTTTGGCAATACCTAATTTATCATCATTATTATCATCATCAGCCTTATGTTCCCACTGCTTGGACACAGGCATCATCTCTGTGGAAGAGATAATGGGCCTTAATTCATCACGCGGGCCTAGTGCGGGATACCTAATTACTTAAGGGGAATTTGTCATACCCTTTACCTTGCCGAACGCATTTACGCAATTATGCTGCGGGACACGATGATTTTTGCTACAAGAGTTAATTTCCCTTCCAATTTTGCAGATCGCAAGCACTCTGCTCAGCAAGGTGTACTCAGCCTCAAACTTGACGGAAGAGGAAGGTTCCTTGGTGCTGTCCAAGTACCCACAGATGGCAGCACTGCTTCCCATGATGCAGGAGAAGCTGGGGGCCTTGGGACAGATGCTCGCCAACGAGACCATGTTTAAGAGCTTAAGAACCTTGAACTCTGTTGGGGATCTGATGTCGTGTATGTATTGGCAGATTTTAGCGTTTGATAAAAGTCTTTGTTTTCTGTCGAGTCGACATAGATGTTCGAGAAAATATCGTGCTTTGCCTCCTAACCGCTGGGGTACTATACATAGTACATCAAAAAGTCAAAATTCCTGTTCAACGGTAAATAATTGTTTTCCAAAAGTCTACTGTAGAAATGTGTTGTTTATGAAAACACCTTTTAGAAAAAAATATGCTTTTAGTCTACTTCAAACAGATTTATTTAATTGAAAGCCTAGCACAGATGGTCGCATCTCCGCTGGGAGCAAAGTTTTTAATCAATAGCCACCGGATCCGTACCTCGAAAGGAAAAAACGTAACCCTTATAGGATCACTTTGTTGTCCGTCCGTCCGTCTGTCTGTCTGTCAAGACCCTTTTTCTCAGGAACGCGTGGAGGGATCAAGCTGAAATTTATATCAAATACTCAGGTCTACTGTCCCTTAAAGCTGTGAAAATCAAACTTCTAAGCCAACGCAATCAAAAGATACAGCCGTTTATGTCGCAAGTATTCGGCAATTCTCGACACTCGCAAGGGAATCAAATCCTACAAGGTACTTCCCGTGAACTCAGAATCTTGAAATTTGGTACGAAGCAACGTCTTATAGCACAGATAAAGGAAACATTGCGAAACCATAAATTTTTAGTTACACTATAATAAAAATATTTTTAACTAGCGTTTCCCGCGGCTTCGCTCCCGTGGACCACCCCGCAGGCACAGGAGCCAATTTCGGGTTTAAAAATAGCCTATGTCACTCAGGAATAATGTAGCTTTCTATTGGTGAAAGAATTTTTCAAATCGGTCCAGTAGTTTCGGAGCCTATTCGGTACAAACAAACAAAAAAATCTTTCCTCTTTATAATTATTATTATTAAATTAGTATAAAAGTATAGATAATTTTAAACTTACTACCCCTTTCCCCTCATGGGGAAAGGGGTAGTAAGTTTAAAATTATCTATAAATTATCTGCGTTCATACGCGTAGAGGTATCAAATTGAAATTCATATCAAATACTCAGGTCTATAATACCTTTATGCTGAGGTTTGTATGGAACCCTCGGTGCGCGAGTCCGACTCACACTTGGCCGGTGTTTTATTGTTTTGTATGTTTTCACTTACGGTTAAAGTAAATAATAATATCCACAGCGTATTTTTGGTATTCCATAAATATTTTTTTCACTACGAAATCAAAACCTTAGTACATTAGGGGTGAATTAAGGGGCTGAAGTGTAACAGTTGACAATCGACATCTGATGTTCTAAGCCACGCCCACTGTCATCGATAGCTTAGGGGCAAACTTAAATTGGAGCAAAAAGTATTTGAAAATTAAATACACAAGGCCGACCACAGAGGCCCACATCCTAAACGGAATATTTCGATGATTTTTAGAAAAACGTTACCGCGCAAGTTCTTATGTCAAAATTACGTCTAGTATCTGACAGACCATTCACTGCCTTATTGCCACGTTTCCCATTGACAGATGTAGACGAATTTTTTGATGCACAATGAGCCCTTTTTCCCCTCTCCCCTTTGTATTTGTATATAGGCTTGTTTTTTTTATTGTATTTAAGTATTCAATTGTATATATGTTAATATATTTATTACATGACATCTAATTCATCTTTAATTACAAAACCTTTTTTTTTTTCAATCTATACTTAGGACTGACTTTTGTCCTCAGCTCCTACATTCTTAGCGAGCGCCGGCAACCTGATGTGCGGCAAACCGTTCGAGATGGATACGAACCGGTTCTACAAGACTATTATTGACGTGAAGGACTTCTCCACTGACCCTGAACAAGCTCAGCTAGATGTACTGCCGAGTAAGTCTTCCTTTTTAACCGACTTACAAAAAAGCAGGAGGTTCTATGTTCGACTTTATGTTTGTTTTTTTTATTTATGTTCACCGATACCTCCGTCAATTGTAAACCGATTTTGAAAATTATTATTTTTTTGAAAGAATATGTTCCGAAATTGGTCCCATTTTAATAAGGTAAAGATCTGATGAAGAACTTCGGCGATATACAACAGAACTCTTCAATAAATAACGGCAAATCTCTCGAGATTACTGCAATCGCATGTCTGTTTATTGTTTATACCATTTCATAACATAACATCACGCCAGTACGCTCTAAAGTGGTACGCAGATGTGTACTGTTCACCTTGGTACAATCTCATTTCACCGGTTATGTTCAGTTTCACGATATTGGGGTAATCTATTCTGGCATTATAGGTACCTTAATTAACTAATTGCCTATTAGATAGCTTCAACTAAAAAGTGAAAATAAAAATCTTTTTTACTTACATAAAAATACTACCGACTTCCAAATAAGAAAACTACATAGTAAAAAATAACTTTATTTTTGGAAGCCAGTGTGTTTGGTAGGTACCTACCAATTTTTTGCGTTATGTATGTACCGACAGACGAAGTCGGTAGTATTTTTATGTCAAAAAGATTTTTAACTCTTAATAAAGATTCTGACTTTCAGAAACCAGTTTCAAATATTCGGTCAGTTTTTGAGTGGCGTCTCTGAGTGAAGCAAATTGTGACTACTTTGTTGGCTTGGGTTTCTACTTTTTAAAACAAATGCATGTGTAAATAAATAAGGACTTTTAGATCTATACTAAGTAGTGCCTAATAATTATAACTTTCAAATGCACAGAAATAATCTGATTTTCGAAACCGGTGGTAAATATTCTGGCTTTCAGAAACCAGAGTTTTAGACCACCTATATAGACCGAATATTCCGAACGAAAACCGGTGGTAGTAAATTCTTTCAAAAGACGTTCAGTAAATTCTTGTGTTCCACAGCTGATTACTGCCGGACCTTATACACGGATATCATCAAAGTGCCTGGTGGCAAGATAGTGTGGACCTTCGTGAAACCACTGCTGATGGGCAAGGTACTGTACACCCCGCCCACTCCCACCGTGCTCAGGATCATGCAGAAGGTAAGCATTGCACACTCACTGCTGGACATAGGATTCCCTTTTTTTTTAAATTAACTGGTTAAATCACACACGTCTTGATGTTTCACCACTTGCTTGTTTGCATCTGTATTTTGCGGAGTTGTGTAATACCAACTCAAGCAAACAGTAGTATTTTTAAACCAAAATCACAATCCCTACTATCGCCACTTACTAAGTACTCTATGATTCTGCAGTCTTTATAGATTTTTGAGTGAAAAACGTAAAAAAGTAAAAGCAATTGATTTCGCTGTTACGATTAGTTGAATAAATCTCGTATCACTTAACTTGCGTTTTATTTTTGACAAGATAATTTTCTTTTTCGAAAAACTTGGGTAAGTTTGTTATGCCAAAACTCGATTACTATCTAAAATTTTATTTTGGCAGGCCAACGAAACGTTTGCAACAACGGTAAAGACGTTCCAGCTGATCCACTCGTTTGCCGCGTCTTTCCCAGCGGTGGGCAAGCTGTCGTCCCACCGTGAGGGCATGGCGGTGTTGCGCCGGCTCATGTCCGACCCTCACTTCAGCTCTATAAGACAGATGCTCATCAAGGGGGAGCCTGTGGACGTGCCTGACATCGATATTGATGAATTCTTTGAAGGATTCGGGGATTTGGATGTGAGTTTAACTTGCATGCTACCTTTTGACACTTAATTTTTTTTAAGCGTTTCCCCACTCTAGGAATTGCTCCTGTATCGTGGGTGTGTTTACAAACATTTGAACTCACATACACAAACACCGAGATCTGGAACAGCTATCTGTACCTAGGCCATACAAATATTTGTTCCGTGCGGGCATCGAACCCGCGACATGAAACCCAGCAGCCAATCGCTCAATAACTGCGCCAACCCCTGTTGTCAACGTCGTTCTTTCCAATAACTACAAATTCATTGAATATACTTTCGGTATTTCCAGCAGAGAGCAGTGGTAATGGACTTTCAAGTTATAGGTCGTGGGTTCGAACCCAGGCAAGCGCTTTACTCTGTTTAAATTATTTCATCACCATTGCTCTTAAAACAGCGAACGACAACATCGCGAGGAAACCGGCATGTCCTAGAAACAAAAAAATCGAAGATATGTGATATCCTACCTGCACTGGGCCCGGGTGGTGGATTACGGCCCATTTCCTCTCACAGAGAGGTGATTTATTTAGACCCAGCAGTGGGAACATTAAAAAGCTAATGATGATGATGTTGATGGTATTTCCAGAGGCTTTAGACAAGTAATATTCTATCAACGAAAGCGTAGCCATAGCGAAAAGTGTCAAAAAAGGAAAGGAATGTCAAACGCTATCGAAATGTCACTTGCTCAATCCGTTACATTTCGGCATTTTGACCATCGTCAAACATAACTGCGAACCGAACCGAACCGAAAACGTGGCATGCGATCCGAAGCGGAGACGTCAAACTAGTTGCAGCGAACCGAACTCTTGTAGAAACCAAAGTGTCGTTGCGGGACGCCACTCACTCGCGGTTCTCGCCAGAACCAAAGAACTCGTGTTTTTTAATGCATTTTTATTGTCCTCGTGACGTGTACTGTACAATATTGGGTATTGTTTTACACATTCTATAATTTTTTCGATATCCATCATGGCCAAGTGTTGGAATAGTTTTGAATTTTTGTAAGTAACGCTTCGGTCTCACTTCGCGTCGCGCATTCCTTTTTTTTTTTTTTTATTTGTAATGGGTTTGCTCTTGACTCTAGTCTAGGTCATAGGTGACAGAGACAGAGTCGACGATGGAGTGAGCTTACCCAGAAGAAGCCTGTTCACTCTAACTTTGATTCGCACTCAGTTTGACGTCGTGCAAACAAAGCCAGCTCATACAACTATCTCGCTCAGGCGTCGCTTCGCGCGCACGCCTTTGGTATGTCATGGCGTCTCACGCTTTTCGGTTCACCGCGGTATCGGCATATTGTATCGATTGGCTTTCGTTTTTCTATGTGACTAAATGCAAACGATACCTACCATACATTACAAAACAAAAACGCTTCGCCACGCTCTCGGTTCGCTGTCTATTTGACGAGGCCTTTTAGTTCAGACGTTCAGATTGAGGAGCTACTTCTACATTGATATAACTCTTCATATATTTTCTAATAAATTCCAGAATTGGGCCTACAAAATTATCTGATCACTTACTAAATAAAGTCATGTTTCCTTTTCAAATCCGAAGCCCTTCAATCCATACGGACATCTTTGTAACTGTTTTTTTTTTCGGTCATCAATATGTTATTTTTCCATACTTTGCAGAGTTTCGGCGGCACCATAACGAAGATATCAGACCTGATGCACTGCTTGAACCTTAACCGGTTTATACCCTCGTCCAGCGAGCTGCAAATGACGCACGATGCAGCTCAGCTCAGCTTGGTCAACGAATTCACCGCTGGTAAGAAATCAGAATCACAGGCTGAGAATCAGCAATTTTACAGCTCTAGGAAATGATGACGGGCGTGGATTTTGGTAGACCCAAAAATGCCCGCCCGTTACCTCTTCGTAGCCTTTTAGTTGGGAAGAAGAAGTGGCGCAACAAACTCTCTTCTGCCAAGGTTTTTTTTTCAGTTTAACCGACAGCCTAATTGCGTAAGTGAATTCGCCAAAGCAAACGAGACGATTTCTTCAAAGTATCATAATCATTTCTTTCAACTTTTTCGGTATTGTGAAACTAATTTGGCAAAAGTACAAACATCCTCCTTTGAGTTGAACTTCATCTACTGCGTCAGGTTTCATCAAACTCGAACATTCCACAACACCAATAGTGAAGTTTAGTCTCGATTCTTCCGCTTTCGTTCATTCTTTACAATAAATTCTACGTCAAAATATTGGTAATGGAAAGGAGCATAACCGTTCCGTTTCAGAGTGTAATATGCAATACGTAAAGTCGTTTTTGGGAAAGAATTGACTTGTTTGCTTTGGAGAATTCACTTACGCAATTAGGCTGCAGGGTGTAGCTGAGTACCAATATTTTAAATCTGATCTCCGATACACATGATAGCCCTTAACAAAATTGCCAGACTTCCTGTCATAAATCTTCAACTCTTCAGGTTTTTTTATTCCCCTAAAATGCCTTTTTTAAATTGTCTCTACTATGTCCTTACTGCTAGCACCATTATCATCATCACCGGAGCCTGGCTTAGTCCACTACTGTGCATGGATCTCTCTTTTCTTATACCAATTCTCACACGCTCCCCGTGTAGCAACAAAGTATTATTACTATCTTAAACAAAATTATTTTTGTCCGTAGGTGTGGTGTTCATGAACAGCGAAGAACAAGGAGGTTCTCTTACTAATGTGGAGTACAAGATCAGGATGGATATCGATAATGCGCCCACTACTAGTAGACTTAAAGACTAGTACGTATTTTCTAATTGCATTTCGTATGTATTCAGAATGACATGGTCTTATTCACCATCTCCGAAAAAGTCTCGGTTAACCTATCTAACAGATAACTTGGTTCAGTAGTAGGAGTAGTAGAGGAAGTAGGTTTTTCAATATTTGATAACGTATCCGGTTGATAGTGCCTTTCATAAACACATCTTGTTGGCATCTTGTTTTCTTATCATCTATAAATTGTTTGACCAATTAACAGCCAAAACTAAAAGTTATATTAAGCTATAGCTTTTTGCCGTGACTTTAATTCTGTGTCCGATGAACGACAACTCATATTTTTTACGGATTAAAAAATAGCCTAGTAACGATAGTGTAGGCATTATCGTATTTGTATTAGAATTCCCAGAAATTAATTACCTCCTACAAACAATAACACATACTGTACAACTATTTTCATAATAATGTCCCTCGGCAATCATCGCATTTCCGAAATAGCAAACGAATGCTAATTTCCATGTCCTCCGTCATCAATTATTAGATTTATCGTGTATAATATTTTTTTTGTTTTAATTTCCGTGTGCAATATATATAGAGCTGTAAAAATAGCAGCTTTAGAAGATTTCCTCATTTTTTTAATAAATTACATTATGTTAAAAGAGTATTAACAACTCTATATACTTTCAAGTTGATTGTGAGCGTCCGGTCTACACCAAGTGCAAAAGGCAACTGATATAAAACCGACGACTGACGAAACACGAAGTTTGCCGAGGGACATTAAGAAAATATTTGGCACGTCACATTAATATTAAGTCAGATTCCTAAAACTTCCCTTTTTCCGCTAGCCTCTGGATCCCAGGTCCCGACTCCAGCTTCATCGAGCACATGCGTTACTTCCGCGGCTTCGTGCAGATCCAAGACCTCGTGGACAAGGCCATCATCAGACTCTCACACAACTCCACTCGACGTAAGAGAGAGATTGAGGAAGAGATGGACTGGGCGGTCTACACGCAACAGGCGCCTTACCCTTGCTACAGGAAAGACTAGTGAGTATTATTTTATACCATTTTAATCATAGACCCATCACGGTCCATCCATTATGACCTCAGCAGATTTATTAACTTTCGCACAAAACTTGACTCCATTTAAATAGACTTTAGCAGCGCCTTCGACAAGGTAGACCACAAGATCCTACTCCAAGATCCTGTGACAATATTCAAGGAGCTTCCTTCTTCCACTAGTTCAAATCTTATCGGACTAAAAGAAAACGTCGTAGTAAATGGTTATCAGTCTCCCTTTTATTATTATTTCACTTCTGGAATTTCACAAGGCTCTTATATGGGTCCGCTATTGTTTCTGTTATTCGTAAACGACATTGTGAACTACATTATTCGCTTATCCCGCCGTCAAACTGTTAGGCATAACATAGTTTGGTGGGTATAATTAAATATGCATAATTAGAAGTGTATACACACAAAATAAACGATTTATTTATTATTTATTTATCAAACAGCGAATGTTCACTCAATTAATGGAGCTTAAAGACCTTAACGAATATGAGAAATTACATTTCAATACAAATTTTATAAATATTAATAAGTACCCGTATATTCTCACAGCTTCCAGACTTCCCTGTACGAATCTCAGTCGCTGATCGTAGCGTTCTTCTTCTCCCTGCTGTTCACTGTAGCGTCCGCCGTGAGGTTCATCGTGTCCGACAAGGAGACCGGAAACACTATGGTAAGTCCTTAGTCAGTAGATCCTGTAACTTATCTGGAAGAATTTTATTGAAGTTTCCTCTATGCCCCCTTTTGAGACAAAATACCAAATTACAGGGCAATTCAGTGATCGAAGATAGTCATTTAAAAAAAAACCCTGCTGAAATAATTTCGATCGCCAAACATTACGTTTGACTAGAGTCATATGGCAACTGTATCAATAATCTTGAAATCCATCCCCTTTGATCGTGTGATCCTTGGTGTGACCAAATCGCAATAAATAGACCGGAATAGAAGCAGCAAAATTAGTCTAATTGCAATTCGATTGTTGTATCTTTAACTTGCATGTAATTAATAAAGTTATAAACAGTCACATTAATCTTCGCGGCTTGTCTCCAGCTCATGTCGGTGATGGGTGTAGACCTCCGCTGGCACACGCTCTCCTGGTTCATCTCGTGCTTCGCGGAGATGACCCTGACCTGCATCAGCGTCACCCTGATCCTATACCTGTGCCACATCCTGCCCAACACTGACCCCAGCCTCGTGTTCTCGCTGCTCTTCATATTCGGACTGTCTGTGCTAAGTTTCTGGTAAGTAGAAGACCATCAAACCTCTTGGAACCATCAACAATCAGTTTTTAGGATATTATTAGGCTTGTAGCAAAATCTAGATCTTCGTTCATCTGAGACCGGAAGACGCAGCGTTGGATGGCCTTCCACTAGATGGAGCGATGACCTGGTTAAGGCTGCGGGAATAAGGTTCAACGTGGCGACAATTGTGGGAAGCCTATTTCCAGCGGTCTTTAGGCTGAAATGATGATGATACTGTGTCATTGAACAAATCGCTCTGCAAACCGTCCACTTTAGGATCTAACTCCACGTTTCTCCCACAGCTACATGCTCTCAAGGCTGTTCAGCTCGGCTAGCCTGGCCGCCGTGTTCACTGCCATCATGTACCTGGTCAGCTTCATGCCGTTCATCATCATCCTGTCGCTGGAGGCTGTGCTGTATAGCTCTTTGAAAATGTTTGTCGTAAGTTTTTTACTGTTTTATATTTCTGAACCGTAACCAACTCCTTATTGAAATTATTTGGATTGCACAAACTCTGCTACTCTTTTAAATGTATCCTACCATACTAAAAGTATTACACATGCGAAAGTTTATGAGGATTTATGGATGTGTGTTACTCTTTTTCACGTAGAAACTTACTGAACGGATTCGGATGAAACTTGACACACACAGATAGTTTTGGCCTGAATAACAAATAAAACACTTTTAATTCAAATTTATTTAAGGGATAATTTCTAACTTTTACACTGGAGTAGCCGTGGTAATGGCTAGTTCATCATATTATTAACCTACCGTTGTCTTCCAGTGCCTCTCAATGTCGTCGTCCCTGTGCTACGCGTTCCTGTTCATCACGCGGTTCGAGGCGCAAGGCCTGGGCGCGCACTGGGCGGAGCTGTGGGCCTCGCCTGACGACACTGACGACATGAGCGTAGGGCTCGCGGCCATCATGATGTGTGTGGATGCTGTGCTGTACTTCATCATCGGGAAGATCATTGACAGATACTTTGGTAAGTCCTGTGACAGTGAGCATGGTTGTTGATAAAGTGTTTAGTGATATTTATTTGTCTTGTTTGATAAAGAATTCGGCAGTTTCGCCATTAGTTTTTGGAGACGTACTATAAGGTGTCAACGCCACCATGATTCCGCTGTGAATAAGGGACAGTGCTCTTCGTCCTGATATAGCTCCGTCTCACAGAGGAACAATAACAGTTTTGACACGTCAGAGTGAGGGCCCCCAGTGTGGATATAGCTCAAATTTTGTATAAAGTCTGGAAATAAGGTGGAACGAAAGGATATAGTTATTAAAATTATCAGTACCAGTAGACACGATATCTGAAGTAGGTAGTACCCAAAACGCGATAAAGAATCTGTTGCAAAATTGCCAATCGTCAATGCTAAAATAATCAGGTCTGACAAGGCCCTACATGATATAAATTCTTTACCATACCTTGCTTACTTTCAAACACAATTAATTTCTTCCCACAGGAATAAAAACCCTGACAAGCAACATAACCCATTGCAAAACCACGGACGAGAAGGCGGGAGTCAGCATAGTTAACGTCACCAAGATCTACGGAGAAGGCTCGAGAAGAGCCAAGGTCGCGCTCGACAATGTGTCCATCGAGCTACACAAGGGGCAGATCACCACGCTGCTGGGGCATAACGGGGCAGGGAAGACTACGCTTATGTAAGTGGGATTAAAATATTTTTTGAGGTAGATGTACTTCGCACTAGATGAACTTCGTCGCTCTACGCGATAACAAAGCCATTGCCTAGTTACGCCGTCTCTAAACTACGCCGTAGCCGAAATAATTACAGCCTAACCGAAAACGCCATAGAGAAAACATGCGGTAGTCAAACTTTGCCGCCATGCTAATTTTGTAGCCGAACTTCGACGTGACCGAAATATGCCGTAGTCGAGCTCTGCCCAACTTTGAAGCCCAATTACGTTGTAGCAGTTCTACACTGTAGCCGAACTACACCGCAGTCAGTATGATAACAGTTGATGATTTTTAAAGCCATGGCTCTCAATATGTATTAAGCCACGAATCCCTACAAAATTATGTCCTAATCCTGATAATTTCCCCACAGTAAAATCCTGACTGGCATGCTGAAACCCACCAAAGGGCACGTGATCGTGCGCTCGGACGGCACGGGCACGCAGCTGGGCGTGTGTCCTCAGCGCGACGTGCTGCTGGAGTACATGAGTGCACGCGAGCACGTGCAGCTGTACGCGCAGCTCAAGAGCGGCAGGCAGGCGCACGAGGTGCAGCACGAGGTGGACAGGTGAGCACAGCACGACGTGCTGCTGGAGTACATGAGCGCATGCAGTGGCAATCAGGTGTATCTGCCGTTCTGCCCAACTATATTGAGGTCAGCTACCAGTCTACCGGAACGATGGACGAAAATGTTAGCCCCTGCCTGGGAAAGGTTCAATTTTATTTTCACAGACAAGAAGTTACAGAGCAACAGGAGAGAAGAGCCTCTTGGCCTCAATGGCAAAAGGTCAATACCCTACTGGTGTTGAGGCAAGCACGTCAACGGCACAAAAAATGCACCTCAACGTTAGAGGCTCAGACGAGTCTATACACTGCTTAAAATGGTGTCTAAATATCTAAACACTACCTCTGTTCCAGAATGCTGGAAGTGCTGTCACTTGGAGCAGTATGCTCGGAGCCGGTATCACGACTGTCAGGCGGCACCAGGAGGCGCCTGTGCGTGGCGCTGGCCTTCATCGGCAAGCCGCACCTCGTGTCCTTGGACGAGCCTACTGCCGGAGTGGACCCTGCTGCTAGGAGGTATGCTGTCCTTCAATGTTAGCATATATGCTAATCTATCACTTCTTGAAGATAAAATAGTTACAAAAGACCCAAACTGTTCTTCACAATTTCCTAGTGAACTAAAAAAATAGTTTTCTGTTAATGTGTCGTTAATAAAAAAGTAAGGGTCCTACTGATCCTTATGCAGGTCCTAATACAAAAGCTTCTATATGGTATTCTTATTAGCAGACATGCGGTTGCTACTGGCGCTCATCCTGTTAACGTGACAGCTAACTTTTACTACCACGAAACAGACTGTAATATAGAACTACCAAATTCTTAGAAGAAAAAAAACTTTGACAAACTAGAGTCACCTTATGGTCAATGACGTTGTTGAGAACAGGAGTCTAACATATCTTTATTTCCAGGGACATCTGGTCTATGATCGTGAAGCTGAAGGAAGACCGCACCATCCTACTCACTACCCACCACCTTGACGAGGCAGAACTGCTCAGCGATCAGATCGTCATCATGCACAAGGTAACATCTATATACATATGTATAATAAATCTGTAGAAAAATAATTTTTGTACATAGAAAAAAAAAAAAATAGCCAGGGTGTTAAAAGATAACCAACAGAACCCATTTCCAGCATTTTTGGAATTTTTGTCTGTTTATTTGTGCACGCATCACGTGAAATGTACGAAACCAATGTAGATAACTTTTATACATAAAAATTGTGCGTAACTTGAAGAATTACTTGGTTTTTGTTTCATCGCAATCGGTTTACTCTATCAAAAGTTAGATGAATTTAAAGTGTTCAAGAAGTAAAATTATCACAGCACACGCAATCCAGTTACTCGGACAGTTGAACTCGCTGTTCGATAGATGGCGTTGTGCATTTAAGTCATTTTCTGAATCGCGGTGTTAAGATTTTACGCGAAAGAATGACACTAGAAAAAAAAATTGGCATATAGTATGTAGGTATTTAGGGTAGGCAGGAACGTAAGTAGGGTAGGGTGGGCAGACGACGGGAGCGAAGCCGCGGGCACAGCTAGTTTTTATATATTTATTCTGTGCTGTCCCACTGCTGTGCAAAAGCCTTCCCGATCGATATCGTTCCAGCCAACTTTATGTCCTGTCTGCATGATTGGCCGAAGGTAAGAATTAGTACGCTGAAAAATGTACTGCACTTATAAAGGTTGCTTTTTAAATGTTTGGTTTTTAAAATGAAACGAAACACGTATAAGTAAATTATTCTTATGTGTTTAAACATGATTTCGGGCATATGGGCACCACGTTTGGCTCAAATGAAGCGTCAGGCAGTCCAATTTTCGACCACTTTATCGCAGCAACTGAGGTCGTATATCGGCAATAACGCGGCGAATGTTGACTTCCAAGTGGTCCAATGTCTGTGGTTTATCTGCGTAGACTAGTGACTTCACATATCCCCAAAAAAAGTAATCCATAGGTGAGATCACACGATCGTGAAGGCGAGATCACAGGTCCAATCAATCTGCCTAGTCTTTTCCCAACTATACTGGGGTCGGCTTCCAGTCTAACCGGATTCAGCTGAGTACCAGTGTTATACATGGATTACAGTGGTTTACGATGCCTATCAGCCTATCTGTCCTCCACAACCCAGTCACTAGGTAACACGATACCCCTTGGCAAGACTGGTCACGGACAGATCTCAGGCTTCTGACTACCCGTAACGACTGCCAATGACAGCCGGGAACAACGGCTAAACGTGCTTTACGAGACACGGCGAAAACTCGGTATAATGGTCACCCATCCACGGACCGACCTAGTCAAGCGTTGCTTAACCTTGATGATCGACCCGTATGGCTGTTATTATAAAGCCACGAGGCGAAATTATGCTCTCATCAAATCACAACACACACAATAACTGAGGAACAAAGAAGTTGGCAATCATGGCTCTATAGCGCTCTCTATTGACGGTAACATTCTGGTGGCCGTGTTTTTTTTTTACCCGATTCCTCTTTATTCGTGCCAGCCGTGATAAAAAAAAAACAAAAAAAAAAACTTCAACTTAAAACAAATAATGAAAAACTTGTTGTTTGTTTAGATCAATGTTATTTTTCCCTAGATGATAAAAAGATGAGGTTTGATGTAGTTTTGAGTGAGTTTGTTAGGAAATCATCAAAGTACTTCAGTAATTAGCTTTCATTTACATGTCCACGGTTGAAATTGTTATCATTTCGAGCTTAATCGAGAATTCAATTGCATTTCGTGAAAAATTACGTAGAAAGCAAACCAGAAGAATTACTTTCATAAGCAAAAGGAAATGAAACAAATAAATCGATATATACATACTATGTATATCACACATTCGCAATAGAAAGTTCAAGTTCTCATTCTGAAAGTACCGCGACTTTCTTGTCGTAGCACCGCTACGGCGTAGCTCTCACTGTGCTACGGTTTAACTCGCACCTTGCTACGTCGTAGCATATGATGTGGTTTCGGTTGGCGCATAGTATTCTACTACTGAAGTGTTTTTGATATTTTTACAGCTCTTCATACTATTTCCACTATTATCTTAAAATGTCGAAGAATTTTCCCTGAACGTTGAATTCATTCTTTTACTTGCAATGAAAAAAATACATACAAAAAATTACTAAAACTTTAGTACTTTCGCGGAGTATTACGCTTCCTACAACTGAAAGCGAAAGTAATTCTCCCTAAAATCAATAACTGGGCGGAGTTACTACCGCGGAGGGTGGCTGGAGTGGAAACGGTAGGGTGCAAACACAGGCTCAAACATATCTCCATCTCACTCACCCTTGTAGGAAAAACCATTTCTGAATTCACTGAAACCGTTTATAAAAATAAACTAGAAAGTATTTACTTTAAACCGAAACAAAAATTACTGGAGGAATCATTAACCGATTGGATTACCTACTGAATCAAAATATACCAAAAAAGTTACTTGTGGTTGCTGTACTAAATTCCGAAAGTTGGAATCCTGCATCTCGCAGGCGAAATTTTCATGCCGGTTTCTAGCGAAGCCCAAAGTTCGTCACATATATCGTGAGGTCCGTGGCTACTCCGGCAACCGGTCTGGCAGGAGCCGGTCTAAGTCCTGCCACAAACATGCTACGCGTTAAGCAATCATCTACGAATAATAATAATAGAATACACGAATACTGAATCAGTTAATGATGATAGAGACTCTTGTGTTTCAACCCTACGGAAGTAGCCTCTTTGACCTCCTTTTGTTGTTTTATTTGAGAATGTTTTTAAAGATGTGCTTGGAAAACCTCTTTTTGCATTTTCTAGTATTTTATACGGGTTTTTATGTAAGATTTATTTTCGAGAAAATTTTACTGTCTCGAAAATTAAAAAGATAACACTTTTAAGAAAAACTTTGAAGAAGGGTTTGGGTAACCTCTTTTTGCATATTCTGGTAGTTTTTGAAGGTTTTGGGTCTATTTCTGCCGGGTTTTTTTAAGGTTTAATATTTTCGAGACTATATTCTCGTCTTTAAAATAAAAAAAAAAACAAAAAAAAAACAAATGAGAAACATTTTTCGTGGCTTTATAAATTTTCTGTGAAAACTTAACAGCACTGTGCTGTTTGCCCATAATACATCATAAAACTGTTTTGAAAGCTCTTTGCCACAGTCACAAACAGACACAACTAATAACTTATATTTTATGTTAGTAATATTACCGTTTATAATGAAGGCCGCTTTTTAACACGCTTTTATTAGCTTGGTATGTATCTATGTATCAATGTAACGGAATCTTTGAACGTGATTTTCACCCCCGTTCAAAACGTGGGATTGATTTGAAACTTTGCACACTTATCAAGCCATTGTCACGTATATAGGACGTGTACAAAAGAATAAAACTAGGTTTAGAATTAACAAAATATGTGGGTATATTAAAAAAAAAATTAAGGTTCTGCCTAGGTCTTGCGCACTTGTCTAGCCTTCCACACTTCCCTGGCGAGCTCCCGTCCTCCAGGCGTAGTCCCCGTAACTCGGCCACTCCACGCAGGTGATGTAGGCGACAGATCCAGTATACGGTGTCGGTCAGTAAAACCGTGACGTAATTCCTAGGGACAAAGGTCACATCAGTAAGCTGTCGGTATAAGGGGTGCACGGGAAACGCTAGGTATGCATGGCAAGAACTAGATTGGCAAATTAGGGCTTATAAAGGCGGGAAGAATTCTAGGCGTGAATCTAAATTGATAATGTACATGTTCGCTAGCAGAGGCGGTTACAAGCATTACACTAAGAAGTACATAGTGAAAGAAAGGCAAAGCGTTACACACAGGATAGGAATAAGCTACGATATTCAGACGGGCGCGTACCTTAAAATTAATACAAGGTAATACAATAAAAATAGGTAGGTAACGGCCGTTAGACATCTTAATACAAAATTGTGCATAACTTACCCAAGTTTGGGAATCTCAGTCACTTATATTAATTAAAACTTTAATTTAATAGTATGGAGAAGCAATCCAGTTTTAGATAGATATAAAATATTGAAATGTAATTTATTCCGTTTTTTACAATGACGGTATCAAGATTTAAAAATTAGTCAGAGCGACAGCGTCCGTGCCTCAAGAGGTTTGGCTGCGGACTGTGCGTGGTGTCGTCTCGCTCGCGCTCGCGCCGGCTCACCTCCCGGCCGGTGGCGGGCGCGACGAGGAACCTGTTACTCCGTATATATAAAATAATGCGGTTGTCCGCATCACTTGTTTGTTACACTACTACAACCTCGGTACAATTTTAGTTTTATAGTTATGTATGTATAGTTAAGTATCTAATAGTTGTAAATAGTTGATTTGTTATTTTTAGTAGTTTTATTTATATTATTTACTTAGTAAGTTATATTTTCAAATTGTTTGTTTTTTAAGTTAAGTTGTTTTTTTTTTATTTAATATTTATAGTTGTAGTAGTAATGTACAGTGTTATGTACACTATGTTACATTACCCCTCTCCCCAGAAAAAGGATTTCAACTTATTGAAATCCGCAAAGAGATATTTTGATAGGAACGAAAGTTTAGCTTACGACGGGTATATCCTAAGCTTGAGATCCTTGATATGCCAGACGCCAAGATCGCGACTATTCATGTCTTCCAAGACGTAAACTAATGGTGATCGTTTGACCTTTACGCGGCATTTTTGAAATTTAGGAGCCAACTTTTTACTAAAATGAGCATCTTTATCGCTCTGGAAGTAGCAACGCTTCCAAACGATATCGCCCACATTAAACTCTGCATGTTTTCGGCGCAAGTTGTAATGCTGTGTATTCTTTACATGAGCTTCCCACAAAGCAACCTGCACTTTGTCGAATATTGGCGATAATTGGCCCAGGTTTGCAGCATAAGCATCACGTGGTAGAAATATTAGGTCTGTTGGATCTGGATATTCGAGGTAATGAGAACCACAAACGACTAACTCTCTTCCGTGTACCAAGAAGGATGGAGTATACCCAGTGCTTTCATTAACTGAATTATTAATTGCGAATTGGATTTGTGGAAGGTTTAAGTCCCAAGATCTATGATCCCCATCTACGAAACTTGAAACAGCAGTTATTATTGTTTTGTTGTATCTTTCTACTGTATTAATTTGTGGAGTGTACTTCGGGGTGAAATGTATGTTGGGAATTTTGTATTTTTTGAAAAGTTTATCTAAATCTCGGCTAATAAACTGACTTCCATTATCAAGAATAATAGTTTGTGGAATTCCGTGAACGAGAAGGACATCGTCCTCAAGATGTTTAACTATCAAATTCGAGGTAGCTCGACGAAGTGGGAAAAGAAGGCAATATTTGGAAAAGCAGCAAGTCACAACGAAAATAAACTGATTTTGTTTCCGGGAAGAAGGCAACGGACCAACCAAGTCAATTGATAGAACTTGGAAGGGACGAGAAACGTCTTTAGGCCTACCCATTTTTCCAGAGACACCATGGGTAGAATGTTTATGAGCTAAACATGTTTCACAATTTGAGATGAATTGAACTACGCTAGAATACATACCGGGCCAATAAAAACGAAGAGTTAAGCGCTTATATGTCTTAAACACGCCGAAATGACCGGAAATAGGTTGAGAGGCCTAAAGACAGATGACAATGCAATAATTTAGTCAAAGCCAAAGTCAAAGTCAAATATGTTTATTCAACTTGGGTCAAATTTACAAGTAATGAAAGTTGATTCTACCGTGCGCGTTTAAATTGTTTGTCCCATTAGCCTTACCAAGATCTTCAGGATTAGCGACTTTTTAGTTCAATTTACCATTAAAGCGTGTTTTTTAGTTTTTTAGTTTAGTTTATTTTCTTCTTATGATACTGTAACAAACATTTTTCACCTAAGTAATCCAAACAAAAATCAAAGGATAAAGTCTAGCTCTTTTGCATTTTCTGATAGTTTTTTGGACGATTTTGTGGTATTCTATCCGGCTTTTATTTCAGGTTTTAAACTTTTTAGAATATTTTGTCGTCTATAAATTGAAAGACGTTTATGTTTATAAGTTAAAAACATTTAGCATTAATTCGTGATTTGAGTACTTTGTAGAAGTTTCTGCCTACCCCCTTGGAACAAGACGTGAGCTTAAGTATATTAAACAATACCAATAACAAAACATTTACTTTTCCTCAGGGCCAAATCCACACAACCGGCTCCCCCATCGAGATCAAACGCACCCTTGGAAACGGGTACAAGCTGACAGTGATGTACTCCTCTCGCGACGCTGATCACGAGGAGACCTGGGAGGAGACCAGCCAGGAGGAGAAGACCAAGCAGCTGCTGACCCTGGTCAGGGATGTCGTGAAGAATGCCAACTTAGTGGACGTGAACGGACTTGAAGTGGAGATTGGGCTGCCGTTTTTCGATGGCAATGGACTGAATAATAAGTGAGTGGATATTTTTTTTTTTTCATTTTGTAGTATAGGCACTTTTGGATTCGATAATAGCGAACGATTAAGGCAACAAATTACCACGCGTGCAGACTTTTTTTTTTGTTTGTGATGGGTTTGCTCTTGACTCTAGTCTAGGTCAAAGGTGACAGAGACAGAGTCGACGATGGAGTGAGCTTACCCAGAAGCTTACTCGGTTGAAAAAGCGACACCAATCTTACAGTCCGAACTTATCAGCCAAGTAGCTAAAGTAGCTAACAAGTAGATATACTTTTGAACTCTATGGCGGCCGTGTGTCGATGTAACATCTGGTGCCAGCGACACTCAATGTGGTATAGCGAGAGACTACGGCAAATTGCCACCATTATGGAGGCGACCTTGATTCTGCACAGCACACGCTCGAGGAGTGCCCGGCGTGGGCCTTTGAGCGGCAGGTCTTGGTCGCGAGGATCGGGCGAGATCTGTCTCTGCCAGCAGCTGTGTAAGCCTTACTGGCAGAGACTGAAAATTGGAGGGAAATGGTCTCCTTCTGTGAGACTTTGATGGCCAAGAAGGAGACCGCCGTGTGAGATCGTGAGAGGGCCGATTCCGCTCGAAGAAGAAGGCGTCGGGGAGGCAACCGCCGTGATGAACCGCCTAAAACGCTGAAAACTAACCTGCGTCATAAGCAGGCGGGACTCCGGGGTCGCGGGTGGTCAGAATGGGGACTCTGTCCGCCCACAGAGAGTGACGACAGGAAATACGACAGGACAGTGATCACGTGCTGCCGTGCACAGTGAGGCTCGAGGGAGGCGCCTTTCAGCCCCCCCAGGGATGTGCCCTATCAGGCGTTGCACAGAGGGGGTTTCTGGGTAATAACCTCACACTCCCTGGTCTTTTCCCCAAAAGCCCAGGCGCCTTATGTAGGTTTCACCCCGTAAAAATATATATATAAAAAGTTACCTATGTTTATTATAATACCGAAAATTGTGTTTTACGCATCAGAATCGCATTTGGAATAGCTATAAAGTATAAGTGACTTGCCAATGAGCTTAGTTTATATTAGTTGCCAATGAAAGCAATGTATAAAGCGTCTTAAATGTTGCAATGGACAGTTTAACTCATAATACTCGTATAATGATAATGTTTCTTCCCTCAGCTTCCTACAACTATGCTCAGTGCTGGAAGCCACGCAGTCGTCTCTAGGCTTCAAGAGCTACACGCTGGACTGCAGCAGCCTAGAGCAGGTGTTTTTCAACATCTGCCAGCAAGCCGACGCGCCGCAGAATGGAATCGAATACCGTAAGTCATATTTCGTGTAATTTTACAGGCAAATAATAAATTCTGACCTAAAAAAAGCCGTTGTCCGGACCGAACAGCGTCCATAAAAAAAAACTTTTTCAGATTTTCACGAATTTTTATAATTTTCCGAGCATAATTTATTATTTGAAAACATAAGTAAAAAAAATAATCCAATCGGTCCAGCCATCAAGTGATGCGTTTACCAACGAACAATCTTATTGTATTTGTAAAGCGCAGAATCAACGCAAAATTTTTGTTGCAAAAACCACGGTTTCGCAATGTCTAGAACCATTATTCAGCAAAAAATGCTGACTGCTGCACAATACTATCATGGTGTATCTTGATGTGATAACATTCGCATTCCTCTCACAGTGCCTGAAGGCTGTCCATCCAAGAGCAACTCGTCATCCAGCATCAGAACAGACGCTGCAGCCCAAGAGCTGGTGCCGCCCGAAGGTCCGCTGAAGGGTACACCCTGGCAGCAGTTTTTGGCGCTCATGCACGCCAGATACATACATCATATTCGGAATGGGTATGTATTGGGTAGAAAAACTACTTATACAAAGATGTTTTTTATTCGGAATGGCTACTTCCATCTTGCCTAGCAACATTGCTGTCGCCTAGTTAGAAAATTAAGAAAGTCTAGATTAGCAAAAAAACTTGCAGAAATCGCCTCCCGCAGAGTTCCGCAAGTAATTCTGAAAGTGTCAATAATCCCAGTGAACTCATTTACACAAGTTTCTTCAACAACAATTGCATGTGGAAGTCAACTTTGGTTGCTAATCAAAATTTCGCTGTTTAAAAAAAGGAAGTAAGGGCGGTTGTTGAAACCACTTTTATTTAATTAACAAAAATTTGCCAATGTCAATAGGGCTTTAGCTTAGCTTATACTAGGTGAGCTAAGCTAGCTGACATAATGCTTAGCCTCCTAACTGATTGGCCCTCTTTACAAACTCTTTGCTCTTTGAACTATCATCGTCTTCCTACCCTTGTCCCATGTAACTTGGGATCGGCGCAACACGCTTTATCCTTCCATACCGTCCTGTCCTCGTCACGCTATCACTGACTCCCATTTCTTTCATATCACTCCTCACACTGTCCATCCATCTTTTCTTTGGCCTTCCCCTCCCTTTCCATCCATCAATATTTATATTCATAACTCTTTTAGTAAAATAACAAAAAAGAGAATCCTGATAACTTTATTGTCTCAATGTGTTACTGACTTTACAAGGCGACTTACTGACTTACTATAAGTTGCCGACCGTGACATAACTCAACGTCTTTCAATAATTTATTACAACTTTACTACAACGTTTCATGTTCACCAGATGGCTGCTGTTTATGCTGATCGTCCTTCCAGCGCTGTTCATCACCCTGGCCATGGGCTTCTCCATGCTACGGCCGCCGCCAGACAACGAGATTAACCTCAAACTGGACGACCACTTGTATAACGGCTCTACAGAATTCTTAGTGTTAGTATGTCTTCTCTTCTTATTTATTGTCTTCATTACTGAAGTTGCCCGTCTTGGAAAGCCTTGACGGAGTCCAATGAAAAGCTGCTTCCACGCCACTCTGTCTTCTGCTCTCCTCAGAGCAGTGGTCACCGTGAGTCCTGTAATCGCTCTGATCTGGTCAGACCAGCGAGTAGCGTCCGTGTGGTCTTTATCCATCCAGCTTTCCCACGACAACCATTTTCCAGGTTGTCTGTCTGTCTCCGGGCGATGTGACCGAAGTAACTTAGGACCCGTTGGTATTTTATTTTTAATTAGTTTCTGCCAGCGGTTTCGCCCGCGTGAAAAGTGTATTACCATCCCAAGAGAACATTATACAGGAATGAAAAGAAGTCGAAAATTTATATACTTACATATATACTAATACACATATACAAATAAAATAGACTAATAAATAGTTCAATCAATATTTTTGCATGCAGACCACAGCCATCAATATACTCCGAGGACGTAGAACCGTCGTTTGCAGAGAGTGTGATGCAGTATCTCATGATGAACAAGCAGACCAGGAACTGGACAGCCGACGTATGTATACCTTCTTACTACAGTTTCTTGTCTCAAAGACTTGGTGTAAAAATCTTAATGTTTTTAAGCTTAGAGTTTTTAATCTGGCAAGTAGTCTTGATCTGACCTGAATAAAGAAAGAAAAGAAAGAAAAATATTTATTTGTGACCCGCACAGGAGACACGAGATAAGAAAAACACAAACAATAATAAAAAATAAAAATAAATTACCCCGTGCGAGACCAAAAAGGCTCCTATCTCAGCATGAGCAACGATATCAAAATGAAAATAACGCTGCGCTGATATTCTGATAGGGCCCAATGTTGATGCCACGGACACATTTACGGAAACGGATCATATTATCATATTTAAGAAATAAAAATAGAACAAGATATATAATATCAAAATATTATAAATAAACACAGTAGGTGAGTCGCTGTATGTAAGTGTATACGTATAAAATAAAAATGAAATATTGTGTGACGTTACGGTGTGCTACACTTTATACTTGTGACGTCACAAGCACCCACTCCTGAACTTTGATGCGGTTTATCTTTGTCAACTTTTGTTTATTTATTTAACCATTTTTTTTTTATTTGATAAAACATAAAATACGAGTCCAATATTATTTGATAATGTCACTGACGGACTACTAAATAAGAATTATCTTTTTTCTACCTAGGAAACATCCCTCTATTCGTTGTATATAGCGCCGTCTCTGTCGCTCACTGGAACCATAGTAGTTTTTACACGTCATCGTAAGGCCCCAGGAGAGCTTATGGTCACCCCGACCATAAGCTCTTAGAGTAAGGTTATTTTGATATCGGGTAAGTGACAGATGTATACAAGTCATATACATCTGTCCCTTACACACACTTAAAATAACCTTACTCTAAGAGCTTATGGTCCCCCTCCAGGTCATAACATCTGTTGTTATTTGAGTCCACTCGTAGAAGTGCACGAGTAATTACGAATTGGGTCATAATAAAAATCGTTTTTTTTTTTTAAATGAAAGTCAGATTGCATGCAAAATCAACTTTTAATTGCAAAATGTTCAAAATAACATAATCATAAGTCTGAAAAAGATCGATTTTAATGACAAGAAAATGCCAAGCAGACCACAGACTGAGACTGAAAATTACTTTCAAAACAATAGCGTAGGTCTTAAAGAAAATCAAATAGCTTGTAATTATTAAACGTAATCAAATAACCAAAAAAAAAATGTTATCATATAGTGATATGATAACATTTTTTTTTGGTTATTTTATATTATAATTATATTTTTATTGATTTTATAGTGATAAAATCAATATTTACCCAACACAAAACTGCAATATGCACTTTTAATCACACTATTAATGCCATTTAGGATAACCCCCAGTGCGAGTGCACTAAGGTCAACCAGCACTGTGACATCACGGCCAACCAGACGCGTTCCCTCCCGGAGATGATGGTATTGCCCGACACAGACACTATGAACCACTGGCTCGTCGACACACAGCAGATCTTCATCGAAAAAAGGTATGTTACTAACAGATGATGCTGGTGATACCCGACGCCGATACCAAGAACCACTGGCTCAGCAGATTTACATCGATAAGAAGTATTTTAGATAGTACTAGCTGTTCCCCGCGGCTTCGCTCCCGTGGACTACCCCACAGGACCCGGTTTCGGGATAGCCTTTGTCACTCAGGAATTATGTCGCTTTCTATTGGTGAATGGTCCAGTAGTTTCGGAGCCTATTCGGTATAAACAAACAAAAAAATGTTTCCTCTTTATAATATTAGTATAGATTATGTTCAAAATATAGGCCGTAGAATGTTTTAAGATATCAAGACAGAAATCATTTCTGACACCATTATGATGACATTTGGCAAGCCATGCTCATAGACTAATATATAGATGCTAATCTTACCTTAACTATATTTATTAAATCTATTATAGAGTGCTATTTATTGGTAATAAAACATCGAGGACAAGGATAAAATTTTTTCATTGACTTTCGATGGGTAATTTTAAAGAGCTTTAAAAGTCTGGAACATTGGGAAGAATTTAGTTACTCGTAGTACTTTCTTAAACAGTATATCTCAAAACAAATTAAATATGTTGATGTAATAATTCTCTACCCAAACGTTTTGATAGCAACTTAAATGCCCAGTTTTTCGTTTTGTTCGTTCTACTGACTTACTGAATAACTGATTCACTCCTTAGATACGGCGGCTTCTCCTCGTCTCTACAGAACAACCTCACGAACCTGGTGGCCTGGTACAACAACAAAGGTCACCACGCCCTTCCAGCCTACATCAACAGCGTCAACAACGCCATCCTGAGGACCGTGGCCAACTCTCCCCGAGCTAACATCACCACTTACACGCATCCCTTGAAGATATCTAAAGAACAGATCAGCAAGGCTACCGTGTAAGTATATCACCATCATCAACATCAGCCTATTAATGTACCCACTGCTGGGACACAGGCCTCTTCTCTGTGAGAGGGGATGGGCCGTAATCCACCACGCGGGCCCAGTGCGGATTGGTGGATGTCACATGTCTTCGAATTTTTGGTTCTAGGACATGTCGGTTTCCTCACGATCTTTTCCTTCACCGTTTTGAGAGCAGTGATGATGAAATAATTTACACATAGTAAAGCGCCTGCCTGGGTTCGAACCCATGACCCACAACTTGTAAGTCGATATCATTGGGCCACCACTGCTCTCTGTGTAAGTATTAAGTTAAACCTAACTATCATCCTGAGGACCTGGTTATGGCGTATTGGTCATTAGAGACTAATGATGTCAAAAAATTTGATTACGGGTTATATTTAACAATATTTCGTTTATCTTTCTTTATACACATGTAAATTACGGACATCCCTTATAAACTCTCCCACTTCTGATATTTTTAAACTCCTCAGGACTGATTGGTCTAGTAGTCACAAGCGTTACTGCTGAGCATGAGACTTAATATCTGAGAGTTCCTGCGAAGTCGAATAGGGAGCCACTTGAGCAACTTGCGAAAGTTAAGATTGAAAACAAATATGATTACATACATTTTGCAAACGGTCCAGTTTATTTAAAAGCTCTTCAGTGGCATCCAAGTAACAAGCGTCGGCGTAGTCGATGATGGACTGAATGAGAGTTTGAGCAAAGGAAGTTTTGATTTTCAAGGGCAAAAAGCTGCATTTCAGCGACTGAAACAAGCAGTGAACTTTGCGACTGACCTCAGTGACATGGGCAGTCCACGACGAATAAGAGTCCATGATTACCCACAGGTTTTTAGCCGTCTTAGTGTATCCAATCTGAACTTCAACCAGAGTAGAGACAGCGACGCAACATCGAATCTGTTATGTCTTGAGACTTCTAAGGATTGATTTGTAGCCTAAAAGACCGCGACCACTCCCCCATTCCAGGTCACTTTTTACGGTGGACACGGTGGCTACTGCATCATGACTAAAAAAAATATGATAAAGCTGCAGGTCGTCAGCACAGAGATGGAAGTTACAGGAGATGACTCTGGTAACAGAGTTAATAAAAAAAGAGAAGAGGGGCAAGAACGTCACCGGGGCACACCCGCAGTAAGAGATCACCAATCCGAAGAACACTCATCAAGGCGTACCCGCTGCGAGCGGTCTCTGAGATAAGAGTCGAACCAATCAATGGTAGAAGAGGAAAAATTGAAAGATTTAAGGATCCTAAGAAGGATATCGATGTTTTGTCCTTTACACAATCATGCATAAATTACAGACTTCATTAAAAAACTCTCCCACTTCTGATATCCATTAATTAACTCGAGATCAAACCCAGAACGAATCTAACGTTATTCTTTTCGTCCACAGCTACCAACACATAGCTGACGCGGGTATCACAGGGCTGGTGGTGCTCGCCTACGGGCTGGTGAGTGCCGGTGCTGCCATCTACCTGGTGCGAGCTCGCTGCAGCCAGGAGAAGAGGCTGCAGCTGCTGTGTGGAGTCAGTCCGGTGATGTACTGGGGCACTGCGCTCGTGTGGGACATGATGGTGAGGAATTATATAAATATTATCCAACATGTAGTCTTTTCCCACGGAACGCCGCGCTGGCAGCGACTAGAGTCACCATAGCTAATTAACATTTGTTCAATCAAAATTGGTGCTTTCATAGTCATAGTCACAGTTTTCAGACTTTGGCTTCCAGTCTAGCCGACAGCAGCAGAATCTATCTATCTGACCTCCGCAACGATGGTACAGGGTAACACGAACTCTTTCGTAAAACCTGCCAAGTAGCCATAAATAACATAATATTTTTCATGGTTTAGTTAGAATTTATCTTTATTTTTAAATATTTGCTAAATGTACAATTCAATCAAACCATACCCACAACATCACGTCATACAACTAACCCGCCCCTAACTGTTCCCGGCGCAAAGGTGCCCTTAACGTTTGCTAAAATAATGCTTGCTTGCTTGTAATTTATCTTACTAATATTACAAATGTGAAAGCTTGGATGGATGTGTGTGCGGAAGTGTGGATGTATGTTTTTTTCTCAATCAAGCCAGAACGGCTGAACGGATCTGGGTGAAATTTGGCTCAGATATAGATTATAGTCCGGAATAGCACATAGGCTACTTTTCATTCCAGTATAATGTTCTCTTGGAATAATAAACACTGTGCACGCGGTCGAGCGCCGCTGGCAGAAGCTATTAGTACAATACATTTGCACTACACCAATCGAATTGAGTAGAACATGGACAGAGAGGTATTTATTCTGCAGTAGGACATTATTGGCAAGTTAGAATACTATCAATCTCTAATAACATAATCCTACTTTTGAGCAAACGACAGGTTAACTGAGAACTTCAAAGTTTAATGTGTGTTTGTTTGTGTGCAGATAATGGTGATAAACATGGGCATCACTTCAGCTGTGATGCTCGCGTTCGGCTTCCCGGTGTTCGTGTCGCGAAACAACCTGCCCGCCATCTGTATGCTGTTCGTCTTGTATGGGTGAGTTGTGTTATTTTTTCTTGTGTTGTGGTCTTTAGAAAAGTGCCTTTAAAAGGATTTTGGACTTTATAAAGATTACTGAGAGTGCAGGCTCGTGGTTAGCATTACTACCCAAACTCAGTATATCCTATGTTGATTTTAAGGCTGGCATTGAGGTTCTCAACTAGTAGAAGTAACAGGGATACACAAAGGAAGACTGTTCAAATCATAATGTAAGACTTGTAACCAGACTCTAAAGCTTTTCGATCAGCACCGTCACTTCGTTTGTCAATTGCAAATCTTTTTATTTAGTCTTTTCATTCTCCACTGCTACATAGAAAAATAATGTAAGGGATGTTTACTCAGATATAAATCTAACTAGATGACGCTATTGTATGTACCTCGCATGCCCGTAATCGTAGCTTTTCATTTAGCATTATCGGCACCGGAAATCAATGGAAACCTAGAATACTGTATTTTTATGCCATATTGAGCTGTAAATAATGTATAGAAAATTTCGCCGAGGCATTGGAAATGTTTTCTTTCATTGGTAAGCAAATTTGTTTTTAAATTGTTTGTGAAAAAGTGGCACACTTGGTTTTCATACAGATGGAGGGACTTGCGTTATCTAGTTAGATGTATGGCTGTGGATTTTATGGTATTGCCAAAATACGTGAAGATGACTATTTCAAGTGTAGTAACACAGTACTAGTAGATATAAGGATGCAAAATTTAATATTTTTCAGTTTTTCAATAAAAATATTCAAACTGCGATATTTATTCTTCTGAATATTTAAAATCAGCCATTAGCTGATAACTTGGTTTTACTGATATATACTTTACATTCTTCCGTCCACCTTCAGCTACGCTTGCGGCAGCTTCATCCACGTGGCGGAGAAGTTGTTCCACGACGCCAGCATGGCCAACATGATCCTGTTCTGCGGGAACGCCTTCCTCGGGCTCTCCTTCATCGCTGTGCTGCTCGTCTTTGACATCATCTCGGAGTCTGAGGTCAGTTGGGTTTCGGTTCTTGTGGCAGAATAATACAGGCCAACTTGAATGGCCTACTAGTAATTATCTTTATTTAGAACAAAAACACATATTTATATTTGAATTGCGGACGGAAATAGTTGCATTCGTTACAGCCATGATTATGAAGACCACAGTTGCAGCCTAAGGATCGGTTTCTTTATAAATTAACTGTAATTAGCTGTTTGATTGACTGTTTTATTTTTCGTCAACATGGTTCAGAAACGCCCGCAGCCTTATTGCGTAATAAATTCGCAAAAGGCAAAGAGTTCCGTCTATGTGATTGATCGATTTTTCATACTCTTTGCCCTTTGCCTTTTGCGAATTCATTACGCAATAAGGCTGCCGGTTTGTAGAACACACACAAAAATATTTAAAAATGGCTAAACGTACATCGTCTGCTGTGATCGGTTGACTGAATAATCAACGACCAATAAAATCACTCCACGCGTTTTTTATTTTGCCGGAGTCTGTTTTTCCCGATAGCTACAATCTAGGGGTCTTTAAGTCAAGAGTGAATAGGTTTCTTCTAGGCAAGCGTGTTACAACTTCGACCACATCATCGCTTACCATCAGGTGAGATAGTGGTCAAGCGCAAGCCTATACACGATAAAAAAACAGCAACTTTTTTCTATTTTATTTTATTATATATAGGCTCGCGCTTGACCACTATCTCACCTGATGGTAAGCGATGATGTGGTCGACGGTATAACGCGTTTTTTTATTAGTCTCTCAGAAACAGGTATACTTAACCGATAAATCTTTATGTTTGTCTCCAGGCCACAGACAATGCTCGCTGGTGGCTGCACAAGCTGTTCATGTTGGCGCCGCAGTTCGCACTCGGAGACGGCATGCTGGACATCGCCAAGAACACCATACAGGCACAGGTATGTTCAATTTGTTATGTGTTCTGTAGGGACAGTAACACACCGTAACACAGCGACGAAAGCCACCCTTGCTGATACGAAATAACTATGGTGTCAAAATCAAATTTAAACCATCCTATTGACTTGCACGACTCAGTATCCGTGATCTAGGATAGGGGGATAGGATAGATTGACTCCATTTTTCGCACTTAGGCTCCCATTTGGTCCGTTGTGCGTGCAGTTCTCCTCTTCGTGAGAGGGAATGGGCCGTAATCCACCATGTGGGCCCAGTGCGGGTGTCACATGACCTCGAATTTTCTATTCTAAGACATTACGTACGATGTTTTGAGAGCAGTGGTGATTAAATTATTTACACAAAGTGAAAACACAACATTTAAGTCGCGGCCGTTACCACTGGGCCAACACTGCTCTTCTATCCGTCATCTATTTTAAAACCTATTTTGAAAAGATACCTCGTTTTAATAGTGATGAAAGCGAGATTATGCAATAGCGACTGCTGAGGTTCTACTAGTAATTTTGAAATTGAATTTTGATATCGGGATTTATAAAGAACTAGCTTCTGCCAGCGGCTTTGCCCGCGGGTAAGACGACAATATCCCCGGGATAAAAAGTATCCTAAGTGCTATTTCTAACTATAATCTATATCTGTGTCAAATTTCATCCAGATCCGTCCAGCCGTTTGAGCGTGAAGAAGTAATAAACACACAAATACACACACTCACAAAGTTTCGCCTATATAATATTAGTGAGCAGTGTGATGCGTTAGTAGCAGCCCGAAGTCTAGATGTGTCAATAGGTTAGCACCCTATTTGTAGGCTTACTGACATGCTTATGCAACTTTACTTGAATATCTACAGAAACCCAACAATCGTATTTTTAATCGGGCGAGCATCTTTCCAAGCCTATAAACTCTGATCTTCCTCCTCAGGTGCTGTCTCGCTTCGGCATGGACACATACAAGGACCCCCTACACAGCGACCTGCTGAGCCTGCACTTCGCGTACCTGGTCGTGGTCGGCACGTTTCTGCTGCTGCTCAACCTCGCCATCGAGTACGGCTGTTTCGATTCACTCGTGGCTAGGTAAGAGAAAATATAGTATACTGTACTTTATTTGAAATGACATCCTTTTTTACAGTCCGTTCAACCGATTTTGAGATTTAAGTTCTAATTCCTAGGATGGTTTAAAAAGCATAAACTCGTTACCAATACCAACTGTTTGCTACAGCTGCAATTTATCATGTCAACAACGCAATAAAAGTCAAAATTGGTTGAACGGCTTTAAAATGGGATTGTTTAAATTTCTAACGTTATTTCAAATGCAATATGGATATTTTCATAGAATACCCCCTTTTTACTACCTTTTGCCAAGGCTTCCTATCCGTGGCGCATACCACAGAACAATTTTCACACACATCTATGGAAAGCCTACTCCAGAAATATCGTCATATCTTTGGTGTTGCATGAATGGGTTTAGTGTGTGATCTGCATCAATTTCTTCTGAACCTATGTTAAGTCTACTATAATTAACACACGAGTTTAACACCCTATCATCTTATTACAGGCTCCGTCCCGAAACCATCCCTCCCCTCGTGGGGGGTGAGATGGAGCCGGTGGAGGTGAGCGCGGAGAGGAAGCGCGTGCACGCCTCGAGAACGTTACATGCGCCGCTCAGGGTCAACACTATCGGGAATATTAATAGAGGTGAGATAAAAAGATTCATTAAAAAAGTTTTTTTTGTATTCCTCATTGAAAATCCTTTTACTTAACCGTTTTATTTCGTTACATGTGATACCCATACCATAAGAGTTCATAAAAAGATTGGTCCGCCATCTTTGGACGTAACTTATATAACCACAGATGTATATCTAACTACCGAAATCTAAAAAAATGCCTAATTATGCCATATTGAACTGTAAAAACTGTATAGAAAAAGTTACGTTACGTTTGTGTGCATGAAGTATTAAATAAATATACTTGCGCTTGATACAACTTTATCAGCTGTTCTGGCGTGAAGTACCTTCTCACCTTTGCAAGGATGCCCAACTTTTTGGCAGCCATCTTAGCCAGCTGAGGCAAACTCAATGTACGGGCCAAAGTTGAGAGTCGATGTCAACGTAACGCCAAAAAGCTCAAGATGGTCCGTTATTGGCACGATCACATCTCGGAAAGTTGGAGCCGGTTGAAATTGGGTCTTTTTTTCGGAAAAAGACACGCCTGGGTTTTAGCAGCATTAAACCAGACCAGATTGGCATCGCCCCATTCGGAGACTGCCTGCATGGACAAGTTCAAACGCTCCACCATGGCCTCACCGAGAGACCGGATCTGAGGCCCGGTAGTCCGTGCGTTGGACAAGTATCTCTCGGCAACATTGCTGTCGTCTGCATACGTCGTTAGCAGATCGTTAATGTGCAGCAAGAATAATGTTGCTGAGAGTACCGACTCCTGAGGGCCCCGGCATTAATATCCAATTGATCCGACGAGCAGCATCGATAACTACTCGAATGGACCGATCTCTCAGGAAGTCAGTAATCCAATCACTCAGACTACCGGGCAGACCGAATGAAGGAAGCTTACCCTATCAAAAACCTTCCGTGCCTCTCGATAGTCTCACTCCATATGTCAATGGCATAAGATAAGATAAGATAAGATCATTTATCTGTCCAAAACATGAGTATACACACACATGGCATGCAAGATGTTACATAAAATTTATCACTGTCATGTTTTGCCTCAACGGCGTACAAATATAATTAGTAAACATCAAACAATTACAAACTTATCCATTATACAAAACAATCATTAATACAAATTAGAATTTAAAAATTAATATACTACAGCATAGTGTCATCAACTCATTAAAGAAATGTATATAAATAAAATTAGTCACTTAAATGTCAAAGTAATTAGAATTAAAATCTGGATATTTCACACAAGTCAAATTAATTTAATAGTCAAAAATTCGTCAGTGCTATAATAGACTTTCTCTAACAAAAGGCGTTTTAAACAACTTATTAATTTATTTATTGTATATTCCCTCCAATGTTTTGGTAAAGTATTATAAATAATTGGCGCCATACAGAATATACTTTTCCGCAATAGTGCTATCCTAGACCTAGGAACGCAAAGTTTACTATTGTCGCGCTATTTCGAATTACTTTATCTGACAATAGGGGCAATAAATGTGGGTTCGATCTGACAAACATAATAGTCTCCAAAATGTACAAGGATGGTAGGGTCAAGATTTTATATTTTTTGAAATATGGTTTGCAACTTTCGGTAACATGAAGTCTAAACATAGTTCTAAGGCACCTCTTTTGGGTCTTAAAAATTACATGTTGAATTGCCCCAAAAAAATACTCCGTATCTTAACTTAGAGGACACTAGGCCATGATAAGCAGTTAGCAGCGCATCAACATTTAACATTGGGGCTAATTTGTACAGAGCATATGTGGAATTACTAATTGTTTTGCTTAAGGGTTCCGTATGTGCTTTCCAATCTAATTTACTGTAAATCTCCAAGAAATTTAGTAGTGTCCACTTTGTGTATGTAATTATTACTATAGTGTACATTAACATTTGGAATGGTTAATCTTTGGGAAAAATGCATGACATTCGTTTTTTCAAGATTTATCTTAAGATTGTTGTTTTCCAACCATTTTATCACTGAACCCATAGAATTATTAATATCAGCTTCGTAAGTGTCTCTATTTTTACAAGCGATCGTAATGGTACTATCATCGGCAAAAAGTGTCATAGGGTGGTCAATACTTTTGGGTAAGTCATTAATATAAAGTATTAAAAATAGTGGGCCTACGACAGTGCCTTGCGGTACCCCAAATTTGACTACACGCTCTTTTGATTTATGAATAACTTCATGTTTATTGCCTCCATTTACTGCCGAAATTTCTGTATATTGTCTTCTGTTGTTCAAATAAGATTTAATAAGACTGGAGACATTACCTCTAATGCCGTATGCTTCTAATTTCTCAATTAGTATGTCGTGACGGACATGGTCGAAAGCCTGTGTCATGTCACAGAATATCGTACATACAGGTATATTCGTATCTACGTTTGGCATGACATTATATAAAAAGTCATATAGTGCCAGGTTTATGGTTTTACCATTTTTTGCATTGGCGGTCACTAAGGATATTGTAAGTTTCTAGGTATGTCAGGAGCTTCGTTCATTTGAATGTTAAGTACGCACTCCATGCATGTACTTAACATTCAAATTCATTTATTTATTGTTTGTCACAGGTGAAAAGGCAGTTCTTACAATCAGTATTTTTGTATCACTGTAACATACTCATGGGGTGTACAATATTTTTATGTATGTCGATATTATTGGCTATGTTAAAAATAATTAATAGTAGTACAATACACTCTTAAATTGCTGGTTGTTATCCATTGCATTGATGATGATGAACATGAAGTACTTAACTCTGTAACGTCCATACCCTTACAGAGTATGGACGTTAAAGATATGGGTCTGTAGTTGGCCGGGTCAGCTCGAATGCCCTTCTTGGGCACGGGTTGGCTTGCTTCCAACCATTTGGCACTTTTCCAGTCTCATACGAAAGGCGGAATAGGCGTGTCAAGATCGGAGACAGTTCAGGCGCACAGATTCTAAGAACTATTGCTGGTAATCTGTCAGGGTCGCTAGCCTGGTTCACGTCGAGGTTGCTCAGCACCCTACTGACGTCCTTTTGATGGATGCGAATGTCCGACATACTAGTCTCGCATCCATTAGGAGAAGGAGGGGGCCGCGCATCACAAGGATTCAGATGTGAAGATGCCGCAAAAAGAGAGGCAAATCAATTTGCCGGAGTGGGCCACCAACCCGTCGGGTTTCAGCAGTGGTGGTAGTGAGGTACGGCAGAAGTTCGATTCGAATGACTTAGCCAGCGACCAAAACGCTTTACTACCTGCTGGGTAAGAAGCAAGTTTGGTACCTATTCGGCCAATGTGGTCGAACCGAGCCCTTCGCAACACCATCTTATAGGACTTAGCAGCCCTGTTGAAGGCCTTCTTCTTCTGACACATCTCACTCGCTTTGCGCAATCGAGAGTCGCCCCATACCAGGTGATTATTGTAGCTTTGGAGGCGTTGCTCAGGCTATTCAAGGTTCAGGTAAAAGGAAATTTGAGGCACGCCATCAAATAGGACATAGTCTGACCAAGAAAACACTCGCATTGAGTGTTTGACGGATCAAGTTTGGTCTCTAGCGTTACCATACGATTTAACACGGTCAAAACAACTGTGCAGCTCGCCGGAATACGACTCCACTCCCACTGACTCGCGGGGCCTGCTCGTATGCCCCGGGTGCCGATAGCGAGAGTCATGCGTCGAACGTCAGTATGACGTGATAGCACCAGGTGCACAGTTATTCTGACCGAGTAGTAAAATTGCTGTTTTCCCCCAGGCTTCGTGCATACAGAGGGTAAGAAAAACTCGATGCAACGCGTTGTGTCTCCCACGTCGGACGCGGCGCAGTGCGTGGAGCTCGCCAAGTGCTACCCCGGCCTCAGCGGCCGACGCGTCGCGCTCAGGAGCCTTACCTTAGGGATACCACCGGGACAGGTTAGTGAACCATATAAAAAGAAAATATTTATTTGTTACTCGCACAGACAGAAAAAAAAGAAAGTAAAATCTTCATAAAATTTATATGTGCATTTCTCAAATACTACCTTCCTCGTAAATTATTAAGTTTCTCATACTTGCAAGATTTTTATTAAATTGCGAGTCCTTAACAATATTCTTAATTTCCTGTTAACAGTGCACAGCCCTCCTTGGTCAGAACGGCGCGGGCAAGTCCACCACATTCTCCATGCTTACCGGGGAAGTACGACCCTCATCCGGCCAGCTGTACCTCAACAACGAGCTGGTCAACTCTACGGAACTGTGCAACGGACTTATCAGTAAGTTAATCAACATCCGAATAGTGTATTCCCAACCAAACAAGAACATCTGCTGTTCCTCGAGTTTGGTATGGAACAGCTGTTTTTCAAGAGTAAGTATTATCCTCACTTTAAGTGCGTTTTGCTACCGCCGCCGTCACGGGACGTCAAAGAGAAAGTGATGACGGCCCGACACATACATTTACTATAGCCGCTTGTCCACTGCAAGCCCGTCACCCGAGCGCCGTAATCCCGGCCGCCATCAATTCGAGTAAAGTTCCGTTTATATCTACAGACATTGAGCGTGTCAGACACGTTCCAGGGCAGACACCGACAGACACCGTTTATTTACATCTGAGCGTGCCGTGTCAGACATCGACAGACACCGTTGTCAGCGTCGGGGCCGCTCTATAAGCAGTTTATGAACAGCTTTCACAATGTTCAGACACTTCTCTATGGAAGATTTATTCATAATTGGGTTGTTGCTGCGCGATTCCGACAGGTAAAGGAAACAGAAGACGTCTGCTCGGTTCCTATGCTCTGTTCACACTGCCCGGTAGGTAGCTACAGACACGTACAGACATGAACCGTACAGACAAAATATTCTTTCTGCGAATACCGTGTCTGTTGGTGTCTGCGCGGCCGTGTAACGATAGATATAAATACGTTAATAGACACTGTATAAAAGAATATCATTTTGTCTGCCACGGCACGTGTCTGGCACGCTCAGTGTCTGTAGATATAAACGGACCTTAAATCAGCGTGACCGCTAGAACTCGGCCCGGGATTGTCACGGGCCGATGCACGTCATCCTCGTTAGAAATCATCCTAGTTTATAGTTCTTTATATAAGTGAAATTCGTATCTAAATCCGTTGCGTGGTTTAAAATAAGTTAGCGGAGAAACAAGAATGATATCGACAGAAGCGGACAGCGACTATATTTAATACTATTTAGAGATTCTTCATCAACAGGCTGGTTGTTAGACTTTTGAGCTTCAAAGATCTTCGAATGACAGCTACGACTAACGAAGCATAAGAATGGAATAATGTTAATCAAACTGTGTTGTTACCCACAGGCTACTGTCCCCAAAGCGACGCAATAGATCCGCTGCTGACCGTGAACGAAACGTTGCGGTTCTACTGCAGGCTGAGGGGCATCACGGATCAAGAGGAGGTAAGGAATACCTTAATTATATGACAAAAACCCAGTGTCACATTTAATTTTATTGCGTAACTTCACAGACTTCTAGAGAATCGATGTCAAATCATGACAACACATATTTTTTCATGTTTCCCAAATTTGAAGAGGCCAACAGTTGTGGGATGCTTAATCTTATTCTTAGGGTCGATTTCATCAATGAAACTAATCGCGATCTGTTCAACTAAACTCAGTTTATGCAAATACAGAGTTATTTATTTATTTATAAAACTTTATGCACAAGGACAAAGGCGGACTTAATGCCTTAGGCATTTTCTACCAGTCGACCTTAGGGTGGTGCAGAGATAATATATGGCAGGTGCAACTAATGAAAGAAAACAAATAGAAAAAGTAATATAAATAAAACAATTTAATATAAATATATACTTAGATACATACATACATATAAATAATGTTATGGAGAAACAGAATCCATCAAATTAACTCAGTGATGATTCTGCAAACTTCTTGCGAAGGTGCTCGCGTGCCTTCAATTTGAAAGACAACCGACTGGTAGCCATCCTGATGTTCTGAGGGAGCGCATTCCAAAGGGAAATCGCCTGGACAAAGAAGGAGGCATGGCAAACCCAGAGCGGTGAGAGGGACATGTAGAAGACGATTATTGTTTGAGCGAAGATTTTTACTGTGGGCAGAACAAAGGAATTGGACATGTGAAGTCAGATAAGAAGGAGAAGTGGGTTTATCAATAAAAGAAAACAGGGTAGTCAAGGCCCTCAGCATTCTGATTGGGGTCTCAACCAATCAGAATGCTGTATTAGGCTAAACTGAGTTTATTTGAACTAATCGCGATTAGTTACATTGGTGAAATCGGACCTTAATCTTGTTCGACTTATGTGTTTAATTTTATTCCAACCAAACCCGGTTTCCAGTCTATTATATTTTTTTATAAAGTGATTGTCTATCTCACTTCCACAACCCTTGCTCGTCCCTTATGACTGTTATAATTTCACCTCTAGCCCCACTAACATCTAGTACAAGTATAATAACCTATCGAACGTGTAGAAAGGACCGGACTCATCATCTGCCTATCCTTTTCCCAACTATATTGGGGTCGGCTTCCAGTCTTACCGGATTCAGCTAAGTACCAGTGTTTTACATGGAGCGACTGCCTATCTGACCTCCACAACCCAGTAACTGGGTAACACGGTATCCCTTGGCAAGACTGGTGTCAGATCTCAAGCTTCTGACTACTCGTAACGACTGTCAAAGATCTTCAAATGACAGCCGAGCTTAACGTGCTTTCCGAGGCACGGAGGAAACTCGGTATGTTGAAATGGTCACCCATCCACGGACCGACCTCGTCAAACGTTGCTTAACTTAAAGCTAAACTTAAAGGACCGGACTACATGAGTTTTATATTTGTGTGCAGGTGATAAAGCGCACAGTGGCGATGTTCGACCTGAGCCGCTACAGCGACGCGCGCACGGGCACGCTGAGCGGCGGCAACAAGCGCAAGCTGTGCACCGCCATCGCCTTCATGGCGCGCACACCGCTCGTCTTGTTAGATGAGCCTACCAGGTGAATATAGCCTACGTCTATTATCATCATCGTCAGCCTAGGTTTTTCCCAACTATATAGGGGCTGGCTTCCAGTTGTAGCAGTTCCAGACCTCTACAACCCAGGAACTGGGTAACACGGCACCCCTTGGCAAAACTGGCGTCAATTTTTATGACTACCCATAATTTAACAACTTTCAAAGATTTACTAATGACATGATCTCGGAAAACATGTTCGGCGGTGGGCCGCTAAATGTGTTTCCCAAGGCATGGAGCAGTCTCATTAAGTGTTGAATCGTCACTCATCCACGAACCTCAGCAAACGTTACTTAAGGTTACACTAGTCGATCATTCTTCCTTATAAACGTAATCTGGCGATTACTCCACTGCTTGACGACGTAGGTACGTTCAAAATAAAAAAAATATATCAATTTGCCCATCATTATCTAGCCCTGTATGGAAACAAAAAAGTAAAAAAATAAAACATTTGAAAGTTATGAGCGTCGAATAAGTCAATAAGTGTTGAAATATGGAACTTTCGAACGCATCTTTGGGCGGCAATAAATGCCATAAGAAGAAGGAAAATTGCAAAACGGCATCCATATAGGGATAGATTAGTAATTCAACAATGCAAATAATTTTATTTTGAAAATATACATCCAAAGGTCTCCCAAAGGTCTGTTTATAAAATTTCGCGCGCTCGTTTTCGTCCTAAATCATCATCCATTTCGATACAAAATTGCAATAGTGCTAATGGGTACGCGAACTAGCTTCTTACTGCTCATCACAGCATCTATCTCTTTCGCACGTGTTGTCGGATGAGATGGCATGCATTTTAATCTCGCGCACAAAATAGTTCGTGCCGTTGACTGGGAATCTTAACCTCGAAGATCGAACCGTGCGACTGTTATTATATAGCCGCAAAGCAAAAGTGCCAAAGTGTTATTGGGCTTATTTCATTTGTAATTCTACAGTAGCAGCCCGAAGTATAGATTTGAGCCCGGTTGAGGGCAATAGCGGGTCTTCTTCACCCAACCGTACTGTAATAACAGCGATGAATCGCTCCGCCAGTCGGTTGTCACCGCTCGCAGCGTGCGAGGGGAGTGCGTGGATGGCGGGCGCGGGGTTTTAGTTCGAGTAGCCTCGCAAAAAACGAGCCGTCAAGGAACAACCTAACCGTCACGGATATTGAGCTCAAAATTGTGTACTTGACAGTAGTGTCTGATCCCATACAAAGAAACCGTGCCGACGTTCTATACTGATTATTTTTTGTACATCGATCGCGTTCGGTTCCCTTCCGTTTATTTCCACGGATATAGATGGTGATCTATCTATCGCCGTGGAACGGAACCGAACGCGATCGATTTACAAAAAATAATCGGTATAATCAGATGAAAACGCTAGTTACGTCGGCACGGTTTCTTTGTATGGGATGAGGCATCTGTATGCTAGTATTATATTATCTGTGGTACTTGATCTCGGAGAGTGAAATATCTGTTACGTAGTAACTACTCTAATATGCCATTTAAACATAACGTGCGATATGTGGGGAATGTAGACGTGATATTATTATAATTATTTTTCAGTGGCATGGACCCAGTGTCCCGCGGCTGCGTGTCACGCGGCGTGGTGTCGGCGTGCGCGCGAGCACGCGGCGTGTTACTGTCCACACACGCGCTCGACGACGCGCGGCGGCTGGCTGCGCGCGTGGCGTTACTGAGACAAGGAGAGCTGGTCGCGCTGGCGTCGCTAGATGAGTGTCTTAATAGGTGAGTCTTCATTCAAACGAACAAGCCCACGAAATAGACTTCCGGCGACCTGTCCTGTGCTTCTCGCATATAGCAGATTCCTGCGACTTAATAAATAATAAAATCTTTTATTTCTCCTCACAAAACAAACATTAAAAGTTACTTAGGTATTAAAATACAGGTACATATATTCTTTGTCTAGAATGTGTGAGGAGCTGGTGTCTGAGTAAGGCATAGGAATGCCTGTATTACAAATCACCAGGTCCCCACCCCAGTAAACAAAAGCAATACAATTTTGTGTTTCCGGTTTAGTTACTTTCAATTTAGTACAGTTTGTAAAACTGTTAGAAGAAATTAGTAAAATCATTAACAAATCTTAAACATTATCATGTAGAAAAAAAAAAACGCCTCAGTGTGTGTCACGAAGTTTATTTACTTCGTGTTAGTTGTAGTTATGTGTGTGTGTGCGTGTAAGTGTGAAACATGTGTGTGAGTGCTTGCATTTAATTCAATCCAGTTCAATTCAATCCAAATTAATTCACTTCAATACAATTTAATAATTATAATTCAATCCAATGTAACCCAATTAAATTTAATTTAACCCAATTTAATTTAATTCAATTCAAAACAATCCAAATTAATTCAATTTAATACAACTTAATAATTATAATCTAATAAATGTAATACAACTCAATACAATTTAACTTAATTTCATTTCATTCAATTTAATTCAATTTAATTCATTTTAACTAATTATGGCGTATTTTTTCTGCAAGTTCGTAATCCAACTTAATCAACCACTCCATGACTACAAATTTGCATTTAGCTTTAGGTAAAGAGTACATTGAAAGAGACCTGTTCAGCTTATTATACAAATTGGAGCTTTGGTAGCAAAAGAATCGATGCGCAAGTTTAGTTCTAAATGACGCTGTAGTGCAAACCAAATCCATGCGTCGCTTATTTCTAAATTTATCTGGTTCATATTGTAAAAGATAATGCTTTTTCAGAACCGTATACAAAATGAAAAGCTGTCGAACCTTAAACACCTCCCATCTCTTATAGAGATCCACAGTTGGGTGATAAAATGGCAGGCACAGGCAAACCTTAAGAAGTGCTATTTGCGCTCTTTCAATCTTCAAAAATTGCGTCTTACAGGCACCTCCCCAAGAAGTAATACAATAAATAAGTAAAGACTGGCAGAGGGCGAAATAAACCAATTTGAGTATTTTTTTTGGAGCAAAATATTGTCGCCTTAAAGATCACCTTCAGTTTACGCACTCTCCCAGCTAGGAGGTCAATGTTATGGTGGAAATTAAGGTTGCTGTCTATCATTACACCCAGATATTTAGTGAATGCTGTGTTTGTGAGATTGGGGCAAGAACAGTTTATATTAATGGGATTAGAGCATGAGTGTGAGATAATACGATGCAAAGGATCAGGCCTATCATTCGTTTTTTTCCTATGCCTATGGCCTATCATCATTAGTTTAATTTGTCTTCGCAACATTTAGCGTTAGAAGGTTCCTGCATAACCAACTAGTCACCACATTCATTCCTTCCTGGGCACGTCAGAAAACCTCGTCCCAATAGTCACCAGAAAAAAGCAGGGCCGTGTCATCTGCGAAGGTGATCTTTGCATTAGGGATTTCCATCTGACAAAGGTCGTTAATGTACACAAGGAAGAGTGTTGGCCCCAGTGTACTCCCCTGAGGAACACCAAAAGTCACGGGGACCTCCCCACTGATGACATTGCGAATTTGCACACACTGCGTCCTGTCCGTCAGGTAGTCCTGAAGAAGTTTCAACTGGAGGTCTCTGACACCAAAGTTTACTAGCTTCCTTATCAAAAACGGGACAGAGACTGTGTCAAATTCCTTTGCTAAATCCAAAAATATCCTGATTGTTTTCTTTTTATTATCAAAATTATTAACTATGTAATTTGACAGCTCAAATACCGCATCAGCTGTGGATCGGTTTGCCCTAAAACCAAATTGTGGTTGAGAAAGAAGATTTTGATTTTCCAGATATTTAACAAGTCTCTTTTTCTTCCTTTTTAGGCGTTAAAAAAATTATGAAAGAGTTGGGCGAATAGAAATTGGTCTATAATTATTAACACAGCAGAGGCTGTGTCTCCAGATTTATAAATCGGGTGTATTCTCGATTTCTTGTAGACTCTAGGGAAAACTCCAGTTGAAAGTGATAAGTTGCAAATGTAAAACATTGGAGCTACATCCCTGTGTGACTTGTTCAGGTCAACGATCCCCCTTGTATGGGGTTAGTACTTCAGCTGTTATGGCGTGGGGGTAGTGTGTAATATGTGTGTCTGAATATGTAAGTGATTAAACTGGAATGAAAGAAAATTGCATAAGAGCTGTTTTTGTGCAACTGCGCACAAGATGCAACTTTGTAGCTGGTGAGCAGTTCAGACCCTAATTTGAACAAGTTCTTTTTGGATTACACATTCAAATAACGTGAATATTAAGAGAGCAGCATAAACAGCCAACCAGCACGAAACCAATACTTTATTGATATTGTTCCCCCCCAGGTTTGGCGGCGGCTACGTGGTGCAGTGCCGCGTGCGCCGCAGCCCGCGCGCCGCGTGGCGCCGCGTGCAGGCGAGCGCGCCGCACGCGCAGCTCAGAGTGTTGCATCAACATACTCTGCACTTCCTAATGCCTAATGTTACCACAGGTACAGTACTATAACCATTAGGTATTCAATCAAGTGTATATGTTATGGACCAATTGATTAATACGGCATTATTCATAATGCCCAGACAATTTGAAAAATGCCCAATATGAGTAGGCAATATGCTAAAAACTATTGAAATAATTTACAATAAATTAATAAAAAAATATAGTTTTTTTATTGTTTTAATTTTGACATTGATTTTAATATAGAATAGGAAAGTGCGATTACTTTTAAAGCTCCTATTATTGCAGGGCCTAAAGTGTCGGGGTACCCTAAGCTCCCGAGCTCGCTTCGCTCGCTCTTGACTAATTCATTGACCATAATTATCGAATTGCCCAACCGTTACGTAGCAATATTGATGACCAGACAATGTAAATATAGAAGTTTAAATCAGTATTCGTTACATTGCCCGATTTGAGACTTTATTCGTAATGCCCGGGCATTAAATTAAAATTCTTATTTAATTTATTGCCTCCATATAGTACAAATAAATAAATATAAAAAGGTGGGTGGTAAATATAAGTTACAGAAACAATTATGGACCCTGTCGGGCACAGCAACATTTTAATCATGGACCCTGTCGGGCACAGCAACATTCTAGATACAGTCAGTGTCTAGGAGAGGAATAGCGCTTAATATTTTCCTTTTAGTGCACTGATTAATCACTTGCGCTGGCGCAGTGGTTGAGCGATTGACTGCTGCGCCGCGTGTCGCGGATTCGATTCCCGCACGGAACAAATATTTGTATGACCTACAGATAGTTGTTCCGGCTCTGGGTGTTGTGTATTTGAGTTTATTTTGTAAACGCACCCACGATACAGGAAGAAATTCCTAGTGTGGGGCAACGTTATTTAAAAAAAAAACAAAACAAAACTTGGTCCATGACATAATCCACCTCACTCACACATCCACACAGATAAACACAATCTCTCGCGCACTGTGTTACCTATACGAGGGCCACAGGCGTAAGAGTAGACGTGTTGAAGGGAAGATCATTTAGTGCTCACACGAACCTGTGAATAGCTCCAAAATAGAACCGGTCACTAGACGCATCAACAATTCAACATCATCATCAGCCTATTAATGTTCCCACTGCTGGGAAACAGATCTCCTCTCAGTGAGAGGGGATGGGCCATAATCCACCACGCGGGCCCAGTGCGGGTTATTGGATGTCACATATATTTTTTTGGTTCTCACGATGTTTTCCTTCACCGTTTTTGAGAGCAGTGGTGATGAAATAATTTACACAAAGTAAAGCGCCTGGGTTCGAATCCACGACCTACAACTTGTAAGTCGCGGCCGATACCACTGGGCCACCACTGCTCTTCAACACCAGCTTATGTTTTATATATTTTTTTGCATAATGTAATATAAAAAAATATTGTTCTTATTTCAGTTGACAAGAAGGAAGTAGTATCTCGTCTGAGTGATATCTTCCGTCTGATGGCGGAGCTGCAGAGCGCCTGTGACATCGAAGACTTTACCGTCAACCAGAGCTCGCTTGAGCAGGTAAGCTAATGATTTGAACCTACTCTATACTTTCAAGTTTGCTATGATTGGGGATGATTCCGGGGTAGAAAAATTTAATTCGACAGTGAAATTATCAAATAATATTGGACCCGTATTATTTGCTAAATCAAATAAATATAAATTGACAAAGATAAAGCACATCAAAGTTCAGGAGTGGGGTTTGTGACGTCACTTTGTCAGTTGTAGCACACCGTGACGTCACGCCATATTTCAACGCACTGAATACTACACTGTTACTTTTTCTTTGTTCTTTATTTCTATATCGTCGTATTTTTTGTTTACGTGGCAAAAGAAACGTTTCCAATATTTTTAGGTTATCTAACTGACGGACTAAATAGGTAGATATTTTTATTCAACTACCCTATTCTAAGCAACGCACTCCAGAAACTGTAGACAAACACTATGTGTGTGTGTTCATGCACACATTTTGAAATTCTTAATTCAATTTTTCTATGGAGAATTTAAATTTAGAATCTACTAATCTGTATTTAAAGTAATCATATGGTTAGATTTTTTTATAAATAAGGGAAGGGAAGATGTTAATTTTTTTCGTTCACAATCAGACATTAATTTCTCAAATATTTTCCTGTATCTTCCGCAGATGTTCCTAAGTTTCACAGACAAGTCGGACATAGAGTCAGACGCGGTGGAAGTAGAGGTGCTCCCCACACCAGAGACAATCAGACAGAATGAAGACCTCGCCGTTGTCACCGCACTATAACTAAATAACACTACACTAGTAAGGACAGGGTTTTTCTGACGCAACAATTTGGTCATACGTAGGTTATGCTCAACCAAAGCGATCTCACTACGCGGTCGGCTATCTTCGGGAACGGTCGTGTGGGACATTCAAAATGCCGCGTTTCTTGTATGCTGAACGCATATAAGCAAACGTTCGGATGGCCGAATCTTTACTATTTAAATCTATGTTTTTAGGACAATTTTAATTTATGTTAGTTGCACCAGCCTATAAAAGTGGTTTTCAGATTCTTCAGGAAAGGTTTAGGGCTATATTTTAAGGCATTTTAAAGGAAACTTCCTACAATCCTCTCGAATAATTGTAAGTCGCTTTGACAACGTAAATATCCTAGAATAATGTCAATAAATAACAAGGTTGTCAAGCAAATTGGCTGAGTCAAGGTTGAGTCGAGTAGAGAAAATGACTTAGAATATAGGGGTAGGAGGAAGAAAACCGTACAAAATTAATAATTTTGAATGCTTTTTTCAAATTATTATTTACAATGGGGTTGTGTAATATTTGCATCATAAAATGACGGTAGTCTGGTGCTTATTATATAGCACTGCAGTTCTGAGGATCTTGCATAAATATTCAAGGATAAACTAAATGTTTTGAACATTGAAAAGATCCCCTGCCATGAATCTCACGAACAAAATAGTTAAAATCCAACTAGAATAAAAGATGTACACTTGAATTCATAATTCGAGATAATTGCAATCAAGTATCAACTTTAGCGTGTATTTTTAAGTTGATTTTTAAGTGATAATATTGAAAAGGTTCTGAAAAGTATGGGTTGCAATGGTGTTTGAACTTTATTTTATATAACATAGAGTTTATTGTTCCATAACTTGATGACTATCTCGTATTCTGAATTCAAATAAACCTAGAATAAATAAAATACCTATTATTTAAGTACCTACCTAGTTATTATGAAGCACTCTGCATTTTTTGCTCAAAGTTACCGAAACCACAAGTAGATACGTAATGGATGACTTTCACGTTGGAATCTGTGAAATAAATTACCAGTACTTAGGCCGAGTTTCTCACCTCTACATTATCTCAGAATTATAAAATCAGCAGATGAAACGTGCTTGACAATTTGTCACGTTAATTCTGCGATAATTTAGAGTTGAGAAACTCGGCCCTAAGCTCAGTTTCTGGATCGAAAATTCTGCTATGATTGGTTGAATGACTTTTCAACAGCCAATCGCATCAATTGACATGCGTTTAATTTGTTACTCGACGGTGCTAGATTTGTAAATATTTAGAGCAAAATTAAAACGCTCCTAATTTCTGAAAGCCTGTTCAGTAAATATACTAACAAACAGCTTGTTGGTAGTGGTACCCAATTGCTGAATTGTGGAGGAATAGCTTCATTGACATGAAAGGAGAATGCCCATTTTGCAAGAGAACTTGGGCCCCTTTACAAAAATAGTTGAATCTTGATAAATTTGGTTGTATATTGTAGAAAAAACACGTTATATTCTTATGAATAAATAAAAAAAAAATATATAAAATGTTTTCTAATTATTTAGAAAACATTTTTTATTTATTTTTCGGGGTTCACGAGATATAACGATGTTTCAGTTCTTGAAATGAAATGCAATGCAATAAGGTGCACACAAATGTCCAAGTAAAGGAACCTGGATCTGCTGTTGTCTTTACATATAAAGTAAAGGACCATCATCTGCCTGCCCTTGTCCCTTGTTACTTGGGGTCGGCGCAACACTTTTTCTTCTTCCATACCGTCTTCTCCCTCGTCACGCTATCACTGACTCCCTTTTCTTTCATATCACTCCTCACACAGTCCATCCATCTTTTTTTGGCCGTCCCCTCCCTCTCCATCCATCCACATTTATATTCATAACTCTTTTAGTAACATGCGTTTAAATAACACCAATATAAAGTAAAGGACAAAAAAACACAAAACATAAATCCTATTTTTGGATAATATTGAAATAGCAGACATGATACCTCATGAGGGGCCTGTGTATGGGCAATCTCCTTTGACAAAGAATCATGCTGAATACGCTTTCAGAAACAGGCTTCTATTTTGGTTACGCGCCTAAAGACATTGGTTTTGCGACCAGCATTCGAGGCCACGTCAAATTGACATCTGTGTAGCCTCTTCCCAAACATGCTGGGGTCGAATTCCAGTATAATCAGATGTTGGACTGCCTACCTGACTTCCACAACCCAGTTGACATCTGACATAATCGGTCTAAAACCAAACAGTTGCTCGTCGCAGAATCGATTTCTTTAGACGCCCTTTCATTATAGTCCCAGTCCCCGGCATGTAACTTGGTAAGGTTTTGGCGTAGTTGGGGTAAATTCGCATAGTGCGTGAACTGACCAACCACCGTATAGAGCTAACGGAACGTAGACGCGACGCGATTGGTCGATCCTTGTGTCAACTGACCAACCAATCGTGCGCTCGGAACGGTGCTAAACGTTCCCCGCGTCCCGCTTGGTAACCAAAGAGACCTAAAAACGACTTGTCTAACGACTCTTGCCAAATTACGTGCCGGCTATTATAGGTACTTTTATATCGTTCCATGTTAAAGATTTTATATGTTGCAATGGTTAGGATAATAGTAGATTTTTGTTTATATGGGGTCTAGTAGAAAGGACCAACTTACCAATAGTGTTTAAGAATCGACAAATTACCAAGACTTATGAACACGGAGCTAAATTAAAATGATTAACGAAACCCCGTAGACATGATGAGTATCGTGTCTAATGACGATAAAACGACAAAACAGTTAACGCGTAATTATCCAAAAGTTAGCAGTTTTTGCTTGAAATTATAGAATATTACTATAATGTACGCCAAAATAGATACACAACTCTTTTACAAAAAAAAAAACTATGGATACAATGGCGGCCATTGATATACATTCTACAGATAGAACCAAAAATTTATAAAAAAAAATACTGGTGAGTTCGAACTAAAGTTCGCTGCAGCGCTAAAATATTTAAAACAAACTATTAAAACATGCAGCGTTAGATCGCTTAAAGAGTTTAATTTACTCGCGATGAGAACGTCGTAAGTTGTGTTGCATTCGAGTTTCGTTCAATATAGTGTAAAGGTGTACGGATTGCAGTACAGTTCGGTCGAAGAGAGTGTTCGGATCGCCAAATCTAGTGCGTAGTACATATATATCGATGATGGCGGCCTTATTCCTGACACCGATATCTACCAGGAAACAAAAGTTGATGGACTAAACGAAACTTAAATTAAATAGTTCTGTAGTTTCTGCCTACCCCCATGGGGAAAAGACGTGGTTTATGTATATAACAATGTTTTTGTTTTATCTTGTAGTCATAAGATATCGATACGTCGTCGTCGCGTCCCCGTCATCACGTCTGTGTTTTTGGTAATTATTTTAAATTGACCATGTTTAGTATTTTAGTGAATTAAAAAATGTGTTATTGTATAGTTTTTAAACGACCCTTAGTTTGGTTTTAATGTAAGTGGAATATTGGTAAGACTTATAGGTAAATATGTATATTTGTTTTATGTGAATAGTATTATGAGCTCAAAGCAGACAGATCGTATTTTAAATAAGAGCACAGTTTTATCTTTTTAAGACAATTCCCATTTGTTATCAGTATAAGTGTGACCTGTAAGATAGTAGATTAAAACATGTACGGTTAGCATATTAAATCAAATAGCAAAACAAGCCATAGTACTAAAAACCGTCAACGTCCGTCTGGTACGAGTCGTAACGTAAAAATGTAGCAGAATCAGTGTGGCATGAAAAAAATGTTTCTACGTGCCTTTATGAAAAAATACACTAGGTTCTACCATCGTAATTTTTTTTTATGCTGACTGTACATCAATAAATATAACATTATTGGTACCGACAGCCACACACCTTGTGTTGCTGTCCGTACATTGTCTTTAAAATATAACAAATATGCAATCTCTGTGATATTTAATATTTTTCTAGAAATATAAGTAATAAAATGGTTTTTGGTTACTTGGTTTTTATTTATTAAATTAACTTTTGAGAGGAGTTCGTGGCTAAAAACAGCCGCTAGACCTTCAAGGTTAAGCAACGCTTGCAGAGTCGGTCTGTGGATGGGTTGGTTTACATAGCGATATTCCTCCGTGCCTCGGAAAGCACGTACCGTCGGTCCCGATTGCCATTTACTTTGAGAGTCGTTAGGGATAGTCAGACGTTAGGAAATCTGACAAAAGTCTTGCCAAGGGGTATCGTGTCACCCAGTTACTGGGTTGTGGAGGTCAGAAAGGCAGTCGCTCCATGTGAAGTACTGGTACTCAGCTGCATCCGGTTAGACCGGAAGCCGACCTCAATATAGTTGGGAAACGGCAGTAATCAATATTAAAATAATTTTGCCGAGGTTTTTTGTCGAAATCGAAAAGAAATAAACAGTTATTCGTAAATATGATTTATTTAATTGGTAATCTCTATAACTATATAAACATGGAATGTCTCATAAAATACATTAAGTATAACTTTTAATAAAAATCTCGACTCTTAAACAACAGATCTGATTTAAGACTAGAACAAATCATTACAAATTACAGATCAAGTTCCCTATTTTGTAGCCCACACACTATTGACTTTATTTTGCTAAGTAAGCTTCTCATTCAAATATGAACTCTATTCGTATACATTCATGTTCATATTCTTATGAAGCTCTTGCTCACATTTGTTTGTCCGAATATGACCATTACTTACATGAGAAAAAGGTTCATATTGCTTACTTAGCAAAGTGACAAGGTTAATTATAAAATTATTTATCATAGACCGCCTCGTTATTCTAGTGGCCGCAAGCCACCCACCCAACTCCTGGATCGGGCAAAATGCTAACTAGGTTTTTCCATGGGGGATGAATACATTAATACACTTAAACTAAACATACATAAATCAGTTATTGTTGGCAGTATTTCAAAAACGAGACAGTATAATTTGATTTTGAGGGTAGATTAAAAAAAACAATATTAGTTCGATAAACTGGTTCAAATATCAAAGTAAACATGTTTCCATACAATATCTCAGTAATAGACCGGAGTCAGGATTTGTCTCCAGTTGATGAAACAGGCTCGCCCGTATTAAATGGAAATTAAAATAAAACGTAGTGTACACCTCTGCCAACGCTTTCGGGGAATACCGGCGTGCCTGTTGTGTCCCACTGCTGGGCAAAGGCCTGCCTTCCGTTCCATTCTTCCTGTGTTTAGCTACATCAGAGACAGCGGCTATAGACAAGTGACCTTCTACTAACGAAAGCGTCGGGATAGTGACTTGAAATAAATAATAGTTAAAAAAAATAAAAAACACGCTTTAATAGAAAACCAAACTAAAAGTAGAAAATAATTTTCAATAAATTTAAATTAAGAATAGTGTGATTAACAAAAAAAAAATTGTAAAAAAGCGTGGGGTGCTTTTTAAGATATTTTCAAAATACTTTTTACCAATATCTGCCAATAAAATATTATGACAATTGACGTCAAGCACCCCACGCTTTTTTAAAAAAAAATTCTGTTCTTATTTTAAATTTATTGAAAATTATTTTTTACTTTTTAGTTTGGTTTTCTATTAAAGCGTGTTTTTTAGTATTTTAAACTATTATTTACTTTTTAGTCCAATCTCTAATCCTAAAGATTCTGGTAAGGATAATGGGACAAACTATTAAAATTATTGCATTGTCATCGGTCCTTGATAAGTGTGCAAAGTTTCAAATTAATCCGACGTTTTGAAGTGGGTGAAAATCACGCTCAAAGATTTCGTTACATTGATACATACATATCAAGCTAATTACGGTTAGAGAAAATAAATGTCTAAAACCGTATATCAAGCTAATAAAAGCATGTTAAAAAGAGAAAATTTTTTGAGAAGTCAAGTTCCATCGGAAGGTCACATGACCAATCCGTTACATTTTGGCATTTAATTTTAGAGTGACACTTGGTCTAGACCAGAGCCTATGTTCAATCCTTTAGAGAGCAGTTTAACTAGTTTAACTAGGCCGCGTCACCGGTTCGTGTTATTCGGAATCCAAGCAGTGGCTACTTTTGCCCAATTCTATTGCAGCATGCGGGACATATAGCCAGCTTACTTTAGTTTGACTAGGTCTATGAATCTTCTTTTTTTCTTGTCTATTAACTCAAATTATAGTCTCAACTTTTCAGTTTTTTTCCGACCAGTTTGTAGCTACTTGGGCAGCTCCGTCATTCGCTACGTTTAAATCCTGAAAGATGCAGGTAATCTGGTATGAAGGGCAGACAAGGAGGTGGGCCATATCCTGTGAAGGGTGTCCACACAGGCGCGTGTTCTGGATAGGTCTGTGATAATCCATATGGCCAGGTTGTTTCTACAGCGCCCAACCTAGGCCCTCTGTGAACGTCTGCGATTTGTGTAATGGTATGAAGTATACTATTCTGATGCGGTCTGTGATTGTGACTCAGAGAATACTTCGTTCCATTCCTCGCTGGCAGACCCCGAGTGAGGACTTTTGACATGCTTTAGATTAATTACTATCAAAAGAAGGGTTCCTGAGCCCTGCAGACTTCTTGAAGTGTCCCGCGAGGAGATCCAGGACCCTGAAGATGACGTCAGTGTTGACTTCCTTGTTCGTGAAGCTGGTCACCACCAGCCGCGCGGCCTGGCTGACTGTCTCCGAGCCAAACACGTACAGAAGTGCTGGGGAGATAGAACACTGTGGTGAGAATTGGAAATTAGCTTGAAGGGATATCTTAGAGGAGCTGGCTTTAAATTGACGGCACGGCGGAGCGATTGGCTGCCGTACTGATTGTCACGGGTTCGATTCCAGCACCGAAGAAATATTTGTATGGGTTACAGTTAGCTGTTCCGGGTCTGGTTGTTAGTGTATGTGAATTTAAAATATTTGTAAGCGCACTCACGATACAGGAGATATTCCTAGTGTGGGGCGATTTTTCGGAGGGACATCCGATTGTAAGGTACTTATCCCGAGTTTCTCAGCTCAAAAACATCGCTGAATTAATGTGACAAATTGTCAAGCATGCGTTATCTGCTGTGATTGGTTGAATGAATTTTCAACAGCCAATCACAGCAGATAACGCGTGCTTGACAATTTGTCATATTAATTCTGCGATAATTTTGAGCTGAGAAACTCGGGGTAAATATAATATCACATGTCAAACACATCCAATGAGCCCAAACAAGATGGTGCTATCTTGTCTAGTTGATTAATTGCGTTTCATCATCGGACTACCAGACGTACGGCGATGCGCCATCGGTACATGGTGGACATCCCACCCATACGCACTAAACGTTTTGGAAATACTTTCATTATGCGTACAGCTAAGGAGTGGAATTCCCTGCCGGAGTCTGTGTTTCCAGATAGCTACAACCTCGGGGTCTTTAAGTCAAGAGTGAATAGGTTACTTCTAGGCAAGCGTGTTACATCTTCGACCACATCATCGCTTACCATCAGGTGAGATAGTGGTCAAGCGCGAGCCTATCTATAATAAAAAAAAAAAAAAATATGTCCACTTCCAGCTCCGTCATGAGACTAGCTCCATTGTGCCATATTATTTCAAAGTTACATAAGTATGCCAAGTTTCAGCTTAATCGGATGCCAGAAATTGCTTGAACAATGGATTACTAGTTGTCGGACACATATATGAAAGCTGGTAATAAAAAGTATTGCGCCGACCCCAAGTAACAAGGGACAAAGGCATGATTATGGAAGTATGGATTGCTTACCTGGCGTGTGCTCCAGCACTGCAGCACAGGTGTCGTCGACGTTCAGCTCGCGCAGCTGGTCCCGAGGCTCCAGGAAGCCTGCGTCCGTGTGGGCGAGCTGCTCGAACACCAGGAACACCTGGCTGTGCAGCCACGCCGTCAGCTCGGATAGCCAGGCGTCCAGCAGCGACTCGCCCAGCTCTGGGAGGGAATGTGGAACTTGTTTAAGTAATACTACCGTTTTCGCGCGAACAGCCGCGCGGCGTAGGGTAAATTGGGTCGAGAGTCAAAGCGAAGCAACGCGTCATACGCATCAGTATAAAAACGTACATAGCATACTAACTCCTATCTTCACATCGTAATGCATATATTCCTATCAAGATAATCAAAAGACGGGCGAACCCGATCGAATGCGCGCGCAGTCGCGAGAACAAAAGCGCATCTACGCGAATCAAAATAAGTCAACTGTCAACTACAAATCTGAGTATTTTTTATGGTGAGACTGCCTTTTTTTTGGGACAATCCCACCGCACTATTCCCAAGCCATTGCAACTTCTGAAAGCCAGAATCAACAGTGACGACCACTAAAAAACCGCCGAGGCAATGAAGCTTGACGAAGTCCCGGCGAATGAATTTAACTGTCTTGGATCCCTTACATTTACACCTAAAGTTACCAATGACATGTGACGTACCCTGCGTAAAAACCGGAACAAATTCGTACACGATCAAGCGATGATCACTACAAGACGCGTCCGGTAGGACACGCCACCTATCCAATCGTACGTCTGCACTAGATAGTGTGACGTCAATACAAGATTCGCCCAAGTTCTGCAAAATGTTGGTGGTGCGTCAGGGGTATTATGAATAGTCAGATTCATTTCAGCAATGAAATTTTCAACAGCGCAGCGTCTTAGAGTCGAAGACGCATTAACACCAGCGCCAACGATAACTTTGCAGCCCGCGAGCGACTGCAAGACGTGACGGAGGTTATGTATATGAGGAGCAACAAGGTCTGAATATTGAAAGTAGCAGCTAACAACGTAAACTTTAAAAGAAGACGATGAGACCTCCACAACGGCACAATAGGGTGTCATAAGGTTACGCGAAGAAGCTACTGTGTAGTTAGAAGAATGCGCCACGTAAATTCCGGCTCGTGCTTTGCCATCCTACTGAACTATTTTGTGACGTAAATGCGCGTTTTGACATTGTTCTTGAACGAGCACTATATCTAAGTTGTAATCGATAGTTAATTTGTCAGTACAGAGGTCGCCACCCTATCGTTGTGGAGATGTAATTGTCCTATGGTTAATCTATCCATTATCTTAGTAGTTGATGTTGAGGATAAGTTGTTCGAGCTTAAGTTTATAGGTAGTACACTCATGTGACCCACAGCGATAGTTAAACGGTTTCTTAGAACGTTTACACGCCACGCAAGACGGTGTATAATTTAAATTGTCCCTATGCGGGCAGTCTTTAGTTTGTGAGACTGCCTATTTGACCTCCACAATCTAGTAACTGGTTACCTAGTTACTGGGTTACTCGATGCCGTTTGGAAAGACTTGTGTCAGCGCGCCAAACCAGCGGCGGCCGCCAGCGAGCCCGTGCCGCACCAGCGCGGCCCGCACCACTCCTGTGACATTACATACCTGCGACCAGTAGCGTGGCGAGCCTGTGCGCGACGTGCGAGCGCGCCAGCCCGGCGGCGGCCGCCAGCGAGCCCGTGCCGCACCAGCGCGGCCCGCACCACTCCTGTGACATTACATACCTGCGACCAGTAGCGTGGCGAGCCTGTGCGCGACGTGCGAGCGCGCCAGCCCGGCGGCGGCCGCCAGCGAGCCCGTGCCGCACCAGCGCGGCCCGCACCACTCCTGTGACATTACATACCTGCGACCAGTAGCGTGGCGAGCCTGTGCGCGACGTGCGAGCGCGCCAGCCCGGCGGCGGCCGCCAGCGAGCCCGTGCCGCACCAGCGCGGCCCGCACCACTCCTGTGACATTACATACCTGCGACCAGTAGCGTGGCGAGCCTGTGCGCGACGTGCGAGCGCGCCAGCCCGGCGGCGGCCGCCAGCGAGCCCGTGCCGCACCAGCGCGGCCCGCACCACTCCTGTGACATTACATACCTGCGACCAGTAGCGTGGCGAGCCTGTGCGCGACGTGCGAGCGCGCCAGCCCGGCGGCGGCCGCCAGCGAGCCCGTGCCGCACCAGCGCGGCCCGCACCACTCCTGTGACATTACATACCTGCGACCAGTAGCGTGGCGAGCCTGTGCGCGACGTGCGAGCGCGCCAGCCCGGCGGCGGCCGCCAGCGAGCCCGTGCCGCACCAGCCCGGCCCGCACGCGCTGCACCACTCCTCTGGAACAACATATTACACATAACATCACGCCTATATTCAAAGTCAAAGTGAAATCATTAATTTCAATTAGGTTACTACAGCACTTTTAAAGATCAAAATCAAATTTTGAAAATAATAATAACTGATTCTACCGTCCATTCGCAAAGATAGTTTGTTATGGAAACGAACGAACAAGAAACTCCACAACTACTTATTTCCCGAAGGTTTAGGCAGGGGTCACTTATGGTTAACTACAATAGTTAAACATAAGTGGCCCCTGCCGGCTAGGGCGAGTCTATGGCCATCAACCGGGAATAAATCCAAACTCCGGCCTGTTACTGTGTAGGGGATCCCTGCACTTAGTGATGATACCGGGGCGATTCTATGGGGATGATGATGAAATAAAACCGACCACCGCGAATGTCCGTTGAACACTGATTTATTGATTTAATGTACTTACACAAATTAGCTTAGTGATAGGTACGAAATGCTGAGTGCACAGAATGCACGGCGCGTGAGTATGAAAAATAATGTGCGGTTCCGTACATCCTGCCCGCAATCAGACAACTGATATGATTGATTAACAGAAAATTAAATTAAGAGACAAGTAAAATAGTAAAATAAAATGATATAGATTGCTAATGATACAAATGTGAAAATACTAACTAAACGACTATTCTACGGTACACATGGGCGAGGTAGCCCTGTCTACACCACTGATTGTGAACACTTCACTACACTTTTGCACTGATGATCCACGCGATGCCGGTGCGACCGCCACAGGCCCCACCCCGAGAGCCTCTTGGCCCTGGGGGGCCGGCGACGCTGATGCCCTGCCCGTACTTCGTTGGCTTTTGATGAGGTACACGACGACGCCACCCAAGATGATTACCGAAGCTACACTGATGTGTAGTGATGAATGTCGTGAATGCTCAGATCTGTAGATGACTGTTCCTTAACCTCGTCAATCTGAGCCCTTAATTTATTCCAAATGAGATGATGATCTTCAGCTTCACTGAAGTTCTCTGGCGCAGACGTTTTCATGATTTTGTTTAGTACGGACACCTCTGGGACTTCGATGTGATGATGAATATTCACGTGATTGATGAAATTGTTATGGGCATAGATACTGAAGGTCTCTCCTTTCAATGTGCAACCTTGACCTAGGGTAATAATCCCGTTGCCGACAAGGTTCACCATTGTGATTCCGTTGGCGCAAATAATGCGAGTTTGGCATTCCGAGCAACATGTGTACAACCAGCTGTTCGGCCTGTGTAATTTGATCCATTGCTCGTCACATGATGATTTTACGGAGTGGCATAGTTGCTTTTTATTGAATAATTTGATTTCGCAAATTGATTGTTTCATGTTTAGATTGTAGATGGGCATGTTTAATGAACATAACAAGATATCGTTAGGGACATGAGTACATGATTGAAGGTCTGCTTCTGATAGGAGAAATGCTGTATCCTTGCGCAAATTGTAGGCTATGAGCGGTACTGATGGAATGAGATGATAATATTGTTGTCCTCTCTTTTGCGAAATTGATATGATTTTGTTCAACTCAAACAGTTCGTTACTTATGAGTGGAACCTTGATCTCAATGATTAAGTAGTTAGAGAAGACTCTAGCCGAAACCTTTAGTAACCGGTACAAATCCTTGACATTCCTTAAGTCCACAGGTATCGTAAGTTTACCATTCAGTCGACTGGAGATAGTGCTCAGCTGATACGATACCTGCTCCGGTGACAGCAAATGGCTGTCAATGCGCCCGTGTGAAATATATGTTACGGTTCCGATTAGCGTTTGCTGAATCCAACGAATATTTGTGAGAATTATTGATGCTGCTAGTGCCGATGAGGTAATGTAAAGACTATCTTCGTTTGCGAGACGTACCTTATTCACCTCAGATGATATATGTTGTAGATGTTGCTTAATAAATGAAAATTGTTTATTCATGATATCCTCGTTACGGCGTACGATGTTGAACTCAGATTCTAAGATGCTTGTTTGATTTTTTATAAGTTTCTGTAGATGTGCTTCATTATGACTGATCTGTTCGATGGCACCCTTATATTTTTCAGCAAACCTTTCGTCTAGTACACCGAATAACGAGTTGGCAATATAACCCACGCCGTCCACTAGGCCTCTCTTTAGCCTCTTTGGACTTTGATATTTAAGTAACATATCATAATGTTCAATGTCACTTATTTCGTGCTCTAATTGATGAATGATACTCTGATATTGTTTATTTGCCTGAGTTATGCATAATGACTTGATATGATTGACGTAACTCTTGATCTCGGCTAACCCTTTCCAGTATGTCGTCATATTGTAGTAGACAACTAGACGCCATTCGTCCTGGATGTACTGAAGATTGGATATTCTATCGAAGTAAATAGCTTGATTCTGATCTAATGACGTCAGATTATACGATTCTTGATTGGGTATATTTTCCGCTGAAGTCGATGATAATAACATGAAAAATAGTAATATGAAGCTAGTGAATAGATTCTTCAATGAAACGTTGTTGCGAGGAAGTCGCTTTCTCTTGCTTCGCTCATCTGATTTGTTTTGATGGTTGACTTTTTCATCCTGACTTGTATCCTCGTTTACTGGTAACAACACAAGTCTGGTGACTGGACGTTGAATGATATTATTTTTGGTTTTTAAGCTGACTACCCTTACATAGCCATCTCTCCCAGGATGAACTGCTTGAATACGTCCTAGCGCCCACTTGCCGGGTGGCAAGTTTTCGTTATTGATAAGAACGACATCGTCCACTTCGAAGTTCCTACTTGGCTTACGCCATTTTGATCTAGCCTGCAGTTGCTGTAAATATTCGCTTGACCACCTTTTCCAAAGGTGTTTGTTCATTGATTGAATGAGTTGCCACCTAGTTGACTGGTTTATGTGATCTGGATCAGTCTGTGGTCTAGATAGAAGCGGGCCGCCGATCAAGAAATGACCTGGCGTAAGAACGTCGTCTTCAGGGCTCTCTGTCAACTGACAGAGGGGCCTTGAGTTCAGACATGCCTCGATTTGAAATAGAAGTGTAGTAAATTCCTCGTAAGTGAGTTTCTGATCTCCGATGATGCGTTTCAGATGATATTTGAGGCTTTTCACCGCAGCCTCCCAAAGACCGCCTGCACTTGGCCATGCAGGAGCGTTGAAGTGCCACTTTATGTTCATGTCATTGATGTTATTGAAGAAATCGGTGTTGATTGTGGCTATGATGTCTTGATATTCCTTCTTTATGATACGGTTGGCACCTACGAAATTTGTGCCATTATCACTGTAAACGTGACTTGGTGTTCCACGACGGGCCGAAAACCTACGAAAGGCTGCTAGAAATGATGGAGTACTGAGATCAGAAACTAGCTCCAGATGAACAGCCTTGGTAGACAAACAAACAAACACAGCAATATAGCCCTTAACGGTTTTGATTCCACGTCCCTTATTAGCCTTCAGCTCGACGTGTCCGGTAAAATCGACACCGGTGTGAGAGAAAGGTCGTGACGGGGTGACTCGTGGTTGTGGAAGATCGGCCATGATTTGATGATATTGCGTTTGAGTAAAGCGCTGACACTTAACGCATGATCTCAACTTCCTTTTGACGGTACGGATTCCACTGATGATCCAATACCTGTCTCTGATGTATGAAAGTGTCAGTCGCGGGCCTCCGTGCAATGTGGTAATATGAGCCTGATCAATGATTAAATCTGTGAGACGACTGTGGCTTGATAATATGATAGGGTGCTTTGATGAGTCGTTGATGCGTGCGTTTTTCAGTCGTCCACCTACTCTAAGGAGACCGTGTTCATCTATGAATGGATTAAGACATGATATTTTGCTTCTTGGATGCACATGCCCCTTTTGATTGATAAACAATATATCTTCATGAAATTGTTTTAGTTGGTCATCTTTGATAATGATATTCAATGCATTGTTCAATTCTGATGACGTTAAAACATCTGATTTTGATGTGCGTTTACCTCGTGATTGCGTTATGAAACGCGAGACCCAAGCGACGATTCTCAGAATGCGAGTTAAGGAACTGTAGTTCTGTATAAACTCGTGTATCAATGAAATATGATTTTGATATAAAGCCGTGTTTACACTAGGCTTCTTGGTTTCCAAATCTGGTGATTGATATGAGGTGGTAGGGAGGGTGCTTTGTTCGAAATTGGTTATCCATTTCGGACCCTGCCACCACAGCGGATGGCTTGAAAGCTTCCGTGACGTCAGACCCCGAGTAGCGCAATCTGCTGCATTCTCTTCGGACCTCACATGATGCCAACTTGAGGGTGGAATGATAATAGTGATTTTGTTGATTCTGTTAGCTACGAATTGTTTCCATTTCTTCACGTCGCCTTGGATCCACCCTAAAACTATCATCGAGTCTGTCCAGGCGTAAATCTCCACATCTTGATTTGATAATGGTTCCATGACTTTCTTGATAAGTTGAGATAGTAGTAGCGCACCACATAACTCTAGTCGTGGTAATGATACCTTTTTTGCCAGTGGTGCTAACTTTGTTTTTGCTACAGCGAGCGTTGATGTGCGATCACCCTTATTGTCCTTAGCTACTACATACACAACACATGCGTATGCTTTGTCGGATGCGTCACAAAATCCATGGATTTGATATGATTGGTTTGTGTTGCCGAGATAACGTGGAATGATAAATTGATCTATGGTGTTGAAATCATTCTTGATCTGAATCCAGTCATCTTGAATCGGTTGCGGAACTTCTTCGTCCCATGATAAATGTGATGACCATGCGTTTTGAAAAAGCAGTTTTGCTCTGATTGATAATGGTGACAGCCAGCCTAAGGGGTCAAATATCTTTGAAATTTCCGAAAGTAGCTGTCTCTTTGTGACGCGTTTATCGTGATAATCCAATTGATTTTGAAAGGTGAAGCTATCCGTTGATGAGTTCCATCTTAATCCAAGTGTTTTTCTTGTTTCCGAGCACTTGAAGTCTAATGGGTTGTTGAGTTGATCTGGTGATAGATCTACCAGGAGGTCCAGTACGTTACTGGACCATTTCCGGAGGTTCATACCAGCTCCCTTCAGCGTCTCAATGAGTTGATGCTGAAGCTCCTTCGCTTGTTGAATGGTATTTGCTCCACTAAATAGATCGTCCATATAAAATGATTGACTCAGGGCTGACGAAGCTAGAGGATACTTGTCGGCATCGTCTATTGCCAGCTGTTTTAACGTTCGCATCGCTAAGTATGGAGCGGCCTTAGTACCGTATGTTACGGTAGTAAGATGATATTCGTTAAGTATTTCTTGAGATGATTGCCGCCAAATGATTGATTGAAGATGACGATCGGATTGCCTGATAATGATTTGGCGAAACATTTTCTCTATGTCTGCCGTGATAACGTAACTGTACGTTCTCCAGGTTAAGATGAGTGTCATGAGGTCTTTTTGTAGATTTGGTCCGCAGCACATGAGGTCATTTAGGCTTTTTCCTGATGTTGATTTCGCTGACGCATTGAAAACGACTCTAAGTTTTGTTGTTGTTGAGTCTAATTTCATTACGCCATGATGTGGTAAGAAGTAGGCACGTTTTGATTCATCGACATTATTAGCCGTACACATGTGACCCAGTTGTTGATATTCCGACATAAACGTTTTATAATTTTCTGCAAATGATTCATTATTGCACATTTTTCTTTCCAACTGTTTGAATTGTGCGATAGCCTTAGATTTTGATGATCCAAGCTGATTTTCATATTCGGGTTTCATGGGTATGCCAACCTCGTATCTACCAGTATCCAAACGACGAGTAGCTTGCTGATAAAACTCTTCACAGTACTGCTCCTCACGGGTAAGGGGTGATGATGATGTTTCTTCGTCCTCTATCTCCCAATATTTTGATAGTTCTGATAAGTCATTCGTCGCGATATGACAGTTAAATGTGCGAACATTGCCAGACAGGATCCAACCGAGTGCGGTCTGTTGCGCAATCGGAGCCTGCGCTGGTCCTTTGATGAGACCGTCCATGATGATTTGAGAATAGATACTCACATCCAAGAGAATATCTATTGGCTTAGACACGTTGTATTCTGGATCTGCTAATTGAAGATGCTGAATGTGAGGCCATGATTGTTTTTTGAATGGTGCACCAGGCAAGCAGTTAGCGACTTTAGGCAGAACCAGTGCTTCTGTAGTAAAATGATAGTCGCCGTAGATAGATTGACAGTCGATTGATACCCGTCCTTTGCTTTGTCTAGTACCAGCACCTATCCCTGATACTGATGCGTTGTATCGTTGACGCTGCAACCCTAATCGCTGAACAGCGTTTTCCGATATTAATGATATTTGTGATCCCTGGTCTAGAAGTGCCCTAAGGAACACGTAGCTGCCGTCGGAACACTTGACTTTGATTGACAGCGTGGTCAACAATAACTCTTCGTCCTCCCCTGCGACATGATTAACGTTAGGGTGGTTATTTGACGATTTTGATGATGAGACACAACACGCTTCATGGAGTATTGTGTGATGATCTCCTTGACAGGTTTTGCAACGTTTCGTTGAAGTGCATTGATTTCCGTCGTGACTGAATAAACAATTTCGACATATATTTGATTTCGTCACCAATTTCAATTGTACATCTGATGTCATTTTCATAAATTTTTGGCACGATAGCAAATTGCGAGCATGATTTGAATTGCATACAGTGCATTTCGATGTTTGCGTAATGATGGCCTGATAATTTTTGTTAGCGAAACCTTTATTATAGTTTTGCTTATTATGCGATTGATTTGGGTTCCTTTTGCTTGATGATGAGGGTTCCTTAGTAGTTTTAATGGGTTCAAGAGCAGTAAATTTACTCTCGAGATAAGACATTAATTCCTCCAGCTTTGGTAGGTCACGAGGATTCCTGCGTGCTTCTTTGTACCCAGCATATGTTTCTGGGTCCAGTTTTTTGCAGAGCAAGTGAACCAACAACGGATCCCATGTATTCGTATCAGCACCGAGATTGTGTATCGCGTGAATACATTCGGTTGAGGTATCGTATAAACCTTTGATGTCTAATGATGTTTGCCTTTGGATGTTGGGTTGATTAAGGAAGATTTCGATGTGATTGGTAAAAAGAAGTTGAGTATTATTGTACCGATGTAGTAAGATATCCCACGCTGCATCGTAGTTATCTGATGATATATGGAGATGATGAATAATACGCTCTGCCTCCCCCTTAAGTTTTCCCTTAAGATGCTGCATCTTCTGAGCTTTCGTGATCGAATTGTTGTTATGAATTGTCTCGGTGAACAAGTCATAAAATGTTGGCCATTGTGTGTAGTTCCCGCTAAATGACGGTATATCAATGTGCGGGGTTGATCTCTCTAAATGAGATGTTGAGGAGATTTTCTTATTCAGCTCTCTTTTGATGTTTTTGTAGACCAATTCATGTTTGTTAAACTCCTCGTCGTATGATAAGTCACCTCCAGCTAGGATATGATCGATTTGCAAATGTTGCGTATCTATCATTGTCCACTTTACTTGGATGTTTTTGAGCTCATCCTCAAGTTCCCATTTGTCCGATATCTGATCAATCTTGATACCTTTGACCAGCCGAGTAAATGCCCTAAAGTTCGTGCGTTGCAGCGATATTAGTTCGTCTAACTTGCCATCAGGTTGAGTTGATTTGTTTGATTTGCCGTAAGACGAAATGAGATTCCGTACAAATTGATAATGATCTTTGCCCTTTTGATACGTGTTGTCGAGGAAATAGTCGACCGCCGCATCTTTATGCTCCGATATTTGCTTATGATTTTGTTCGAACTCTCCCCAGAGGTCGTCTATCGCGTCTAAACGTTTCCTGAGGTATTCCGTAGTTTTGCGAGAATCCGAGTCCTTGCTAAAGTTGACCTTGATGGTAGTAAAATTGGCGATGATTTCCGATTGACGGGCAATAAGATCTTCCATGATGTAGGTAGGTAAAAGGAACAGTCTTACTTGGAAATATGATGATCCACGTGATGACGATGCTGATTGCGGACGCTGAACCCTTGCGCCACCCGATGATGTGCTCCAGGGAGCCTGATGATGATGATGGTGATATCACGCCGTGATTTCCTTACCACGACCGTGCTGTTGACCTAAGCTCAAGTCAAGTGTAACTCAAGTATAGGATGAGAGAGTGAAAAAAAGAGTTTCTCACTGGTTTGATCACAGAACCACGTTCGCGAGAGATTGCCACTGAGCTGTGCGCGCGCTAGCTCAAAGTACCGCGACGAGGTCCTGATGCTAATCTCGAAGGACCAAAATAAATGTAGGGGATCCCTGCACTTAGTGATGATACCGGGGCGATTCTATGGGGATGATGATGAAATAAAACCGACCACCGCGAATGTCCGTTGAACACTGATTTATTGATTTAATGTACTTACACAAATTAGCTTAGTGATAGGTACGAAATGCTGAGTGCACAGAATGCACGGCGCGTGAGTATGAAAAATAATGTGCGGTTCCGTACATACTGAGTAATTTTAGATGGAAAAGCTCAATCACAGTATGACAGACCCGGGAATCGTACCCAGGACCTCATGTACAGCAGTAGCCTTGCGTCCACTAAGATCAAAGAGGCAGTTTTTCCTTTGGAACAACATAGTGATCAATTTATCACGCTTGCTCAAGCTGACCGGCGTTTTCAGGCTTGTACTACAGAACCACATTCAAAACTCAGGAGACCCAAAGAATGGAACCCAATAGGGTTTTTGAGCAAGCATATTTGGGGCGAAATGTTGATAGCTGAATAGGTGCGGCTTGCTGTGACAACACCGAGAATATATCTGAAAAGTTTGAACTAGAAGCTCCTTGGTCGGAGGTCCACTTTCAGATTGCCAAAAAGGTAACTTAACGTGCAGGGCCGTTCATTTTCTCATTTCAATCGAAATTTTCAAAGTCGACAAATTTAGGGAAAGCACACAATTTCTCCGTCAGAATTGCCTATTCATATAATTTTGCGTCAAGCCACACCCAATCAAATGAAAATGAAAGGCCAGTTTCCCAACTAGCCAGTATAAAATTGACGTAACCTCATATACTTAAACTCTTAAGTTTAATCTAAGCGGTGTCAACGTAGACTCTACATAGACTTAACATACATTCAACGTAAAATCCACGTACACATTTTCGTAACTCAAAATCAAAATTTCAATTAAACCATTTTAGAGTAAGAGCCTGCGACGATCTGCCCTTCGTAATTTTATAAAAGCTGAAAGTTTATCTGTTTATGTACCCGATACGGGTAAGAACGATCCCCGAATATACGGTTTGGATCAGGGTGGCTTTGGGCGATATGTCTGTGTTTTTTTTTATCTTTTTAACAATTGTATTTTTTAATGGTACCTACTTAATGTTATTTTTTACAAAATTTCTACACAATTTAGGTTGTTCTGAAATAAATTACTTATGACTTGAGCATAAAAACATAATTTAACTAGCCTAAATTACCACAAGTACAGATTTAGTACAAAAAATAAACACCAAAAAAAACATTATTTTCGCTCATATCTCGAAAACTAATAAAAAATAGTGAAACTTATGAAGGAAAATTGATGAAGGAAACTTATGGAGCACAATTTTTAAAGCCTGTTCACTCTAACTTTGAAGAGATTCGGGTTGAATGCGTTCGGAAACACAGACGCAGGTAGTGAGTTCCATTCATTCGCTGTGCGCATTATGAAGGATTTTTGGAAGCGCTTGGTGCGAATGTGTGGAATAGCAACAAGGTAAGGATGATAACTTGCAGTGCGTCTAGATGTCGGGATGAGGTCGTGGAGTTCTTGAGCACACTCACCGAAGTACAGTCTGTAGAAGACCGACAAGCAGGCAACTTGCGGCGATGAGCCAAGCTATGTAGCTTGGCATCCGCCAGCTCAACGTCGCCAATGAGCCTCTTGGCTCTGCGTTCCACCGAGTCAAGCGCGGCAAGCTGATACTTAGCTGAGCCATCCCAAAGGTGGCTGCAATACTCCATGCAGGATCGGACTTGCGCTTTGTATAGGGTTAAAAGCTGTCCAGGCGTAAAGTATCGCTTCACTTTATTTAAGATGCCCAGTTTTTTGGCCGCAATTTGGGCTTTGTACTCAATGGAGGCGCCGAAGTTGAGAGTGGATGTCAACTCCATGCCTAGGAGCTCGAGCCGATCAGTCACAGGAACAGACGCACCCCGAAAAGTAGAAGTTTAAAAAGACACGCCTGTGTTTTGGTGGCGTAAAAGGAGACCAGATTGTCATCACCCCACTGGGAGACAAGGATTAAGGTCAAATCTGTCTGCTCCACCATAGCCTCTCTCAAGGAAAGAACTTCACCCACGCTGGTTTTCGCGCTGGACAAGTATCTCTCTGAAACCGTACTGTCATCTGCGTACCCAACAATACCAAGCTGAAGTAGGTCATTGATGTGCAGCAGGAAAAGAGTTGCAGAGAGAACAGACCACTGAGGAACTCCGGCATCAATAGCCATGAAGTCAGAGGAGCAGCCGTCAATGACTACTCGGATCGACCGTTCACTGAGGAAGTCTGATATCCAGCTACAAAAACCAGCGGGGATGCCATAAGCAGGAAGCTTACTGTGTAGACTCGCGTGCCAGACCCTGTCAAAGGCCTTCGAGATATCAAGAGAAACAGCAATTGCTTCGCCGTGTCTCTCGATGGCTTCGCCCCAGCAGTGCGTGACATACACAAGAAGATCGCCAGTTGACCGTCCCCGGCGAAAGCCATATTGACGGTCACTGAGGAGATTGTTGTCTTCAAGGTAGGTCAGCAACTTTCTGTTCAGTACCCTTTCCATAACTTTGGACAAAATGGAGGTAATGGCGATCGGACGGTAATTGGCAGGGTCTGCACGGTTGCCTTTTTTGGGCACTGGTTACACATTTGCAAGCCTCCAGGATTTCGGCACCGTCCTTTTTACAATGGAGAGGCGGAACAAGCGAGTCAACACAGGAGACAGTTCTGGCGCACACTGCCTCAGCACTCTCGCTGGAATGCTGTCAGGTCCGCTGGCCTTGTTCACGTCTAGACTGCACAATACTCTCCGGACCTCTTTTGCGTGCCCAGCGATCTCCGGCATCGAAGAGTCACAATGAGGCACAGTAGGTGGTTGCTTGGAGCCAGCGTCCAGACGTGAATTGCTAGCAAAAAGAGATGCAAATAAATCTGCTTTGTCACACGCAGAGTGAGCCAGCGACCCATCAGGTTTCAGCATGGGAGGTAAAGTGGGCCGACAGAAATTTGTTTCAACCACTTTAGACAGGGACCAAAACTGTTTACTACCCGGAGGGTGCGATGCCAGCTTGGCCCCAATACGTCCAATTAGGTCAAAACGTGCCCGACGCAAAACCCGCTTGCAGAACTTGGCGGCAGAATTAAAGGCTCTTTTCCTCGCGCGAACCCTACGCGCTCTAACTTTGCGGTCGCGGACCCCGACCCAGGCTTGGTAGGCATACTCTTTTCGGGCCTCAGCGTGGGCGCATTCTGCATTATACCAAGGTCAGGATTTGTGACCGAGCGGAATGTCGGAGAATGGAATGAAATACTCCATTCCCTGCCGAATCACATCTGCAACCGCATCCGCACAGCTCGAGGGGTCACCCGAGGAGAAGCACACATGCCGCCAAGGATAAGACGCAAAAAAGTACCGCATCTCGTCCCAGTCTGCTGACTCGTATCGCCATACTCGCCTCGTGCCTCTAGGACTCTAATCTGGAGGAGAGCAAGTCGACACGGATTTCACCAGACAGTGGTCAGACGTTCCCAGCGGAGCTGAGACCGATACCGAATGACTGTCCGGATCAGTTGTCAGCAGAAGGTCTAAGCAATTGGGTGTATGGCCGTCTACATCCGGTACCCGCGTTGCCACATTCACCAGCTGGGTTAGATCTAGCGATAGAGAAAACTTGCGCGCCTCTAACCCGGCATGGTCAGTTTTTCGGTATGGGTACAACCACTCTTTATGATGGGCATTAAAGTCCCCGAGAAAATTAAGCTTCGCTGTTGGGTACCGTTGCTGGGCTATGTCAGCCGACTCCACGAGGCAATTAAAAAGCGCTGTCGTCTCCTGGTCTCCGGAGTGCGAACGGTAGAAGCCGATGTAGAGACACTTCTCCACGCCAGTGTCCACAAGTAGCCATATGGCAGAAAAGCCCGATTTCTCAAAGCAACGGAGACGACGACAACAAATGTCATCGCGGACGTACACACAGACCCCAGCTTGCTTCTTGAACTTGTGTTCGAGAGAGTAACCCGGGTAGTTGAGGTACGCCACGTCCGACGGGGTTGTTATCTTCGTCTCCGTTAGGAAAAACAGGTGCGGCTTCTCGGTCTCGAGGTGATGGTGGACCGGATCGAGATTAGAGTGCAGCCCGCTGATGTTAGTGAGGTGCACTTTTAGTGGGAGGAAGTGCAGCCGATGTTTCACCTTATTCTTCTTTTTTTTGCTCATTTTTGTGTTAGAGTTTGCTGGGGAAGAAGTCGAACTGTCGAGGCGCTGCTCAGTGAACCAAGTGGAAAACTGGAGCTAACCCAATCTATGGGGAACTCATTTGGAGACTGCGGGGACGCCCGAACCCCCCCGCATATGGCCACCGGGTCCTCCCATCCAGTCGCCAGCTGGCACGGTGGAGCATACCGGGATTTTTCGCGAGTTGGCGGGGCAGCCTTTGGCACGTAGCTGGCGTGCTACTTGGGCCCCCTACTGACTGCGGTCGGCCAACGGCTGGCACCGTGCTTCGGATCCCGCCAGATTTGCCCAGAGACCAAGACCGGTTCTGAACAGCGCAACTGACATCCTCCTTCTCCCCCAAAGGCACATTGAACAAGGAATAAACATAAATAAAAAAAAAACAACCTAATAGTATATTTTTTTATAAAAAGCAGTCAATCGCTCAACACGGTTGGCGCAGTGGCCAACCGTGCGCCCAAATATAATAATAATAACGCCTTAGCTTGTCGAACTCACAGATCAAATAATAAAGCTCGACTGACAAGCTAAGGGGTAGTTTCGTTTTACGTGAGCGCGTGTAGTTGTGTATTTGTAAGGCAAAGCATAGTTTGAACCGACTTCACCTTGTTGTTTGCAACGTTCCATCTTTCTATTGTTATTTTTTGCTGTGATGGTATTTTTAAGAACTTTTCAGGCAACATTACTACTACCATAATGAACATAATTCCGGTGGAAGTATCTAACTAGGATGTTTTTTACAGTAACTGTCTTTATTTTTTGGGCTACTGCGGCGGACTTTCATCGTCTGAAAAGACTTAAGAACCATCGAAGTTCCCCAACTTTCGTCATAGTATAAAAGCTGAATTTTATATATTAGTAATATAATATATAAAATTCAGCTTTTATACTATGACGAAAGTTTCATCACAATTTATTACACTTTGAGGGTATCTGACAGGTGGTTGTCACCCCGTACCAAGTGTGGACGACGTGCTTATAATATTATGCCAAAAAAAAAACAGCAAAATTCTTTCAACAAAAGTGAAGTGCAATTTTATACACCTTTGGTGCCTCATATCTTCCAAAGTCACCTTGACCCAAACTTCATATTTGGGGATCATTCTTACCTGTATTGGGTACATACACAGAGAAACTATGACGAAGGTCAGATCGTCGCAAGCTCTTATATACAGAGACTTCTGAATCGTCAAGGAGTAGTTCAATCAAAAAGATGAAGCTACTCGTATTTACATTTTCGACCTATGGTCTGGTTAAGGCTGCAGGAATCCGATGGATACAAGATGCAAAGGACCGCTCAGTGTGGCGACGCTTGCGGAAGACCTATGTCCAGCAGTGGACGTCTTTCGGCTGTCATAATGATGATGATAATGATTTGCATGTCCATCTACGTATTGTCTACGTGGAGTCGGCATGATCTCTACGTGGCGGTCGGAATCTCGAATTCATGAGTTGGTCACATACCGAAGTCATCGGGCTCGTGGTGTCTCTCAGGCCCCCTGGGCGCCAGCTGGTCCAGCGAGTCCAGCGCCGCCTCCACGTGCGAGAACACGCGCCGCGAGCCCACCAGCCGGGACACTGCACCGCCCACCTATACAGATATAAATAAATAATAAATCTTTTATTTTGGATCAAACATTCATACATATCTGATCATACATAAACTGTCACGCAGTTTGTCAGGTTTGGTTTGGTTTGGTTTGGTTTGAGGTTTGGTTGGTTTATATAAACCTGCCAAACTGCGTGACAGTTATATTACAAACATCGAAGTAGGTAGATACAACTGTTAAGGATCGCCTTAACTCCGTCAATAAAACGCGAAGAAAATTGATATGGAGGCAAACGGCGGCGAGGAAATTACTCGGGAGCTGGCTTTCTTTATGTACATAGACTTCTTTACTTGTATAGTACTGTAAACTGACTGACCCATTATGCAAACAGTGCCACCTCTTTTATACTAAATCGAAAATGCTGGCCAGTGGACCATTTCCTCACCCCCGATTATGTTTATTTACTATAAAATCTTTTACAAATGCCTTGAGCTGGCGAGTCTTTAATAATATTATAGTTTATTAAATTATATTTACAATAACATATCGATCGTACCTCTACGACGTTTCATCACGGAATGGCGCGCGGTCAAAGGTGACGGGCATATTTATATGACACCGTCCCCCGCCTCACTACTATAAAAACAAATGGTACCATCGGAAAACCTTATTCTTATTTTATGCGTCGTAGAGGTAAGATCTCACAATAAAAATATTATAATATGAAAATATAGACTCGAATACATTATAATACAGTGAAGGAATGGTTATAAGTATGTAAACAAAGGTAATATAAATAAAAGAAGTTCATCTCCATACATTTACTTAAAAATCCTACTTGATTGTGATTGGCTCGGTGTCAGGTCGCCTAACCCACTACTTGCACCCAGTGATTTTAGGGTGTCGTGCACAACAACTATAAATAAACGGTAAGAATGTTATCATAACGGCGACGGCTCGCGCCGCGCATCCTGTTTCAGAACACAATACAACAAGATGCTTAGTGACATTGTCGCAACACGCGACAACAATTAACAACTTGATATTATCAATTACTGCCACATGTCGCGGCAATGTCATTACACAGTTCAGTTTTAAATTTAGTTTTTAGTATTACTATTTGAAAAATAAATATCCTTATATCTTATCTTTTCTCAGCCAGTCGATATTTTTAAAAATTGTAGGGGTCAAATACTTATTGGTTCTTTTGTAATTTTTAACTGGTGCTCGAACGAATTTACGTTCTTTAACGCTCCTAGTATTGTAAGAGTTTTGCACTTGCAATACTAGAAGGAATAATGAACATTACTAACAAGCTCTATGGGCTTCTGCACTTTTGATATTCATTCTGCCAAACATATTTTGAATATTTAAAATTAATTTATTATATAAAATCTAAATCTAGAGTAATTATAAACGCCTTAAATGAAGTATTAGTTTTGTTTTACCTTTTATATGAATGATAATCTGTACTTTACTAGTTTTTAAATCTTTTCTTAAATAATAAAAACTATGCGGCGGGCTGACGTTGGAGTTAAAAATTAAAAAAGTACAGGAAAGTAAAAAGCACTAGTAAAAAAAAGTGACACTTTCCGCAGTTTGGCTGCTGGAAAACGCTCTTTTCGAGGACATGCATTGTAAATTTATTTAAGTCTAGAATAGGTGATTTCAGTATATTTGGACCTTTGATAAACTAATTAGGAGACTGTGCTTACAAAAGGCATGGTAATAATTTTTTTTTAGTGTGAAAGTTAGGAAGATGGCTAAATGATACTGCTGCTTATAAAGTCAAATTAAATATATTATCCGGACCAAAGGTATAGTAATACAGAGGAGCGAGGGAGCACACGCGATGACCGCTAATCGAGTACTGAATGCTCTACTAATATCAATTAGTGAAATGAGTTAAAATGCACGAATAAGCATTGGTGCATTATTATTATTGTATGGTTGCACCATACAATTAGCGTGAACTGTTTTACTGCTGGGCTAAACTTTTCCCGAACCACCTCGAACCCGCTCTTGCAGCAGGCGTCTAAGTCGTCTCGCCACCGCTTACACAAAACAAATAAATTATTGGAGCACCGAAAGTTTATAAAATATCTCGGACGATACCAAACTCTCGATTATTTGCCTTTCTCTGACGGATTAAAACTATCATAATTCCACTGTGAAAGAGAATACATGCCAGTCATTGTGGGTAGTCCGTAAAACTCACGTTATTGTTTACGAAAGTGCACACGTAGGTCCAGTCGTGCGTCCTGTGCGCCAGCTCCTCACAGTTAAACACAGTCATTGTTGGTAGTCCGGTAAACTCACGTTAAGGTCTATGGAGGTGCACACATAGGTCCAGTCGTACAGCGTCCTGTGCGCCGGCTCCTCACAGTTGAACACACAGTCATTGTTGGTAGTCCGGAAAACTCACGTTAAGGTCTATGGAGGTGCACACGTAGGTCCAGTCGTACAGCGTCCTGTGCGCCGGCTCCTCACAGTTGAACACACAGTCATTGTTGGTAGTCCGGTAAACTCACGTTAAGGTCTATGGAGGTGCACACGTAGGTCCAGTCGTGCAGCGTCCTGTGCGCCGGCTCCTCATAGTTGAACACACAGTCATTGTTAGTAGTCCGGTAAACTCACGTTAAGGTCTATGGAGGTGCACACGTAGGTCCAGTCGTGCAGCGTCCTGTGCGCCGGCTCCTCATAGTTGAACACACAGTCATTGTTAGTAGTCCGGTAAACTCACGTTAAGGTCTATGGAGGTGCACACGTAGGTCCAGTCGTGCAGCGTCCTGTGCGCCGGCTCCTCATAGTTGAACACACAGTCATTGTTAGTAGTCCGGTAAACTCACGTTAAGGTCTATGGAGGTGCACACGTAGGTCCAGTCGTGCAGCGTCCTGTGCGCCGGCTCCTCGCCTTCAGCACCCACAGCTGTCTTGATGGAGTTGAACACGCCAGTCACCGTGCGTTGGAACAGCCTGGAATCAAAAATTAGTTTTTCTTGGAATATCAGGCGAAAGTGGCTAGAATAGTCGCATGACTTAAAAACAAAGATATGCAAGTTGCGAGTACATTTGAGACACGTCTGTACGTGCCTCAAATGTGCTCGCATCCCGCTCGATTGGCATTAGTTTTATCCGAGCTTTAATGCTGATAACATTAATTGTTAGTTAGATAAAGCTATAAATTCAGATGCACGGGTAGATCTTCTAGGTTAGATAGGCAGTCGGTCCTTGTAAAATACTGGTATTGAGCTGCATCTGTTTGGACTATAAGGCGAACCCAAGATAGTTGGCTCGGCAGATTATAGTCAACATCATAAGACAGCATGCATGGGTCGCGGATAAATTTGTAAGAGAGTTACCGCGGCCCTGGCACAAGCAAATGAAGGAACACGGGTGGGTTTTAGTCAGTAAAAGTCTGACATGCCCTCCCGCTTCACCCAGAGCGGGAGAAGTCATTGGATGATATCCCACTCAAAAAAAAAAAAAAAGCATGCATGTAATGTACTTGAGGATGTACATCATTTGTTGACGGATTGCGTCAAGAACTAGGACAAAAAAATCAATGAGATTAATCTAAATATATCAGAGGTAGGTTTAATTGAATCAATTTTGGCACAACCGAACTCAGATGTGGCGATAAGATTTTTGCGAATTGGTATATCATAATGATTAAGATCCTCCTTTTAATTTGAATTTAAAGCAATTTTTTGTAGTTGTATGTGTAGGGCATGATAGGGTGGGCGTATCCATTGGGATAAGAAACCCCAAATTAAGTCAATAAAGATTTAAAAAAAAAAGACAGCATGCGACTTAAAATAATATTGCGTTTGAAAACTCTGTAAGTAACTTACTTGTCAAGTCTCTGCATATTGTTTGACGTCTGACTGGGTGATGCGTTTCTGTCCATGTTCATGTCGTACTCATCTGAAAATATTCAAATCACCTTATAGTGGATACGCTTGCACACTGCCTTGTGAGCAGTAGACAGTTATTCCTAGAGATTTTTTTTATTTATCACGTATTTATTGACATCATCGCTTACCATCAGGTGAGATAGTGGTCAAGCGCGAGCCTATATAAGATAAAAAAAATAGTTATTTAACAAAGAACTACACTGCAGTACTGCCAAATAGGGATTAGCTTCATTTCGTAATGGTTTTGGGTTTACTGCAATGGGGATTTCCTGGGTATAAAAATAATAATTCTACTCAGTCCGACAGTGAGATTATCAAATAATATTGGACACGTATTTTTTGCTTTACCAAATCAATAAAAATTTATAAAGTTAAAGCGCATCAAAGTTCAGGAGTTGCCGGAGAGCTTGTGACGTCACTAAGGCAGAATAAAGCACTAGCGGCTAGAGATGAAGCGTATATACTAGAACAGATCCAGGGATTAGATATTTAACGAGCCTAGGCTGCACCTATTCTAACTTTTAAAATACTCGATCCACCTAGTCTCACTGTGCCTACGCAGTGCACGGCAGGGCACCTGCGGCCCGCGCGTATCAAAGTACCGACGACGCGGCGAAGCGATATTGCAGCATAGTCATAGCTCATTCATGTTTGCCAAAATCATACGTATGTCAGTCACTTGAATTTGAACTCTAATTCAAAGTGCATAAAAGTAACGCGACGCGCACTAGTGTTTACATAAATAATTCGTGTGCCAGCCATTTGAATTTGAACCATATTTCAATGGCATAAAAGTTACACGACGCGCACTATGCTGTGCTAAAATATATTGTCCTTTTTTAACTAAACTATGCCGCAATTCTTCCATCCCTGTCTGTCAATACTCGAGACTAGTTGGGACTAGGCAGACTTTATAGAAAATGAAAAAAATGAAATATATTTATTTTCCAAAAGGATTAGCCTAGATTACATCAGTGTTTACATTACAAAAATGGACATGGCTATTACACATAATATGATCGCTGTCCTTCAAACTAGGAAGATCCTGTATCTTGAAGAACAGTTTTCTCTAAAACTTAAATGGATTTTTATTTTTTTTATATGTATTCATAAATTGAGCACTATTATTGTTGTATTTTTTTTTTTTATTAGTAATTTTTAGATAATTGTGTGAAGTGTTGGTGTAAATGTGTGAGGTTTGTCCTAAGTGTGTTTTGTATAAATAAAAACTAATTCGATTTGATGACTGTGAAAATTGACAAATAAAAGTTAAGCAGGTATAAGTTTAATATTATTATTTGATAAATCAAATATAATCCTATGAACTTTATTGTAAATTCGGGAACTCAAGATGAAATATTGGTGGGCAGCAAATGAGGTTCTGAAATGTTCGACTTGGCACATTTGTGCAGGCCTTCGTCGGGTATGTAGTGCAGTACGTGGTGGAACGGAGGCATGTTTGCGGAGCGTTGAGTGATAAACAAATAGCTGTCTGACGGTGAGCAATTTGCAGTCCCGATATAGTTGTTCAGTCGGGTACCTAAACGGTTTGCGTAGCATAACCTTCAGAACAGCTCTTTGGGCTCTCTCCAGCGGTAAAAACGATGTTTTTGTTGCTCCCCCCCAAGCAGTCACACAATATGTCAGTAGTGACTGGCACAAAGAGTAGTAGACAGTCTTGAGCGTGTCAGTGTCTGCTAAGTTTTTAAGCTGCTTAAAAATATAGATAACTTTGCGGATCCTAGATGTTAGTGACGTAATGTGTTTGTGCCAATTTAAACGCTCGTCTATTATCACTCCAAGGTATTTAATATAAGAAACTTTGGCTAAGCATGGACAAGTACAATCTGGCTTCAATTGGCAGTTGTGAAATTGAATGTTAAAGTCATGTAGAGGCTGACTTTTATTACTTATAGAAAATGGTATAAATTTAGTTTTGTCAAGGTTTAGTGTCAAAAGATTAGTGGAAAGCCAATTTGATACCGTGTTAATACATTTCTCAGCGTGGCCTCTCGTTTCATTCCAATCTGAGCCATGCACAATGAGTGCTGTGTCATCCGCGTAAGTAAGGATATGACAGTTTGTAAGTTTCAGTGTGCATAACTGGTTAATATAGATTAGGAAGAGTGTCGGTCCCAAGATACTTCCTTGTGGAACTCCGTAATCACCTAGAGGGTGTTCATTACTTATGTGATTATTTATAATCACACTTTGTGCTCTCTCCGTGAGATAACTTTTAAAAAGACTCAAGGATGTTCCTCTTACGCCAATATTTTCCAGCATAAGTAGTCGTTTAGAGACAGAGACTGTGTCAAACGCCTTTGATAGAATAGAATAGGTACTTTGACAATACTCTAGACTAGTCGGGACTTCCGGACTAGGCAGACTTTATAGAATAGGTACTTTGACAATACTCGATGCGAATGAAGACTTTATGATGCAGTCTAGTATCAAGTACGGACTCATGCGAATGTGATCTCGCTTGACGTATTGATACCTACTCGACGTCGCAAACACGTACTATTCGGCTTATTTAGTGTGATCGGTTTTCGTGACGAAATATTGATAAATAGTTAAAGAACATATATCTATTTTTATTATGACATTAATTCATGTGTTTATTGTTTTAAAAAATGGTTCCCAAAGGCAGTAGTGTATTTAAAAAAAACAAAAATTAAGTACTCTAAAAAATTTATAGAAATCTTTTAATTACGTCAACAATGTTCAATGTAGATAAATCTTTACGTTGACATAAATCGTTCCTAAGCCTGTGTAAAGTATGAAGGGAAGATTACAATTCATTACTACGTATGTACGTATCTACACGTATCGGTGGCACGCAAAGACTAAGCATCTATAAAGTATGCGTATTTCATGGACTAGGTGGACTAGGTGGAACAAGTATTTGGATCAAGTATTTGTACGGACTTGGACTAGGTGCACCTAGTCCAAAATTCACCTAGTACGACCCATCTCTACTAGCGGCGTGACATTTCACGATATTTCAACGCATTATATCGTCGTCACTTTATGTTTACGTGTCAAAAGAAAAACACGTGTCCAATATTTTTTATTAATCTACCTGACGGTCAAAAAACAAATTTTCCGTAAACTAATCAAATTTTCCGTAAAAAACAATAGAGTATTGTTGTTTAATAATCTATCTATACTAATCTACACTAATATTATAAATAGGAAAAATTTGTTTTTTTGTAACGAATAAACTTAAAAACGACTGGACCGATTTCATAAATTCTTTCTTCGTTGGGAAGCTACACTATCCCCGGGTGACACACTTTTTATCCCTGTAAACCCCCACCGGTTTCACCGCAGTAGTTCTCGACGCCGGTGAAACCGCGAGGCGTCTGATAGTTATCTTATGAAACAAGCTCATTTAACCATCGCGATATATAGCAATCGACGTCTTCTTGGTTCGTCGACCGCACTGACATAAGTATTGTCTAGATAGGGCTGTTTATTATTAAAATATTATTATTATCTTATTTAATGTGATGCTTCTTCTGTGTTATCTATAACTAATATCTTATTGTTTGTATTGTTTTTTTTTGTTTTTTTCGTTCTATCATAAGTGTACCTATGGACAGAAAGTCTGAAATAAACGTTAATTTAATTTAAAAGTGAGAATAAAATTTAGATGAACCGCAATTGCGTTAGATAATTTTTCTCACGTTTAAAGGTATCTGTTCTCCACCAGCAATGTCAATATTATAGGCATTAGGCATCCGCCAGAAATGGGGTTATGTTTACCCTGTACAAGTGTAACGGAAATGGGGTTATGTTTACCCTGTACAAGTGTAACGGAAATGGGGTTATGTTTAGCCTGTACAAGTGTAACGGAAATGGGGTTATGTTTACCCTGTACAAGTGTAATGGAAATGGGGTTATGTTCACCCTGTACAAGTGTAACGGCAATGGGGTTATGTTTACCCTGTACAAGTGTAACGGAAATGGGGTTATGTTTACCCTGTACAAGTGTAACGGAAATGGGGTTATGTTTACCCTGTACAAGTGTAACGGAAATGCGTGGTCGAACTGCTTCTGTCTATGAAGCTGAAAATAAATAAACAAACTACAAATAGGGACTGAACGGGTTTTACATACTGACGACTCGGTTGGCGTAGTGGTTGAGCGAACGGCTGCTGCACGAGTGTGGAACGTAAAATAGAAACACGCTTGTCCGATACGACTACATACAGAAAGCACATTTCATAGAAATCACTATTCCTAGACAGCACGTTTCGCCGAAAACTTTGTTGATAGAAAACACTGTTCGTAGATATCTCGGTCCATAGGAAGCACTGTTGACAGGAATCTCTGTTCATAGATAGCTTTTCTTGCCGTAAACTTTGTTCTTAGAAACCACTGTTTCCAGATATTTTGGTTCACAGAAAGCGCGTTTAGAGAAGAAACTATTCATGTATATTATATTTTTTATTAGGTTGCGGGGAACCGCTGGATGCGAGTCGCACGGGACCGATCAATGTGGTGACGCTTGGAGGAGGCCTATGTCCAGCAGTGGACGTCTTTCGGCTGATATGATGATGATGTTGATGATATTTTGCGATACATATTTTTTATTGCTCAGAATCAGACACTCGTTGTGTTCATGTAATTATAACCATGTCAATAAATTAATATCAATTTACGGCAACCAATTAGATAATTTATGTTTAATATGTGATTATGCACATTTCGTCGCGTCGTATTGTAGAAGATTAATAATAACATGAATGCAGAAATGAGTAAAAATGTAGGGTAGATCTAAACAATTGCGCATACAAAATTAACAAACGTCTCCTACGCATTTAGTTTTGCTTTTGTTACTGTCGCGACGCTTGTGAAAAGTATTTTTTTAAATGAGTGCCTGCAAGTTGGTTGAATCAAAACGTGGAGAAAGTGTACTTATAGTGGATGGTTATTCATATCACGTAAATAAAAAAGTGAATGATACATTTTACTGGAGATGTACGCGGAGTAGTACTAAAGGTTGTGGTGCTACTGTAAAAACTTTAATTATTGGTAATGAACATTCGATCATTAATCAAACCAACGCACATGGACTTTTGCCAGAGCCAGAAAAGCGAATACAAATGGATTACAAATCAAATATAAGGAATATAGCTAAACATACCATGGATTCTCCTTCACAAATTGTAAACCGCTGCCTCCAGGATGTTCCAAGTACGAGTGCTGCTCACTTGCCTAATAAAGCAGCAGCACGAATGATTGTGCACCGCATTAGGAACAAAGGACAACCGAAATTCCCTACTACATTTAATTTCGACATACCGGACTATCTTACAAAAGTTGGAGAAGAGCAATTTTTAATCGGCCAATATATTACCCAAAATGAGAGTGTAGTCGTATTTTGCACAAAAAACAATTTCAAACGACTTATTAATGCAAAATGTTGGGTAATGGATGACACGTTCTCTACATGTCCAGCGCCATTCTCTCAAATATACACAATACATGCTTCAATAGGAACAGAAAACGGCACAAATAAGTTTCTACCTTTAGTGTTTGCATTATTATCGCATAAGACAGAAAAATGTTATACAATTTTATTTGAATTATTAAAAAGATATGGCGCTTATAACTTTCAGACTAATTTGTCTCTTCAGAACATTTTAACTGATTTTGAAATAGCAGCCATCAATGCCACTAAGCAGCAATTTCCAGAATGTATACAAAGACTATGTTTATTCCATCTAACGCAGAGCATTTGGCGGCATGTACAGGCCGAGGGTTTAGCAAAGAAGTATGGGAATGATTTTTCATTTGCGCATAAAATTAGGCATTTATTTGCTTTGGCATTCCTAGATCCCAACGAGATACCTGAAGCTTTTCAACTTGTTCAAGATAAAGTGTTACCAGAAGAAGCCACAAGACTAGCAAAGTGGTTCGATAAATATTATATTTGTGGGACATATGTAAGATACAATGCCAATAGCACTAAATTGACATTATCCAGAAAGCCACTATTCCCACCTGCTATGTGGTCAGTATTTTTTTTTTTATTTAAAAAAACGTTGCCCCACACTAGGAATTTCTTCCTGTATCGTGGGTGCGTTTACAAACATATAAACTCACATACACAACACCCAGAGCCGGAACAACTATCTGCAGGTCATACAAATATTTGTTCCGAGCGGGAATCGAACCCGCGACACGCAGCGCAGCAGTCAATCGCTCAACCACTGCGCCAACCGTGCGCTCATGTTTGATCGCACATATGGCATTCCAAAGACACAAAACGTCTTAGAATCTTGGCATGAACGCTGGACTACACTTCTGAACCGTAAGTCATGGAACGTGTTTAAAACTAATAACGAATTTGAAAATAGCGTAAGAGCGTGTGGTGTGGAGTGTGTCGCGGCTTCGACACAACAAATATTTGTATGGCCTACCAGTAGTATTTTTCCAGATCGCGCACTCACGATACAGGAAGAAATTCCTAGTGACCAAAATGTGAAAAGTATGGAAGATAAACAATATTTTTTTGAGGATTAACTATTACTTTTTTTAGAGATTAGTGATTTTATATGACCTTTCCGTTTCCGTTGGATGGCTAGTAAACGGGAATGTACGCCCAGACTTTGTGCGCAGCAGCTCTCAACAGTCTCATAGGACAGCGGCTTTCATGGGTAGTTTCCGATACGCTGCATCCAAAGTGTGGAATAATATTCCACCACCATTAAGAGTGCTTGGTAGCATCCACAGTACCATCCATCCGTTCAGATCATGTTTGCGGCAGTATCTGATAGATGCTCAACGGATACAAGACATGGTAACACTTAATATATCAATTTTATAAAATGCCCACAGTACCTACTTATCCTTTCCATCTGTGTCACACAAAATATTTATTATTGTTGCCATCTGTGTCCCCAGTCTAGTGATAATATTTTTTCTTACTAACCTACCTTAAACTTCTTTATAATCATACCTTCCTTTGCTTGAATATAATATTCACTATACCCACTATTATACTACCTACAATAAACAAAAAGTATAACCCTTTGTTTTTATATCTGAACTTTTAAACGCACAATTACCTATTTATGTTTAATCATTTATTTAATTTTTTATTCATAAATAAAACTGTTCGCTTCGTCATTTGCTACAGGTTTTATTGTTTCGGAGTCACCCAGTCGACACCGGCTATCGCTGAAAACCAGCGCTGTGGCTTTGTCTCGCACACGAGACCCAGCATTATGCTGAGCGATGACCGTTTTGCATAGTTCTGACGCATACTTTGTAATGATTGTATTTATGTTTTTTTTGTTCTTTTTTAGGGTTCCGTACCCAAAGGGTAAAAACGGGACCCTATTACTAAGACTCCGCGGTCCGTCTGTCTGTCTGTCTGTCTGTCTGTCACCAGGCTGTATCTCATGAACCGTGATAGCTAGACAGTTGAAATTTTCACAGATGATGTATTTCCGTTGCCGCTATAACAACAAACACTAAAAACAGAATAAAATATATATGTAAGTGGGGCTCCCATACAACAAACGTGACTTTCTTGCCGTTTCTTGCGATAATGGTACGGAAACTTTCGTGCGCAAGTCCGACTCGCACTTGGCAAGTTTTTATGGTATGTGTCGTGCCTGACGCAAATAAACAATTTTCTTTCTTTACACCCTGTATATTCATACAGTGTTTTTTTTTCTTTTATTTAATTTTTGTTAGGCTCACGTTTGACCACACTATCTCAACTGATAATAAGCGATGATATGCCATCGATGTCTAGAAATAACCTAGAATGATGTTGTTTACCGGCTAGCGTGGCGGTGTCCACAGGTCGCGAGGAGTGATGATGCTGCGTGCGCCCGCGAGTCTCCTCCGCACTCTCCCACCAAACGTCCTCCGCCCTCTCGGCTCTGAAGACAACAGACAACATCATCACTACAGCCGAAAGACGTCTACTGCTGGACACATGCCTCCAAGTGTCGCCACATCAACCGATGCCGTGCATCTCGCATCCACCGGATTACCGCCACCCCAACCAGGTCATCTCATCGTGACCTGCAGCCGAATTGCGTAAGTATATTATCCAAAGCAAAAGAATCGATTCTTTCCCAAAACCGACTTTACGTAGTGCATATTGATACGAAAAGTCGTTTTTGGGAAGGAATCGATTCTTTTGCTTTGGATAATATACTTTCGAAATTGGGCTGCTGGTTAGGTTAGATGGAACATCTCCCACTAGGTCCTAATAGTGGGAGACCTTCCAACGCAACGTCTTCCGGTACGTGGTCGTCACCATTAAACCACGTAGTTTTTGAGATACCCATCCTTCCAAGAATGAAACATCTAAAATTAAACTATTACCGTAAAATGTGGTGAATAGGCACAAATTTCAACTTCCACATTGATTTTCTCAGATATTTTGTATGCAAGCTGTTATTAAAGGATTGTGAAATTGCGAGTCGCGTTGTATTTGGCCAAATACTAATGCTTAAAATTTGCGGAAAACATTTCAATAATTTGTAAAAATAGAAAAAAGAAGGCGATTTCTATTTACCTTGAAACTGGGGTCAAAAGATACGAGAGAGGGGTGAATAGAAAAATAACAAATACAAGACCAAAGCCCATGAGGATAGAAAATATCAAAATTTAACAATTTATTTGAAAATCGCATAATACACTTTACATTTATTAAATTAGTCCTCGATTAACAACCCTGAAAATTATGTTTCTATATACCCCATTCTCGTTTTTATTAACCCCTCACTCGTATCTAATCACCCCTTTCTTCGTGTCTATTGACCCTAAAGGCGTTTCCATTAACCCCCACGCGTATCTATTCACCTCGAATACTGGCAAAAAGCACAAGTGTCCTTATTTTACTAGAAATACGAATAAAATAATTAAATAGGTATTTATACTTTCTTTGTGTCCATAAGAGATGAGAAACTTTACTATACAATTATATAAATTTTGAAGGAGATAAAACTGAAGAAAGGTATGTTTGATAAAAGTTTTAGACAACCTTAAATCACTAGCACACGCAGAGGTCACTTTAACCGCTTTTTTCTTTATGTCAGTAAACTTGACGTAAATTTGGGGGTATCCAGTGTAATGGGAAAATATTGCCGTTTAATAAATCGTAGAACTAAATGAACGATAGTCGACTAAAGACGAATTAGAGACCAAAATAATTGTTCGCGACGAAGCGTCATCAACCATACTAAATGGTTCATAGAAATTGAAGTTTGTATGTGTAGACATGTCTGCTTACCACGGCGCGCCACCTGATACTAAAATGAATTTTAGAGGCACGTTTATATTTATACTAAAATTTTACCTACATTTTTTGAGATAGTAGTATAATGTTTTTAGTGTTTGTCAGTATGTTATAGGGTTCAATAGTTCACCCTTAACAGAGTAAAATCATTAGAAAGCATACTGATAAGAGTTATCATAGTAAAAAACATAAATTTCTGTCATACGATACGTCTGTGCTCGACGACGGATTAGTTCCGAATGAACCGTGAGAGGGAACCACACGATATATATAGTTTTGGTGGTTTTCGAAAATATTATAGTAATTAAAATCATGTTTTTAAGGGCTTATCCTATGTACTGGACATGAAATCAGTACATAATGATGAAACTATGTGAAGACCACATAGTTTCTGCTATGTAAATAGGAATATTGACTTGATATCTCAAACACCAAATATATGGTTTTAGGTCATTTTAGGGTATATGGGGGACCTAGACCGAGACAGGAAGCCTATATACACCTCATAGTTAGCGTAGTCTTTTATATAAAGCCCATTTACTTGAGATATCAAGTCAGTATATAATAGAAAAACTGCTGTTTATCTGGTTTTTGGCAATCGCTTACGGTTTTAGGTGCCCTAAGTACCTAGAAACATATAGGTATACTGGTAAAAGTACTACCATTGGAAAGCTTGCTAAAAGGGCTTCCAGGCGGTTTCTAGATGGGAAGAATCGCTTGGATAGTCAACGAGATAAGCAGTCGTGAAAAATGTAAACAACGTAAAACGTTGAAATTTGTAGACCCTTCAGGTGGAATAACTCCATGAAGGGAATAGATGTACTCATGGTGTAAGTACTTTCGGATGGCTTGCTGGACTAGCTACCAAGCCATCACTTTGGAGCGAAAATCGCTCAAGTAGTTTAAGTACAATTCCGGAAAATAAGTTTCTGGAAATGTAATTTTAGTCAGTTTTTGGCATTCCCCGAGACTATACACCCCTGGGAATTCCGAAAATAAGGAATTTTTGGGGACCTCCCGATGGCCCGTTGAACGCACCATCGTGTCGTCCCAATCTTATTCGTGTTTTTATATCTAATTTCTCTGATAGCTGGGCGCAAAGAAAGTGACCAGCTATCAAATTTGTACATATCAAGGCACCTTATGTGCATATGACCTAGATAGACTTACATAAACACTAGAAATGTAAAGTGTGGTCTATTGGCTACCAGAATCCCCATAATAGGCGGTGATTGTCTGGTTAGCCTAAGTAGGAAGTCCTAAAGTCGGTGAAATGACTTAGGAATTTATAGATTCATTACATAAGGGATGATATCCCATAGAAGATTCCCGAAAATAAGCTTTTTCTAGACGTCAACAGACAGCCTGCTACTGGCATCAGCAGGTCAACCCAACCTATAGATATCCTTAGGCTAGGTTGAAAGCTATTAAGGTTTTAACTGGGAAATAAAGGGAATTGTCCTTTTATTTCATGGAAATAGTCTAGGGAAGCTATCAATACCTGGAAATTAGGTATATTGATTAGATACATAGATAGGGGGCGTTACTGTGTTACAGTACGAAGGAATCCAGCTATTGATAGCACCATGGAAGGGGTGCGGTAACCCTATTTACCAAATATGTATAAGGGTTTTTTACATAAATAAAAATTATTTTCGGCGAGAATTTGCGGGGCTCTCAATAATGGCACGATGCGAGGGTATAAAGAACCCCCGGGCCCAAAATAGAATTTGTAGTCATCCAAAGCTAGTCGCTTGTACTTGTCTTAGTAAATAAGAAGTAATTCTTATATAGAATCAAGTCTCTGAAATTGTTGAGAGCCCTAGAATCGTGCCGTGTACTGAATAACTTAGTGTTTCATTTAATTCATCGACTTCAACCCTTATGAAGACATCCCTTTTCGATCCTGTCGAGCTGAACCTCGGAACCTGGACACCAGGAGTGCTGATCCAGAAGTAGGCAACCCGGAATCTGGAAATAACTCGAGTACACCCAACACATCGTTGAATCGTTAGAGTCGATTTGCAACCCTACGTCACTGCTGCAGCTAGGCATCCAAGAACCTTTGTTTTCGTTGATGTGGATGGGGCGTTCAGCGGCAATGGCCAGAAGGTTTACGCCCTTCTTTTCTCGGGGCCAATGAACACGCTACGTCCTGCACAATAATAAACTCCCAGATTTGTTTCCATTCACCCCATTTTACGGTACCAGAACTTTGAAAGCATGAACAAGACTCTGGTAATTATATCTTCTTTCGAATCGAATGTTTCGTTTCCTGGTGGGAATGACTGACGGAAATAACAACAGATAATAACTATCAAAGTTTGACATGATATTTGACAAATAGAAATACCGGTCAAAACATAACCCTCCCTTTTGCTTCGCCGTATTAGGGTAAAAAGATATAGGCATCTAAGAGAAAGGGTATAGAAGATGAGCAGCACCATTTTTTTGCTACGGTAACTACTCTCCGTCTAGCTAGATTTAAAATACGATAACACATGATTTTAATTAAGTGAAGATTCCAGTTTATATGTAGAAGAATCCAACGATTCATCATAATAAAATCGCAAGTATTTTATTTGCTTTTTTTCAATATTTTTTTAAATATCCAATAATCCTTTTTCAAAATGTAACCTTCAGGAAAGAAGAGCCTTAATTGCAAATCTTTTTTATTGTTACATTATTATTATGTAACAAATATTAAATTTACAATGCGATATTTACTGCTACATAAGTATGAATTTTAATTAATCGGAATAATGGAGCGAAAAAGCATGTCGCTTCACTACTGTAAGCGTCCATGAAGTATTGCATTTTATTGTCTATGGTTGCCTGTTAATAATATGAAATTTCATAGGCTTACATCTGTCAAAAGTAAAATAATAGGCTGGACGGAGAGTAATTCTACTGTCATTTTGAAGTCCTACCTACGAGTCATCATCATCATCACCAGCCTTTTAATGTTCCCACTGCAGGCCTCCTCTCTGTGAGAGGGAATGGGCCGTAATCCACCACACGAGCCCAGTGCGGGTTGGTGGATGTCACACGTCTTCGAATTTTTTGTTCTAGGACATGCCGGTTTCCTCACGATGTTTTCCTTCACCGTTTTGAGAGCAGTGGTGATGAAATAATTTACACAAAGTAAAGCGCCTGCCTGGGTTCGAACCCACAACCTACAACGTGTAAGTCGCGGCCGGTACCACTGGGCCACGACTGCACCTATGAGTAAGTAGTGAATATTTTTATTTTTTGCCAATAAATTTCGTAGAATATAGAATTGTTATTTTTTTGTTCATACCTGGGACTTGTCTCGGCGCGTTGCTGCAACAGACAGCGTAGCTTAGCAATGCTGGTGGAGAGGTCAGCTGCCTCCTCGTATTCCGGTTCTGGGGAATCCGGTTCAGGTACCAGTGGGAGGTCCGCTTTGGGGACCGGGCGAGGTTGAGATGGCTGAAGAGAAAATTATATGACTGTTATTTTCAAAGGACATTGACCGGTTTGGTATACCTACAACGAAACAAACCAAAACTTTTAACCCTACGACCGTTTTTTTTTACATTCCATTGAAAAGAAAGTTTTAAAGTATTCCCATGACTGTGCAGTATTTGGTCAACTCCCGTAATATGGTTGGTCAATGTTTTTAGACTTTTTATTGTTCACAAAACCTTTAGGCTATGTCCCTGATATAGCCAGCTGTACTCTCTGTGGCCTGTGGGTTCCCAGAGGCGGCTTAATTAACTCTGACACCAGTGGTGGCCACATCCTCACACGAAAAGAAGAAAAAGCCGTCTATGTAAGGGTTTTAAAATACTACATGACCTCTTAACAGTCAGATAGCAAACGATAAAAAATCGGCCAAGTGCGAGTCGGACTCGCGCACGAAGGGTTCCGTACCATTATCGCAAAAAACGGCAAAAAATCACGTTTGTTGTATGGGAGCCCCACTTAAATATTTATTTTCTTCTGTTTTTAGTATTTGTTGTTATAGCGGCAACAGAAAAACATCATCTGTGAAAACTTCAACTTTCTAGCTATCACGGTTCATGAGATACAGCCTGGTGAAAGACAGACAGGCAGACAGACCGCAGAACTAATAGGGTTCCGTTTTTACCCTTTGGGTACGGAACCCTAAAAAACGCGTCATATTATGTAGGACATGCGCGAATTCGTTTCTCTTTATTTTGTTTTCTTGATAGGAATGTGTGTGTTACGTGGTTGTGTTACGGTTCAATACGCTATGTACATTTTCAGACTGATGCGTCGTTTCGCTACGACTCTGTCTAACTGTGATTTGAGCCTTAATCAAAATCAATGTGTTTATTTCAAACTTACCACGCTATCCTGTGAGATGACTCTCTGCTGCTTTAATAGTGGGTGCACATTGTTCTCATCTGAAAATAGAATATAAGGTTACGGGAGAAAGTCAGAGATATCTATAACTAATCACAAAAAAAAACTTTTGGGAACATAATCTCAAAGCAGTACATAAAAAATTCAAATTCCATTAAAACTAAAATCAACTTAGACTACATAACGATAAAGTTGATAATCGAGTTCGTAGAACTTCATGTATATTATATTAGTGCAGAAATTTGCAGGAATCAGTGTTTTTGATTCAACTAAATTTTCATGAATGATACTATCTTGATAGTTTGATAGTAGAATAGATTGATGCAGGGTTGTCAGGAAATATCTAGTCGCAATAACCTTAAGGTTACACTAGTCGAAAAAAATTCTATACAAACGTAGTCTAGGGATTATTCCACTGTTTGACGATGTACGTTCAAAATAAAAAGTGATATCAATTTGCCTCATCATTATCTAGCCCTGTATGGAAGCGAAAAAGTAAAAAAATAAAATATTTGAAAATTATGAGCGTCGAAAGTTCCTTATTTCGACAATAATTTTAACGCATTTTTGGGCGCAAATAAATACCATAAGAAGACGGAAAATTGCAAAACAGCATACAGGGATAGATTAGTAGTTCAACAATGCAAATAATTTTATTTTGAACAGATAGATTTAGTCGTTTTTTCATAATATCTAGACTGCCAAAGGTCCGTTTATAAAATTTCGCGCGCTCGGTTTCATCCTAAATCATTATCCATTTCGCTACAAATTTGCAAAAGTGTGTATTCGTACGCGAACTAGCTTCCTACTGCTCTTCACAGCATCTATCTCTTCCGCACGTGTTGTCGGTTGATATAAAATGCATTTTAACCCCGCGCACAAAATAGTTCGTGCCGTCGACTAGTGTACCCTTGTTTAAATAAATTTACATTCATGTTTCATAATTAACCCCAAATATAAAAATATTTTTGAGTGAATTCAACGTCATTTGAAAGAAACTGGTGTGGAAAATAGAATAAAAATAAGGTTGCCAGCTCTCAGTTAGCCGCAAGCTGTGGGTTGCCAGTTTACCTGCAAAACCTGGCTATGCACGTCTTTGTGCTCGGGAATTCACTTGCCGCGCGGGTGCTCAGACGTGGGTATCTTGTCGCTCCGCGGTGGTGGGACGGAGTCTTATCATACACACTATACTTGTTAACACTAAGCATACCCTACCTCTCTGTCTATTGCTGGTATGCACATCCTTGTGCTCGGGTATGGGCTTGCCGCGCGGGTGCTCGGACGTGGGTGCCTTGTCGCTGCGATCCCCGTGGTGGGACGGAGACTTATCTTACACACAACACTTGACTAAGCATACCCTACCTCTCTGTCCATTGCTGGTATGCACATCCTTGTACTCGGGTATGGGCTTGCCGCGCGGGTGCTCGGACGTGGGTGCCTTGTCGCTGCGATCCCCGTGGTGGGACGGAGACTTATCTTACACACAACACTTGACTAAGCATACCCTACCTCTCTGTCCATTGCTGGTATGCACATCCTTGTGCTCGGGTATGGGCTTGCCGCGCGGGTGCTCGGACGTAGGGGTCTTGTCGCTGCGATCCCGGTAGAGGGTCGGAGACTTATCCTGCACACATAACAGAGTAATAGAATAGATTATACCGTACAGCAAACTAGTTACATATCTCGTTTACAATAGTACATTATAGTACAAGTGTGCAATGTTGGTGATTACCGCTGAGGCGCCATTGAGACCCGAGCCGTAGGTGAGGGTCTTAAGAGAGCCGAGGACGGTAATCATCAATACACACGTGTATCATACGACGTTTTTCAACACACTTGTGAAGAAAATAATACTAAAAATCATTTTCAACAGTAAAAACGAGTTGTGAATTTTTTTCTCAATGGCGGGCAAAATTAATCAGTTTTCCTATGCGCGCGCATTTAACAATGGCGATCGGCCATAGACTAAAAGAATGAGGTTTCTTTTTTTTTGGCTTTTCGTGGATATTGTTTTAGCCGCGTACAAAATAGAGAATTTAAATGTTTTCTTTATTACAGAGCAAATAAAATTTATATTTGAGTGAAAGTTTTATTTATTAAGCACGTTCAAGTTGAAATTATCTATTTAAATACGAAGTTGCATGAAATGGGCAAGCAATAGGTACATTAATTTATTTGTACTATTGAGCACGATCTTTTTTGTATCGAAAGGGGTCTCTATTGGTCCTTTCTCCATTTGTATGGAGAAAGGACCAATAGAGACCCCTTTGAAAACAGCGGAATGTTTTTGTAAACATTCCGCTGTTTTCTTCGTGGATAATGCCTCCAGAGCAATGATATTTTCCCATAAAATCAAGGTCTAATTTATACGTGCCCCTATCATTTCCTTTTTTCGAAAACATAATGACTAAAAGAAATATGACAATCCAAAAACCAGAAAAAAATGCCCGTTTTTACCGCCATGTTCAGACGACTTTCAGACAAAATTGATAAGTTTTTAACAAAAATGAAAATGATACAAGCATAGATATACTTTTCCTCTAAATGTTGATGTAAGAATTTTTAAGATCAGGCCAGTTTTGAAGAAGAAAACAGCGGAATACGAAACGCCTTTTGGTCAAGGTTTTTGTAGGTAAAATCAGCCTGAGCTGCAGTTGTCCCTATCGCACTTTACGGGGGGAGGTTGGAGGTGAGGGAGGGTAAGGCTTACACGTACACTAATAGGGAAGTGGTAGTTGGCGATATTTTTATCGATACTCTAGTGATATACACCGATGTCGATATTTACACTATACAATGATTTTATTTAATAAATCGTGTGATTGTGAGTATTACTTATTATTGTTGAAGGCACTTGTCGAATTAACTTAGGTATGCATAAGATCTGGAAAGTGCACTTGCAAATACACGATCAAAATTTGTTAAGAAAATTAAGCCAAGATCCAGAATAATGCTCGGTACAGACCAACCGAACGAACTAACAAATGTTGTTGAAAAGAAATCGCTGATTTTTGTTATTATAGATAGGCTCGCTCTTGATCACCATCTCACCTGATGGTAAGCGATGATGTGATCTACGGTGTAGCAAACTTGCCCAGAAATAACTTCACTCTTGACTTAAAGACCCCGAGGTTGAAGCATTCCACTCCTTGCTGTACGCAAAATTAAAGTATTTCCAAAATGTTTAGTGCCTATGGGCGGGATGTCCACCTTGTACCGATGGCGCATCGCCGTACGTCTTGTAGTCCGATGATGAAACGGGCTATATGGAATTAGATCATGCAATTCCATCGCAAAAATCCCCGAAATGCAATCGATAAAAAACCGACAAGCTGGCAACTCTGCGACGATGTTCAAAATTCTGGAGCTTTGACTCGACCTCGTTGCCGATGAGCCTGCTGACCCGTTTTTTGATCAAATCTAGTGCATCAAGCTGGTATTTGGCAGATCCGTCCCAGAGATGAGAACAGTACTTAAAAAAAAAGAAAAGAAAGAAAAGTACCGTCTCAACTTCTTAGCAGCATGTTGAGGCATTCCTCAATATAATGGTAAAAATTTTATTATCGATGTTGACATCGACACTCAATTTTTGACCATATCGGCACGGTTACACCACGGAAAGATGGAGCCGGATGAAATTGGCTCTTTTTAGTGAACAAAAGACGCTCGCTGTATAATATAAATATAATAAATTTATTTTTTCCAAAGGTTCCCTTCTAGAAATAGTATTTGACCTTTTCCGGTGCAATAACTTGCAAATAAAATGTTACTTTAAAATTGCAATATAAAATTACAAATTCATAATACGAATGGTATATTGCATCTTATTTTTTAAAATGGCTGCGTACGTGCTCACTGCCCTCTGCGACCAGTCTCCCGATACATCCATAACAGCGTGAGTCTGGCCGGCCAGCCATCAGTGGAACAGCTATCTCGACCCAACTCCTCTAATGGCTGCACCGGGCATCGTAACCGGATCACGGCTAGGCCACGTGGCGGTATGTCTTTGCCCGCTATGTGGTCACAAGCCCTTCGGTCGAAACCTACCACCAGTATGTTACATGATTAGCACCATCCGGGGACCACGTATAGGGATTCAAAACGCTTATTTGCCTACGGACGCGGGTGACCCGGCCCTCAAAATGATGGCCCTCATGAACTGAATCGTTCGCTCACCTTACGTCCTGTCTGCTGATTTGCATTCTTTCGGTTGGTCTTACACCCAGTATCATGCAAACTAAATTTTGATTTCTTATAAAGCAGATACTTATAAAAATGTTTTATGAAATTTGGAGAAGTAGGGTTTGTGGATATTTAAATTAAAATATAGAATTTCATTAAATCATAATAAAAAAAACACGCTTATTAATTAAAAGCACTTTTTGACAAGGTAGCTTGTCGAAAAGTGAATGAAAAAATTTAACAAAAAAATTAAAAACAAGCGAAATGATTTTTGTGTTGAATGGGCTCAACTAAAAACCAACCTTTTCAACGAAGTCGGGGGACCTGTAAAAACTGATCCAAGGAACCGTCCCCCGACTGCAAGGCAGGCCTGTTTTAAATTATTTTTAATGATTTATTTTTTATATCATACCTCTTTTAGTAATAAAACGAAATTTTTGCAAAAACAAATTATTTTATAAGTTTTCTATGGGATATTGAATAGTACCTACTCTTATATTTATTTAATTTCCTTTGGTATGTTATTAGGGAACGAATGATTATTTAATACTACTGTTATATATTATTATATATACACTAAGTAAGCTCTAGACTAGCTAGACGATGATAGAATAGGTAGTATCATTTTTATGTTTTTTGTTGCCCATTAGATTTTTTTAAATTTTTAATAACGTTAAGCTTCTAAAGATACCACATAAATTGATACCGGTTAAGCCGTTTAGAAGATACGGTGGAATAAAGAAACTCACAAACAAACATGAGCCCTATAAACATAATAACACTCCGTTTTTGGGCAGTCATGTAAAAATGTGGATTATCTATCGTAATTTCAATCCTTTCACTTGCCGGTAAATTTCGTAGTATACGACCATCAATTATTTCTGGCGGAAAGCTTTTATAAAAAAACAACATTTCTCCAAAATACATCGTCTCTTGAAACTTTTTCGTAAAGTGTAAAGCGGCTCGGAACTCGCGGTGAGGGCGCGTGCACCGGAGTCGATCGGCCGCTGCGGCGCGCTCTTACACACACAAATACACTACTCGTTCACACATTGATAGCTCGCTTGGTCGGGCGCAGCGCGACGGCAATAGTTTCTTCAAATACCTATTTTTCAAATTCTTGTTGACTAGAGTCCGCTCTTAAGAACAAAGCAACTCAACCAGTGAAATCAAAAAAAAATCTATAACTCACTCGTGAATAATAGCAATTAAAAAGTCACAGTTTGATAACAGGTATCATTATGTGCCTAATTGCGGTGAAATTAGAGCCACTTTATGAGCAAGTGTGTTGAAAAAAAAGATACCTAGTATATATGGGTACAATGGCGGTCTTTTATTGTCGCTGACAGCGATATCTACCAGACAATCTTTGAATGGACTGAAAGAACTCCATGAAAAGGTCCATTATAATTTGCTATTCTGTTATAAATAAGCTAAGTTCATATCTACGAATGACAAGCATTGTGGTATTGCGGTATTGTAATAGAACGCGATTGCGCGTTATTCGCAAGTTCGCGCAAATCTTGCTTGTGGTCTGTATCACCACATATTGGACATTCATCGGTTAGAACTTAGAACCCAGTACCCACTCCAAAAACAATTGCAAAAAGATTGGGAAAATTGGGAAATCTGAGTAAAAGTGGAAGAAGATTTTCGTATGAACTCAGAAAGGACAGGACAACGTCTGTTGGGTAAGCTAATACAGAATAAAAACCATACTGACCTGATCGCTGAGACCAGTAAAACGGAGTCCCTTCTTCAACCCAGCGATGCCAAAGTCCAGTAGACCTTCCATCATGCCTGCCGCTTCGTCCTACACCAGAAAACATCAGAAAAATTGTTAGAGATATGACAATACATAACACAAATTGAGGAACCCATGAAGAATGGGAGAGATTCTTCATAGGACTAGAAACTGAAAGAGTAAGGCAGATGGATTTTTGGCATTTCGTGAGGTGGGAAGAGGAGAAAGGTCACAAAAGGTAAAATAATAACAATAGGTAGGTAGGACCTTTACTGTGAAGCCCAATAGGTAATTAACAGTTTTACATTTTCAAGCAATGAAGATACAATCACACTCATCCTAATATTCAGAACCAAAAGTAGAAAGGGTATGAAGAATGTAATGGAAAGGTGTGATCATATTTTTAAACTGCTTCTGCCCGTGTAAATTAAAAACTTTCTCCAAAGAAGTCATTGTTACCAAAAAAAATGGATTTTCCATACAGTCTCTCTCCCATACAAATGTATGATAATGATGATGCTATCTAGTCGGTTTCGACCACAGCGACTGCATTCATGGGCTACTCAATGTGGTTGAGAGCTCAGATTTGCTGCTCTGTTATGTGCTCTCATGTGACTTGCATATCCACCCTTGGCCGAAAAACTCCGAGCACAAAGCGGACACATCAGAACACCGTTGAAGACGTGATAAATAGTAGCTGTTGGTGGTCTAGCTTTAAGATCGTCGCGTTTCGGGTCCAATTCCGACCTCCTTCTATCCTCAAAGGTGCCTCAGACCTGCACACGACGTCTCCACTCGAGCCGATTTTGTGCCTGATTCCCAAAAAGTGTGGGGTCAATGTCGCCTCGCTTCATGAGTCTTTCTGAACATTCTTGAACCGCAGGAACTGCCCGCCACGCCTCCGTTTCCCTTCCTGGAGTTCAGAATAGAATATAGGCTTAGCTAGCCTTTGTTCCTGCATCCTGGAGACGCGTCCACACCACCTAAGCTGACGTCCCTTCAGCTAGGCCTCTATACCAAGAACCTTTGCTCGTCTTAGGACGTTTGTTTCTTACACGATCTGACCATCTGATGTATGGTCAGTATGCTTGGCAGGCATTTCAGATGGAATTTGTCTAAGGTCCGTATATGCTTACGGTAGAGGCACCACGCTTCTGAAGAGTACAAAAGGTTTGGGAGAACTATTGCCATGTATTCAGAGACCTTTGTAGCCAACCTAAGATCGTGAGAACGGAAAACTTTAGGCTGCAGTTTGCCACAAGCCGCCGATGCAGCACAAATCCTCTGATTAATCTCAGCGTCAAGGTCTCCTTTACTTGTTGCTACCAAGATACCTGAAGCAAAAAAAATGTATATGGCTTCTTTGGAGAAAGTTGATAATCTTTAAGGGCAGAAGCTGTTTTTTAAATATGATCACATTCTTTTCATGTTTTTTTTCTGAAGTAAATAAGGTATTTTCAAGTAGGTACAATGTACTCAAGTAAAAATGACACATTCTAACACGGGTATAATTCACAAATTCAAATGACACATTCTCTTAAATATAGTTTCAAATATAATGGGCATTCACAAATAACACACTCACACAACAACTGGAACCAAACAGTTTGGTCTAAATATCCGTGCAATGTGACCGACATGCTTGTCACTTGTTTCATGCATAGTCAAACAAAACGCCTTTTTGATTGTACACATAGATTGCATAATGGATTTTGAACCGTAAAGTAAGCAACAAAGAGTCTAAAAATAGTCCAATAAGTACATGGTTTTACCATAGGTAAATATATTAAGGAAAGATATTAAGAGCTTGCTTGGAGGTAAATAATAAGTGTCTTTATAATGTTTTTTATTAATCAATCAATTTTAGCAAAGAAGTCTGGCAACATCAGAAAAATTCTCAACAAAATTTTATAATAAGAATAGAGTATCTTGATCTGGCTCGCGAGGTTGTCGACATGTGGGATGTGAATACAGCAGTCATTGTGGCGATAGTCGAGACGGCCAATGGCATAATAGCCAAGAGCCTCGACGAACATATGAGGAGGCTCTCGTTGGACAACTGGATCAAGGGCTTGATCCAGAAAGCGATATTCCTGGACACGGCGCGTATCGTTAGGAGGTTCCTCCCTCAGGAGCCCTGACCACCGGTAGCTTGGACCCTGATCCCGTTACCGGTGGGCTACTATTTTTGTTTTATTTTATTTAGTTATATTTATTTATAAATGTTTTTTATTTATAGAATAATATTTAAAAATGTAAAAATATGTAAATATGATAAATAAATGGAATAAAAAGAATAGAATAATATTTCAAAATCCAATATACAATGTATGAACTTCTATCAAATCAGGTACAAAGTAACACCAAATATGACATAACTCCAATTTCCAGGACAGTACAGTAGTAGGACAGTGACATTCAAAGCAATCATAACCTGAGCCCGTGTGGTGCTTGTTCCTTATATGTGGTACCTGTCTACAAAATTGATACAAAATATTTAAATATACTGTAAATATACAAGATGCTGTAGTCAAGGGACTTCAGATCTAGACTGTTCCTGTATAAAAGACATTAGGGTTGATTGTGCTGTGCAGTTATTCAGGTGTTGCTATCTTTTGGTTGTAGATAAAACACAATTTTGAAGATAAATTCTTAGGTCGAAAATGGTGTGGGAATAGCCTCTTTACCATCAACTCCTATCTTTATGAGAAAAGCATTGTTTTAGTTAAATTTGTGTATTATCAAAATTGCAAGCTCCAAACCAAACCATTCTTTTTCTTTCAAATCAAAGCTATTGCATGTGTCTGGTTTAATATCCGACCATCATACCCTCAGTTTCAAAGCCTGATCAATAAACCTATTATCAAATCTCATGTCACCTACTGCAGTATCATCAATCTATCCTTATACCAGCTGTGAGAGCTGAGAATAATGTTAACAAATTCAAAAGAATACTAACAGATGTTACGGTTACAAAAGCGTACTATTCCATTGGTGAATTCTTAACAGACAATTTAAATAAATAATAATTGGGTATGTCGTTTTGAGAGTCAAGTGTCCGATTTATTTATGCTCAACTTTATTTAATGGTAATAATTTATTTAATGGTAGGAAAGATTTTTTTGTTTGTTTGTTTGTACCGAATAGGCTCCGAAACTACTGGACTGATTTAAAAAATTCTGTCACCAATAGGAAGCTACATTATTCCTGAGTGACATAGGCTATTTTTTTTTATTCCGAAAACGGCTCCTGTGGGTTGGCCACGGGAGCGAAGCCGCGGGGAACAGCTAGTAGTATATAATTTAATTTTAATAATAATTTCGATAAGTAAGTGCCCTACCCAGTTCTCGAAAATTACAATGCCACGTTGTATTGGGATCGGTCTATCATCACTGACAGGACTATTGTTGCCAATAAGCCTGACATAGTGGTGATAGACCGACTAGAGCGTCGCGATGATTGTTCATATAGCGGTCCCCCATGACGAGAACCTCGTGAAGGCTGAGAGAGATAAGAGAAGCAAGTATCTTGATCTGGCTCGCGAGGTTGTCGACATGTGGGATGTGGATACAGCAGTCATTGTGCCGATAGTCGTGACGGCCAATGGCGTAATAGCCAAGAGCCTCGACGAACATCTGAGGAGGCTCTCGTTGGGTAGCTGGATCAAGGGCTTGATCCAGAAAGCGGTACTTCTGGACACGGCGCGTATAGTTACCTCCTAACTTCCTCTCTCAGGAGCCCTAACCACCGGTAGCTTGGACCCTATGCCCGATGCCGGTGGGCTACTATTTTTGTATTTTTATATTTTATTTTATTTTGTATAGAATAATATTTAAAAATGTAAATATAATAAATAAATGGAATAATAATTTCGATGATAAAATAAATAAAAATAAAATTTATATCATACAATGCATTTTTTTTTTCAATTAGTATATTATGTATCCAAAATTTGTATGTTTTATTAAGTTAAACATAGCGATCCTAACATTATAATTAGGTCTTATTATATTGTACCTATGTTTCTACAAATAAATAATTTGAATTTGTTGTGGTCGGCTGCCAGTCTAACAGCATGCAGCTGAACAAGTTCCAGTATTTTAAATGAAGCGACTCCCTATCTGACTGCCACATCCCCGTCACTTGCTAATATTGGTTCTCAGATTTTCAAGATTCTGATTACCTGTAACGATTTTGCGAAATGTATACTCGCGTCTAACTAAAAAAACACTTATCAGCCAAAGCAGAAATAACCTAAAAATAATCATAGGGATAATAACGGGCCACACCGTCCTTAACAAACATCTTTTCAACATAGGCGCAGGTTAACCTAGCTGTTTTAACGCCGAAAAATCAGTCGCCCACGTAATCGACGGAATGCGAGGCCGTGGCTCCACGCGAAGAAATCCTCGGAACAGTGAGGTCGCTCCGTGAAACCTGTGAAGCCCCCGCGAAGCGCTGCTTAACCTTGAGGACCGACCCGTCATTAATTAGTTACAAGCTGCTGTGACAATAACCCAAAATGAGATTTTACAAGAGATTTAATCAGCCTTTCAAAAACTGATGGTCTGTGCAAAAAAATAAAAGTGTCAAAAATCCTTGTCTATGATACCCGCCCAGCACCTATTTACAAAAGCGTATAAGCAGAAAGATCGTGCAAACAACATACACTGGAGTTTTGCTTGCAGGGCACATCTAAGGCAAGTTTGGGGTCCACCTGTAGGTCCCCTATCTTCGTCTTCGCCTCTCTGACGGTGGACTGCAGGTCTTTCAGCAACACTTCTGCCGGCTTAGGACTCTGTTCCTTTTTAGTCTCTTTGTATAGACTCGGGTCTAAGGGGTCTACTTCTATTGTTTCTTCCTCACCTGAAATACAGGGCTTTTGAAAAGTTAAACATTTATTGATATGAGGAAAAGTTAATTAAAAATGAAAAAATATATGAAGAAGAGAAGCATTTCTCTGTTCTATTGTTAGAGAACAGAGAAGAGCTTTTCTTTCTCTCAAAGTCAAATCGTTTATTTCAATTAGGCCAATAATTGAAATAAATGATTTGACTTTGAGAGTGCAATTCCTTTTAAGACTTGTTAACTCATGCTATCCCTATTATTTTCAGGTGTATATTCGAAACTGAAATACTTTAAAGGGCCTGTTGCCATGATGCCAAAAATAATAAAAAGTGAAAAAACCGGCCGAGTGCAAGACGGACTCGCGCACGTAGGGTCCCGTACCATTATCGCAAAAAACGGCAAAAAAAACACGTTTGTTGTATAGGAGCCCCTCTTAAATATTTATGTTATTCTGTTTTAGTATTTTTTGTTATAGCGGCAACAGAAATACATCAACTGTGAAAATTTCAACTGTCTAGCGATCACGGTTCATGAGATACCGCCTGGTGACAGACGGAGAGACAGACAGACATACGGATCGCGGAGTCTTATTAATAGGGTCCCGTTTTTACCCTCTGGGTACGGAACCCTAAAAATGAAAACATAATAATAAAAAATTATTAAGACGCGAATAAGCTTTCCATGCAAATCCTACTTTTCAAGTGACAGTTCGAGGTCATTCACCATCTCATTTGAAACGCATAGTACTGCGCAGCGCATAACTAGTTGAAATTTTCCCATAAAATTTATACACCAAGAGCGCAGTGCGGCGCCAGCTCGTTCTATATAGGTAGTGTGAAAGAGCCCTAAGACTGTCACAAAGTTATATGATCATGTTATGTATTAGTGATTTTAACCGACTTCAAAAAAAGGAGGAGGTTCTCAATTCGTCGGAATAATTTTTTTTATGTATGTTTCCCGATTACTCAAAGATGCCTCGACCGATTTCAAAAATTCTACTTTTGTTTTGAAGGGTATACTTTCTAGTTGGTCCCATAGTCATCAGGTCAGGATCTGATGATGGGATCCTAGAAAAATCGAGGGAACTCCTCAAATATTATAGGCATACACAAAGCGATTTTGGTATTTTCATCATCAATCATTTGTACTCAGAAAGCATCATTTGGTGAAGTAGAACTGATGAAGAACACCACAAATGGCCACTGGAACTCCTAAATGCTAAGTTTGTCACGGGTATAAGATATCTCGAATAGTTAACCGACTGTGATAAAGCAAATACTTATAAATAAATGGTACTGATGAAAATGGCACCATCGAACTGATCTGATGATGAAGCCGGAAGGTAGGAACTGGAACTCTGATATAAAACAATGTATCCTAGTCGTGTCTGGGTTTATTGGAATCGTCATGACATGTACTTTGGCTATAAATGATTATTATGGTAATTGGAGATACCTACTAAAACGAAAAAGAGAAAAATAAAAAACATTTTAGGGTTCCGTACCCAAAGGGTAAAAACGGGACCCTATTACTAAGACTCCGCGATTCGTCTGTCCGTCACCAGGCTGAATCTCATGAACCGTGATAGCAAGACTGTTGAAAATTTTCACAGATGATGTTTTTCTGTTGCCGCTATAACAACAAATACTAAAACCCACCATCCATTCAACCGCCCATTGTACACTTATCTTTATAAATGTTTTTTGTCCTGTAATTATTTAAGTGGTGTACAATAAAGTATATAATAAATAAATAAAAACAGAATAAAATAAATATTTAAGTGGGGCTCCCATACAACAAACGTGTTTTTTTTCACAGATGATGTATTTCTGTAGCCGCTATAACAACAAATACTAAAAACAGAATAAAATAAATATTTAAGTGGGGCTCCCATACAGCAAACGTGATTTTTTTGCCGTTTTTTGCGATAATGGAACGGAACTCTTCGTGCGCGAGTGCAACTCGCACTGGGCCGGGTTTTTTTTCATTTTGACAAGAAACTCCACACTATTGTTGTTTCTTCTTTACCAAACCACAGTGGCTGCGGCGACTTGCTGCGCGGCGGGTTGGGGCTGCAGTCCGTGTCAGCGTCTTGCCCCCACAGCCGGCTCAGCGTGATCTCGCCGTCCAGGCTCGCCAGCAGGTCCTGCCCCATGCTGATGCACTGGAGGTCTATGTCTGTATCCCAGGTCTTTACACTGCCTGGAAATTTAAGGAAATTCATTCAGGTGGCTTGCTGCTAAGTATACAAAAGATAATAGAAGGGTAATATTTATTTTTCCAAATAAATAATATAAACATTAACATAAACATTTATTTTTCCAAATAAATAATATAAATCACGAAAAGGCATTTACTAGTCTCCAAAGTCAAGTCAATTAGTTAGATCAGATGAAGTTACATAGAATGATTTGCAGAATATTTTCCTTAGAATACATCTTATTACCGACTTAAATAAACGGAGGTAATCAATTAGACACATATGTATGTAAGTAGCTGTCCCACGCGGCTTCGCTCCCGTCAACTGGCTACCTACCTACCCTACCTACCAGAATGTTGCGTAACTTTAACCGCTTACGCAGCGCACGCAACGGAAGCTCTCAGAAAGGAATATGTTTGCCCGTTTTTGCAACATTTTTCATTTATGCTCGGCTCCCATTGGCCATAACGTGATGTTATATAGCCTATAACCTTCCTGGATAAATGGACTATCCAACACAAAAATAAATTTTTCAATTCCAACCAGTAGTTCCTGAGATTAGCGCGTTCAAACAAACAAACTCATCAGCTTTATAATATTAATAAATATATATATACTAGCTATTCGTTCGCGTGATCCGTGTTTTATCCTACAGATTAATTTTTAGTTTCACCCCCTTAAAGGTTGAATAAAAACCCCTTCTATATCTTCCCTACATTACAAAAAGAAGCCCTGTACAGTAAAATTCATCAAAAATCTTGAACACCCCCTTAATCGTCTTTTAACTAAACTACTCGTTTTTACTATTTACTTAGAGTATTTATACCAAGTTTCATATATATAAGCCCAACAAATTTCCACCTTTTCACTTCCCTTGTGGTAGAATTTTCAAAAACCATGAAGGTTAGGTTAGGTTAAAACGGGCTGTTTTCCGCAACTCCACGACCAAGCGCGTATTTTGCGTACAAAAACCATGAAATCTTTTTATCAACCAAAAGCGTAAATCTTTAATTTCACGTGTCACACTTTAAGGGTACACTAGTCGAAAATTCTTCAATACAAACGTAGTCTAGGGATTATGCCTCAGTTTGACAATGTACGTTCAAAATAAAAAGTGATAGTACCTAATTTGTCTCATCATTATCTAGCCCTGTATGGAACCAAAAAGTAAAAAAAAGAAAATGTTTGAAAGTTATGAGCGTCGAAATTATCACATTTCGACACTAATTTTAACGCATATTTGGGCGCAAATAAATGCCATAAGAAGACGGAAAATTGAAAAACGGCCACCATACAGGGATAGATTAGTAGTTCATCAATGCAAATAATTTAATTTTGAACAGATACGTTTAGTAGTTTTTTCATGATATCCAGACTCCCAAAGGTCTGATTATAAAATTTCGCGCGCTCGGTTTCGTCCTAAATCATTATACATTTCGCTACAAATTTGCAAAAGTGTGTATTCTAATGCGAACTAGCTTCCTACTGCTCATCACAGCATCTATCTTTTCCACACGTGTTGTCGGTTGATGTAAAATGCATTTTAACCCCGCGCACAAAATAGTTCGTGCCGTCGACTAGTGTAGCCTTAGGGCGCAGAAATTTCACACATACTTTCAACCGACTTTTTACTCCCTTAGGGGTAAAACCTCCGAAATAAAAAAATATTGCTCATTGTCGTAACGTTTTATTGACCAAGAGCGTAAACTAGATGTTCTACATTCCAAATTTCACATAAAGTTTCAACCCCTCTTTTATTCCCTTAGGGGTAGAATTTCTAAAAACCAAAAAATACATGAATCCTTTTTATCAACCAAGAGCGTAAATCAAATATTTCATGTTTCCTATTTACAAACTATAAAAATTTCATACAAACTTTCAAACCTTTTTATACCCCTTTAGAGGTAGATTTTCCGAAAACCAATAAAAGCATAAATTATAAAAGTATTGAAGTAGTCTTGAATATGAATTAATTTATTTTGATAAGGATTAATACTAAGATACAAATAAAGAGCATTTTTTGGCGGCGGCATTTCAATTAAATTTTAAAATAAAAGAACACTTATTGTGGCATAACTATACTAGTTAGATATATGCTGTCGCGACACTTTTTGTAAATAATTATGTGTTCTGCAAAGTCGTACATTATTTTATTCTATCGTCAATAGTTTTCACAGCGCAGGCGATGTAAAGAATATTTTAGGTAATTTTTTTACACCTTGGGTTACATTATTGGAGTTTTCCATCCCAAATTTTTTTTGAAAATATAATATAGACTATGTCACCCGGGGATAGTGTAGCTTCCCAACAGTGAAAGAATGTTTCAAATCGTTTCAGCAGTTTCGGAGCCTATTCAATGCAAACAAACATACAAACAATCAAATCTTTCCTCTTTATAATATTAAATATAGATATAGATAGTATAGACAAGCTGACCCGGCAAACTTTGTTTTGCCATAAAAACACCAAACATTCATGTACTCTACCTACCCTACCCTACCTGCCCTACCTACCCTACCCTACCTACCCTACCCTACCTACCCTACAAACCCTACCCTACCCTACATACCCTACCCTACCCTACCTATTCTACCCTACCTACATACCTACCCTACCTACATATTTAGGTAAGGTACCATGTTTTTTTTTCATAAGAACCTTCTCCTAACAATAACAAACAACAAAAAAAGAATAAGTGAAATCGGTCCAGCCGTTCACGTGTGATGCCGTGACCAAGGGAAATAGGCATTCATTTTTATATATATAGATAATATAAGTATAGATAACTGCACAATATTCACATATGTTACTCTATGTGGCATTCTTAACATGTGTGCCAAATAAGTGTATGTTAGTATGTATGAATGTTTGTCCACGCATTTCTCCGAAACTGCCTATCAGATGGTGACCATTTTTTTTAGTTGGATTAGCAATCTCTCAAATTAGGGAATAGTGCAAGTTTCATTAAAATCGTATCAGCATTTTCAAGATATGGAACATACAATCAAACTCCTTAGCAACAAACAGCATGAATGTGTAAATTGAGTTATTATAGGTATTTTGTCATTCCTTTAGGTACCTTACTATAGAAATTGCTCACTTTTTAGTGATAGTATAATAAAACTAAAAAGAGAGAAATAAAACTTTATCGAAAACGAACCGACTTCAAAAACAAAACACTAAAAAGTGCAAAATAACTTCCGTTTCGGCAGTTGGAGTCGCAAAACGATAAAAACATGAGGTACGAAAGACAACAACCTTTTTCGAAAAAGTTTTATATAAGAAAAATATGCTATGAAGTTTTGAACCACCCCTTTTAGCTATTAATAATATTGATGATCTTAGATTATTTAGTAAATTAATGATGTTATTTTTTCCGTTTATCCTCCTACAGTAACAGTACCTTGCTGGCTCATTCAATCAAACTTTTAACCTACTGTACAAAACTACTGTATTTTATATTAGAATGTGTTAGATTTGCCATTCAAAACTGACAAAAAGCAAATTTTATTACATGTTAAAACGTTTTGGTTTTGGATGCCTACAGACAGGACCTGCCCGAAATGCCTACGCTCTACAGTGATATAATATAATAATAAATAAATGTCATTCATTTACCTTCTATAATCCTGTCATAGATCTTCACTTCATTCCTGCCTTGTCTGCCTCTCCTCTGCCGTAAAATAGGTGAAGTCTTTATATCAACTGGTTCTGTACTAGTCACCGGTACCTCTTCAACTATATTCTCTATCTTTTCAACTTCAGTCTCTTCTTTTGACCTTTCAAGAACCCCCTGCGGTGTTATAGCAGTGCCTTTTGTGACTTCCGTTGGTAATTCGGACTCCGTACTTGGTTCCGGTTTTTTATCATTTACTGTTTCTTTTTCAGGAGACGGGATTTCTTTCTGGTCTTCCTTAACTATCAGTTCCTGTTTTCCTTTCAAAATCGTCAGCAACTTATCATTTAACCAGACAGGGTCCGCTAAAGTACCGTTGATGAAGGTGTCTAGTTTCTTTGATAGTATGCGGACTAGCAATTCAGAATGCGGTGTGTCCCACAGTTCCCATGGTATGAGTTCTTTAAATACTATGCGGAGGATATTAGTACAGTGGTCTGCAGATAGAATTTTGTTGGTGACGTCAAATATTGGGTGTGTTTTCTTGTACAGTGATTCGATTGTACTGTTTGGAATTTTTTCATGACGTTTCTGAGCTTTTTGGTATTCTTTCAAGTGGCTGGTTAGGACAGTGGTTATGTCCACGTAAACATCTTTAGTTTCTATTTTGTTGCAGATCTGTAAGAAAATTGATTATTTTTAAATTATTTTATCAATTAGATCCTATCCTATCCTATAGATTCATTTGCCGACTAGGAGATGTCGGCAAATCTAATAGAAAGAAGGAAACTTTTTTTTATTTGTGACTCGCACAGGAGACACAAGATATGTAAAACACAAACAATAATAAAAAATAAAAATGGATAATAGGATCTTACTGGTTGAAAGAAGTGCGCAAATAACAAACCTGGAAACTCTTGCCAATCATTTGATCCAACATTTGTTTACATGCGAACGGGAAGCCGATCTCCTGCGAGATGTACGGCACGTACCACGACGACACCAGCTTCCTCTCCAGCACCGTCGATATCACGCTCAGCTCATTTGTGTCGTACTCCCGACACTCTGACACTTTAGACAACTTCCGTGGCTGCGGCAACACCCTCGTCAACGCCGATAAATACGGGTAATCCGCCACGACAGCATCCAAATCATACTTTATAGGCTTGTTCAATAGCAACAACCACTGAATAAACTTAAAACTAACACTTAATGACACTATAAATAAAGTTAGAACGTAAAGAGGAAACCATACTCCTGTTATAGGCGAAATGTTCGTGACATAGTTCAGTAGGACGCAGATAAATGTTCCCACGCATGAGATAATTGTTGTGCACTCTAATATATTTCTTTTGAGTAACATTGTGCTTTTACTTTATTGATTTGGATTAAACATTTTCGCGATCGATCGATCCAATGTTTTGAAACTTTCAGTGTCATGTCCGTCATGTCAATGACAATATATTTTTTTTTTTTTTTTTTTTTTTTTTTTTTTTGTTTGTTCCTTACGGAACAGGCTAAGGTCTGAGACCATGCTGCCTAGTCATCAGTATTTTTCTTGAATTCATTATTAGAATGCGGATGTAACATATTCTAATGTTTTTTGAAGTATTTGGAAGCAAATTGTAACGAGTCAGCCTTCCCAGTAAGCTTTGCGGAGGTAGTCAATACTACAATAAAATTCTCCGCTTCACTATCCCGAGATCGCTTCTGTCAATGATTTCACATATTGTCCAGTTGCGTAGACAGTTGAGACACAAAACTACACCACTTTTATATCACAATATCCACTAGGAATCAATTTGCAAAAAATATTAACAGCCGCTGAAGTTCACTCGAAAAAATCCCGCCAAAAAACCTTTTTTTTTTTACTTCTTTTCCCTTTCGTTTTTGACGTAGGCTAAAACAGAGTCGTTTGATTGGTGGAGCCCGCGCCACGCCACGCCACGACACGTAAGTGTGGTGCCGCCATAAGGCTTAGCACTAGTGGTGGGTCGCTGTCGTATTTTGAACGCAACCGTTTTCCCGACGACAAAAACGGTTGCAGAAAACGGTCTTCATCGCAACTGGTTTGAAGACGTCTTGGAGAACGAAACTTGAAGGACGGATCGGAACGAAACATAGGTTACTCTACTGGTAATATATTATCAACTGTATGACGTGGGCAAAAAGTTCACTTTTTATTGTAAGAACTACTTTGTGAACAAACGTGGAACGATACGCGACGTTCGCGACGAGCCGACGACGTGTGTGTGTAGTTGAATCAATTCACTTTCGACTGTTTTTCTTAGGAATAAAATACAAAATCGCACCAAGTTATTCGAAGACTGGTTTGTGCAACGAAGACGGACTTAAAAACTGTTTCACCGTCGCAGAACTATTTTAAGAATGAACGTGGAACGATAAAGGACGAGGCGACGTCCGCGACGACCGACGTGTGTCGTTGTTGAATCAGTTCGCTTTCGAATCTCGACTGTATTTTCTGAGACGTAAAATAAAAAATCGCACGAAGTTATTTGAAGACAGGTTTGTGCAACGAAGACTGCTTTATCCCAGAACGTAAAACGGTTGCACCGTCGCAGAACAAAAAACGGTCTTTAGAAACGGTTCGTCGTCGCAACGCCCACCACTACTTAGCACGCACTGTGATTTTTTGTAAATTTTCTAGTATTATTCCGCGTGATTTGTTTTTGATTTGCTTTTTGAGTTTATTGACTTCATACAATTCCATAGGTCGAAGAATGGGCGAATAAAAATCGCAATGCGTGCTAAGCCTAAACGTCACACGTATCTTTCAGTTTCATTTTTTATCGAATATACCCTGCACATGGACTTACCTGCACTAAACGTTTTGGGAATATTTTATTTATACGTACAGCTAAGTGGAATTCCCTGCCGGGTTTGTTTCCCGAAATCTACAGTGTAGGGGTCTTTAAGTCTCCCTCCGGTGGGTTCCCGCTTTGTCGAGGCGGGGGGCTCAGTAACCGTGGCTTGGTCACCCACGGTGAAGCGAAGAGGAACCCGAGGAGTGGCCGCTCGTCAGGGCTTTTGCCTATTATGCCAACGACGTAGCGGCCAACTAGTAGGTTGCGGTGCCGCTTGGTAACAGGCGACATCGCAAATGAGGCGGGCCGCGACGTCTTATGGAGATTCCCAGGTCCCATACGATATCGCGGCTGAGGGTTGGAGGCCGCGGCGGGAGAGGAGTGCCGGTATTGCGGTGCGCCGCTCTCCCTACCTTCCGCGACCTAGACGGGGTCGCCACCGTCTGATGGCAGCCGCGGTGCGCAGGGGAAGAGGAGTGTCGGTATAGCGTTAGCCGCTCTCCCTATCCCCTGCGGCCGTAAAATGGTAGGTGGCGGGGCCATTGACCTCGACCCGTCACAGTGGGACCAAGGGTGCCATACACGGGGTCGTCTGGCACCCATGTACTGAATTGGTCCCTGGGGTGGTCACGGCGTACAGTGTGTTCTGGTGTGCCGTTGATGGGTGGTTCTCCCCCGAGGAGGGTCCGGTGACGGACAGCCGCGGCGGGTTCGTGGTGAGTGCTAACGCGTGCCCATGTTCCCGCCATAAGCGGCAAAGGAGGACACCGTGGAGTTTTAGTGGGTTAGAGTCCCATATAACTGCACTATCTCCCCGTGGTAGTGCAGTATGCATGAGCATTTCTCCACGCTAAAAAAGGGGCCTTTAAGTCTAGACTGATTATGTTTTTGAATTTGAAGTATGTAACGTCGTTAAATCGTAAATTTTCATTTTTCAAGTCGCAATGGTTTGCTACCTGAGAAGCTCATTTTTTTTTATGACCTGATGAGAGCAGCGCAGTAATGGAGGACAGCTCTCACATACCTCGCTGATGGAGGACATTAAAGTTTGCGAACACACAGCCTTATAAGGGCTTTTATACCGACAATTGTCTAGTTTATTATTGTGTTGTCAATTACCTACATATGTATAAGAGTACCCACCTAAGTAAATATTGTTGTGTGTACAGGAAATAATTCATAAACTTATATTTAAGCATCGTATTAGTATTATAAGTCCTTTGAATATAATAATAGTGATTAAGAATGACTAAAGAGGCGATATTAAATTCCTTAATTGTATTGTTACTTTAAGTTTTAAAACAGATAGATAACAGATAGATAATATAAGAATTGTGTACGAGGCGGACGTGATCGCTTGAGGTAGAAATCTGGAGGTTGTAAGGCTCCTGCTCAAAGCGCGTTGACGCCCCTGCACCTCTAGTTCACTTTCTTCAAATATCCTGGAGTCTGGGGAGTTGATTGGTGGCAGCTATATGTTCATAGGTGAAGGCTTCATATGCAGGAAATGAAAGACTTGATTCTTCATAACTATTTGCGATTTGCGTTTGCAGGTCAAAAGTTCAAAAGGTCTTCAGAACAACAAAGTTGCGTGGCTTAAACTATTACATATATGGCCACGAAACCGCCGGCGTCGACGCACATGCGCACTATTGTTAAACTCAACTTTACCGTAAACGAGGACAGCGATTTCGAATGCAAATCAGTTTTTTATTAACAAAAATTTTCACTACAAACTTAGACTATAAATCAACAGAACCTCCCCTATTCCTGAAGGAATCATGATGTATCCTAGATGGTTGGAAGCGCCCTGAAACGGCCCTCGCAATGAACCCTCCTACAGGTCTACCTCCTACCTCCAACCAGGTCCCTAACTATATCCCCTGAAGAGATCCTTTAGGAAGACTGAGGGATGAAGGGCAATTCTGTCAATTTCGGGACTTAGCAGCTATTTTATCCTAAACCTATACAGCTTACTAAATAGATCTTGAAGCCCTTCTACTATATATCTATAGCTATACCTATATCCTTCAGGCGCGTAACTGCCTGAAAGCGTCAGGCAGAAGAAAAAGTACTAATTTATTAACAGTATCTTCTGCCTCTATTTTTTTCAATTCATAATTTACATTTAATGTCAAAGTGGTTTTTTTTGGGAATAACTATTTTTGTTTTATCTAAATTAATTATAAGACACATGTTAACCAATTTATTATGTCATTCAAAGTATCGTTTATGTCATTTACAAATGTGTTATTGCCCGTCGGAGAAAATACAGCAGAGCTATCATCAGCAAAAAGGACTAACGGAATTTTCACGGCTCGTGGTAAATCGTTGATATAAATATTGCAACTTCGCTCGGGTTTGACAAATATTACACTTCAGTTTCCGTCGCAAAATAAAGCCTCTTTATTTCAGTTATTTGTAATTTCTGGCTTATATACGATTTTATCAAGTCTAGATCATTACCCCAAATGCCGTATCTATACAATTTTTCGACCAGTAATTTATGATCCACATGGTCGAAAGCTTTGGTCATGTCCATGTACTGTGTACGTTACTGGTGTCCTATTATTCATATTTTTGTAAATCCCGATAAGAAGATCGTTGATGGCCATATATTTTATAGTCTTGTTTTTTACAAAATCCATTTTGTTCATTGACAAAAAGATTATGTTTTTCAAAATAGTTATAAATGCTATTGAAGATTAATTTTTCAATGATTTTGGAAAAAATAGGGATTAAAGCTATTGGCCTGTAGCAAGAGATATCCTCCTAAGTTATTTATCAGTTTAGTACCCGCACACAAGTAGAGCTTTTGATTCGATACAATTTTTGTGATATCGGTTATGTTGATATAGATATCGATATGATATGGTATCTAACACATATTATCCGATAAAAGTTACGTTTTGATATAACGGACCCATGCCTAGGTTAGGCTCCTCCACAGATTAGGGAGCCAATCCCGTGAAAAAGATATATCGATATTTATCGTTCTATCGATATTTTAAAGCAGTATCTATAATTATCGGGTGAGAAATATCAATAAATTGTCTGTTTTCGCATGATTATTCATACAAACCATTGAAAATTCGTAAAAAAATAGACATGAAGAAAAAAGTATTTAAAGTAAAGTTCGAGCGTCGAGCGATAGAGTTAACGAAGCGCGAGGAGCATGCAAGGAGTATCTCGAGTAACATTCAACACGAAACCAAAGTTGCGTAAAAAAAATCTAAATTGGTTCGAATTCGATACTCTGACATAAATATCCAATATCGATATATATATCGATAATTGTATGAAAAAATATCGATATTTTTCGCCCTTGCCTAAGTTGCCTAATGGTTGCCTAGAAGTCTAGTCTACCACAGACAGACTGCCACAGTAGTATCTCTAAGTAGTCTGTGTTGGTTGGAAACCAATGGTCTACACCTGTCTATTGATAAAAGCAACACAGTCTTATTTACTAGAATGCGTAAGCCTCCAGCAGTTACAGTAACATATGATAATATCTCTATGCCACTTAAAAATCAAGTAAAATTTTTAGGCCTTGTTTTGGATACACATCTTACAGGTTTACCACACTGTGAGTATATAGCCGCTAAATGTAAACGAAACATCAACATAATTAGATGTCTTGCTGGTGTTTGGTGGGGAGCACATCCCTTTTCTTTAAAACTACTGTACAACACCTTGATTAGAAGTGTATTGGACTATGGGACCTTTTTGCTGGAACCTGCTAATGTAGCTGGTCTTAAGAAACTGGAAAGTGTTCAGTCTAAGGCACTAAGAGTAGTTTCAGGTGCAATGAAAAGCAGTCCTATTAATTGTCTTCAGGTGGAATGTGGTGAACCCCCGCTTCGTTTACGACGTCAATTTTTAGCTGATAGATTTATGGCTCGGTTTTTGCAATTTACAAATCATCCTTTACGGAATACACTTTCCATTCTCTCTGAAGAAGTTACTTCATCCACTTACTGGAGGCACAAAGGTACTCCGTGTTTAGTTAAAAGCTTTAGAAAATACAATTTAATTGAAGCTCCTTGCCACCAATCTCAATTTCTTCCTATATATCATTGTAATTACAGTTAATTAATTATGCCACCAAACATTCACTTTAACCTTAACATTTACCGAGATGACGTAGGTATGTCATAACATTAACTTCAACTTTACTATGGATAGAGACTTTAAGGGCTGTCAGCTTCTGTTTACAGATACTTCGAAACATGGAAGAAACTCATGTGTGGGAGTAGGTGTATACCACTCCCAGTATAATGTCGTCCAAAAAATAAAGCTCCCGCCCGAATCATCTGTATTTACGGGCGAATGTTACGGTCTATTCAAAGCTGTCGAATATATACTCCTTATGGGCTTACGGAATTCACTCATTTTAACGGATGCAAGGAGTGCCTTACAATCTTTGACCAGATTTCCTTTCTATTCTCATAATTCTTTTATTATATTTGAAACACGTGAACTCCTTCACAGAAGTTCTATTATGGGATATTCAGTGCATTTTGCGTGGATACCCTCATATTGTGGCATTTTAGGTAATGAGAGAGCAGACCAGTTAGCTAATGATGCTGTATTATGTGGTGACATTTTCCCGTACAAAAATAACTCCCAAGATCTGGTTGCTCTGCCTAGGGTTTATCTACAGGAACCTTGGGGTCAGCTTTGGTCAGGGCAATCACTGAAAGGGAAATTTTATCGTACTATCCAACCATCCATTCCTGTAAAACCTTGGTTTAGCAAGTACAAGCTAAGCAAAAAGATTTCAACCATATTCATACGTATGCGATTGGGTCATGTGTGCACTCCAGCTCATCTTGCCAGGCTTGGCATTGTGCAGAGCCCTGAGTGTGAATGTGGCACTGAGGTGGGAGATCTGAACCACTTTATTTTTGCCTGCCCCCTTTATGACCACTCCTCACTTTTTAAAAGCCTTGTTTCCCTCCGAGTCCCTTTTCCCACCTCTATCTCATGTATTTTATTTAATTTTAATGTAGATATTTATAAAACCATAGCACTTTTCCTTATAAATAATGATATAGCTATTTAAACGTAAATTTTAATATGTATATACATAATCGAAGTTAATTAAAACAATTCTGGCATAACACAAGCCTAGTACAAGCACAATGTCAAAATAAATTGAAATTAAATTTATAAATATACAATTATTAGGAAGAATTCTAGTCGATGGCCATATCATTTCAAGTCAGTCATCATCATAGTTACAGAAATGTCAGGATTAATCTAAGTATTCATAGTTTAAAAATTCGCAAATTGAGATCGATATGATTCTATTAAGTAGTTAGTTTAGTATAAAGACCGATAGACGCACTGAGTCGACCCTTTTATTGGGTCACCTGGTGACCATTTGCTGTTGTATTATATTTCCCTATTATACTGTTAAATTTGTTAAAATTTATTATTTTTATTATAAACAACTACTCTCCTTTTCATTTCCAAATTTCCCTTTGTAATATTTTTTATTTCGCGAGTTATCAATTCTAACGTTTTGTTATTAGAAAAATTATTATTATTATTATTTCTATCAGATTAAATATTGTCAGTGGCAATAAGCACGAATAGTGCAATGCCAAAAATAGAAAAAAAAAAAAAAAAAGTAGTCTGTGCTGCCACAGATAGATATAAATCCTCCTTCAGTTCAAATACGATTTGAGCTTCGTTGAAATGCGGTGAAAATTTTATTGTAAATATTGTATATTATATAGCTGATCCGTTATCAAATATTTTCAATGCCTCGTAAACCGTGTTACTGGACGCGAAAGCTAGAACTAGATTTAGTTACATTCGTTCGCCAAAGAGATTACATATGGCGGCCAGCCGGTAATACAAATCATCAAATTCAACAAAAGTACAAGGCTTACGCTGAGTTTGCGGCGAGACTGGGCAGAGGGTTCACTGGTAAGTCTATAATATTAATTTGATCACTTTTATTTATTATTTGATCCCCTCATCATGACCCATGTACACAAAGGGTAAAAACGGGACCCTATTACTAAGACACCGCGATCCGTCTGTCTGTCTGTCCTTCCGTCCGTCCGTCTGTCCGTCTGTTTATCCGTCTGTCCGTCTGTCACCAGGCTGTATCTCATGAACCGTGATAGCTAGACAGTTGAAATTTTCACAGATGATGTATTTCTGTTGCCGCTATTGTGATAGCAATTTTTTTTTTATTCTGTTTTTATTATTTGTTGTGACAAATAATAAAAACAGAATAAAAAAAAAATTGTGGGGCACCCAAACAAAAAACGTGATATTTATGCGATAATGGTACGGAACCCGTTTTCAGGATTAAAATAGCCTATGTTACACAGGATGATTGTAGCTCTCTATAGTACTCGCCAAACTTCGTGGCCGCCCTGACAAGCGAGAATTATACTGGTTAAAGAATTTTCAAAATCAGTTTATTCGTTTTTGAGTTCCTTACAAACAAATCTTTCCTCTTTATAATATTATTTTATTATGTGGATACTTAAACTTGCACTTTTTTCCCATGGGTGTAGACAGGAACTACCGAACCCCACAACTCCACCTGCTATGAAGAATAGAATAGAATAGAATAATGATTTTTTTGCACAGAAAGTAGGTACAAGATACAGATGTTATAATATTAGGTGATCCTTATACTTTCTACCTTAACTAAGGCATGCAAAACAGTTTTATAAACATAATCGAAGTTAATTAAAACAATTCAGGCATAACACAAGCCTAGTACAAGCACAATGTCAAAATAAATTGAAATTAAATTTATAAATATACAATTATTAGGAAGAATTCTAGTCGATAGCCATATCATTTCAAGTCAGTCATCATCATAGTTACAGAAATGTCAGGATTAATCTAAGTATTCATCGTTTAAAAATTCGCAAATTGAGATCGATATGATTCTAACATATTCCTTTTGCTTCTTTACTAGCTACTCTCATAAGTAAGATATGGATGATCGGTTCTCAGAAACGATAGGTAGGTAGTTATAAATGGCTGCTATGCTCATTTTGAAACACCTTAAAATTATATTTTGTTTGCTTCAGCTCGCTCTGTCAGAGATCGTTGGGTCAACATCAGGAGTACTTTCAACCATAATCATCGTAGAGTTGAGCGGTCCAAGCTCAAAGCCAACACTTTGGCAGATATTTATGTCCCTTGCTGGCCGCTATGGAAGCCTCTGCAATTTTTAAAAGATGTTAGCAAGAAAGAATGTTATGAGGTTAGTCAAAAAGTGCAGGTTTGGATGCAACTTAGCATATGGATTGACCAAAACCTACATTAGGACATAATACTTTTCATCCCGGTATAATGTTCCCTTTCTCAAGTAGTGTTTCTATCATTTCAGAACTTTGAACCGGTCCCTGATGAGTACAAAGAGCTGAATGTCAAAGAAGAACAACAATCAGAATTTGAAAATGATTTCGAACTTAACATTCGTCAGCGAAGCCGGCGTACTGACAGGCCTCGTCGTAAAGCAAAAATACTGCAGAAATCCACCAAGAAGTCTAAATGCAAACAGGTCATAGATGATCTGTGTGTAGCTATGAATCCTTTAGTTGCAGAACCAGTGCCTGACAAAAATTATTGGTTCTTCGGGAAGCATGTCACAGAAAGGCTGAATTCTATGAGAAGAATAGATGCTGAGAGTGCCTGTCACAATATCATGAGTCTTTTAAATGAATGGCAGCAAGATTATCCAGCCTGAAATGCCGATCAAACCATTGTATTGGTTTTTAGTTGCATCTATGCCGCCACATACGCCTTAACGACCTGACATCACACAAAATCCTACATCATGCAAGCAGTTTTCAGTGCGATTTGAACCCATACAGTGTTCTGTCAACAACTGTCTGGCAGTTGTCCAGACCAGACACAATACCCGTTGTGTCGGAGGATCCTCCCTTTATAATGAAGTTTGTGGGACTTTACACCTGTTCCGCATACCACCACCAAAGCTCCATAGAGGGAATCTTGTTCAAAATGGTCCACGGTTGGAACATTGGTGGTGCATAGCAAGTTGCAATATGGCGATGCATTTGGTTGTTACAAAGTCACATAGTCGTATTGGGTTGTAAATATTTTTGTCAAAATAAGCTTTAACAAAAAAAATTGCCTATTGGATTTGGTCGAAAACTGGGTTCTGTCCTAAAAATCAAACAAGAAATGGGTGTTCTGTTGTTACTTCAAAGAAAAATTGTTTTTAGTTCTGGAAATTAATTGCTGAGTGATGTTGGCATTTAGACTGGTTGTTGAAATACAAAAAAGTTCGATGTCTTCTAGTACAAATAAGCAAAAAGAAAATCTATTCCTAGCCTAGTCCCACTGCTGGGTCCGAAAAAAAGGTGTCTGAAAAAAATTGATTGCTTCTTTTTGAGTTCTACTTAGCCAAATATTGTTGTCAAAGTTACCGAAAAAATTTGATTATTGGAAGTTTCTAGTGTATTGGAAACTGGAAAAATACCCTCAAATATTCATACTCGTGCTCCTGTTATTGTTCCCCTAGGCTGTGTCCAAAAGATGAGCCAAAAAACATGGTCTACTTTTTTTGCCATTTTTGTGTTTTATTTGGTCATCAATAGCCAAACAATGTTTAAAAAAAGCTTAGTTATCAAAAATAAAAATTATAGTATTTGGTTGAAATCTGGGTTCTGTCTATTACAGCAGCTTATTTAAAAAAAACAAACAAGTATTGGATGCCCTGTTGTTTCTTCAAAGGAAAATTTTTGTATTGGTTTTTGAATTACTGCAAGCAACCTTCTTTAGTACGGCAGATATATTGCTGTGTGATGTTCCAAATCCCATGTTTTGAGTTCTTGTGTTTCATCGGTACCAAAATATTGTTGTCAAAAAGAATACCTTAGTTACCTACCAGAAATGAGATTATTTGAAGTCAAAATCATTTATTGCTATTAAACCATTTAAAGTGGATGTTGAATTGTTCTTATTGTGCTTTGTTGATTAGATCTGGTTGTTTTAATATTTGTTTTATTTGAATTCTGGTGCCTTGGTCTCTGGAAAAAACCCTTAAATGCTCATGTTATTGATCCTAGCGTAGTATGTGTACCAATGTTGGAACCAGAAAAAAAAACTGCTCTTTTCGAGTTCTACTTGTTCATCTGTAGTAAATTATTGTTGTCATAAAAGCCTTATGTACCAAAAAAATATAAGCTGTTATACCGCTGCGCCATTCTGACACTTATCATAGCTGTGAAATTCATTTCATGATTTATATGTTTATAAATCATCCATCACATCATTGGATTGTAGTAGTTTTGGATTGTAGTTTATGCATATATGGTCCGAGTGTCTCGATGTCGTCTAGAATCATATCCGTTGTAAAATTGGAGGAATGATTTCGTCTGATTTGGGCTCTCGATATTAGTATTGTACTGGCGGGCAGCAGAGCACAATAAAACTGTACTGATTCCTATTCTTCTTGATGATCATGACTGCTTGCTTAGTTACATTTTCAGTGAGTTTGGTGATTGCTGTTGCGTCCATGTTTACTACAAATAGTTCTTGTGCCAGAGTAATATCGCCTGTCCCTTCTCGATACTGTTCCATTCGCACATTGTTATATTTGGCGCGTGCGGGGTTTCCTCTTCCACGGCCTCGGCCTTTGCCGTATCCGCGGGCTCTCTAGGATAGCCTTAGATGGTTGCATTGCACAGATGTTCCTTCAGCTTCTGAAATGCGACGTCACAGCTCTCATTCCAGCAGAACTGTATCTTGTCTCCAGTTAGCTTATGAAGAGGTCGGGCAATGTCAGCAAAGCTCTTCACAAACCGCCGATAGTAGGAGCACAAACCGAGAAATACCCTGACTTAAGTTTTGGTGTTTTGATACGGCTTCATTGCCTCGGCGCTTTTCTGGTGGTCGCCACTGTTGATTCTGGCTTTCAGGAGTTGCAGTGGTTTGGGAATAGTGCGGTGGGATTGTCCCAAAAATAAAAAAAAGATTAATACGGAATAATCTATGAGTGAGAGAAGGAGTAGCAGAAGCTTTTAGAACGATGCATGATGTGGGCGTTCAATATGGAGACGTTTAACAGTCTCCTGAAGACTTTCTTGTACCATACCCATGTTCGTTTTCGCTCAATCGGATACATGGACTGTATATGGTCCTTTTTGTCCACCGCACCCATCATGATATTGTAATCATGTATCAAGATGGGTTTGGTGGCTCCTCGGTAATCCTGGACGGCATTGCCATTGTATGTCAAGATTGTAGCCACACGGTTAGAATCTTTCTTTGGTGAGATTGTGCAGGGCCTCCGGAATAAACTGATGATTGATCCGAAGGGTTCATATGTAGGAGAGTTATGGAAGGAGAAGATAAACCAGATTTAGATGGAGAAAATACACAGTATATTGTCGCTATTTCACGGTATCAAACACAAGTGTCACAGTGTACAAAAGTAAAAAAAAAAAAACCTATTCCAAACAAACTACCTTTGTAACACGTTGAACGCCAACAAAAAAAATGCATCTTCCCGTTCGGGCCGCGTCGGTCAGTGATGGTCGACACCTAGATTTTTCGTTCGGGCCGCGTCGGTCAGTGCTGACCGCGTTTTAAGAGTGTTTTTGATCCATTCATACAGGCCGTAGGGCAGTGCTATCAAACTAAATCCTATATTCATTGACCCGCGTGGCCCTCTAGTTACGCCAAACTATGATGGTTTTTGAAAAACGTAAAGGACTTAGAAAAAAAAAACAATTACTTAAGAGTGAAATTTTGTATGGCGCGAAATTGGAAAGGCCTTTGTCTAGCAGTAGATTTCTCCGGGCTGATGAGAATAAAGAAGTAAATTGTGCAGAATTGTGAGTGTGGATGTAGAAAGTAATCTCTAAAACTACTCATCTGATTTCAAAATTTCTTTCAGTAATGGTTAGCTGCGTTATCGATGAGTGCTTCACTAATATTATAAATCCACAAGTTTTTGTGTGTTTGCGTGTGCCTGGTGTGTATTTGGGTGAATTTCAACAACTATGATTTGTTATCTAATTTTGGTGGAAAAGTTTGTTTTTGGTTTTTTTAATAATCTAAGATGTTGATAAGCAAGAGATACGTATTCAGATACATACAATGTGAGAGAAATTTATTTATGCCTGAAAGTTTCTAATATATTGTCGACACCAGACTTGGTACGACACCAAAATTGATATCTGACACCAAAATTAGAAATATTGACACCAAAATTGATATCTGACACCAAAATTGGAAATATTGACACCAGAATTTATTTCTTTCACCAAAATTAGAAAGTATTGACACCAATTTCTTTTTACTGAACCAAATTATAAATAAAATAACAATAAAAATCTTATTTATAGTGGATAAATGTTTTAATAAAAAAATAACATAATGAGATCAAAAAAATAATAATAATCAACAAAAACAACTCTCTTAATTTTCTGTCTTGTTAATTCTAGTCTTTAATTTGTAACATGAATTGCAATCACCTCCTGTAACCTCTATCATCATCATGATCATTTTTAATTTTATATAAGTATTTTTTTAACATTTTATGTTAACATAATTAAGTAATGAGATCAATTTTAAAAATTATCAATCAACTAATAAACTTTCTTACTATTCTAAGTCTTGTCAATTTTTCAGTCTGTAAATTAAAAAATATTCATATCATCTTCGCTGTCATCACTATCATGATCATTTTTATAATTTATATTAGCTGTTTTATTTTCTTCCTTAATATCCTCTACTGTGCATTCATATTGTAATAGTATTTCACTATTGATATTATCAAAAAAAGAAACATTTGGAGTTGGTATTTGGTCATAGTCTGTCATACTAACCAAATCATGCGAAGGGCTGGTTAGTTTAATTTGGTTTGGTTTCTTCAAAATAAATGGGTTAGATGCTGGAAATCTATATATTTGTGGTGACTGAACATCGGAACGGGCATTTGTTATTGACGATGACTGTCTCGAACTTGTAAGTGACCCAACATCCCTTATTGTTTCGACTTCTTCCTGAACATGTGTCTCAGTTGGCAATTCATAAAAGCCCATATGCTTCCCATGGCAGCATCGAACTGTATCATAAAGACAGACTTGCTCAACACAAGATAACGAACGCATTGCCAAGCCGTTGGTAGAAGTCTTCGTCCAAACAATTTGGTGAACTTTCATTGATCCAGGGAATGGTTTGAGATTTTTTGGTAAAAGCTCATCTTTCTCAATGACTTCATGTTCTTGAACAATTTCAATTTTAACCCCTGTGACGACTGTTTTCAATCTTTGGACAAGGCTGTCGATATCTGTAATATCATTACCAAAGGCAACTAGCTGATCTGCTGATCTCTTGAGCACTCCGCCAACGCCATCAGGTGCACCTTTTCCGTGCCCACATTCACAGTAGTGCCATACAACACATTTCAAGTTAGGAAGATCGGTTTTTAACTGAGATATTAGGTAGAAAACTTTTTTGTTTCTGTATTGTGCTGACGGAGAATCAGAAACAAAATGAATGGTACAAACTTCGGAAAGGATTTCTTTAACCTCACGCAAAATCGGTATTAAATGTGCCCATACCGAAGATGCATCATGTCGCAAAGATGTACTGGCAGTGCAAAATGACTGAGCTTTGGTTTCATTTCCTGAACGATAGTAAATTACTGAAGTGTGCAATGTAATTTGAGATCGGCTAGCGCCAAAATGGACGGATTGAACCTCAGAGCCATATTTCGTATTATAATTTTCACTGAAATCCATATGTATTAAACATTCGTTTTCAGCAATTCGTTGTTTTACTTTTTTAATAGATTCGTATTGATTTTTTATATTACCACAATGCGCCATAAACGGTTTAATTTCTTTTTCAAAATGTTTAATTACTTCTATAGGTTTATCAATTTTCTGAACTTTCTTAATAATGTTTGCAGACTTTTCTTCATTATTTTTTATATACATTTTAGTGCCTTTTTCCCAAATGTAATAGGAAATACTGTTTGAGTTATCAAATTCATTATACTTAATAACTTTATGTTTACATTTGTTGCATCTACGTTGCAAACATTCAACTTTCGTCTGGTTACAAGTCAAACTACGAAGAACTTCTGAGGTGGAATTTTCATGAATAATCTTATTATTTTTTAAGGAAGAAATTAATAAATCCATATTGGCATGCGGTTTACATAAGCAAGTATCACGAGAGTTTAAGCTTGGTTGTAGGACCCAAAATGGTTTTAATCTGGTGAAACTGACATAACTAATGGGTGGGTGTCCGGTGTCGAGGTATTTGCGATGAAGATTTTTTAGAGAGTCGGTTAGATACCTTTTTTGTTTTTTTAGCTTATGTCGCGTGATACAGTCTTGTTTGCCTGGACACTGTTTACTATTTTCGTCATCTTCATAAAATGACTTCACTATGTTTCGTATTTTTCGTTTTTCAGGACTGATCTTTTTTTTTATGAATCCTGGGGTCAATTTATTTTTATGTTTTGGGCTGATCTTTGTGATTTGTTGTAATCTATATAGTCTTTTACGATACATTTCCTTTTCTCTTTTAGTTTTTATAATAGTTTCCTTTAGCATCATAATTTCTACGTATTTTCTTCTTTGGTATTGCCTTAGTTTATAATTAAGTTCTCGTCTTAGAACAAAGGAATTCGTTGACACATCAGATTTTGGACTATTGAGCGCAAAAGTAGAAACTGGCGAGTGTATGGTACTGACGCTGGGCGCGATTTGTGGCGAACATGGTGGATAAACTGGAGTGCTTGATTGTTCAATCCAAAGAGCCAGAGAGAGAGGTTCTCGCCTTGAACGAACCTCAACGGAGTTTGTTTCTGAAATACAGTCAATGGGAATGTCCTTAGATGTTTCTTCTGGAAGTTGTTTTTGAGAACGTAGAATTCGCGAAGACTTTTGATGAATCTGCTGACTGAATGATTGTATCTGGGATGTAGTTGGAATAGGGCTTTCAGAGCGAGGCAATATTGATGGTGAGATCCTTTCATCATCGGTAGTTTCACATAATATCTGATTTGCTTGCTCAGTATTCACTAGGATTGCCCTTTTTTTCCTTTCATAATAAGCTTTGAAATTAACCCGATTCCTTTTTTGTTGAACTCTGCGAGCACGCGTTGGCATTTCACTCAAAGGTACGATTTTCCCTTCAGCTTTTTTTTTATGATATCTTTCTCTTTCTTTTCTTCGCAATTCCTCTAGTTTGACGGGATCATTCCTAATTTTTTCTTTTCTCTTCCTTTCTGCCATCCTTTTCCTCTCCAAGCACTCTGCGTGTGTCAACTTTGATTTTTTATTCTTTGTCATGCTGTAAAACAAATAATACCTAAATTATTTTTTTATTGCTATTGATTGATTGATATTGAAAGCATTTTTCGTTCTAAGTGTACAGAACACGAACGTTATACATTTTCTTGTTTCTTCATCACTCTCAAGCTACTCGTAGGTTTAATATACTGTACTTCCAAACCGAGTTATCTTATTATGATTCGTTTTCGTTTCTCTTTCAGGTACGTAATTCAAAAAACTAATTTTGGTGTAACTAAGCAATTTTGGTGATTGGTAAAATACCACCAAAACCACCAAAATTGCACCACCAAAATTAGAATCTCGTTGAATATGTTTATTTAAAAAAAAACTACTAAGAATGTACTATTTATATTTGTATAATTTTGAAAGGATACCTTAACATTTTAATTATAAATTTAATTTACAAAACCGACTTAGTCATAAAACGTTTTTAAAACATTACACCAAAATTGCAGGTTTTTTGTCCGATTACTACGAAAAGACTTACTTACGTTTTTGGCGGGAAATCACAACGGGATGGCACACGTCTGTCACTGCTGCGCAAGAGCGCCTGACTAAACGAAGTGAACGATGGTAGCGTTGTCCTTCTAGGTTAATTCAATACGAGTTATTTAATGATTAGATTACTCCCACCAAAATTTAATATTTCGCACGGACAGTCCTTTTCGATTTTCACTAGGATAAAGTATTGCCCTAAATATAAAAATTAAACTGTCATTAGATAGAAAAAATAATACAGAATACAAATAAAATTAGTAATTTCTAGTAAACTAGTGTAGTTTCGTTTAAGCGGTGGTCATCCACAGAAAAACAGATTGTGGACGCGCCACCAAACTTAGAATTATGCTAAATAACTATTTTTTTTTTCACTACAAAAATGTTATCTAATAAAATATTGACGGCCTGATCAAGATAAGTACGCCTTCTTTCTTTAAAAAAAATAACTTTGTTGTACGTTTACTTTAAGATATGATTTTCAGCCGCGCCGCCTAAACATTATGCTTGAGAAAATCACCCATTTGTGAGTATGTTTATGTGTGTGTATGTATGTGTGGGTGTGTGTGTATGTGTAAATTGTGCGTGAGTGTGTGTGGTTGTAAAATGTTTAGTAAACTCATTTTTTAAAGGTACCAAAAAGTTTATTGGAGTTAAATTATTTATAAAAATAAAACATAAAAGATTGTATCAAATACCGTAGTAATCAAAGTAAAAATAATAACTCTTCCCATTTTTTCTAACGAATTAGGTAGGTAACAACAATATCAATTAGCGACACGAAAAGAAAAAATACTAAAACTAATCAAAATCATACATGAACGTTGGCAAAACATTCAACACACAGAAAAGGTTTGTCTACGCAAGTGTCACAACAAGTAGGCACTTTTTTAGTTTTGTTTCTGGTTAGTGCACGCCCAAATGTAGTCACATTATTCTTGTAACATTCTACACACATCCGACGCACCTTCAGAGAAGGTCCTTCTTTTTTCTGAAGCACGTGTTTCTTCTTTCTTATCGTCCGTTCTGAAGGTGCTTCGGAGGTTAAAATTTTTGCCAAAAAACTCTTCAGTATTTCTTTTCTCAAATCTACAATAGCTACATATTTGTTAGTGACGGTTTTATACAAAACTAAAGCATTCACCATGGCGACATTCAAAATCAGATCAAATGCAATTTTTTGTACCATTTTAAAGTTTTTCTTAATGGTGTCTGGTATGCTGCCATTTGATCAGACAGATCCACTGCTCCCTTTGCCTTGTTATAATCTACGACTATAGCCGGTTTCATTGTAGTTTAATTATGTTTGGTAACGGAAATAAAACGTGTTGAAAGTTTTGTGGAAAGCACCAAAACATCTCGTTTGTCTTTCCATCTCAAAACCGTTATCCCATCATCACTTTCTCTCGCTCTGTACTGGCCTTTTCTTAGCTTAGTGGAAACAACAACTTTAGGGAAATGTTTTCTGTTCTTTCTTAAAGTACCAATCAGATGTGTTTCATTTTTCAGGAGTTCTCTGGCTAAGTCTACACTTGTGTACCAGTTATCTGTGTATAAACAATGCCCTTTATTAAGTAGGTCCTGGCAAAGGTTCATTACAACTCTTTGAGGGGTGACATTGATTTGTTCATGTTGTTTACCAGCGTATATATTAATCCTGTATGTATATCGTGGTAGAGTACACAGTTTAAACAGTTTGATGCCGTACTTGTGTCGTTTCTGTTTATTATATTGGCGGAATATCAAACGTCCTCGAAATGGAACCATACTCTCATCAATGCATATGTCTTGACCTGGAATATAATTTCTCTTGAAATTATCATTCATCACATCTAGCAAATGCTTTACGCGGTGAAGTCGGTCCGATCATCTTGGTAAAAGTGGATCATTTGCAAGAGCAGTTCAAATCTATTTCTAGACATTACAGTTCGTGGAAAATTTTGGCCCATAATCTCATCCTTGGACCAATAATCAGCAATTTTAGGAAGCTTCACCAAACCCATAAACAAAATCAAGCAGAAAAAATGTTTTATCTCGGCGAGGTTAGTTTCAGACCATGAGCGAATTCTTGCATTTTTTGAAGCTTCTGCCGCGCGAGTTATCTTAGTCATTGCGAAAGCATTAGTACATTCAACAATATGTTGTAAAAGACTATCTGTCACCAAAAGTGCATAAAAAACAGCTGGAGATTTGTTAGTCATTGACGTGCGGATAGAAACTGGCATGCCACAACATTCAGTGAAAGGAATTATATTGCGCTGGTTACCTTTGGGGTTTGTCCACTTAGATGATGAACTTTTTTCTAAATCTTGGATAGCGCGTCCAATTTCACCATCACTACCTTCACTTGATGACGGAATCCGCAGGCGCCTGTAACTCGACCGGGGGGGTCGAATCTTTTCTTCATCATCAGAACTTAGATTTAAAGTTTTGTCGAGTAGATTGATTTCTATGTTTTCTATCTCATTCAAGATATCTTGAGTAATCTCAAAATCTTCGAAGCCATCCATAATAATAGTTAACAATACTTTATTAAAGAAATAAATACGCTATTGATACAGTTGTCCGATGTAACGACGTCTGAGCTCAAGATATGGGCGTCAACTGCGTAAGCGCGGGCGAGCTTACAAACTCTGGGGGTGCGGGAGGAGACCTCAACACCGCGACCCGCGCGGCCCCCTTTAACGGCAAGTCGCTTTTTCGTCTCTAGGAGCCGCGTCGGTCAGTGCTGCCCGACGTTTACTATCTCCATAAATAATTACTAAAGTTGACTTTTTTTAATAAAAACATACATTTGGACATTAGATATAAGTATCTAATTAAAAAAACAGTTGGTCTAAATTTGACTGTTGCTTGGCCTGAAGGAAAAGATCGCTGTCTGTCAGCACTGACCGCGTTGGCGTTCAACGTGTCACGTTCTCTGCCACTAACAAAATATGTGTTTTTCATTCAGGCCGTGGCGGTCACTGTTGGGCGACAACAAACATTTCTGTTCGGGCCGCGTCGCCCAATGGTGACCACGCGTCTGACGTGTTTTTAAACTGCAACTGTAGGCCAACGGACAGAAAAGTCTTTAAATTTTGTATGACAGGGGACCCGCGCGGCCCTGCATTTTATCCTGTTTAGCTTGGTTTTTGCAAATAGGACAAGTTTAAAATATATCTTGTGTTTTTACTTGTGAGCTCTAATTTTCACTAGAGTGGACTACTTGTATCGACTTTAACCCTTAGCCAGGCCTAGCCATTTTTTTCTTTTGAATGCTGATTTTGGTAGATTACAGGGTTATAACAAATATAATTTCTTGTTTTTTTTTCCTGTTCCTGAAAAAAAAAACCCTGTGGTCTCTATATGACCACTGCCCGTTGCCCATGAGCAAACAAAAAGACATGTGGTCTGTATGTGGCCTCTGTCCTACATTTCATTTACGCAGCTTTTAAGGGTTGACTACTCACTGTAAATGAATTCCAGAAGTTAATAAAACCACCCTATAACTAAGAAAAATGTTTATTGGTGAAAATCATCAAAACAAGGTGCTGCACACAACGGTACTTGGCAGATCTTACACATAATTTTTGACCTTTGGGGTTTTTGTCTTGTGCTGCAGTAGCGACATCGCCTCCTGGTTCCCGCACAAGGCATGTGGAGCCCAACATTATTCAGCCTTATGTCATCAGACACTCCAAACTGTCCACCTTTTTTATTTTTAAATATTGTTGGTACTCTAAGTCTAATAGTGAAATTGTCGATTAGGCTTCTGGCTAATTGTAGCCTGAAATTTCTATGGCTGCTGCTCGTTTTATTGCCAATGTGGGTTATATTGTGAACGATATACGCATTTATGCAGGCTACTTCTAACATGAACCAGAAAAGACGTATCCAATTTTTCTTAGTAGACTTTCTGCCAATGGAGTAAGAAGATCTGAAGTGGTCGAGTCTGTCAACCCCGCCCATACATTTGGTATATTGTTCGATTGCCAATGGGCATGTTATTGGGGCTTTGGAGCCATCTTTCTGAGTACGTTGAATGGTCACTACTGCTTTAGGTTCAAAAGCTGTTGTGCAGATGTACACGTCTTTGGTATCACGCCACTTATAACAGTAATAGGGGCAGCATATTGCACCATAAACTCTCCAGCTTTTAATTTGTTTTCATTTTTGTCACCCTTTTAAGGTAAAAGGCGTGGTGGTAAGCCTTTTCTATTTTGTCTTACAGTGCCTACAGAAAATATGCCTTTCTGATACAACATCTCTAACAGAGGCAAGCTTGTGAAAAAGTTATCAAATGCTACTAAGGTACCACATTCAACTGTTCTACATAATTCCATAACTACTTTATAGCCAAGTCCTCCGTCACCATCTTCTTGACTTTTGCCAATGTATACATTGAATTGATACAAATATCCAGTTTCTGAATCACACCTGGCCCAGACTTTGTATCCCCGTTTAATTGGCTTTTGTGGCATGTATTGCTTTAATGTGCTTCTTCCTTTAAATTTGACCATACTCTCATCTATAGACTGTGTATGGCTTCCAATGCAAATTTCTTGAAAGCTTTTGTTCAAAATATCCATGATTGGTCGAATTTTGCACAACTTATCATACCCTGGTTGGGTCCGTGATGCTTCAGTGGCCCTGTCACTCAAATGCAAGTTTTCTGTGAGTTTTTTAAAGCGTTTGCAAGGCATTACTGCAGCGATGATGGGGTTGTGGTAGAAGGGATCAGAAGACCAATATAATTCTAGTTCTGACAGAGGATGTAGGCCCATCATTATGATCATACCCAAATATGCTCTTATTTCAGTGGCATTTGTTGGAGTCCAGTTCAATGAGTGTTTGAATGATGCATATGAGTTCGTATTTGCTACTATAATATCAAATATTTCACAAGGAAACATCCAAAAAGTAGTGTATTGGAAGACTCCTGTTATTATAAGATTTTTTAGACTTCAATTTTCGTGTGAAATTGGGAGCAGCAAATCCAGTTGTGTTTTCAGACCAGTCCCTAACCTGAGAGAGCTGATGGGCTGCCGTTACAGATGAGGGCTGTTGGGCTGCTGCTGGAGTTGAGGGTAGTTGGGCTGCTGCTGGAGTTGAGGGTTGTTGGGCTGCCGCTGCAGATGAGGGTTGTTGGGCTGTCATTGAAGGTAATGCCTGTTCGGCTGTCGGAGATGAGGACTATTGGTCTGCCGCTAAAGGTGAGGGCGGTTGAGCTGCTACTGAAGATGAGGGCTTATGAGCTGCTGCTAAAGGTGAAGGCTGACGGGCTGAAAGTCTAGGCTTCTTAGCAACTGGCGGTGTAATCTGTAAGGCCTCGGCTACATATGAGGGCTCATGTATGACAGCTGAAGATAAGGTATCCACCACTACTGCTGGGGGAGTGATTGGCAAGGTTGCGACTGGTTGCCAGGGCTGATAAATAACTTCTGAGGGTAAAGCTTCCACTATTACTGATGGAGATGTAGGCCGAAGGGTATGTGAAGGATCTCCTGCTAAGACCTCCAAAAGGTCAGGGTCCATTACATTTTGTAAGCTGTCCAATGCCTTGTTGATATCATAAGATGGATAACATAAAGTACCTGAAACCTCTTCCTCCTCAGATATCTCAGATATTTCATCCTCTGATGATGCATACATTTCCTCTAAAGCCGGGTATTCATTAGGCAACATTTGTTAATAAACTGCTTATGACGGGTTTATTAACAAGTTTACCGTAAACACTGTTTCTGAAACTTGGCAGTCCACACTTCTCAGTTGTTGCCAGGATGTCGCCCGAGGAGGTAGTGATGCTCTGTGCTGCTTATATAATATTACATAAGAGTGCTACTAGAAAAAAAAAGAAGAAAAGGTGGTGGATTCGAAATTATCTTTTAAATAGAAGTTATGTATTTCATGACCTTCGTGGATTTGATGGGTCTTTTCAAAATTTCACGAGAATGTCAACATCAGATTTTGAAATTTTACTGAGATTGATTGGACCAGCCATAACAAAACAGGAAACGAAATTTCGGCATCCTATTGAGCCCCAGAGAAGACTAGCTATAACTTTAAGGTTTCTTGCAACATGTGACTCATATGGCTCACTGTCATATACTTTTAAAGTATCAAAACAATTAATCAGCAAGATTATACGAGAAGTTTGTCAGGAATTGACAAAAGTTTTAAAGGACTATGTAAAGGTGAGTAAAATAAAATAAATTCAAATCACTCAAGTAGGTATTTATCAAATATTTAAATCAAATCACATCAATTTATTTATTGTGTGTCATCTTCCAACTGGGAAACTATTTCGTCAAGATTACTAAAGCGCAACTCGTCACCAGTAGCAGTATGGACTTGGGGTTCTGGTGTCTGCGTTGGTGTAGATGCATCAGCATATGTCGACGTTGATGATGTGGTGCGGTAGCCGAGCCATCCATCTCCATAGCCTTGATATCCACCAAAATAATTACTATCGAAATTGCCCATTCTCGCTTGTAGCAATATATTATTTATGTTATACTTGGCCTGTAACAGTGCTCTTTGGTTTTTCACATTTTTCAATTCAGATGCCACATACTGGCCATAAATTTCAAATTCGTCTTTAGGTTCCTCCATCTTCTTTTTGGCACTTTTCATAATTTCATACATTTCATTGAAATTCTCGTCACACTTCCTCTTTTTGGAGTTGTTTGACTGTGGAAGTGGCGGTGGCGGTGGCGGCGGTGGCAGTGGCAGTTGTGATGTTGGCGGTGGCGGCGGTGGCAGTGGCAGTTGTGATGTTGGCGGTGGCGGCGGCACAGTTGGCGGTGTATTTGACGGCTGCGTTGAGGCACTGCCATCCTGTAAATCATTGTTTTAAATTGGTTACAGGTTCCAAGTACTGAACAAGAATGGAAAAACAAGGCTCGCCAGTTCGAATTATTATGGAATTTCCCTCATTGTATCGGCTCCATTGATGGAAAACATATTGTTATTGAAGCACCATTTAACTCTGGCAGTGATTTTTTCAACTATAAAGAACAATTCAGCATTGTACTACTGGCAATAGTTGATGCAGATTACAACTTTATATATGCGAATTGTGGTGCTAAAGGCAGATCTTCCGACAGTGGAGTATTTCAAGAAACTCCATTTTACGATGCAATTACTCAAAACAATTTGAATATTCCACAGCCACAACCAATTTTACCAAATGGTCCGAATCTACCTTATGTAATAGTAGGGGACAGCGCATTTGCCTTATCCGAAAATATTATGAAGCCTTATCCTGGTATTCACAATCGTGGAACTATAAAGCGCATTTACAACTACCGTCTTTCCAGATCAAGAAGGATAGTAGAAAATGTGTTTGGCATATCGATACCAGAAGTATCAATTAACGTAAGGGACATTTTGGTGAAAATGAGATATATATATCATTGGATTCAGAATTTTCTGCTCTATCGATTGGTATTATTAAAAAAATTCTATCGTTAAAAAAAATTCCCTTACGTTAAAAATTTTTGGCCTGCGTAAAACGATTTATGACAAAAAAAATGATGTAACAGACGTTTACATTTTTTTTTCTCTGAAAAATAAAGTAAGTCATAGTGTTAAATAATTTACACCCTTACCTTAAACCTCAAATCAGTTGATTTAAATAACATGTCCCTTACTTTAATTCATGATTAGAGTTTTTTAAGAATTATTCTCTTACATTATTATCTCACAAAACTATCTTTATTTTAAGCTCCTTACTGTAATATGCCTATTACGTAACAACTAGAAATCAAATTCTTATTTGCTTTACTTTATTTGTTTAAAAGATCGTTGCTAAAATACGATACCAGAAGTATCAATTAATGTAAGGGACAAAACACGGTTTTTCAGGAGAGCCAAAAAACGATTTTATTTTTATAAATCTGTCTATAACTTTTTACTGTCTGCTCCAATTTTAATTGTGTCTAGAGCAAAGTTTCTTAGAATTTCCTCTTCTTTCATGATATAAACGAAAGATTTTGGAATACCCAGTGGTTTAAAATATAGCATGTCCCTTACATTAAAAAAATATGTTTAGTTGTGCCTTACCTTGCTAATATTTTATGTGTAAACCGTCAAGCATAGTGTAAGCAGCAAGAGAAATAGAAAATTATACGTAATTCTATTGTAAAGGACTTTTACAGTGTTGCAATTTGATGTAACTATAGATTATCTACTAAAATTATGGTAATTTAACACCATGGAAATAGGTTCTTTGCATGATTAATGTTAGTTTCAGCTTAGCTATCACAGATTTAAATGAAATTTAGGGATACAAAAATAAAACGATTTATTGTTAATATTTTTTTTTTATTTTCGACTTTTATGTCTGCGTAATTATTATAAATTCAACACACTAATCAGTCTATAAAACTTTTTGTTAAGCTTAAAAAAAAGTAACAGTGTTCTAATTAACAGTTTTACACACCTAGGTATCAATGTAAAAATAATTATGATTGTATTATTGACTCCACGATCTCTTTTAATTAACAGTCCTACAAACTCTGTACTTTTAATAATTACGTTTAATTGGATTTATAATTATAATCACCAAATTAATAAAAAAAATATGTTTTCTCAGACTTAATCGACAGTCTTATTTGTTAAGTAATTGAATGAATGTACTGAAACGAAAGACAGATGAAAAAATATGAATTGTCTGAAAGATGAATGAATAAATAATACATATAAATGATATGAATATTAATATAAGAAATATATATTATTACAAGAATAAATAATTAGGAATGTTAATGGTGAAATTGAAATGGTTGGAATAACTTTTTCTATTTGGTACTTTATCTAGTTATCATCATCAGCTGTCATCACATCTTCATCGTCATCGGTTTCATTGAGGGTATCTTTAACTGGCGATTTATTCGGAAGGTTCAAATATTCACGATGAAATCTTTTTGGTATTATACCGGTGTCGCACAATTTTTTGAGGTCATTGTATTTTGGAATGGAAATTGGGAGCCTCTCTTTATATAGAGATGGCAAATTGTCTGTGTTCCTTTGACTTATGTCATTACTAGTACTTTCAGCTGCAGATTCATTTTTTTTGTCTATATTTTTTGTAATTTTACCTCTAACAACACTTCTTTTCCCAATCCCTTTACCCTTTCCTCTTGCGTTAAAATTCTTTGGAGGTAATTCTTTGGAGAGTTCTATGTCGTAAGTATCACCAGTCTCTAACATTGTATATTTAATCTCAATTTTCGTCAAAGCATTTTTTTTAAATGTGCACACTCTTATGTTTTTCATACGCAGATCTTTATTTTTAAGAGTAGCTTGAGTGAATACAGAATCCGCCAGATTCTGGAAGTTAATGAAATCTGTATGCTCTAAGACACTCACATTATATGGTTGAGGCCTTTTTCTAGCACTCTCTATGAAACTTGGCCATTGCGAAGGTGCCCAAACAATTAGTTTTCTTACTTCCCTCTCAATAACAGCATGCATGCTGTCAACTGGCATATAAGTGTGTCCCGCTAGAAGGTAATTATAAATAAATAATTATAAATCCAATTAAACGTAATTATTAAAAGTACAGAGTTTGTAGGACTGTTAATTAAAAGAGATCGTGGAGTCAATAATACAATCATAATTATTTTTACATTGATACCTAGGTGTGTAAAACTGTTAATTAGAACACTGTTACTTTTTTTTAAGCTTAACAAAAAGTTTTATAGACTGATTAGTGTGTTGAATTTATAATAATTACGCAGACATAAAAGTCGAAAATAAAAAAAAAATATTAACAATAAATCGTTTTATTTTTGTATCCCTAAATTTCATTTAAATCTGTGATAGCTAAGCTGAAACTAACATTAATCATGCAAAGAACCTATTTCCATGGTGTTAAATTACCATAATTTTAGTAGATAATCTATAGTTACATCAAATTGCAACACTGTAAAAGTCCTTTACAATAGAATTACGTATAATTTTCTATTTCTCTTGCTGCTTACACTATGCTTGACGGTTTACACATAAAATATTAGCAAGGTAAGGCACAACTAAACATATTTTTTTAATGTAAGGGACATGCTATATTTTAAACCACTGGGTATTCCAAAATCTTTCGTTTATATCATGAAAGAAGAGGAAATTCTAAGAAACTTTGCTCTAGACACAATTAAAATTGGAGCAGACAGTAAAAAGTTATAGACAGATTTATAAAAATAAAATCGTTTTTTGGCTCTCCTGAAAAACCGTGTTTTGTCCCTTACATTAATTGATACTTCTGGTATCGATATTATGTGCTGTCTTTCGCGTTTTCAGAAAAGCCATACCTCTTAAGCCTGCTACTTGTGAAATTGTAACAATGACATGTGTATATTTGCATAACTTTTTGAGGCGCAATAAACAGTCTCGGGCTATATATACTCCACCAGGAACATTCGATTATGAAGACTCAGAATATAACATTATAGAAGGTTTTTGGCGAAGAGAAATCGGCCCTCACAACAGCATGTTGGATTTACAACCTATTGCAAGACATCCCCCACTAGCTGCTACGGTTGTAAGAGATCAATTTGCTGAATATTTCATTAGTCCAGAAGGTAGTGTGCCGTGGCAAAATTCTCATGCATAATACTTAAAATAGTAGGTACCTATGTACCTACCTGTTTTTTTCCAAATAAAGTTCTGATTATAATTTAGAGTTTTGTGTTTGATTTAAAATTTACTAACCCGTTACCTTGAAAAGATGAAAAAATTACATTAATATTATCAACTTAGCAAATAATATAAAAATGTAGGTACTCACCGTTCCCATTGTATCCGATGTTCCAGATGTCGTTGCACCACGTAATAAAAATTGTAGCGGATCATACCACTGCCATCTGCTTTTAATCACTTCCTCGGCACCGCTTCCAGTTCTTTTTGATGACTTAAGTTTTTTCTTTTCACGAGAAAATTGTGAGCGTAGAATATGCATCTTTGTTTCCACTTCCTTTTGCGACATATTCAATTCTGCAGCAATGTCGGCCCAAGCATCATTTTTTTTTAATTTATCTTTATAATCTTTATTTGAAGCATCCCAAAGTATATTACGCTGTTGGTAAAGCTCTATGAGCATCGAAACCTGGTTGTTGGACCACACTACTTCCATGTTTATAAACTCGCGCAACACACGTCCACACCTATTGACTTTTGCTTATAAACTAGACGTTTCGTCTTGCTCTCCACTCGAAGTGGGGAGCATGGCAACATGTTTAATAAACAATGTTGCATCACCTTTGTATATAAACTGTTTACAGAGATGATGAAACATTGTGAAACACTGTTTATAAACTGTTTATAAACAGTGTTTATAAACAAATGTTGCCTAATGAATACCCGGCTTAAAGCTCTTTCGATTTCATGTTCGCGAACAATTCGATTTTTATTTGGTTTTTGCGTGTTCTGAAATGATCAAACAGTGTTTGTTAGGAGATTTACCCTTAATAATTATGTAGACAACTTACAGGACAGTGGCCATTTAAAGACCACATTTCTTTGTTCTACAGGGTGGGCCAGAAAGAATTGCGAATTTGAAAAAATGATTAAAAAAAAACTTAGTACAATTCACATACAAATTTTTATTTTTATAAAAATTTACATCTGGGAAATTCATTTCTTAAAAATAACGTCATCCAGGTGTGCACCATCCCGCTGCAAACATTCTTCGAATCTGAACCTCAAATTGGTAAAAACTCGCTGGCACATTGCACGGGGAATAGCTGCCATTTCTTCCTGGATATTGGTCTTCAACTGGTTAATCGTGGCTGGGTTATTGGAGTAGACTCTACTTTTTAGGTATCCCCACAAAAAAAAGTCCAGTGGCGTTAGATCCGGACTTCTAGGAGGCCATGCAATGTCACCTCGGCGCGATATCAGTTTCCCAGCAAACATCTCGTTTACGACCGCCAAAGAGGCATTAGCTGTATGGCATGTCGCGCCATCTTGTTGAAACCATGTCGCACGATTATAGGCTTCAAATTGTTGCAGTTGTGGAAAGAAAAAATCCCTTAACATGGCTATGTATCGGTCAGAATTTACAGTGACAGATTGGCCTTGTCGATTTTCGAAGAAGTAGGGTCCGATAATTCCGTGCGCTGACATGGCCGCCCAAACGGTTACTTTCGGCGAATGCAGAGGCTTTTGATGTTTTGCACGTGGGTTCTCTGCAGCCCAGTAACGGCAATTCTGTTTATTCACATGCCCATTTATGTGAAAATGGGCTTCGTCGGAGAACAAAATATTGTTGAAACTCCGAAAGCGTTCCAACATTGTTTCAACAAAAGCTCGTCGTAAAATTGGATCATTTGGCTGTAATTCCTGCACAAGTTGAATTTTATACGGGTGCAATTTCAGATCTTTCAACAAAATGCGACGCAAAGATGTTCTGGATACCACAAGTTCGGCTGAACGCTTTCGAGTCGATAGAGCAGGATTACGTTGAACTGAAGCTCTAACTTGTTCAATTGTGTCTTCCGTTCTTGTTGACCTTGGGCGTCCCGCAGGCTTCTGTTTGAGAGTCGAACCAGTATCTTCGAACTTTCTGACCCACGATCGAATCACACTTTCTTTCGGACACTGATTTAGGTCATGTAATCCAAACTCACGCCGAAATAAACGCCGAACAATAACGCACGAATCGCGATTTTTGTAATAATGTTTAACGCAGAATGCACGTTGCGCTCCGGTGAAGTGATCCATCGCGACTAAATTTCCGGGAACCGAGCTACTTAACCCCACCACCCGCGCAGTCCCCTCTCTAAAGCTTCAAACGCAAGAGTGTTTTTAAAATCGTACGCCTTTCTGGCCCACCCTGTATATGGGCAGAGGTTATATGTGGGACACAAACTTTAGGAGTAAATATTTCACAAAAAAACAAATACAGTGATAAATCAAATAATATTACAGACTAGCTGTCCCACGCGGCTTCGCTCCCGTCAACTGGCTACGTACCTACCCTATCCTACCTATCCTACTCTACACCTACCCTACACATACCCTACACCTACGCTACACCTACCCTACGCCTACCCTACGCCTACCCTACACCTACCCTACACCTAACCTACACCTAACCTACACCTAACCTACACCTACCCTAAACCTACCCTACACCTACCCTACACCTACCCTACACTTACCCTACACCCACCCTACACCTACCCTACACCTACCCTACACCTACCCTACCCTACCCTACCCTACCTACCCTTACTACTATACGAATGTAACCTGTAAACTTTTGTTTCTCCCGGCGGCGGTGATCTAATTAAAATTTAGAACATAAAAGCTGCTATTGTGAGTCAATCTTAAAAGATAGACATATGCTGTCGCGGACTTTTTCTTAGAACTTTTAAAGAAGAATAATTCCATCATACATTATATTTGCGTAACTTAAACCGTTTACGCAGCGCACGCAACAAAAGCTCTCAAAAAGGAATATTTTTTCCCGTTTTTGCAACATTCTTCATTTATGCTCGGCTCCTATTGGTTGTAGCGTGATGTTATATAGCCTTATAACCTTCCTCGATAAATGGACTATCCAACACAAAAAGATTTTTTTAATTCCAACCAGTAGTTCCTGAGATTAGCGCGTTCAAACAAACAAACTCTTCAGCTTTATAATATTAGTATAGATGAATAAACTTGTATACTATCATAAAGTAGTCATTAATAGCACTTACCATATTTATTTTCGGCATAATCACATTTATAATGAACACAAACACAAGAAAACAACCGTTTTTGGCAAGATTTGTATTTGACATTCAAAATGTCAAAAAAAATGTTCCTATACACGTACTTTTTTTCGTTCAGAAATCGACTGCGTTTCATTGACAAAATAATAATGACATTTGTGGTTCCTATACGACATCGGCTCGTCACAAAAAAAAAAATCCATGTGGTCGCTATGTGATCACTGCCTGGCTAAGGGTTAACTGTACCTGTGTGTCATAATTATATACAAATAGCGTTTAGCGTTAGCCTAAACAATTTTGACAAAAAATGTGGACTACGCAATGTTAGATGGAATAAAAAATACTAGCTTTCCGCTCGAGGCTTCGCTCGCGACTAAAAATTTTTCGTCTTTATAATATTGGTATAGATTACAAATAAAACAGTTTTGATGCGCATCTAAAAGTTTATTGTAAACATGTACTTAGGTACTGAAAAAGATAAATTGTCAAAGTTTAATGAATTTTAATAAAACATTCGGGACATAAAAAAGGTTCATTAGGACAGGTTTTGCAAAAAGTAGTGACTTTTTTTGTTTTATTCCTAGCTACGCGTCCCAGGGTGGCTACGTTCTGCTTATAACATTGTTGGCATTGACGTCGAACGACTTTAGATGATCCTTCTTTTTTCGCCAGTTCATGTTTAGCTCTCTTCGGTCTCGATGAAAGAGGTTCGGACGTTATGCCTTTTGTTAGGAAATTGGTCATAATTTCTTTTCTAAAATCTACAATAGGAATGTTCTTCTTTGTTACACTTTTGTAGAGAGTGAGTGCGTTTACAACAGCTACATTCAATATTAAGTCCAGGGCCACTTTTTTGTACCACTTCACACTTTTCCTTAGTGGTGTTTGGTACGCTGACATTTGATCCGACAAATCAACAGCACCTTTAGCTTTATTATAGTCGACAACGATTGCAGGTTTTGAGATAACTTTGTTACGTTTTACCACTCTCACAAAACGCGTCGAGTGTTTTGTGGACAAAACTAACACATCTCTTTTATCCTTCCATCGCATCACTGTTATTCCATCCGCACTTTCTTTAGCAATAAATTGCCCCTTTTTCAACTTTGTAGAAACTACTGTTTTAGGGAAATGTCTCCTGTTTTTCCTCAATGTTCCAACAAGATGCGTCTCTCTATTTAACAGCTTTCTTACCAATTCGACATTTGTGTACACTTATCTGTGAACAGAGTGTGTCCTTTGTCGAGCAAGTCATTACACAGTTCCATAACTACATTTGTAGGTGTAGTGTTAATTTCGTCATTCTGTTTGCCAGCATAAATGTTAATTTTATAGGTGGTGTAACCTGGCAATGTACATAATTTAAATAGTTTTACTCCATATTTATGACGCTTTTGTTTGTTATACTGACGAAAGATTACGCGTCCTCGAAAAGGCACAACACTCTCGTCGATACATAAATCCTCACCAGGTATATAGTTTTCCTTAAAATTGTGATTCATTACATTCAATAAATTTCTTACCCGGTGTAAGCGATCAGCTTTGTTCTCCTCATCTTGTGCTGAAAAATGTAGCATTTGAAGCAATATCTCAAACCGATTACGGGCAAATTTTGTCCCGTAATTTCATCTTTGGACCAGTAGTCTGATATTTTAGGTAATCTCACTATGCCCATAAATAAAACCAAACCAAAGATTTTTTTTATTTCGACTAGGTTAGTAGGCGCCCAGTTCCGAATGCGTGCACATTTTGTAGCTTCTTGTGAGTTAAGTATTTTAGCAATTGCAAAGTTATTAGTGTTTTTCACTATTTCATTCAAAACGTCATCCGTTACCAAAAGCGCATAAAATTCTGCTGGGGATTTGTTAGTCATAAGCCTGCGAACATGTAATGGTGCACCAGGAATTTCGGTAAAAGCTATCAATTGGCGTTGGTTACCTTTGGGATCGGTCCACGTCGAGGGTGGTAAACTCTCCGCTAAATCTTGAATGGCACGATTAATTTCAGTTTCACTTGACTCACTTTCTGATAAGATGATTAGACGCCGTCTTGGTCGCAAAAATTGATTGTTGTCGTCTTCATCAGAGCTTATTTGAAAGCTTTGGTTAAGGAAAGTAATTTCTATATTATCTATTCGAGACAGGTCTTCTTGGCTAATCTCAAAGTCATCGAAATCCATCGTTACGACGTAAACTTACAAAGACGATCTACGTTATTATATAACTATAAACATCTGATTACTGCGCAACCTAGTAACAGCGACTAGCCGGAGCGCAAAGCCGGAGTGCTCCTTACGTTCGTCGCCGTCTAAGGCTGAAAACCTTTTGCATAGTAGCGTCCCTAAATGTAGTTATGTATTGAGATTCGAGCATGTAGCGCCTCGTGATGTAGTTAATGTTTTTAATTCTCTTAAATCTAAAAGCACGGGTGATTACTGGGGCATATCTACCAAACTTTTGGGCAATATAATAGACATTGTGGCCCCCTATCTTGCTGTTACGTTTAACAAATGCATTGATTTGGGTACTTTCTATCTTGCTGTTACGTTTAACAAATGCATTGATTTGGGTACTTTTCCTGATCTCATGAAGAGCAGTAAAGTCATCCCTCTATTTAAATCCGGTAGCAAAAATGATATTGGTAATTTCAGACCAATCTCTATTTTGCCTGCATTCAGCAAAATATTTGAAAAGTTAATTCTTAAGCAGTTACTCAGACATTTTAACTTACATAGCCTCCTTCACAATGACCAATATGGGTTTACGAAGGGTCGCTCGACTACAGATGCGGGTGTTGCTTTGTTGAAACACATATTTGACGCATGGGAGAAGTCGCGAAATGCAATTGGTGTTTTCTGCGATCTTTCTAAAGCCTTCGATTGCGTTCACCATGATACGCTTTTGCGTAAACAACGTCATTACGGTATTCAAAACGAAGCCCTAAATTTAATTGAGTCATATTTACTTAATAGATACCAATGCGTAGACGTTAATGGCGCTAAATCTTCCAGGTTACCTGTTGAGCTGGGTGTACCTCAAGGCTCAATACTGGGTCCGTTTTTATTCCTGGTTTATATTAACGATCTGCCATTCTATTTAAAGGATATTTGCGACGTTGTACTGTTTGCAGATGATACTTCTCTGATCTTTAAAGTAGATAGGAATAGACAAGTTTTTGATGACGTGAATAACGCACTATCAATGGTCACAGATTGGTTCACAACAAATAATCATGTTCTTAATGCCAAGAAGACTAAATTCATAAAGTTCGCTTTGCCCAATGTTAGAAATCTGGGTCCCAACATTGTGCTCGGCACTGAGAAGCTCGAAACTGTTGATTCAGCAGTGTTTCTGGGTATAACAGTATCATGTCCTACGGTATTCTACTGTGGGGCAGAGCCGCTGATATTCAAAATATATTTGTGCTTCAAAAATGAGCTGTTCGTGCCATTTACCAATTAGGTGCGCGTGTTTCGCTAAGAGATTTTTTTAAAGAGATTGGTATTCTCACAGCGGCTTCACAGTACATATTCGCCAACATTTTATATATTAGGCAGAACATTCATTTGTACAGTAACAATAGTGATATTCACAACTTTAACACCAGAAATAAGGACAAATTACGAGCTCCCTTTCATCGACTTCATAAGGTGCATAGTTCATTCGTTGGGGTTGGTATAACTTTTTACAACAAGTTACCGTCTTCTTTTCTAGATTTGCCATTTAACGCATTTAAAGCAAAAGTAAAAGCTAATCTCTGTTCTAAGGCATACTATTCTATTAATGATTATTTAGATGATAAGCATAGTTGGTCGCTGTGTTGAACTCAAGACAATGTTCGTGTTCTTTTACCAAAATTAGCTTGCTGTCAGGTTAAATATTTTTTTTTTTTAATTTCGTTTTTATGTGTATTTTTAAAATTTTATTTTTTGGTAAGACTGTCGTAGGTATCGTTTACTGTTATTGTCGGAGCTGATGAAGATTGCTACTATCTTTGCATTACATAGAGTCAATCATTGTTTGAGTACCATGTACTTCAGAGCTATCATTGTCTAGATACCTACGTCTTCTATTGACTTGAATGACTCCGGTGGTTGAGAGTATGTCATGCTCACTCAAATGTCTCGCCGATGGTGGCGCGTGTGTCGGATCATTTAGCTCCCTTCAAAATGGTTGAGCTGAATGGTGCTGATACATGTGTCATGTTCGTGAACGGGCGCTGTCGGTTGGGACTGGTCATCTCTTAGCTGCCATGGTTTATTTTAATTGATTCTAATTTTATTTCTGAATTGTCTTTTTATATTTACTATGGACACTTTTAACTTTCTACATCGTTCTCACATAATGTGTAATCTCAACATGAATGATGTAACAAATGATTTGTAATAATTACCTAATTGAAAAAGAGTGTCCATGGAGTTTCTTGCCCGTTCTTCTCCATAGAGATCTACGCCTTGGAATGGGCATCTACGGTACTTTCACAGTTATTATGTCTTGTGACTGGGACTGTAGCACCATAATTTTGTAATATTTTATTTTGTCTTTTGACAATTCAAAAGTGCCTGTAACTGGCCTACTTGAAATAAAGTGCTTTGACTTTGACTTTGCAAGTACGCGCGATGTGCGTGAGCGGCGCGGACGCGGGCGGGTGGGCGCGGGCGTCACCGCGCCCGCGCGGCTGTAACAGATTCCCGGTATTCCTTGCGCAGAGGCCGTGTCGGACAATGGTGGGTGACGCTTATTAACAGTTGTAATTGGTATAAAATTTTGCTTGTAAGAATTAAAACATGTTTTATGACGTCAAATATATCCCTTAAACCAATAAAACAAACTGATTAAATTTGGCAAAATAATACATTTTTGGCTGGCTCCAGATGAAAAGAGGGTGTCAACCACCATTGTCCGACGCGGCGTCGAACGTGTTAAAAAAGCCTATCAAATTAACTCTCGAACTAGAGATCAATGCAGACTTGTATTGCAGGATACTCCTAAATCAGCCAAGTATGCGAAAAGTTTCCTAGTCATGTGTATACGCATTTATAACAGAATACCAAAAGAAATAAAATTGTTATATATGTCACGTCGAGGTACCTATGAATTATAGGACCACCGTCATCAACTCCAATTCTAGAGGCAATTCCTTCATTCTTCATAGGAACGGGTAAACTTCAATAACACACATCACTGGATTGAAACTCGAAAGTATTTATTTGACTTTGTTACAGGCACTTTGAGTTTTTATTCGAACTTGAAGTTAAAACCACATGGTGGCTCGCTAGGTCGCAATCCCTCGTCGATCTCTAGAGAAGACCTAGCAAGAAACTCTAGGATACTCTTTTAAATCTTTTTATAGTTTACACAATCACTTTAAGACAATTGGTGTTACATGTTTATTAGGTTTTCAAACATCTAATCAATCAGATTTATTAAACAGTTATTATTTTACACACGGCATAGCGCGATGCGCGTTGCGAGTGTGCGGGACTTCCATATTGTTTTTGTTTAGACACTAATTACTTGGATAGTTGAATAAAGCTAACAAACAATACTAAAATGCTGCTCAGTTAATTATTTTAACATTAAACAATCTCAATACTCACAAATACAAAGTTGTTTGTAGATTATTACTAAAATAATTACCTTAACACAAAACTATCCAAGTTTCCGGTGATCTGAATATCTTACTAACCAGAAGGTTTCTCATTATTACATGGATGTGTAAAATAGTCTTATTACTTTATAGTATTTAATCAATTACTCAAATTTGTTTAGTTCTCGTATTAAATTATTAAATCTAGTTATTGGTCATTAAAATTATAACATCCGCCATTGTTGACAACTTTTCGTAAGGTCATATTCAAACATATTTACTTCGTCAAATGTGCGTTGTTAAAATGAGAACAAATCTAAAAGTCCTACAATAAGTGTTCCCGTTTTATTTAAACATCTCGTTTTAATTAAACAATGAAAATTAGCTTATCAAATGATCTTCATTCAAACAAACCAATAACTAATTCCACAATAAGCCAATAGATGGCGCTGAACTATAAAACCAACATAAACAGACATTTAATAGTTCTAGCGAAATCTCAGAGATGACAGGATTATAGAGTTTGTGTTAATTGGATAACGAATTAGCAGAACCACGCCTCCGCGGCGACACGGCCATTCTGAAAATCAACCGCGTGCTCTGCGGGTGCTGGTGTCCTCAGTCTCTGTTTCTTGGTTGTTATCTGTAATAGCAGACAGAAATTTGTCGGCAGATTATTGTTGTTTATCATCCTACAATATAAATTAAATTTGGGATCTGATAACAACTAGTTTTAATCATCATTGACAGCTTGTAATAAATCTATGCTTAGTATGCCTTATTTTTGAAATATTGAATGCATTTTAACACCCACAGCTATATGCTTTAGGTATTCAACTTGCAATATGGTAAAGATCAATGTTGTTATAAAACAACCAATTGCTACATGTCATGCCAATGAAGGCATACAATTTGTATTTCAGATTTTTGTTATTGAATAGTCAGTTGCTAGCTTAATAGTCCATTTTGAATCTTGTTTGCAGAATGTTGTTGTCTGTATTATCTTACAATATTCATTGATTTGTAATAGGTATGAGTCAGTTTAAGTTATCAGTTTATCACTGAATACTTATTAGATTAGGTAACTACAAAGTTTATCTTAAATGAAAATATTTGATGCATTAATGAGCACACACCTACTTATAAGGCTAACACAGCACTCTTGTATTTGGTAAGTATAGTGTAGGTAGTGTAGGAGTATTGTGATCAGCTGTTTTTTGTTTAGTTTCATTCTCACGGGATGGTAATGCTCTGTGATAGACACCAAGTCTTTGATTTGACAGGATTAAAGGATAGGATCAGGAACACCGCTCTGTGATAGACACAAAGTCTTTGATTTGACAGGATTAAAGGTTAAGGAGTTTAGGACCATTGCTCCGTGACAGGCACGAAGTCTTTGATTTGACAGGATATAAGGAACCAGGCTCTGGGTGGTCTTGTACACCGTGGACCCAGCAGGATAACATGAGAGATTGTTCATTAGCGGCCTCCACGCCTAACCAATGGATATTAAATCATTCTTAGTTGCTTCCACAGCAAACTAAGAGATTGTTTGTTGTATTATCACTATTAGTTTCCTCCACGGATTACTAACAGACAGCTTATTGTGTTATCATTATTAGTTGCTTCCACAGCATACCAACAGTATAGTTTATTGGTTTATCATTATTAGTTGCTTCCACAGCATACCAACAGTATAGTTTATTGTGTTATCATTATTAGTTGCTTCCACAGCATACAACAGGAAAGTTTATTGTGTTATCATTATTACCTCAAATGCACCTCCATGGATGCTGATAGAATGGTGTTGATATAAATGATTGTGTTATTAACTGCCTCCAGAGCTCTAGGTTATGGGACACCTCTATAATTAGAGCTTGTTTCATTATTCATTTTTATAATTGCCTAAATTTGACAATAGAATACCATGAACTGTTACGAGTTACAAAAATATAATAATAACAGTAATCCTCCTGATTGAATTCGGCCATGACAGCCAATCTGATGAGCCATCTACATAGGAAGATACTATAGCGCACAAGGCCAATGGCTTAACATGCTTTTCGAAGCATGGGGTTCACCAATTTCAAAACTCTAGGCTGTCACAGAGGAATTCCTATTGGAAAAATCCCATAAACACATTTTGCCTGACCTAGGAATTGAACCCAGGGATAATAATTTAAAAGTACTTTGTTGCTTGGTAGTACCATGCACAAGCATCATGTAGAGTTATTTGGCATGGCTATTGAGTTGAGCCTTCTGATACAACAGCACTGTATCAGTTAGCGAGGTGAGTAGAAGATAGTTTGAAAACATCTCACCTTTTACTTTTGTTATGTTGTGCTTGAAGTCTTTACTAGCTGACCTCTATTTGGTGGCATGTATGTTGGTAGCATATTAGGTCCTGACCCGGCGACACGGTCACTTGCACCACCAGGTATTTTTAGTTTTTGTTTCCATATCGTAGGTAACCATTTTGATTTTTGATATGACAATTACCAGGAATCTGGAATGTGAGAAGATATGCAGCTAAATAATAATGTATGTGACAAATTACCGTAAAACAAACCTGTCTTTTGATTGTTTTTATTTTGTGCAAATGCACCCAATAACGAGCTTTGAAATCTGTCAGAAATTACTAATCTATTTACACCCATGTACCACCATAACGAGTAAAATTCAACTAAACACATTGTGAGATTTAATTCATCAGGAAGTTTATCAAATATTGAATGATTAAAGAAACTTTGTTATAACAAACTTAACATGAATAAGTTTAAACTTAAGAGCTTATAGGAGGCCCTCCTATCAGTATCCAACTGACAGTCTGTACCAAGAATGTAGGATCAGACAATTTATCATTAGATCTAACTTATAGCGCTATCCCTGACAAGATCTCCATACTCAAAACAAATCTACCAGATCATGTAGACAGATAAGATGGAACACATTAATCACATTAAATTCACTCAAAGATGTCTTACATACACATGACCATTAATTTACCAAGAATTCACAAGTTCCATACATAATTGGTTACTCAAAGCTTAGGTACTTGTAAATTAAAAGTTACCAAGTGACTATCAGCTTATGACCATACACGGACCTAAGCTCTCCTGATAATTATTATAAAGTCCTCGTAATGAGTCACCCAGGTGTATCACATCCCTTTCATTCATACAAACACATTTATACTAGATGCACACTACACTCTAAACAAACCTCTTAATAATATTTTAAATGTTGTTAAGTCTTGTAACTAAACTATTTGTCTCACCCCTAAGTGCACTTAAACTATGACATTAAAGATAAGAAAACTAGATCACGACACAGGGTATCCTAGTGTGGAGCTACTTAAATGCAAATCATTGTACCTAGGTATTTTCTTAAGCATGTAATAATTTTAATTTTATTTGTTGTGCTTTTCATGTTTTCAGGAATGTGTTAATACATTTTCTTATCTTACTTTATTTAGTAAGTATGACATGCAACAGGTTCCACATTATTCAATAATAAGCCTTGTTGGCAGTTGGGTAAAAACCATAACTCATTGTAAAAATAACAACTACAGCGTCAACATGAACATGTCATGGCACTTTTTGCCAAATGTTTACTAATTCTGTTGCACATACATTCTGTTACTTACTTAACGTAGCTACCTACTAAACTATTGTTTTGTGTAAGCTACCTAAATGTAACAAATGCTATAAAAATAAGTTAAATTACCTTTTGTCCGGCACTAAACTCAAATTAAGTACTTTGAATTGTTTATCATTCATACACTCACACCTTGTCCCCATGGGGATAGGCAGCAACCACAGATCGCCACTTGCTACGATCCTTACATACTCCTCAAATAAAATTAAGTTTCTCAAATAATAACTGAGCCATTGTAATTCTTAAGAGAAAAGAAAGAACCATATTTAAGCAATAACATTGAGTTACTAGTAAGCCGTCTTATTTTATGAAGTAATTTAGGCTGTTTTCATTCATTTTATTACCAAAAATTGTCACACAAATACCAGCAGGCACTAGTCTTGCAAAGGGGTATCGTGTTACCCAGTTACTGGGTTTTGGTGACCCCATGTAAAACACTTGTACTCAGCTGAACCCCATCAGGTTAGACAAGAAACCGACCCCGACTTAGTTGGGAAAAGTCTAGGCAGATTGATTAAAATTGTCACACAAAAGGTCACTGACCTTGCCTTGTATGATGAAAATAATTAAGAATGTTAGGTTACATAAATAAATAAAACAGAATACTCCCCTTAATGATGATGGAATCTATCAATGGACAGATCAAGTCTTTGTTTGATTAGCTGCTTCGGTCATTCTGTACTGTACAAAGTTTTGGTTCACTTCAATGATATTGTCTCCAGCTAGTTATGATCATAATGATGTAGGTCAGCATCCTCCCAGCATTATGCTGAGCGATGAACGTTTTGCGTAGTTGTGACGCATACTTTGTAATGATCTTATTATTTTTTTTTTTTTTTATTTTTTTTTTATTTTTTTTTTTGTTTTTTATGGTATGCGTCGTGCCTGGCGCAAATAAACGATTTTTTCTTTCTTTCTTTCTTTCTTTCTTCATCAGCAGCTTAGACGAGACCATAGCCAATTCTTAGCTTCTTCTGACGTTTCAATAAAGTTCTATGCGTTCTTGGAAATTATCATAGGAAAATATTTTGCCATGCTCTCGGCGGTGGCGGTGATGTACGAAATTCTTCGGATGGCTTTCATAGCATAGGCAGAAGGCGGGAGCTGATCTCAATTCTGATGTCACGTCGAGGTACCTATGAATTATAGGACCACCGTCATCAACTCCAATTCTAGAGGCAATTCCTTCATTCTTCATAGGAACGGGTAAACTTCAATAACACACATCACTGGATTGAAACTCGAAAGTATTTATTTGACTTTGTTACAGGCACTTTGAGTTTTTATTCGAACTTGAAGTTAAAACCACATGGTGGCTCGCTAGGTCGCAATCCCTCGTCGATCTCTAGAGAAGACCTAGCAAGAAACTCTAGGATACTCTTTTAAATCTTTTTATAGTTTACACAATCACTTTAAGACAATTGGTGTTACATGTTTATTAGGTTTTCAAACATCTAATCAATCAGATTTATTAAACAGTTATTATTTTACACACGGCATAGCGCGATGCGCGTTGCGAGTGTGCGGGACTTCCATATTGTTTTTGTTTAGACACTAATTACTTGGATAGTTGAATAAAGCTAACAAACAATACTAAAATGCTGCTCAGTTAATTATTTTAACATTAAACAATCTCAATACTCACAAATACAAAGTTGTTTGTAGATTATTACTAAAATAATTACCTTAACACAAAACTATCCAAGTTTCCGGTGATCTGAATATCTTACTAACCAGAAGGTTTCTCATTATTACATGGATGTGTAAAATAGTCTTATTACTTTATAGTATTTAATCAATTACTCAAATTTGTTTAGTTCTCGTATTAAATTATTAAATCTAGTTATTGGTCATTAAAATTATAACATCCGCCATTGTTGACAACTTTTCGTAAGGTCATATTCAAACATATTTACTTCGTCAAATGTGCGTTGTTAAAATGAGAACAAATCTAGAAGTCCTACAATAAGTGTTCCCGTTTTATTTAAACATCTCGTTTTAATTAAACAATGAAAATTAGCTTATCAAATGATCTTCATTCAAACAAACCAATAACTAATTCCACAATAAGCCAATAGATGGCGCTGAACTATAAAACCAACATAAACAGACATTTAATAGTTCTAGCGAAATCTCAGAGATGACAGGATTATAGAGTTTGTGTTAATTGGATAACGAATTAGCAGAACCACGCCTCCGCGGCGACATATAATATTAACTCATTTAACAACAGATTATTGAAATGGCTGAAAGAACATGTGTTTTACGACATTAAAGATATTTTTTAACAATTAATTAAAATAATCTTTTGTCATTGCGGATAATGTTCAGATAAATTGTTATATTATTGTATTGACCTTATCTGTGACATTGATCAACAAATAACTAATAATTATTTATTTTGCATGCAATTGATACATATCCTGTATAGCTAAACATGTGGACTTTAGATTAATACCTGACTGTAACAACTTATACCATGTTTAAGGCAAATAAAGACTTATTATCTTATCTTATCAAAAACGTGAGTGTTATATTCTTAATTAAAAGATCTTCATGAGTCTTCAGTATCTTTATTAATTAATCACAAGTCACAAGCGGAATCATAATAGAATCAAGTCTCTCTTATCCATGGAGTCTACCACAGACTATCCAATCCTATAAAGCTAGTTACACAATATTCTAGTCTTAAGCAAGTTCTACATTTAATATACAACATCCTTCCCTTTCTCATAATCTTCAAGTTTTACACAGTACCTATTACTCACTATTAATTTTAATTAAACAATCCTTATTTTGAAACCCCCTACCCTACCTTATAATATTAAATTTAAACAAATAAACTTATCAGTTAACATAGCCGTTGCCGAGTGAGCGCTTGCAGGAGGCCTGTGAGTTGGTGGACCTGGTGAAGTATAATGCAGAGAGGTATGAGTCATTGACTAACAACCTCACCTGTAGTTGTGCTGCCGCTGCGCAACCTCTCATGTCACAACATGTTGCTCCTACAACTTTAACTTTAAACTCCCCACCAAAAGTAATATCTTAGTATATTCAGAAAAATTAGGAACAGGTTTTGGATCTTTGTTAAATAACCGTTCTAAACACACAATAGTGAACCATTGTTATCATAAACTGCATTTTAATGAGCTCATTCATAAAATTCAACAGACAATTGAATGAGCAAACTACTGTCGTGCTTCTTTTTGGAAATAGCCTTAGTGTAACAAAAAGGGACATAGTTAATGGTATTGACACCCTACTTAAGTTAAGATTAGGCAAATTAACATTATGTGCATTGCCCTATTCTGACAAGTTACTTGTTCAGGAAAATTAATACTTACATTATATCTTGTCGTCATAGTGGCCGTTTATTGTTTTTTCACACCAACAATTTTGTTAGTGATTTTGTTTTGATTCGGGATCATATGTTTCTTCCCAAAAATAGTCGACATTTATTAGCTACATTGTTAGCTTTTAATATACACGCAGTTATTGATGATTTAACTGAGACTAGGTTTAGTGATTTAACAGTATTATCCAGTTTTTCTGATAATACTACTGTAGATTCTTTAAAAGATTAGAGCCGACAATAGAGAAGACGAATAGTAATATTTTACTATATCATTAAAATATAAATCGCTTCTCCGGCAAAATTTTAGACGTGGAATTGTTAGTAGATTAATACCACATTGTGAAACTTGGTTAAAACCAGATAGGATGTTGTTTAATGTAAATATTTTTTCAGTTGCCAGCGCGTACAACAGATCCACAGTGGGTGGTGGTACCCTGATACTTTGTAATAGTCATCTCAAATATAAGGAAAGAAAGGATATCACTGCTTACTCTGTTGATCGCTTATGTGAGGTAGCATATGCAGAGGTCGAGGGGCATACTATCTTGTGTGTTTACAGACCACCAGCATCAAACTTGTCATTGTTTTTAATTACAATGGAAGAATTGTTGGGTAAACTTTTCAGGGATAATAAATTAGTTTTTGTTTGTGGTGACTTAAATATAGATCTATTAGTCAATTCACCTGAAAACTGTAAGCTCATTTCATTGTTCAAATCATTTAACTTAAAATATTTATTAAATGAACCGACAAGAATAACAGCAACTTCAGCTTCGTGCATAGATAATGTATGCACTAATTGTAAAGTACAAAAATCGTTTTTAATTAGTGGCGTTAGGTCAGACTATACTGGTCAGCTAGTATCTTTTGAGTCAGATAAAAAAAATAACCTAGGTAAATCAATTCGATTAAGCCCTCTTACTAAAAATAAATTAAATTCTTTTAATAATAATGTTTTTAGCAACCTTTGTAACGCCAGTTTTGATTTAAAAGACCCCAATATAAATTACGGCACGTTGTTTTCTACAATTTGCCAAGAATTCAAACGTGTCCTATAAAAACAGTTAAAGTCAACAATTACAAATCGAAATTTAGTAAATGGGCCACTGTGGGCATAAGAAAAAGCCGAAATAATTTATATAATTTATATTACGAAAAATGTTTGACTACCGATCAAGTTTTCCACACATATGTTAGAAACTATTCCAAAATATTCAAAAGAGTATGCGCTCAAGCAAAATCTCAAATAATAATTAACAAAATTAGTGATTCTTATAATAAAATAAAAACTGTGTGGCAAGTAATTAATAGAGAAACAGAATGAGTTGTCTTTGAAAATATCTAATCAAACCATTTCTGATAAGCAAGAAGTCGCTGAGACATTAGAAAATTTCTTTACCAACATTCCGTTAGAGGTTACGAAGTCACTTCCCTCCTCATCTACATTGGCTGCAGCTCTTCTTAAGGAATACTTTACTAAAGACATACCAACCTTTAAATTTAAACCAATATGCATTGATACAATTAAAAACGCGTTCAAAAGTCTCAATATAAAAAACACTGAAGACTTATGGAGGATATCCGTTAGGGTTCTTGGAGATATTATTGACTCAATTGCTCCTGTCCTAACAGGCATATTCAATCAATGTTTGGACAGCGGCACGTTTCCTGACTTAATGAAACACAGTAAAGTAGTACCAATTTTCAAATCAGGCTGTAAGAGCGATCCCTCTAATTATAGACCTATATCCGTGCTACCAGCATTGAGTAAAATCTATGAAAAAATCATGCTGGACCAGATGTTGTCTCATTTCAATTCAAATGGGATCCTGCATAGTCAGCAGTTTGGTTTCACGAAAGGTAGGTCGACAACGGACGCGGGAGTAAAACTCATCAGCCACAGATCTTGGAATCTTGGGAGAAGTCCCAGGATGCCATTGGCATTTTCTGTGATCTGTCAAAAGCGTTGGACTGCGTCGACCACAACACACTGATCTCTAAATTACAACACTACGGAGTTCGAGGACAAGCTGCTGATCTTGTGCTTTCCTATTTAATCAAACAGACAGCAAAAAGTAAATGTTAATGGGGCGACGTCCTCCGGGTCTCTAGTCAAAATGGGCGTGCCCCAAGGTTCAATTCTCGGCCCTTTCCTTTTTCTTGTTTACATTAATGATCTCCCTTTTATGATGGCCAAATTATCGGATATAATTCTATTTGCTGATGATACTTCGCTAATTTTTAAAATAGATAGGAAAGATACGGATGTCTTACATGTCAATGAAAGTCAAATTGTTCTCTCGGAATGGTTCGCAGCTAACAATCTTTTACTGAATGCGAAAAAAACAAAATGTCTAAAGTTCTCTTTACCAAATGTACCTCAACGTGACCTAAATCTAAATCTTGACGGCAAAAATCTTGAAATAATAACGGAAACTGTATTCTTGGGGATTACTATCGATTCAAAATTGCAGTGGGGCGCGCACATAAGATCTCTTTCGGGCAGGTTAAGTTCGGCTGCCTATGCAGTAAGGAAGATAAGGCAGTTAACCGATGTAGCTACAGCTAGACTAGTATACTATGCTTATTTCCACAGTATTATGTCTTATGGCATTCTGCTGTGGGGGTCAGCAGCAGACGTTGACTCAATTTTTATCTTACAAAAGAGGGCAATCTGCGCGATCTATAAAATGGGTCCTCGCGAGTCCCTCAGAGCAAAAATTAAAGAGATCGATATACTGACTCTACCTTCACTTTATATTTTGGAATGTATTTTGTATGTCCGCAAAAATCGAAGAAGATGAAGCACGAAATTGTAATACCCAAATTCAGATTACCGAAAACTAGCAAGTCTTTTCTTATAAACAGTATACGCTTATTTAATTTATTTTATGTCCTTTGATTTTACATTATGATTGTTCAAATTCTTATTTTATTTTATACGACTTACCTACTATGACAGTGATGTGCATGCCTGTAAGTGACTTGCTTACACAGGATTTCTTCTGAATGTTATTTGTGATATTCATTTGTAAATGAGTCGTTGGTGTGCCTTGTTCAATAAATAAATAAATAAATAACAAGTTGCCTAAGTCAGTTATAGAACTGACCGATGGAAAGTTCAAAAACTACATCAAACGTGTCCTTATTAAAAAAGCATATTATAAAATCAAGGAATACGTTGAAGATAAAAATTTTGGGTTTGACACCCTCTGCGCATGCGGCTTCCCTGGTAACTCATAAACGGCACAAATATATGGATATCTCAAAAAATTGACAATCTCATTTTTTTTTCTCTTTTAATTAGACTTTTTACAATATTTTTCAATCATCATTATAGCCCTTTGCTAAGAATAGTTACAGCACTGATTACAGTATTTGTGCCACATGTTAAATTTAGTGTTGTTTGTTTTTTCTTTTTTACCTTTGTATAGATTCTTTTACCGATTGTGAATGTGTGAACATTGTAGGCTTTCTAGATTTCTAGGTGATTGTTAACATTTGTTAACTTTTTATTTCGTACATTATTTTTTTTGTTTGTTTGTTTTTTTTTTCAATTTCGTACGACTTATTGTCGGGCCTACGTTGTCCCCCCATATCCAAGTACTAATGCTGTAACATGGAAATATTGTAAACATATTTTTTTTTAAAAGAGTAACCATGGAGTTTCTTGCCGGTTCTTCTCCATAGGAAACGACTAACCCGAACCGTGCACCTTTTGTCGACGTTTTATAAGTGCCCATGTAGGCCTATGTAAAATAAAAATATTTGATTTTGTTATCATTTAACATAATTATACAAAATCTTTCAGATAATTTGGTCTTTTAATCACTCTCCCTGACCTTGACATCTTAATACTAGTGTAACGGTTAGGGGCCAGGCAGGTAAATTAAAGTCTCGAAGAGAGGGTAGATATAACAATTTATTAAAAAAAATATTATATAAAATTTTACAGAAACCCAGCCGGAGACTGGTGTGAGTTCCTAATATCGAGCGCGTGTTAGGTTCAAGACCGCCGTATGAAAACCACTATCCTGGCAGTTTCCAGAACGTAGGTGACTGGTGGCAGCCAGGTAGGTAGGTCGATCTTCCTGTCGGTGGGTAGCATGCAGGTTGTCCAGCCACAGCCTTGTAGCAACACCGAAAGGTGTCCGGTATAGGTGAACCCTAATCTGGGGTTACACTGAGTCTAAATTTATTGTTCACGATAGCGTGTAGTTAATAAAAGTAGTTAGGTGACAGAGGTACATGTCACACTATGCAGACACTGTCTCTCCGCTGCTACGTAGTGCCAAGTGACTGCCGGTCGAGACTGTTCCACGAACCGCAGGAAGTCCGCGAGCGTTAGTCATACCGTACTCAGAGGGAAATCAACTACCAACATTCAACCAACCAGTTCCGTGCGCGGAGTTTGCGACAGTATTTGCTTGTTCATTATAGTATTGCCAGTTTAAAATATCAGCCGCAAGCGTAAATAGGTTTCAATTATTTTTCTATTAATGCTACCCAGGTTCTGATGTGTTAGCAACCACGTACAACGTTACACTAGGGTTTTCATTATTAATTATTATTTGCTCATGTGAACCATTAGGGTTCTCTCTTGGTACATACGAAGTTTGTACTTCCTGTCTCATTACACTATTTCCTTCATCTTCTAAGCTACTCCTATCATAATATTTCATTCAATTTCATTTTTACAATTTCTCCCTTTTCCAACTCAGGTAAGTTTCTACTTCCTTTATTATAGTATTTTCTCTGAACTGTCTGTTTTTTCAGTAGTTTCTGTCTATATTCTTCCTTCCTATCAATATCCTCCCTATCTTGTGTCAATTTAGGTAAAATAGTTTTAATGTTTCTATTGAACAACAATTCTGAAGGTGATTTTCCATTATTAGTCACAAGAGTGTTTCTATACATTAACAAGCCTTTATATACATCCTTTTTATCATAGATTAACTTTTTCAACATTTTCTTTACAGTTTGTATATATCTTTCAGCTAATCCATTACCCTGATGGTGTTTTGGACTAATAATTTTATGTAAAAAGTTCCATTCTTTTGAAAATTGTTTAAACTCAAAACTAGTTAATTGAGTTCCTGCATCTGTATATATTATATCTGGAATACCATGTCTAGCTAAAATTGCTTTAATACTATCAATTGTAATATTTGCAAACAAGTTATCTAATTGCTTAATCTCTACAAACTTACTATATGCATCAACAATTAATATGTACGGCTTTGAATATAAAAAAAAAATCAATTGACAAAATCTGCCATGGCTTTTCTGGAATTTCTTTTTCAATCATAGACTCTTTCTTATTTATGTTTTGAAAACTTTTACATGTATCACAATTCTGTATCAAATCCTCAATTTCCTTATTCATGTTAGGCCAAAAACATGTATTTCTCGCTATCACTTTACTTTTTTCAATTCCTCATCATCTGCCTAGCCTTTTCCCAACTATATTGGGGTCGGCTTCCAGTCTTACCGGATTCAGCTAAGTACCAGTGTTTTACATGGAGCGACTGCCTATCTGACCTCCACAACCCAGTAACTGGGTAACACGGTACCCCTTGGCAAGACTGGTGTCAGATCTCAAGCTTCTGACTACCCGTAACGACTGTCAAAGATCTTCAAATGACAGCCGGGACCAACGGCTTAACGTGCTTTCCGAGGCACGGAGGAAACTCGGTATGTTGAAATGGTCACCCATCCACGGACCGACCTCGTCAAGCGTTGCTTAACCTTGATGATCGACCCGTGCGGCTGTTATTATTTAGCCACGAGCTCCTCATTTAGCCACGAGCTCCACTTTTTTCAATTCCTAATTGAGCATAATGTATGTTTTGTAACATTTCTTTTCTTATTGACTTAGGTATAACTATATTTCTTCCTTTACAAATCAATCCTTTAATATAACTCAATTCATCTCTGTAACTATGAAAGATTTGAGCTCTACTATCTATCTGAGATTTATTTTCTGGCCATCCTTCTAATATGTATTTCTTTACTGTAATTAATTCCTCATCTTTAGCTGTTTCTTCTATTAATTCTTGAATTTTTTTTATCAGTTATTCTAAAACTTTCTAATACCATAGCTACATGAGTTTCAACTTGCCAATCAGAGTTCTCCTCAGTATCTAATAAATGTGATCTACTCAAGTGATCAGCTACTAAAAGTTCTTTACCGGGTTTATAATATAACTCAAATGAATAAGGTTGTAATCCCATCCTAATCTTATGTAATCTCGCTGGACATTTATTCAATGGTTTAGAGAAAATAGACACAAGAGGTTTATGATCTGTTTCTACTTTAAACTGACACCCATACAAATATTGGTGAAATTTCGTTACTCCGTATAAAATTGCTAAACTTTCTTTTTCAATCTGACTATACTGTATTTCTGTTTCTGCCAATGCCCTTGAACCATATGCTATAGGTCTTCCTTCTTGTAAAATTACTGCTCCTAATCCTGCTTTTGAAGCATCTACACTAAGCACTATCTCTTTATTAATATCAAAATAACTTAAAACTGGTGGTTCAATTAGTAATTTTTTCAACTTATTATATGCTTCATCTTGTGCCTTAGACCATACAAACGGTACCTCTTTTTTAATTAATTGCCTCAATGGTGCTGTTACTTCAGACACATTGGGAATAAACCTTGCAACATAATTGATCATTCCTAAAAACCGTAACAATTCTTTCTGATTTTTATGTTGTTTCATTTCCACTATTGCTCTACTTTTATGCCGTCTGTAGTTAAAATATGCCCTAGATATCTAACCTCTTTTTGTTTAAAATTACATTTATTTTTATTAAATTTAATTTTGAATTCCTGAGCTCTTTTAAGTACTTGTTCCAAAATCTTATCATGTTCACCCTCTGATTTAGCATGAATTAATATATCGTCTATGTACATTTCAACACCATCAATGTCTTTAAATATTTCACTGAAGATTCTATGAAAAACTTCTGGACTTGATGATTAACCAAACGGTAATCTATTAAAATAATATCTCCCATATGGAGTGTTGAAAGTTGTTAATTGTTTACTATCATTAGACAATCTAATCATCCAGAATCCTTTATTAGCATCTAATGTACTAAAGCATTTACTACCTTTTAATTTTGAAATTATCTCATCTAAAGTAGGTATCATCATTTGTTCTCTTTGTATCTGTGTATTTAAATATTGTGGATCTAAGCATATCCTAAGTGAACCATCTGGCTTACTAGTCATTACTAATGAACTAACAAAATCTGTAGGACCCTCTACTTTTGAAATTATTCCCATTTTATCTAATTTATTTATTTCCTCTTTTAATCTATTTTGTAATTTAAAAGATATGTGCCTACCACAGTCAATTTTACCTTGCCAGCCCTCCTTTAATTTTATTTTATACTCATAACCTGGTATTTCTCCTAATCCTTGAAAAACATCTTTATATTTGTTTAATAAATCTATATTTTCTGCTTTCACACTGTGAATTTTATCCTTCTTTGTCTTTTGAACAAGATTAAATTTTAATAATGTAGGTAAACCCAAAATTGGTATGTAATTACCTTTACAAACCTGAAATTCTACCTCTTGTTCCTCATTACCTATTCTTACTGATAATGAATTTTTTCCTATGGTATCTATCTTTTCATTACTATAATTTGAGAGTTTACAATCTGATTTCTGAAACTTACTGATTCCTAATCTGTAACAATCATTAGCAGATATGACATTACACTGTGCGCCTGAATCTAATTTAAATCTTAAATTTCTATTATATTTTATAAAATACACACACTCATACCAATTCTTTTCAGATTTGACATTACTTATATTAATAACATACATGTGAGTTGAATCATCACTTTCACTTGTTTTGCATTGTTCCACCGATTTAACTACGCTCTGCACTTTCTCGCAAAGTACGCAGGACACTTCCTCGCAGCATGTTGAAATCCACATCTGTCACAGTTGAATATTTTCTCTGGTTTCTCTATCTGTTTGTAAATATTTTTTTCATTTCTTCTTTGTACCATATTCTTTCTATATGTTCCTTTTCTTTCTTCTTCCTTAGGTATTGCCCTGGCTCATTTGTTTCTATCTTCTTTACCTGCTCTCCTGCTAGCTCTGCTGCTTTACATATCTTTATAGCTTTAGTCAGCGTTAGGTCTGTTTCTCTGAGTAACCTATCTTTCAATCTTGCATCTCTTATGCCTGTTACTATTTTTTCTCTCAGCATTCTGTCTTGCAGTGTTCCAAATTCACATTCTGAGCTTAATTTCTTTATTTCTGTATAAAAATTATCAAAACTTTCTCCTTCATTCTGTTGTCTCGTAAAGAACAAGTGCGAGTTTACACTTTCGTTTTTTATCGGAATGAAGTATTCATTGAATTTTTCTATGACTTTCTCATAGTTATACGCATCTTCTTTCAGGTCAAAAGTATTATATATGTCTAGGCAGGCCTCACCCATGCAATGTAGTAATAGCGCAGTTTGTATCTCAGGCGTTTCATTTTTTGTACCTGATGCAATCCTATAGATTTCAAATCGTTGTTTAAACTTTTTGTACTCTTCCATATTTAATGATTTGAGTCCGGCAGGGGTTTTTAATCCTTGAATGCCAATTTTCCTCGTGTTGCTGCTCTCCGCCATTTTTTATGTGTGCCGTACCAATTTTCTAGTTTTTCTTAGTGACTTTTGACTAACCTTATTTTCATCTATTTTGCTATGCGCAGTACCATCCGCAGAGATATCCTTCTAATCGCAGCGCCATGTTATATTCTTAATTAAAAGATCTTCATGAGTCTTCAGTATCTTTATTAATTAATCATAAGTCACAAGCGGAATCATAGTAGAATCAAGTCTCTCTTATCCATGGAGTCTACCACAGACTATCCAATCCTATAAAGCTAGTTACACAATATTCTAGTCTTAAGCAAGTTCTACATTTAATATACAACAGTGAGATTATAGAAACGTGTTCTTATAATCTGCGGTGTTTGGGGACCTGAAAGTTCAACGACCGTTTCCCTTAAGTTTGATAATAATATATTTTCGGGCCTAGGCTGCAAATTCCCTTCAACGTCACCTCGTATGCCAGCGATTACGGGAAGATGCGTTTTGTCAGAAGCTAAATACGCCCAGGGCGTCGATTATCATTTTTATTGCAGTTCCTCTAGGAAACCAGAACGAGCATCCATATGTTGGTAGATGCTCTCAGCATCACAGAGCGTAACTCCTGATTCCTTCCTTAACTTGATTATCTTTGCTTCAAAAGCAGCTAGGAAGACTCGGTACATTAAGTATATATTTGGGATCTCGATATTAGTCTTGTACTGGCGGGCAGCAGAACACAATAAAACTGTACTGATTCCTATTCCTCTTGTTGTCACGGGTAGCATGACTGCTTGCTTAATTACATACCCTACCCTACGCTTATCGAGTAAACATTGGCTCCGCGAATAACTTTAGTTTAAATACAGTAAAATGGTTAAGATGTGTGCATAATACGATTATCAGTTAGATTTCAACAAGCAACATTATTACATACGTTGATAAGGCGAAGTGACTAAGTAAAAAACTTAATCAGTGATATCATGAACAGTGACAACAACTAGAACAATTGTAACGTGAAAGTGCCTGTGACATCGATATTCATCATCATTTGGCAGTGAATTTAATTTAAAAATCGGATCTTAAAAGTCATACATTGAAGCAAGACAATATCTTAAAATAATAGAAGTAAAAAAAAAAAACTTTTTCAATTTTGGTGGCGAAGGTAGTTGGAAACAATTTCATCTGGTAGGCCGTTGATCCCTGTCGTTGACGTACGGAATCTTGACGGAATATTTTAAAATCTCGTTTAAAATACCCGTTAACAACTTCCACAACCCAACGGCATAACGTTATACAACGACTCCTGTTAGCTTGCTCGGTAGTGAGCTGATGTTCACCCTCAAGCAGGGAATCCGGCATAAACATATATTGTTTTATAGTTGCACTCCTCTTACAAACTAATTGAATCTCTAAACCCCCTGTCTAGAATAAAAATATCATTATTTTGGAAGTATTGTCTGAGAGAAGAGTTCTCATCTCTAAAAAGGGTCTTCATTATATCAGCATCAGATGTAGTAGCCTTGTATGGGCCAAAGCAGTCTACTATGTAGCCATCAGTTGTCACCAGCAAAAATGGTTTTAACAAGTTTCTATATTTGTGTAAGGAATATGTGTCCTTTTGGAACATATAATTGGAACTTTTATTTATATAAATATAAGTTCCATCGCATATAATTATTGTGTTTTCATTATTTTGGTTATAAATTGCATTAGGAATCATTAAATTGTGTTGCAACAATTGTTCCCGGGCTATGTGTTGAAGTCCCAGATTTCTAGGCACAAAATCCTGCACCAATATTTCTCTAACCTTATCCATCAATCTTTCTAATGTTCGCCTTGGAACCATTAATAACTGGGATAGCCGGTCATCTGAGTCACCAGTTCTCATCTTCATTAGAAGAGCACCTAAACCCAAAATACCTCTATTTGTTTCAACAGACGCGGTATTTCATATAATATTAATTCAAATTGCTGTTTATTCATTCCAAGCCAATAATGAAACAAGTGTTCATCAATTCTTTCAACACTTTCCATGCTCGAGAAATCTAAAAATGTATTAAAAGCATTTATAAAAGAAAATGCATGTTCCACTTGTTCAGCCGTAAAAGTACTATAACTATTTTGGGCATTGAACAACATATCCCAATCTGGACTAAATGTATGTTCTACACAAATACGAGCATTTATAGGCAAGAAATATTTGTGTTTACTTAGGCCTTTGCCACACTAGACGGAAATTCCGTCGCCGAACTTCCGCGGCGGTCAATCCGTTCTATACGGTACCAGCCACACTGAATATTCAGTGGCAGATCATCAGTCGGCTGCCTGCGCTTATACGGTGTGGTCGTGAATTCGTGATGGATCCGATAGAAGTGATAGCTATTTATGAGGCATTAGAAGAAGAAAGAAGAAGAAAGCGTAAATATTGGGTTCATCCCTTAAATACTCTTCGACTAGAAATTGGGCAATTTCATACCCTGTATATGCAACTAAGACTTAATCCAGACAAAGCATTCGAATATTATCGTATGTCCATAAAATCATTTGATGTATTGCTGAATTTAACTAAGGACTACATTACCAAGCAAAATACAAAACTTAGAACAGCTATACCTCCCGAAGAAAGGCTGACCGTTACATTAAGGTAAGATAAATATTAAGTAAGTATATTAAATGAAACAAATTTTTTATTGAATAAAATTTCAACTTTTAATTTTTTATTGAATTAAATTGCTGCAACATTTCCTCTATTATCTCAATTAAGTGGACCTATTCTGAAATATTTCGTCTATTTCCTCAATTGAGTGTGCTGTTTCAGTTTCAGCTGATTGAATTGGACGTACTTGAGTTTCAATACAATCGGGTGACTGTATGGTCGAATAGGAGCTTGCACTGCTTGTATTCGTAGTATATCCTTGGTACACCGGCGGAGACACATCTCCTGTAGGTATACTATATGTTGTAGGTGATTGTTCGTATGTACTATAGCCAGGATGGTTGTAAGAATACGTTTGATTATGTGACATGTTATATGAGTTACGATATTTGATTTTATAAATCAAATTCATCACTTCGATTCTGAACTCACAGTTTTGTCTTTCATTTAGGCTCTTAATTTGAGGAAGTAAAGAAAGTAAAAATTTCGGGTTATTGTACATTCGCCACAAAGTAAATTCAATTAAGTGGACTCTCTCTGGCTCACTCTGCGAGAGACAAAGCAAATTTATTTGCATCCCTTTTTGCTGGCAATTCACGTCTGGACGCTGGCTCCAAGCAACCACCTACTGTACCTCACTGTGACTCTTCCATGCCGGAGATCGCTGTGCACGCTAAAGAGGTCCGGAGAGTATTGTGCAGTCTAGACGTGAACAAAGCCAGCGGGCCTGACGGCATCCCAGCGAGAGTGCTGAGGCAGTGTGCGCCAGAACTGTCTCCTGTGTTGACTCGTTTGTTCCGCCTCTCTCTTGTAAAAAGAACGGTACCGAAATCCTGGAAGCTTGCAAATGTGCAACCAGTGCCCAAAAAAGGCAACCGTGCAGACCCTGCCAATTACCGTCCGATCGCCATTACCTCCATTTTGTCCAAAGTTATGGAAAGGGTACTGAACAGTAAGTTGCTGACCTACCTTGAAGACAACAATCTCCTCAGTGACCGTCAATATGGCTTTCGCCGGGGACGGTCAACTGGCGATCTTCTTGTGTATGTCACGCACTGCTGGGGCGAAGCCATCGAGAGACACGGCGAAGCACTTGCTGTTTCGCTTGATATCTCGAAGGCCTTTGATAGGGTCTGGCACGCGAGTCTACTCCGTAAGCTTCCTGCTTATGGCATCCCCGCTGGTTTTTGTAGCTGGATATCAGACTTCCTTAATGAACGGTCGATCCGAGTGGTCATTGACGGCTGCTCCTCTGACTTCATGGCTATTGATGCCGGAGTACCTCAGGGGTCTGTTCTCTCTGCAACTCTTTTCCTGCTACACATCAATGACCTACTTCAGCCTGGTATTATTGGGTACGCAGATGACAGTACTGTTGCAGAGAGATACTTGTCCAGCGCAAGAACCAGCGTGGATGAAGTTCGTTCCTTGAGAGAGGCTATGGTGGAAAGGACAGATTTGACCTTAAGCCTTGTCTCCCAGTGGGGTGATGACAATCTGGTCTCCTTTAACGCCACCAAAACACAGGCGTGTCTTTTTACCGCAAAAAGGAGTATCTTCGATCAAACTCCTACTTTTCGGGGTGCGTCTGTTCCTGTGACTGATCGGCTCGAGCTCTTGGGCATGGAGTTGACATCCAGCCTCAGCTTCGGCGCCTCCATTGAGTACAAAGCTCAAATTGCGGCCAAAAAGCTGGGCATCCTAAATAGAGTGAAGCGATACTTTACGCCTGGACAGCTTTTAACCCTTTACAAAGCGCAAGTCCGATCCTGCATGGAGTATTGCAGCCACCTTTGGGATGGCTCAGCTAAGTATCAGCTTGCCGCGCTTGACTCGGTGGAACGCAGAGCCAAGAGGCTCATTGGCGACGTTGAGCTGGCGGATGCCAAGCTACACAGCTTGGCTCATCGCCGCAGGGTTGCCTGCTTGTCGGTCTTTTACAGACTGTACTTCGGTGAGTGTGCTCAAGAACTCCACGACCTCATCCCACCAGCCCCCTTCTACCATCGGACATCTAGACGCACTGCAAGTTACCATCCTTACCTTGTTGCCATTCCACCAATACGCACCAAGCGCTTCCAATCATCCTTCATAATGCGCACAGCGAATGAGTGGAACTCACTACCTGCGTCTGTGTTTCCGAACGCATTCAACCCGAATCTCTTCAAAGTTAGAGTGAACAGGCTTCTTCTGGGTAAGCTCGCTCCATCGTCGTCTCTGTCTCTGTCACCTTTGACCTAAACTAGAGTCAAGAGCAAACCCATCACAAATAAAAAAAAAAAAAAAAAAAAAAAAAAAAAAATTCGCCACGAAAAAAAGTATGTGTAAACTCGCCACAAATCTATTTCTATGAAAGAAAATCCGCCATATTGTTTATTTCCGTACAGACAGCAGAAAAATCAAACAATAAAGTATAAAACGTTATTTCTTTACTTTTCATAATCACAGAAATTCACATAAAAATCACAGTTCTACTTAGGTAGGTACAGCTAAAATATTCGGTAATATTGTCTCATTTTTAAGCCCGCGTTGTCAAGAACAGCGTGACCTGCGTGACACGCCTAATCCTTGATAAACATATAAACATACATGTACTGCAAGTGATGAGCTGATTTGCTTAAAATATTACAATTATAAGAAAAATAGTAAAAATATAATTAAATCACAGTAATAATCACATTTTTTTTTGGTAATTTACATCTACATAAAAATCACAGTTTTACTTACAACTATATATATTTATTTATTGCAATAGGCTGATTTGCCTGCAACATAACAATTATAACAAAACAATAGAAATATAATTAAATCACTATAATAATGACTTCTTTTTTTGGTAATTTACGTGTTACAAGTCTTTAAAATGCTGCATATAAGAAAGTTTTTTAAGAACTTCAGCCAGGGACATGTTATCGTAATTGTCCAAAATAGTTTTCAATTCTTTGTCATATGCAATAGATCGACGTGTTCTCAACTTAAGTGGTATATTAAATTTAAAATGCTTCAATTTCCAATTTACATGATCAGCCTCATTTTTAAGAGTATCAAGAAACTGAAGCATTTTCGGTTTTCTTTTACCCATTTTATTGTTCAAACGTTTATGCCATGCCTCTGCTAGATTTATTGTTCTATGGCGAGCCCCATGTACATTCCAAATAAACTCTATACTAGTATTTTCTAACCACTGGGCTACAAAATAGTCGTTGAATTTAGTGACTGCATCGTTCTGTGGAGCATTTTCCATGATGTGCAACCAAGCGTCTTCAATGTCCTGTTTCTTTATATGTGCCAATGCAGCACACATGGCTAAGTGTCTCTTCTCTTCAATGTCATTCAATTGTAAGGCATGAGCTTTTTTGGCCAGTGCTTGTTTGAAGTGGAAATTACATCCAAGTAGTTTAACATCAGGAAATCTTTTTTTTATGACATTTATCACAGCAATTTCAAAGTCAACAATCATTGTAAGCGGTGTCCAAGTAGGTAAATTTTGCATCAGTGATGTAAAAAGTCGTTCATAAGACCGTTCCTGCTTATTAGGCATAAGAACGTAGATGAGTGGGACTATGTTCGAATTATTATCATCGCTATTCACGTCTCCATGTATACAATACAGCTGATAAAATGGTTTACAGCAGCTTGAAAATGTGCCATCCAAAAAGAATGTTTGTATATTTGTTATGGTTTCACGAGCTGTCTCAGTGCAGAAAGCTATTATTCTATTTTCAGGCTCACTGTCATCATCGAATAATAAAAAATAATGTTTATATTTTTGTGGAATAATAACATCTTCGCATCTTGAAAAATGTGTTTTGGGCACGTTTAGTTCACGATTCCTCACATTGTATAGTGTTCGCGAAATGTTCGAAAATTTCGGTATGGCATTTAATATCTCATAACCCGCATCCTTGGTTGCTTGAAAAGCTTCTTCATACACTTGAGGCATAGGTGTACTTGTGTTCGCTGCTGCTTCCTTACAAAGATTTACTATCTTTTTAACTTCAATTTTTTCTATATTTGGTTGACACTTGTGGGCCGCTTCATGCAAAATTCTGATGTCAATATTCTCCGAAATTTTGATAGTTGCGCTGCACGAACGATTAGAACATCTCCATACACTTCCAGATTTATTTTCCCGATGCAAATTGTACATGTAACCATGTCTCACAAGCATTCGCCGTCCTCTTTCAGATTTCGTAAATGTGATCTGAAAAGATTATAATGATTGTATTCATGTTTTAATTTAAGTGCGAAATAAATAAGTTAGATAAAAATTAAATTGATCAAGCTCAAAAATCGATGCAAATACTCGATTATATTTCAAAATATGGCAACATTATCCTTAGACATATGATCATCTGTCAAATTTGCATTAAAGTATAGTATACTTACACCATGTCCACCCAAGCTTGTGCCAGGCTGATTATGATCCATTTTTTCAGATATGCACCAATCTAACTAACTACCGTCGATCTAATATATTATGCGCTATAACTATAGGGTAACTACAATATTAAGCAGATCACATTTGCAAAACTATAATATTATTATAGAGAACACCACACGCGCATCTACAAGGTCATGTTAGTCACTGGATGACTGGACTGATGCATTGACCGATACGGCTAGAAAGAGATAGATACAGCGAGCGAGCGAGCGAGCGCGTGATAGCATGTGCAGGAAGCGCAGGAGCGCAGGAGAAGATTAAAAAAAAAACATTTTCATTTCGAGCGCTAAAAATCAATAACTTTGTTTTCTACCAGTACTTTATGCAAAAAATATGTACCTATGCAGACTTGTGACGAATTTACACATATTTTTTATGCATGTGACGAATACACTTTTAATGTATGGAGTTTCCAAAATGTGACGAATTTACTTTGTGGCGAATGTACAATAACCCAAAATTTCGTGTCGGCATCTTCTTCGGCTGCTTTAGGTGATTGTTGCTTTTTATTCATTGCTGTAATTAAACTCTGTTGAAAGACTGTCATTTTAGGTTTTTTTTTCATTTGGGAGGTCCCTGAAACTTCTTCAGTTTGAGGTGGAATAAAATTCTCAGTTACAGTTTCTTGTGCGTTTGCATTTCTTGGTTGAGTGTTTGTATTAGTTGATATTTCATCACAAGAATTTTCATTTTGGTCATTATCACCTGCCGGAGCGCTTATATTCCCCGATGAGACCCGAGACTCTTTCACCACATCCAAGAATCGCAGCAATTCAATGTACGAGTTTTTACGTTTCTTAGGTGCTGCACTTCCACTTCTTGTATTATCTTGTTTTTTTTCTTTTACGTAATAATCTCTTAAGTGCTTCCATTTCTTTTGAAGTTCATCCACTGTAAAATTAAATAATGTAAGTATCAACAAAATGTCGAAATAACTTAGCTTAGGGTGATATAGCTCCAATAGTGGCGCCCCCAATAGAAAATAATTAATTATAACTACAATTACTATAATTTATCTATACCACATATGGAAAATCCGCTTCGTGGACCCTCTCAAAACTACATTTAACTATGTTTTCACTTAGTGTATTAGCGATGCGAACTCTTAACTTCGAATTTTGAAGGCAAAGGTGCCACTTTTCTGTTTATACGCCGAAGGTGAGAGTTGGCATCACTAGTAAATTATGTGAATCGATGCGAAACATTGTTAAATGTAGTCTTGAGGGATTGACCGAAGCAAATTTTTCATAAGTTCGTTTATAAATGTTTTATTAATTATTTTAGATTGGGGGAGCCACTGGCGGGAAAACGTGATGATGCTGAACGTTTTTTTTGTTTCAGGTATTTGTCTACCGGAATGAATTTTAAAAGTTTATCTCACGATTTTTTGGTGGGACGATCGACTGTTGCAGAAATAATAAAAGAAACTTGTGAAGTAATTTGGAAAGTACTGCAATCACTTGAAATGCCCGAGCCAAATAAGGAATCCTTTTTAAAAGTGGCAGAAGAATTCTATAAATACGCAAATTTTCCAAACTGTTTAGGAGCTGTGGATGGTAAACATATAAGAATAATTAATCCTGACAACAGCGGATCTAACTATTTTAACTATAAAAAGTTTTTTTCAATAGTTCTTATGGCAGCCGCAGATTCTAATTATTGCTTCATTTCTATCGATGTTGGATCTTTTGGAAAAGAAGCTGATAGTAATGTATTTAGAAGTTCAAATTTCGGACAGAAACTTTACCATGACATGTTAGACCTACCCGAGGATAAAATACTCCCCGGTACTACCGGCCCAGCACTACCATTTGTACTGGTAGCTGACGAGGCTTTCGCTTTACATAAACATGTTATGCGACCCTACCCCAATAAAACATTAGACATAGAAAAACGTACATTTAACTACCGCCTATCTCGTGCAAGGCGTTATGTGGAATGTACTTTCGGCATATTGAGCAACAAGTGGAGAGTTCTTCATACGGCCATACTTGTTAACCCGGATTTTGCTACAGAGATAGTAAAAACAACATGTGTTCTTCATAACTTTGTACGGAGACGAGACGGTTTGAACTACAACGACGAATTGTTAACTTCTGATCTACCTACATTACCAAACTGTAATACATCTAGACCCTCTAATGCCATACATACGAGAGATTTATTTAAAAAATATTTTATGGAAGAAGGTAAACTAGAGTGGCAACACAACTTCATTTAGGTAAGGTGACTGATATAATCATTGATAAGTAGGTTTATATGAATGATAGTTTCAATTAGTACCTACATGCATACGAGTACTTATAATTAGATATACCTAGGTATATAAAAATAATAAAGTGATAAACTCACCAAGTTCTCGCTGTTTTGTTTCTATTTCACTATCCCAATTGTCGTACAATATTTTCGCAATCTCTTCCCATGCTCGTTTCTTTGCAGTTCTATCCGGCTTTTCTCTAGAGTCCCAAAGGCAAACTCTATTTTGCACTTCGATAATAAATCGTTCAGTGTCAAACATCCTGTGCGTGCGTCGTCACTGCGAGTTATCCGCTGAATGTGGCGCGATGCATACAAATACCTGTAATGCGACGTTGCCGATCTTACGCTGACGGAAGATCGGTGCGCGGACGACCGAGCAGACGCGGCGAGTGAGCGGTCCGCTCCGAGCGACCGATCGTCCGCGACGGAACGACCGATCTTCCGCGTAGTGTGCCCGCTATTTGTATTTTATATGCAATAACAATGTATTGGCGTTCCGCCGCGGAAGTTCGGCGACGGAATTTCCGTCTAGTGTGGCAAAGGCCTTAGAGTTGTTGCTCTTAGAGGATCAGAATTAAATTAAATTAAATTAGAGGATCAGAAATCCTATGCAGATCTCTGTTCTGGCAACCAGAAAAAACACAATGTGCTGCAGTATTAGCCGCTCGTCTATACTGAGGTAAACTAATCACACTAGGTTCTTCATCAGCTTGCTGGTCGATGGTTGGAGAACTTCGAGGTTCTTGGGGTTGAGGCTCAGGTTCAGGCTCAGGCTCTCGCTCTGGTTCTGGCACTTGCTCTGGGTCGGCCTGCTGCTCAATATTTTGCTGCATATTATGCATTGCAACTCTCTTAAGTCTCAGCCAACAGGGATGACAAACATGGTCTGATGAAGTTGCCTGCCGTCGGACAATTCTATTATCTAGTTCAATATGTATGGCTTGTTGCAACGAAGATGGAGTCTCTCTCACAATCAGGTCATGTTTACTACGGTTCCGCAAAGAAATGCCACAAAGTATGCAAACATGCTTATGGCCACGGGATGATGAGACTCCAGGTTCATTAGATAATCCAGAGTTAACATGTTGCATTGCCAATTGGTTACAGGCATCACATATATAATCTTCTCCAGTAATCTAAAAAAAATAATTAGAGTTGTATTACGATGTATGATTGTGTTTTATGGTTTATGTTAGGGTACTAAAATAAGCAGGTATTTAAATACATACTATTTTTGAAGAATTCCACTCGCAGATCGAAGAAATTACTCTCGTATTAAGATCAAATACAAGATGTCGGCGGAGCGTATCAATGCGTATGTTACAATTAACACAGCAATCGCAGGGCTAGTTGTGGCGTCTGCATGATGTCTCTCACAAAATCACAAATATCCAAGAAGCAAGTTCGGTATCCAGAAATCAAAAGCACAGAATAATCATCACAAGCGGTAGTTATCAGTCCGTAAAACAATGCCAAGATCAAAACAACAGAAGGAAATCCAGAATAGTACACACAATTCACAACACAACAACGAGTGAAGGCGCTAATCGTACTCTTGCGATGCGCGGATGCGAAGCGAAGTGATCACCGGGTGTCAAATTGACATTTGACATTGATTGACACTGTATATGAAGACAAATAATGTTCCGTTTTAGGCAATTGAATAAAACGCTTATACTTACTATGAGCCTACATAATTATTTTTATGACAGGAATCCAATGCATAATAAAACAGCATAGTAGTTGATTTGATGCCTACATACTAATTGAATTGAAATACATTAACAACTATTCAGAAAAACGTTAATAATGATAGTCTTTTAATACCAAGTCATTTCTTAAGTGAAATGAATCGTCAATAGGTGCGTTCTGAACATGGTATTGTTACGAGCTGGGGCTCAGGGATAAATTATTTAAACAGCAGACTTCAATTAATCACACTTTATTACAAAAACACTTCTTAAACAATTCTATTACTTCGCACTATTATCCTTTTCTGATCGCTCTGTGTCGCTTCCGAATCGAAAACTGACTCACGACGAACCCGACCGCTCTTTATATAGCACCGAAGATGTTTCTAGAACGTTCCATACTGTTCTAGATAATTCGAGAAACTTCCAGAACAATCGACTTTCGAACTCACTGTTCTCGAAGCGACTAGAAACTTCCAGTATGTTCGGTTCGAACATTCCGGAAAATTCCATTCGACACGAAGAGATTAGTTCCGCTATTCAATACTAGATGGCGCCACCAGTAACTACTTAGTTATTCTACTCGTCACTAGATGGCGTTGCCCTATCTTGTAACATTGCCTCCCTCTTAGACATGCTCGTCCCGAGCATCGTTAGACCCATGGTAACGGGCCAACCGATCCACATGAACGACCTTTGATGCACCTCGGGGTCCCTTCTGATTTCGGTAGGTGACGTCATTAATCTGGGTAACTATGCGATATGGTCCATCCCATTTTGCTTGCAATTTAGGCGATTTTCCTTTGCTGCGTACCGGGTTATGTAACCATACCAGTGATCCTTCATCGAAGCCCTTATTGTTCGCCTTCCGATCGTAGCGAGTCTTCATCCTCTCAGACATCTGTTGACCTGTCTCTCTGATGTGCTCATATACCTTTAATGCACCTCTACTACGAGTGTGTGGTCCTTTCACAGGCGCACCCGCACAACTTGTGCATTTGCGGCACCATTCCTTAACGTCCTCTCGACAATGGATCCAGTAAAAGCGTTCTCGGATCTTGGTTAGAGTCCTCTTAACTCCCATGTGACTTCCTGAACTTCCATTGTGATAGAGCTGTAGGACCTCCGGCACCTTAACCTTAGGTACGACCATTTGTAGATGACACTGGTCACCGCGAGTATTCGCCCATTTCCGGCACAGAACTCCATCTTGGATAATCAAACTTTCCCACTGTGCCCAATAACTTTTGGTAACAGAACTCATTGCTGCAACATCACTCCACCGAGGCCTCTGTGCTCCTAATTTCTTCCATTCGAGGATCGGTTTTATGTCTCTGTCATCTTGCTGAGCACTCTGCAAGATTCCCTTCCAATCTTCGCTAAGATCCGTCCTCAACATCCTCACAAATGTTACCTGCTCAGCCTCTTGCCTGGCACAGGGCTTACATTGATTGGAACACGATCTACGCGAGAGAGCATCTGCATTTCCGTGTGGTGTTTTGTTCCCTTCACATGATTGTGACTCACACACAATTTGTGAAATCGAGTTCCTTGGGGCTCTTCCATCACCAGCCACCAACCGCCAATTAGTCCTGGCGTCTACTGGTTTTCCTGCTGCTGGTAACTGAATTCCACAATGGGGGCTCCTTCGCTTCGGGCAGCTCAACCGGATGTGGCCTCTCTCTCCACAGCTATAGCACCGGGGTGAAGACACATCCTCCCTTATGCGGTGAGCTCGATCGTCCCGTCGTACAGCTTCCACCTCCAAAGCGTAGGCTAGGGCGTTCTTAAGGTTCTTAAAATGGCCTAGCCTTACGGCAGCCCTAACCTCCAGGTCGCGTATCCCATCCGTGAACGCCTGTACGAGGTTCCCGTCGATAAGCACAGGTGACGACTGGTAAGCTTTCCGGACCAGCTTTTCCACCTCCAAAGCCCACTGCTGTAAGGTTTCACCAGCACGTTGCGATCGAACCTTCAGCTGGGCGCGAAACACATGTTCCAGGTGCGCGTCGCCGTATCTAGCTTCCAATGCTTCCAGAAGCTTCTCGAAAGTAAAGTTCTGTCCAAGTACCTCTAACACAGTCAAGGCCTGGTCGCGAAGACCCAAGGTTAGAGCAGTCAAGGCCTGTTCTTTGGTCCACCTATTCGATTTCATGACGGCCTCGAACTGTATCTTGTAGGCAGACCATGACGAAGACCCGTCGAATGGTGGCACTTTAAAACCACCCGGCGAGGGTGCAACTACTGCAGCTGCCACGGCTCCTCCCCCAGATGTGAGCCCACGAATAATCTTCTCCAACTCGGCGATGCGGATCTCCTGCTGCTGGACCTGGTCCTTTACTTCTTTCATCTCCTTCCCGATGGCTCCGCGGAGGTCCTTTATCACCAAGAGCTGCTCCTCTTGACGGCGAGCCTGCTCCTCCTGACGGCGAGCCTGCTCCTCCTTGTCGCGCTGCAGCTGCTCCTCCAAGCGCCGCGCCTGCTCCTCCTGACGGCGAGCCTGCTCCTCCTGACGGCGAGCCTGCTCCTCCTGACGGCGAGCCTGCTCCTCCTGACGGCGAGCCTGCTCCTCCTGACGGCGAGCCTGCTCCTCCTTGTCGCGCTGCATCTGCTCTTCCAAGCGGCGAGCTTGCTCCTCCTGACGGCGAGCCTGCTCCTGCATGAATGCCATCAGGGCGGCTAGGTCAGGCGACGCCGACGATTGAGCGGGTTTCGCTGTAGCCGTGGAGTCTCGATGTCCACCTGATGACGGTGAGGGAGCGTCTCCAAAGCGCCTCTGGTCTACATCTTGCTGGCGCTGACTCCTGGTGCGCACCCCTTCCGTTTCTTCCTTTGGTAGAACCGGCATAATTTATCCCGCACTTCTGACACCAATTTGTTACGAGCTGGGGCTCAGGGATAAATTATTTAAACAGCAGACTTCAATTAATCACACTTTATTACAAAAACACTTCTTAAACAATTCTATTACTTCGCACTATTATCCTTTTCTGATCGCTCTGTGTCGCTTCCGAATCGAAAACTGACTCACGACGAACCCGACCGCTCTTTATATAGCACCGAAGATGTTTCTAGAACGTTCCAACTGTTCTAGATAATTCGAGAAACTTCCAGAACAATCGACTTTCGAACTCACTGTTCTCGAAGCGACTAGAAACTTCCAGAATGTTCGGTTCGAACATTCCGGAAAATTCCATTCGACACGAAGAGATTAGTTCCGCTATTCAATACTAGATGGCGCCACCAGTAACTACTTAGTTATTCTACTCGTCACTAGATGGCGTTGCCCTATCTTGTAACAGTATTCTAAATAATTTTAAAAAAAGTTACAAAAATAAAAATAAATGGATATCTTTTTTTTATGAACACTTATAGTCATTTCTTGTGTTATTTAAGACCTTAAAAAATAAGGGTTTTTTTCATATATACGGCATATTGGGACGCCATCTTTTCGTCACCTGGTACGATCTGGCCATCATTCTTTAGGGCGGAAATATGCAAACAGGGCTTTTTTTAGGGCCGAAAAAAATTTAGTGCTATTTTTGGGGCTCAAATATATTTCATGCATCACTAATTTGACTGACCAAATTGACCAAATCGAGTAAAAAAAAAGGAAAACGTCTATGGTACTACATAACACGATCAAAAATAATGTGCAAATCTGAGACTAGGTATTTGCAAATCGACCTACCCGCGTGACGTAGAGTCAAAAAAAACGTCAGAGTGAAGTGACAGCGCCCAATGCACATTTAATTTGACCGAGTAATAATACCGATAGCGAGATCGAGACGTTCAATTCAATTCGAAATTTCAAATCCATTTGTTTGTGTGGTTCGTTAATCGTATTGTTCCGATTGCTGCGACCTACGAGTTAGAGCAAAACCGCCCATTTGGTCCACGTATCAATTAATCAGTTAAAACCTGAAATTATCGTATTATTTATAATTTCATCTCTATTAAGATGCCGAAAGAAAAGGATGACAAAAAAAAGTACTATCAAAAGTATACAATTGATTGGGAGACAGATCCGGAGTTAAAAGGTAATTAATTATAAATAAGTGTATTTAATTTAGTCAAGTTAAAATTTTTTCATTCTTTCTTTAATGCCAAAAATACATTAACAGGTTATGAAATGTTTTATATTGTTAACATTACCTACTCTAACCAATTAAAACTTTTATTTGGTTTAGAATAGATAAATCAGCAGCATTTGGTACACAGAACAGAACTTTGTTTGGTTTTCAACTTCGACAATGGCTAACAAAACATTGAATTAATTGATCACAACAGGTAATACGTATCTTGGAACAAACGTTTAGCTGGGTGTGCCTGTGGCTGTGGGTTATAAATGAGCATATTGCATGATGGCGTTTTGTTTTGATTTGGTGATGTAAACCATCATCAAATCAATTGCATGTTTAATGTTTGTTTTTTTTGGCATGGTGTAATTGTTGTTTTATTTTTATTTGGCATGGTAAGCTTGTCTGTCAGCTGTCACCAATGTCAGCTTGTTAATGACGCCAATTTTTTTTTTTTTTTTTGAAGATTATGGCCTGGTTACTAAGACCTTTAAGCCAAGTCTTTTTGATGGGTAACACTTTATCACAATAAAGCAATGTGCTCGAGTGTTGCCATGACCTAAGGAATTACCAAATTTGTGGGCAACTATTCGGTAGTAGGGATTATTTAACACATATAATGAATGCCTCGTCAGCCACATATGGCTGACATTTTCCAAACCAATTGGGCCGTGTCAGCCATATGTGGCTGACGGAATATGCTTGTTTTGAAAGCGCGATTTTTCGTCGTCAGCCACGTTTTTGATGTTAAACTGTATGTAGTATGGTTGACAAGGCCTGGTAAATTATAACTATAATGATGGCATTGATACTTTTACTTACATTTTGAGAAATATCAAGTTTGTTAGTGGAAGTTTCGAAAACAAAAGAGTGATTACAAAAATAGTTGGTTTTTGCAAATAAAATTTATAGGTAAATGTTTTAATTGCTTTTATTCATATTTAAGTTGGCATTGGCAAAATAATAAATCAAATCTACATCAATCATCATGTTCAAACACGTTTAAACTCAAACATATCTATGGTCTAAATTGAAACAGCTGATACAATAGTGTGGCTCATTCGGGCAATCTTCGCAGTATGTTACCACTCTTTTAGTTTTATTTCGAGCATGAACTCTTCCAAATTGGGCACAGTGTTCTTTATAACACCTCACACAATATTTACGACAGGCAGAGGCCAATCCTTGTCTTTTCTTCAATTCATGCTTTACTCGCCTAGGTCTAGAGGAGGCACTAGTTTCCGAGACTCCTGTATGCACGAGGTAGTCAACCAACGCAGTTCTAAACTGGACGACAGAGAGCTTCTTCTTGTTTGTTAATTTATATAAAATATATGAATTTACAATCGCTGTATTCAATAATAACTCCATCGCCAATCTTTTGGGCCATTTCGTTGTCTTCCGAAGAGGGGTCGTGTAAGAGGACATTTGGTCTGACAGATCAACCGCTGATTTTGCATGATTATAATCTACCACAATCTTCGGTTTAATTTTTTCTTTTCCTTTTTTAGTTATTCTTCTGAAACTTACGGAGTGCTTAGTAGACAGCAGCAGTACATCCCGCTTGTCTTTCCATTTCATAATTGTTATTCCATCGTCATTTTCTTGAGCTGAGAATTCTCCTGTCTTCAGTTTGGTTTGGACAACTGTTTGAGGTAAACCTCGTCTATTTTTTCTAAGTGTGCCTATGAGATGAGTTTGTCCTGCTAGTAGTTTTCGTGCCAGATCCAAACTGGTATACCAATTATCTGTGCAAACCGTATGTCCTTTATTTAGATAATCGTCACACAAGGCAAGGACAACATTAGTCGGTGTAGTATTGACATTGTCATAATTTTTGCCAGCATAAACTTGCACTTTTACAGTGTATCCTGGGTTTGAGCACAGCTTAAAAAGTTTTATCCCGTATTTGTGTCGCTTATTTTTATTGTATTGCCTAAAAATAACGCGGCCACGAAATGGGATTAGACTTTCGTCAACACACATTTCTTGATTAGGTGTATAATGACATTTAAAATTAGCATTTAGCATATCTAGTAAGTGTCTAACTTTAAACAATCGGTCGTCCTTATTGTGATTTATTTCATTATTGGCAAAGTGCAACATCCTCAAAATGAGTTCAAATCGATTTCGGCTCATAATGGACTTGACAAATTGCTGTTCAAAACATTTGTTAGTGCTCCAGTACAAAGATAGTTGAGGTAGTTTCACTATCCCCATCCAAATTAAAATGCCAAAGAACCGTTTAATTTCATGGCAATTTGTTGGCATCCATTTCTGCATTCGGTATGATTTTGTTGCACTTTTGTTCAAGGTTTGTAAAGCAAAGCGATTTGTTTCTTCGGCTATGTACTCGAATATACTATCAGGTACTAGCAATGAATAAAATTCTGCTGGTTTAGCTGAACTCATGCTGGATCGCAATGAAAATGGCTTAAGCCCAGGACATTCAGTATATGGAATAATACTTGGTTGCTTACCCAACGGATTGAACCATACTTCAGTATTTCGTGAGGTTGGTAACACGGGAATCTGATCATCTTCACTGTCGGATAAAATCTGCCATCGATGATGATTTTTGGTCCGTGCGATTGATACTGTATCATCGAGATCAACGTCAAATACTTGTGTAGCATCACTATTTGATAATGTGTTACATTCTTGATTATACTCTGTTAAATCTAATTGCGATAGTTCGTAGTCCAAATCATCATCAAAATCTTCCATTTTTTGTTGAAAATCACCAATCAGTAACAAATAACTTGCTAAATCACTACTGCCGCACTAGCGATAAGAGCAGTAAGTATGTTTTGCGTAGTTTTGAGTAAATTGGCGCGCAAAGTTTTTGTTACAATTTTGTTTTTCCGGACTTCTTTTTTTAAGTTATATTAATTGTGATGGTTGAAACGTGTAGCCCAAATAAAGCGCTTTTATATTCTTCACTCAATAAAATTGTATATATATTAGAATAGTTTTAAATGACGAAAATCCTTTTATATCTAGTGTTAGTTGAAGCAAGTGAAATATCAATTGCTTAGAATAATAGCAGTAAGTAGTAAGTTACTGCTGTTATTATAAGTAACTCATAATAGGTTTAGATTATAGCTTAGAAATAAAAACAAAGTGTTAGATTAAAAACGTTTATGTTTATTAATATTTCTTTACTTACGTATTATTATTATATTAAATAACGAGGTTTCACTAGTTTCACTATCTGAGAACAATAAAATTTTAAGAAAATAAACTATTATACAAATTTAAATCAGTCTTTCTTACTTTGAAAGTCTTATAAAATAATTATATTTTTTTTTGAGCTCCATTCTACTCTCGTATATTATTATAATACAAAAAACTTTAAAAAATATATAAACATTGGCAAGTTAGCCATATTTCAAAGTAACAAACAAAAAAATCAGCCTTTCTACGTTTACAATTTGAGATCAAACTAAGTTAAAATACTAGAATAAAAAAAATCAAACATAATGTAAGAAATAAAATAACAGAACCTTTTTTTGGGGTGGCATGATATAACAAAACACATAAAACTATCTAGCAAAACTTAATCTATATCACTGACTTTATCTGAAACCGGTAAATTTAACCAAAACCCCTTTCTGTTATCTGGCATTAATTCTAACAGTTTCTTTAAAATCTCAGTCTTCGTATATTCTGGAATCCCTCTGGGTGTCAATTTTGAACTGAATTCAGGAAATGTTCTTGATTTCAGATACTTCAACTGTAAAAAGTTTAAACTTTGTACTTGTTCGTCAGCATGGTTAGTTTTGTATTGCAGTGTGAACTCGCCTCGATTTGCGACTAAAACCATAATATCTTTAAGGTACACTCTAGGTTGTACTTTCCTCATTTTATGTTGCGAAGATAGGTCGATATAATTGTAAAAATTATCGACTTCCATTATTTTTACAATGGTTTTTCTTGAGTTCGCTTGCTGCACTGCATCAACGAAGTCGTTAAAATCATAGACCTTATTTTTTCATCGTAAAGCCTGTTCCACCTGATGGTGAAAGCTGTCTGCGGACATAAAAGTATGACCAGGTTCAAAATACTTCAAGGTGATTGTTTTCGCATTTATTTCATTGCTGTTAATAATATACACCAGATAACTCAAAATAGCCCAGTTTTTATTTTGTGCAGAACAATTATCCATCCATAATACGATATTATCAGCATCACGTTTATGTAAAAGAAATGCATTTAGTGTCGAGATAATATCTTCCTGTTTTCTTCCAGTTATACTCTCGTTCCAGACGGCTGCAAAAGGCACGTTATCTTTTTTAGATCTTCCTAAAGGTACAAAGCTTTCGTTGAAGGCAATGACTCGTGGACAAAATATTGCGCACTTAAATTGCTCCATTCGCGGTATCATTATTACTTTTTGTAAATCTACGGAGTAGTAGATGGAACCTGTTGCCTTTTCAGCTTCCTTAACATCATTTTTGTACGCCTTACGGGACTGTGTATATCTGGATTTATGGATTGCAAAACTGGTGCAGAGCTCACAATCCATGTTTTGTAATTCATGATTTTTATGGAATTCGAATTGGGCACATACTTCGCATTCCTCATTTCCTAAATGTGCAAAAGAAATATTCATTTCTTCCCGAACGACTTTCCTAAATACCTCGAAGGAAACTACTTGTTCTGGAAAAGCATTACAAAAGTTTTGATGCATTAAAGTAATGGTTATGTCGCTTGGTAAATACAATCGAAGGGGGGCATGTTCACGTCTGTAATGTGAGTTAAGAGGATTGTATGTATTAATAATATGTGTTTTTATAAGGTCTTTGTCGTATTTACTCTTTCTCTCATACTTTCCTTTCTCTCATACTTTCCTTTCTGGTAACTTTGTTTATCTATAGGTCTTTGTTATGCTAACATCAGCCTCTTGTCATTTTTAGGATTATATCCTAATGTTGTTAAAAAGAATGTTTTACACACCTCGACTTTAGTTTTTTCTTCATAAAAGTAATAAAAATACGATACATTACGCTTAGGTTGTTCGGTAGTAGTATTAGTTTTTCTGCATGCAACTTCTTTGGTATCTACCAGCGATTTTATATAATAACCTTTCTTTTCCCAACTTAAAGAAACGTATTCATCATTAATCTGTTTTCTGCGAGTTTCGCATATTTTTTCTGTGCATTTTTTTCTGCATGTTGTTGTACACGGATCTTTTAGTTGCAGTTTTTCAGTTTCCTCTTTCGACTTTTTCTCTCTCCTTTCTTCTAATGGTTCTTCGATTCGCCTTCTTTTTCTTAGCTGCCCTTTTTTTGTCAATCCTTTGTCTACCTGATTTATTTCGTCTCGTATTTTTGAAGTGTTACGTTTCTTCTGTATCTTATTTTTATCGCGATGTACTTTATTACTTTTGCTTTTGTTTGTAAGCATTAAAGAAGAAGAATGGTTCTGACAGTCATTGTAAGTATCTTCTGCTGTGAAATGTGCATAACAAAGAAAACATAAGCATTTTGAGCAGGCACTAAACACTTCTTCGTTACACTGGACATACTCACATCTAGATATGTATTTGTTCATATTTTCCTTGTCAGGTGTATTTTTCTGAACTGGGTAGTTTGTTTGTGTTTCTGATGTAACATTGTTATCGTCGTGCTGGTGGCTAGTGGGTAGTGATTCTGTATTAAGTAAGTTTATGTAATTTATACTATTTTCTTTGTCCTCTATATTTCCTGGCAAATCACAAAATGTCGTAATTTCAGTTGAATAAGGATAATGTTTTTCACATGAAGAGAAGTTTATTTGATAGAGAAAGTGTTCTGAGCACAGGAGACACAAACATTTGTCACAGGTACTAAATACTTTCAATTTACATTGTTCAAACTCACAATGCTGATGAGGATTTGGTTTTGGAAGAAGTGTGACAGTCACATTCATATTATCTTGTGTGTTATCGCCTATTACTACTGTATCGTCAGATAGCGTGCTGTTCAAATCATCTTCCTGTACATAGTCTTTGTCCCTTTCATCATCAGACTCGGCAAATGGGTCTTGCGGTAAGTCAGACAAACTAATTTCCTGTTCAATAGATAAATTTAACTCTTCATTACAGTATAAATCATCGATATTTAAAGAATTGCAGCTATTCAAAGCATTATCGATTGGAACGTTCACCAGCTGTCGGCGTCCTGCAGATTTATTTGTTTGCGTTAATGACATCCGATACATAGGATCACTGTTGTTTTTATGTTGTATTTTGTCAAACCCGATTTCCATATCTTGTAAGTTGTACACTTGTGCAGCAATTTTATAATTATTTTGGTATTCATGCTTAAAATCAAAAATTTCCTTATGATCATTATAGTCATACCAACGGGTAAAAATTTGGTCGATGTCTGTCGTATTTTTTGCTGTTTTGCGGATGATTTTATCTTTTCTAGTAGCCATAATCTGAAAAAAGAAATTACATTAAAGCGCATGGACTGTTACGTAGTATTTGATTGATTAAATCAAGGCCATAGAAACATTGCTTTCAATGGCCCCCCATAGAAAGCAATGTTAGAATCTATGCTACTTTAAGGAAGCTTTAAGCTTTGAACTAAAAATATAAGTAGATGGGAAGTTAAATTAAAGCTTGCAAAAAAAGTTGTCATGGGACACTTCAATATCGTCACTGCTTATTTATACCAACTACCTTATTAACTACGTCTATGTTAAATCATAGATTACAATATAGGCTCACGCGTTTACTTAAATCACACTTTTGTTATTATCTACTTACGTGGGTTTTGGCGCCAAACAACACGGAGCGTGTTGCGACCACGGGACTGCACAACCTCCTTGCGCGCGATCGCGGACGACACTGATATAATTTCACTGAGTAACACCGCGCCCGCGCCTCTCCCCCTAGCACACCATTTGAGTATCAAAATAGTAGGCAAAATAGCTCTTAAATTAAAATCATTCTTGCATTATATCAGCGGCAATGGTATGTCGAATTAAAAAGCTGATACTTAAAGTAAATTGAACTCTCAAATTCAATAATATATTTTTCTTATTTTAGTCACAGTTTAATATAATTATGATTATTACTGCTTACAGTGTAAGTGATCAAGACCGAATGTGAAGTAGACCTTGCTTAATATAACCACAGAATGATGAGTTACTGCAGATATTCTAAGTATTCAAAGAAGAATAAAAAAACATACATTACATAATATATCCACAGTATGTTTAGTTACTGCCGATATTCTAATCAATTAAGACCTAATTAAAAACAAACTCTACTTATTATATCCACAGTATATTTAGTTACTGCTGATCTCCTAAGTCATTAAGGCAAAATAAAAAACATGCTTTACTTATTATATCGACAGTATACACAGTTACTGCACATAATTTAAGTAAAAGTAAAACCTAAATGATAGAGCTTTACTTACTAATCCGGGGTAACTATACTTACTGTTGTTATGTTAAGGAAGATTTGTCATTTATTGGACTTACTGCCTTTATCCTAAACGAAATTTACTGCTTCCCGATAAGCTATTAAAACAGGTGTCAGCACATCTGGTAGGGCTCATTGCGCTGATTCGGGATCAATTTTTAACTCATTTTATCAAAAATTTCACTTACTGCTAATATCGCTAGCGCGGCAGACTAACGGAACAACTATTTACTGCAGTCTTCTTCGATGCACAGCGACAAATGACGCGCGGGGGGCAAACACACGCTGCTAAACAATCAAAATGGCGCCGGCGGCGGCGAGCGACGCGTTCGTTTCGCGCGCTTTTGAAATCATATGGCTGACAAAATGACTGACGCGGCCCCATTGAGAATTTTATTACAGTGGCGCCGCGTCAGCCATATATGGCAGCCACCATTATTTATTTCACTATTACATTATGTAAAATGTAACGAAAATAGTGAATTAAGACATTCCTCACATTCCATGGCCGTATTTTACAAAAAAAAAAAATACAGTTAGTTCATTTGTTAGTACGGCATTATATGTGTTAATGTGCATGTGCATGTTTTGATTTCAAATTGGCTTTCTCCTGATGTCACTGATGACAAAATGGCCACATGCAAATATTGTCGGATACTTATAAATATAAGACACGCTATAACTGACAAACATAAAAAAAGAGTTTCATTGGCAAAATCTGCAAAATCCAGCAAACTATTAACTACTATTTATAAACCAGTAACATCGGATCAAACTAAAATTGCAGAGATAAAAATTGCTGCATTTATTGCAGAGCATACTGCGGTTCTGACCGTGGATCATTTGATTGAATTGCTGCCACAGTTGGATCCGTCATCGGATGCACTAAAGAGTTTAAGATTGCATCGCACCAAATGCTCGATGATTATAAAAAATGTCCTTGGCCCTTCTCTATTATACGAGTTAATAGAAGAGAAAGGTGAGTTTCCGTATTCCATTATTATCGACGAAAGTACAGATCTCTCGACGCAAAAAGTTTTATGCATAATGGTTTGTTTCTTTTCTTTAAAAAAAAAAAGAAATTGTCACAACGTTCTACAGAATAATTAAATTGATCGAGTGCGATGCAAAAACTGTCCATGAAGCCATCAAAAACCAACTGGCAAAAGATGGTTTAAAAATAGAAAATATGGTTGGAATAGGAGTAGACGGAGCTAATGTTATGGTCGGCAAACACAATTCTGTAACAGCTTTGTTGGCGCAAGCAACACGTGTACACAAGACTGAAATAAAGAAGAATTATTTCCTCGGTAATTGACCTGGTTTTATTGGTTGAATCCTCAACAATATTTGTTACAGTCGCGAATCATACTTTAATCAACATACACCCAGACACTGAGCTGAAAATTGCATAAATAGTAACCACAGACGTGAGGTTAATTGTAAATACAAAAAAATTAGAACCCAAAATTTTGAAAATAGCTTATTTATTCTGCAGGATATCAATTTTCTTTTTAAGAGCAGATGCAGAGTATTCTTCTGCAAATTGGCGATTTTTTAAAATACAATATCTCTTTGTGCATATGTGAAACACGCTATTAAATAAATAATTAATGTTTATATCTTTATGTTCTGGAGATTCATCGAGAAACTCGAAATGTATCGAGTTTTTCAACAAAACTTCAATTGTATCTTTTAATTTCTTTTTATATGCCTCTGTCTCTAAAAAGCTATTAATCATTGTAGCACCACTTTCAATACACTTAATGAGATCTTTAGAGGCGTATTTAAGGGACATTTTTAAATCACTATATTATTTAAACTCAATAAAAGTATGTGATCTCTCTTTTGTCTCGGACACAAAAATATTTTTACAAATTTCGCATTTATTGCGATTTTTTTTTTATTATGAACCCACAGACGTACGCACATGCTTGAATTTCGCCACTGCTTTCCTGCAAGTTACATTCAAATGTGGAATTTATCACATCACATCATCAGCCTATTAATGTTCCCACTGCTGGGACACAGGCCTCCTCTCTGTGAGAGGGAATGGGCCGTAATCCACCACGCGGGCCCAGTGCGGGTTGGTGGATGTCACATATCTTCGAATTTTTGGTTCTAGGACATGCCGGTTTCCTCACGATGTTTTCCTTCACCGTTTTGAGAGCAGTGGTGATGAAATAATTCACACAAAGTAAAGCGCCTGCCTGGGCTCGAACCCACGACCTACAACTTGTAAGTCGCGGCCGATACCACTGGAATTTATACTTTCTGCCAACGCATTGGTTAAAATTGTGGCATAAGTAGTGTCTGTGGGTGGGGACAATAAAGTTTTAAAATTTCTCAATATTTTTTTTTTTCGTCATCTTCACAATTGCCGGACCCAATAAAAGATAAGTTACTGAGGACAGCCGTTTTAAGGCCAGCAACAAACTGTCCAGCAGTGGGATTTTAATTGCAGCCGCAATTGGCCCGAATGCAACCGAAAAGATTTTCCAACGGGTCCTGCTGGAGCCTCCTTGTTTCTAAGCTTTTTATTGACTCATGCGTATTACTGAGATTTCTCCAAATTCGTTCTATTCAATTGATGGACCAAATCCATCCTTCTTGTGATGGAGGAGGTCGCCTGCATCCTATAAATGTAAGTTCTTTAAAAAATTTCTTCATAAAAGTGAAATGTGTGAGATGTGGTGTTTTTTTTTCATATTGGTTGAAAATGGTTTCCCCCTTCTTAAGTCTGGTGTGCATGAGTTGACACTATCGAACAGCTTGTCCATATTTGTAATTAAATTGGCTGTAGTGACAGCTTCTGAAGAGAGTTCCCCTGTAAACATAATTTAAGGTCTTACTAATAGGATTACATAAACAAGAATTAAAGTATATACAATTCAACCCAAAAAAAAACATATCATGTATCACTAACGTGACCATTTATTTTTTGACTCAAAACGGGACATTGGTCACAATTCGGATGTGGGGTCTTCAAACAAGTTTTTTAGTAACAAGGGACATTTTTCAAAACTAGAAAAGTAGTTTTTTTAATGGCTGATACATTTTAAAACCCTTTCCAAGGCAGGCATAAGAGCAAGCCATCTGGTTTTGCTATAGCCGAGCATTTGTTGATATTGCGTTTCAGTTTCGGCGCAAAACTCCTTTAGAGCTTCAACTCGAATCGTGTAAATATAAAAAAAAAATATCTTTACAATAATGCTTTCGTAATCTAATGGTAGCCTGTTTGCAGCAGATTTTATTGCATTGTGAATTACATGGGCTACACATCCAATTAATGGCTTTTTCAGAGATGATTGTAATTTCGTTAACACATGCGGCGGCCGTCCGGCCGGCTCGACTACTCAAATTTTCGCGGAGTTTCAGAAAACGGGACAATTTTGCGTCCCAGAGTTTATTTTGGGGACACCGGGACTCGTTATTATAAAAAGGGACAGTCCCGTTCAAAACGGGACGTCTGGTCACGTTATGTATCACACATTAAACAATATTTGTACTTGGGAGATGCCTAATTATAACAGTGACATCCTATATTCTTTTTTCACTTAATCATTACCAATTAAAATAATTATGACAAATGTAACAAGATTATACTGCATTATACGAGTATTTTGAATTAATTATTTAGTATCAGTACTTTACCCAATATCTTTATAAATTATAGCCTAAGTGTTATTCTGATGTTTAAGCTATATTTCTGTAAAGTTGCATTAAAATCTGTTCAGTAGTTTTTGCATGAAAGAGTAACAAACATCCATCCATCCTCACAAACATTCACGTTTATAATAGTAGTAAGATATTTACCTTGTGAAATTTTAGCATACATCCCTGCAGCAACTGAATGGCCTAACACTTGTGCAGCTAGCTTAACCTTCATCTTCTGCTTCGTATTTGGGTTTAATGATTCCAAAAAAAAAACTTTAAATATAATTATTTTTCATTATTAAAATAACTGCTGCCCGTGGCTAGATAATCTTTTTACATCATTATAGAAAAGCAACACAAGAAAATATAAAGACAGTATCAATAGAAAAATAACTAACCTTATCACATTCTTCATCTGGTGCTGCAGATTTGACTAGCCTCTTTCCAGAATCATCATTAAATGACGATCTCTTAAAGTGTTTATTGCATAACATTAAATGTCTAGAATGAAGCTTCTTTTGAAATTCTAGTGACGACCAAGAGTCGTGACGAAAACAGTATTTTGCCCACACACCTGAAAAAATACAAATAAATTAGTATATATTTATAAATTTTGTGATATGCTCAAGTAGTGATGTCTACATTTTCATACAGAGATTTATTTACTGTTTGACATTTCCATAACTATCTAGTTCTTTATGTCTCCACAGTACATTAAGTTAAGTTGGAAGACATTGTGTCGAGTGCAGGAAAGGAGCATCTTTGAGCCATGAGTGATTTCTATGTGTAAACAATACACCTTTGCCTACCCCGTCGCAGATTAAAACAAGCATGATAATATGTTATGATTTCTATGAGACAGCTCGTATCATTCTGTAATGTTTCTCTGATGGTATAATTTTTGGAAATGGTTGGCGATTTAATGTACTGGATAAGAATAACGAGAATGAGTGAAAAATTATTGTCATAAGCCGGTAGCCAAGGCGACCCATAATAATTTTCAATACCTATTTTTATTTACTACTAGCTGACCCGTGCCCACTTCGATGGGCGGTAAACATGTTTACTTGTATAGCATAGGCCACTCACAAATAACCTGCCTTTCTATTGATAGATAAAATAATTTTCAAAATCGGTTCAGTATATTGTTAACATTTTCAAATTGTATCAAATAGAAATATTATGTTTTAAATTGTAATCGATTCTATTATAAACTTATGAATGATCTGTGGTAATAAAGTGTTGGGTAGTTAATAAAATAAAGAAAAATGTAACGTCACTGGCGTGTAATAGATTTAGGAATACATAATGTATACTATAATCGATAACTAATGTCAAATTAATGCTTTTTTTTAATACTTTGATGTTAGTGAGGATTATTTTTAGTATGGTATCATTTGTTAAGGTGATGCAACACCGAAACTGAGAACTACTTGTATTGAATCTATGGTTAGCGCAAAAAGGATAGGAGACATTTTGAAACACCATAAATAGACCCTCCGGGGTTGTCTCGCCCCTTTTCGCGCTGGTCAGCCGAACTATCAAGATCGAAATATAGGTAGAAATTTATTTGTACCACCTGCAGTTCCCACTAAAACATGAATAGAAAAAACTTGACAGAACGGAGTTGGGCAACTCGAAAATGTCCCGTCCATGATCCAGCATTGTGCATTATTCATACGCTTAACATTAGCTTTAGTACCAAAAATGACAACACTTTCATTGTTACATGTATATTGACCAAGCAAAAATTGCTTTCCATTACTTTTAGCGAGATATTGTGGTACATGAAATTCGTTGATTGTTTGCGGTATCTTAGGAAGTCCTTTATTTCTAACACGCTGCACAATCATTCGGCTAGCCGATTCGGCAATTGAAGCGCACTTATGGTAGCTACGTCTTTTAAACAACGATTTACAATTTGTGACGGACTGTCCATAGATTCCTTCGCACTAGTTCTCAATTTGTTTTTAAAATTCATATCAATAATTTTTTCAGGCTCTGGTAAATGTGCATGATCACAATTTTGACTAACAAATGTATGTTCATAACAATCAAATAAAGTAATTACACTTAAACCACAACCACTTGTTTGTTTTTTTGTACACGTACTTGTTTGTTTTTTTTGTACAAGTGATAAGAATATCCATTCACTACTAGCACATGTCCTCCGCGTTTAGATTGAACTAAATTGCACTTATTCATTTTTAATTAAACAAAACACGAGCGAGAAACATTTCATGTAACTAGGTCTGTCGACACAAATTTCGCAACTAACCACAAAAAATAAATAAATACTACCATAGATATTTGTTGTTTTGTTACATGTAACTATTGCAAGTTTATTCAATACTCGTTTAATCTTAGTACCATTGAAAATGAGTGCATTATGCGTCATTTAGGGACTTATCTTTAATACGGAAGCTCCCGGTATTTATTTATTCATCTATGCTGATAAAATTAAACATGGGACTCGAGTATTGTTTAGCTGCATTGCACATTATTATAAAATATAATAGCTAGCGTAAACTGAATGCTATCGGCGAAAGATTCGTTCGTTTAACCAATCGTCGTTGAAGAGTGTTTTCGGTGAACCGTTACATCGGCGAAGGATTCATTCGGACTACCAACCGTCGATGAATAATATTATCGGCGAAACGTTTCATCGGCCAATTATTTTTTCGTTCAACTAACCGTCGGAGTAGAGTGTTATCGGAAAACCGTCCTTTCGGTGAGCGGTATTTCGGAATACCATACGTAACTCTGGGGCAGTTCTATCGGTTAAACAACGTGGTGAATAAACAGACGCTATTGATTGTATATTATGCACTTGCTGACTCATTAATTAATTATGGGCTTATTGTATATGGGCGAACGTTTAAAACTTATTTAAAAGACATAAAAAAATTACAGATAAGACTAATCAAGTTCCTAGTTAGCAAAAAGGTTAAGAAAAAATGTAATCAAGAATATGAAAAAGAAAGTTGATTATTTGATAAGCCTAAAACACTATTTAAGTGATGAATTTAAAGTTCCTATTGAAAATAAATATAATACAAGAAGTGTAAGGGAGAAAAGACTAGCGCAACCGAAAGTAAAAAAATAATTATTATGGAGAAAGAATTTCAAGATATTTAGTGCCAAAAGTATTGAATAAAATAGATATCCTAAGACGCAGCCCTAAATTAAGCAAAGGTATGTTAAAATCAAGATTGAGAAGTTTATTTCTCGGTAACGAGGATTTAGCCGCTGCCGAGAAATGAATTCATATCTTGTATCCTGAAGTGGTAACAGTTGCTCAGTAGTTTTAAGGTCAGTTGTTAATAGTAATTGTATAACATTTGTATTTAAAACAAGCGCATCTCGCCATCAAACTTTAAAGTTTGAAGAGTAAATTGTAATTTATAAAAATATGTAAGTTTATGAAAAAACTACGTAGGCAAAAGTCCAAGTCACGTATTCAATCAGTTGGAAATTATTGTTTCAAAATTCAGTTGCTAGATTTAACCCATACATATTAACTAAATAAGCACGTTAAATAAAAGCTTCTAAAATAGGACACCCTAAAATTAAAAGTGAAAAGTATGTCTATCATCCTTGGTCACCGCTCAGCATAATTATGAGGCATATTATATATGTACATAGAAGCCAGCGGAAAAGTTCAGCGATGGCCGAGAAATACCGCAATAAGTAGGTAAGTGTTCTAAACACTACATGATTCGAATCCAGTCCATGCCAATTTTAAGATCTTCGGATAAACTCAAAATAACTGTTGATTAGACAACGCTTATTTTAGTGAAGTGTTTACAATCACACTGTTGTGTTAAGGCTATAGATATTCAACCAAACCATACCAATCACTTTCAGCGCCAAAACGGAATAAAATTTGGTGCCATCATATCAGCCGAAAGACGTCCACATAGGCTGGACATAGGCTATTGACGGGACCGCTCAATGTGGTGACGCTTGGGGGACCCCAAGCGTCGCCACATTGAGCGGTCCCGTGCGTCTCGCTTCCAGCGGATCCATGCAACCTTCACCATTTCATCGGAATTTGGTGTGAAAAACACTAAATTTCACAAGATTTTTAAGTATTTAACTTAAATTTAATTAATAAAATTACAACCACTCGTATGCGTAGGCTGACATACCGGACGGCGCACTAACGAGCATTTTGACTTCAAAACCGGACAAAAGTGATAATTACAAATTTCTGCTAATGTTACCCTTGTTGGCGTTTTATTGTACCTAAGTAATGGTACTATCATAAACCGGTCCTACCTCGGATCCTTCCCCTCCATGCGCCTCGGTCGGGTAGTCGGAAACTAGCCTTAGTTTAGTACGCACGTCTACTTTCACGATACGTTGTATTGTTTTCAAACTTGCAGTTAGTGTTAAGAGGGGTTTGAAGTGGATTATGGAAAGTTTTAACTATGGAATCTGAAGAACAAGGTATGTACTTAATTTTAATGTATCTTATTTTTAGTACGATTGACTATTATGTATTTTTAAAACCAGCATCAATAGAGGGGGAAAAAAATAAAATCTTGTACGTTTTTTTTTACTAATTAGTACTTTTGAAATAGTACCGAGTTAGATCGGGTTATAAATATACTTTTGTGGTAAAATAGAGAGTTTCACCATATCAAAACAGTAAAAACCTTTTCCACATCATTCCACCATTAAAAAAAAAATGTACTTTGAAGTGTTAGTGAAAGTGTAAATTTTTTAATTGTTTAGCAGATTTTTAAACTGTTGTTTTTTTACAGATTCGAAATCACGTGTGATTGAGATGTCTCAGCAATCGTTGTATATGCTTTTTAAAGAGTGACCAGCTAGAACATCGTACGAACGTCGAACTACGGTTGGCATCCAATAACGCCAACTCTTCACAAAATCCTAGTGCACGGTACAACTGTAATAAAAATATGTTATCCTCCCTATCGGACAACTATCGGAAGAGGCCGCAGAAGCCCGTAATAAGCACTACCGCTGATACCAGCAAAATTATGCCCGAAAATTTTCGAGGATTGAATGTAATCAAGATGTCCTCAACAGGCTGCTTCTCAGATCAGATCCTTTTGTAAGTTGTGTACGGAAACGTAAAACTAGCAAAAACCAGTCCTTTATGATTATGAGTGAAGCCATAAAGCTGTTCGAGCCAGAAAACCTGGATACAGAAGAAAACCAATCATCGACACTTGCGCACTCAGATGATTCAGACTAAGATCCATTAAAAATAAATAATTTGTGTGTTTTTGCCATATTTGTAAAAATATATGATCATTTACGTATATTTAATCATTTCCAATAAAATAAAAGTGCTAATTAATTTTGTCCGGTTTTGAAGTCAAAATGCTCCATAGTGCGGCGCCCATCTGTGACGGTACCTCGGCGCCATTTTGCGCTATCGGCCCGGTCTCACTAAAACGCCGATTTCTCTAAAGTTTTGTATGGGACCCCTATATGAAATTTATGTTGTTAGAATCCCTATGAAATAAGCTATCTTATTTCCAAAGGATGTATTCAGTATTACCATGTAAAAAATTTGTAAATATTGTGTAAAGTCAGTGTAAGTGCCACGCCACGAATGGCATGTGGGGCCGCCAGAACCGGCGTGGCCGGCACAGTCCTGGGTTGTCCATGCTTTTCTAATAGTGTGCGAACTAATTGTATACGGAAGTTCCGATGAGTGAGGGGAGGATCAGCCGCAGCTAGGGTATCGGAGCGATGAATTATGAAGGAGTTCAATATAGAGACGTATAACAGCCTCTTGAAAAACTTCTTGTACCAAATCTTTGTTCGTTTCCGCTCAATCGGATACATGGCCAGCAGCTGGTCTTTCTTATCCACCCCACCCATCATAATATTGTAATCATGTACCACGATGGGTTTGGTGGCTCCACGGTAATTCTGGACGGTGCTGCCATGGTACGTTGAGATAGTCGCTAAACGGCTGGTATCTTTCCATACCAGGACATCGACGTCCCCCGCTGTAAGACCAGTTAACTGGCCACGTCTCATGTGCTGCTTGGTGAGACTGTTTATGACCTCCGGAACAAACGCACGGTTCGTCCGGAGGGTCCCTGCACAGTCAAACCCCAAGCACTTGAGCCGACGAGCAAGGGCTGGCGAATTGTAGAAGTTGTCCATCCACAATGTATACCCTTTGTGTTCCAGACCTTGCGTAAGCCGCAACACAATGGACGGTGTAATTTTATCAAGCGGGTTTTCCGGTTCCGCGTTTCGGGCCAGAGCCTTGTGGCTGTGAACCTCAAACCGGTACAGGTAGCCAGTTTGAGATTCACAAAGCTCGGTTTTGACACCTTTACCTGCAGCCTTATTGCGGATCATTTGGGCAATATCAAGCCAGCCTTTCCACATCAAAAGACTCTCGTCAAGTGCGAGGTTTTGAGACATTACATATAACGAAGAAAATTTCTCGTTCAGGTGGGTCAACACCGTGCGCAACTTAAAAAGACGAGCCTCGGAGGGTGCCTGGTTTAGCCCAACCATGCCGTTGTTGTCCTCAAAATGAAGATATCTACTGAGGAGGTAGAACCTAGTCGACGACATGAATGAGCTAAACCCAGGAGTAACAAATAAGCCGTCAACTTGAGACCAGTACTCTTCAAGCCGGCTCTTGATGACAACACCCATCCCAAGAATCAACGCGAAAAACACGTATAACTCATCCACCGTGGTATCATGCCAGCGGTGGATGCGACTCCTGGGTTGAATGGTGTCACTTGCGAGTCTCTGGGCTTTCACTTGCGCGGCGTATTTGTTGGTCTCCGAGGCTATGTGTTCCATGATCTGCCTATCCCATGTAGCAATGAAAATGCTATACGGGTCGACATCTGGAATGGTTGCACCAACATTATTCTGGGAAAAAGTTTCCCTTCTCGCTGCAGGTGGCAACGGGGGGTTCGGATACTCTCTCCACTCAAAGTTTAGGAATCCCCATGGTTGCTCCGTTGCAAATAGTTCAGGGACAGAATCACCCTCGGGAGCTGCAACATCCGCGGGTGGTTCTGACCCTGCTCTAATGGGGAACGGAGCAACAATGGGGTCTACAGCCACAACTCCATCACCGGCTACCTCCTCGTCGTCTACATCGTCCGGTCCCCAGTTCACCATGGTGCGTAACTCCCTTGGGACAAATTGCGGCATCAATTCTTCCTCGTTACCGCTATCGTCAGAATCTTCATCGCTGCCTGTAGAAAAAGATGGTATGGTTTCAATTCCGGAGTGGAAACCAGGAGATTGCCCCATAGCCCCAAACCCCAAAACAAATCAGAAGATAGGTTTAATCACTAGGTACTTACCGAAATTGATTAGTCGGTCAATGTCGACCTCACGAAGATTCTGACGAGGGCGATACAGAGGAGTAATTGGCGCCGCCATGCTGGACGATGTAGACGGCGTGGCTGTCGGCGTGCCAACCTGGCTGCATTCATAGAATCTGGAACAAAGAAAGTGTTGTAGTACCTGCATCTATAGGTGATGAATACAAAAGTCCGTAAGCGAGCTACTTACACGGCCGGCGAAGGCACCGACATCGCCGGTGATGGAAGAGGTGGGTAGGGTGGGTAGGCTGCTGGAGCTGCTGGAGCTGCTGCTGCCGCCGGTTATTCTTCTTCTTCGACCCTGGAACAAAAGCAATGTTGTACTACCTGTATCTTGAAATGAACGCCTATTTGGCGCAGCCGTGGGACACACAATGTTACTTTTATATTGTTTGATTGTTTTTTTCTTTTCTTTTTATATTGTTGTTGTTTAGTCTAAGATTTTCTTTTTTTTATGTTTGTGTTGTGTGCTCTGGCTTGTGTCAAATAAATGTGTTTTCTTTCTTTCTAACTGAAAAGACCGTTGGCGAGTTACTTACATCGCATCGTACAAATCAGCTAATAAACAATCACCAGCTGCACCAGGTGGTGGTGGCGATGCCAGTTTACGTGGTGGCGATTCCCTGGAACAAAAGAAGCGTTGTAGTACCTATAGAAAATCACAAAATAAATGAAAGACCGTTAGCGAGCAACTTACATCATGACGATGTCATCATCACCTCCACCAACTGGTGCAACCGGTGGCGGTGTCACGGCTTGTGGCGGCGGTGGTCTCTCGCCGCCGGGAACTGCTCTGGATGGATATTTTTAAACAAAAGTTAAAACTTGTAGTCAAGTAACATGCTGCACAAGTAGAACTACTTACGGTTGCCACACGCGCCGCTTCTTTTCATGGAGGGGGACCTCCAGCAGTTCCCCCACCGGCATCTCGTCCAACTCCATGATCCGGATGCTAAAGTTCAAAACGATTCAATGGTAGTGATTTTGAGTATAGAAAAAAAATTGGATTACAGAAAAATAAGCATAGAAACTCACTCTGCCAAATTAGACGGGCCCGGCCGCTCCCGGCCTAAGCCGGTGACGCCGTGCTGCCCGCCACGCGCAGCGTGCACCATCACCCCCACTACCACCGGTGCTGGTGGTGGTGATGGAGAACGCGACGACGGCGGGCTGACGTCACGGTCAGCTCCAGCTCCTCGCCCGGCTCCAGCTCCTCCTCGGCCACGACCACGACCACGCCCTCCTCGCCCTCGCCCTCGCCCGGCCTCCTCCACGGGCTCCTCATGCCCACGCCCTCGCCCACGCGCGTTACCACCACGCGCGCGTGCCCGTCGAGGCGCTCGACCACGTCCACCGCTGCCAGCGGGCACGACCGGTGGTGGTGACGGTAGTCGGGATGCGGGGGGCAGGTAGTCTGGCGATGGGGCGGCCAGACGCCGGCGAAGAGGAGGCGAGTTGACGGAGTCGGAGTCGGCCGAGTCGGCGGGCGCTCTTCGCTGGCGGCGCCGAGGCCGAGATGTCGTCGGCTCGAGTGGTGGTGGTGGCGCTGCGTCTACCAGCCTGCGTACTCCGGCTAGGGCCGGCGGTCACCGCCACCACATCGAGCGCCGGCCGACGGCCGGTTTCCACAACCAGGGGTGGTGGTGGTGGTGAGGGGATTAAAGAACGCACACCCCTACCCCTACCCCCACCCCGCACATTGTCGCGCGTTCGGACTCTAACATGCAAAAAAAAAACATGCAGAATGCACAAAAGCACAGGCAATGCACACAGAAATAGGCAAAGTAAGAGAAAAAAACACAACCTCCCCCTTTTTAAAGTCGGTTAAAAATAGTTAGAAAAAATCAAAACCACAACCTCTCACTTTTTAAAGTCGGTTAAAAATAGTTAGAACAAAAACAAAACCACAACCTCTCACTTTTTAAAGTCGGTTAAAAATAGTTAGAGAAAATTCAAACTGAAATACCTAAACATTTAAAAACCGAAAATCACACATTCAAAGTAATTCACAATTTCAAACCACACATCATTCAAAAAACACAACCAACTAGCCCCATAGAAATATCCCACTCGAACAACTACTGAAATGCGCTATCCAGTTGTTTCTGTTTCATCATCCGAGTCACGCCACAAAAAAAACATAAAACCTATAGTCTGATACAAATCCAAATTGGGTAGCGTGGGGTCGATAGCTTTTGTTTCTATATATTTCTATATATATCTGACTTGTGGTGGATCGGTAGAGAGATGGTAGGTCCGTTAACATGGGTAAAAGTTGTTGTCTTATCAGTAATGAGTCGTAGTGTGCAAGTGTGGGTGGAGTCATTGTATTGGTTGAATAAGATAAATGGCATGGAGTCATGAGTTATGATAAGAGTTATATGGCAAATACCAAATGTCTATTACTTTTTTCTAAACAGTAAAAATAAGGAGGCGGGGACTGCTGTAGTACGCGAGTGTGAATGGGAATGGCAGATACCAAATGTCTTAGTTACTTTTTACTAAAAAGTAAAAAATAAAAAGCCGTGGACTGCTGTGTTGCATGAAGGTGTGGGTTTAAATGGCAAATATCGTCTCAGTTTCTTTTAACTGTAAAGTAGAAAATAAAGAGCCTTGGATTGCTGTGGTGCATGAAAGTGTGAATGGGAATAGCAGATACCAAATGTCTTAGTTACTTTTTATTTACCAGATAAATATACATTTTTGCGCGTAAGAATTAAAATACCGAATGTCTGTTACTTTTAAAATAATGAAAAAAAAAAATAATGCAATAAAATGGCTGTTAACTGTGTGTTATAGACCAAACAAGCGTTAATTGTAATAGAAAACGGACATCACATCCATTACAAAATGGAAGCTAATACTACTAAGGTACATACCAAGGTGAAAAATTTATGAATTAAAAGGTAGCTGTTTTTAGTACCATGTGAGAACAAGTGCTTCAATATGCAATCCTTTTTCTTCTTATGTAAGTTATTTAATAATATAAGTTTTGTAGGTCCCATTCCTAGATATAGGTATATTTAAAAAACATGACCCGTCTCAATTCAAAAGGCATTTACAATTTGACTTGGCTTGGAAAGTTTTCTTTAAGAATCACATTTGCATTATGCTTTCTAGCGTTTTTCTTGGCTACCTACTACCTACATTTTAATATGTATGATAGTTAAAATTTATAAAGAGCAATATCGTATTCATATTAATTATAATAACTAAGTATAAGTGTACATAATAGTTCGTTTTTTTTTGATTTTACACACATGCCCTTTTTGCATGCTATTTTTTTTTAGTTTTTTTTTTAGTAAATTGTTTTGCATTTCTTTTTTGCATTTTTTTTTTACAATCTTGTGTCTTCTGTTCATGGTCTTCTGTTCATATGAATTTAGCATCGTCGTCGAAATAGTAAAAGCGTACCCATAGTTTATGTCTATGATTCGAAAGAATGTTCTGCGGATTCTGTTCTGTGATCCATGTAACTTGAATTTGGAGTGGATCTTGAATGCGTCATAAATTTGCAGAATAAGTAAGTAGACTGTTACGGTATCAATGAAGTTTCATCCAAACTCATATTCTATGCCATAAAAAAATAAAAGCTGATAACGCAACTAAACGCTTGGAACATGTTTTTAGATTTTTGTTTTCAACATCTACATTCAAAGTGTATGACGCAATTAAAAAATATGGTTGTTAATAAGCTTGAAAGTTCAGCGGATATTCAGCAGTAAGCGACGGCTGGATCACGTTGTTACAATTTGTTTTATGAACGTTTTTTCAAAATTGTTAAAACAAGTTTTCGTATAATTCCATGAAGATTCGGAAGCTTCATTTGAATTTGCTTTTATAAGACGACGGTCGATCGATTTCTTCTTTCTTCCAAACAATTTGTGTATTTTTATGTGCATTGTAATCTTCATCAGGATATCATCAGAATGTACCTTACATTCTGATGATAACATTTTAATAAATTATTTAATATAATAATTTCACATTATTGTCGATAGAAATTTCGCATAGAAATAATTGAAAAGCGTTATGATTTCACCTAATGGTATTTCAAACTACGAGCTAATTAGCATGCTTGAAATTAAGGCAAATGAAAAAAAAACTGAGATTAAACAAAAAAAATAAAATTGGCGAAGAATAAAATAATATTAGTTAAGACAGCAAAGTTAGACATTGTACCCTGATTGTACCTATTTCAATTTATTTCCTATGAAGCAGAGACAGTTACTGAAAACTACGGTATTAATATTATTTTAACACCTTATTACAGATTTAACGTACGAAACAAACTAAGATAATTATGATAATATTAAGTTATATAATATTAAGTATAAAATTAAAAATAAACTATATAATATTACATTTTTCGTTTACATTAAAATTTTAAAGCTAATAGTTGGGGTTGAAACTGGAATTAGAGTGAAAACCTGAATAAAAATCAGAGTGAAAGTTGAAATGAGCCCAATGAAAGTTTTTAGGCTTGAAAATAAAAGCGACGTAAGTTCGAATAACAGTAAGAGACAGAGCGAAAAGATTGAGTGCGCCTTTTTATGCTCCTTTCTTGCACGCGGTAAGAGAGAAAAACAGAGTGAAAGGCAAAGTGAAAAGATTGAGTGTGCCGATCAGAGTAAGAGTAAGAAGGTGAGAGGTAAAGTAATAGTGAAAGTAAAAGCCAGAGAAAGTCATAGTCCAATTTTCACTTTGACTTCTCTTTCTAATTTCCACTCGTTTTTTTCAAATTCGACCTTTATGTTAACATGAACCTTTAAGCAAAATATATTTTGTCCGTCTATTGAAATTGAAATAATTTCATAAATATCTATTTCTATTCATGTAGTGTTACAAATACACGGCATTTTTGAATAATTAAAATTTGTCTTATATTAAGTACTTAAAACATATAAGGGATAATTAAGTAAAAAAAAATTAGTAGTTATTCTAAAAAGATTTTTAACTGAGGCGATTCATTAACATTTATGACGATTACATCACAAGAAACTGATTTTAACATAATCTTATAAAAAGAAAAAGAATCGCATATTGATGAACATAAATCCCGCATGGTAATTAAAATAAACAAACACGTCATAGGTACAAAGTAGTACATACATCGCTTTACATCCCATCATCTTTATATCCCAGTTCAAAGAAAATAACCCATTGAATGAATGAATGAACTAATAACTCTACATACACCTTTGCCGACGAGTACGACTTATTACTGATAAGACAACAAATCATATCGGCATGGATGGTGAGCGCTGACTTGAGACCCATGTGAACTGCGCGATAGCGATTATCGTTACCGCGCAGTCACGGGTCCTCAAGTCAGCGCTCAACTTTCTTGCCGTTTATAATACCCATGTTAAAGGACATATCATCCGTCCCGATCGATCTACCACAAGTCAGATACGTAGCATCCACAACTTAACATCGACTCCCATTCTGTTTTCGCGCCACAGACAACGTAAGTCATCCCAGCCATCAGCCGACACCGACCACACTTTACTGACCCCATCAACGGCACGACAACTAATCTCAACAACGAATTCGCAATCTCTCGCTCGGTTCTATCGACTTCATCACCAACCAGAGCATGTTCTCGGCAGTAAGCAGACTCTGATCAGAATCCAAAGCCTAACTACTTACAGATCGGACAGTTAACCTGGCAATTATCCGCTTCCAATCTACAATCGGAAAGATTCCCTACAGACCAGCATGGTTCAAACGATTTCACACTGAGACGCACGTCATCAAAAACTAACCTCTTTGATCCGTTAATTTATTTATAATTAGGATAAACAGTTGGACCAGAGTTATTATTCAACATAACGCTCAATGTACATCTGCTACAAACATAGGTTAGTGTTATACAGGGTGGGCCAATAATTTTTGCACTTTTAAAACATGAATAGAAATAAAACTACAACTGTTATTTTGTTGATTATATTTTTAACGTTTTGAAAATTTAATGAAATTTATTTTTTAAAAATGACATCGTCGAGATGTGCACCGTCTCGTCGTTGGCACTCTAGCAATCGACTACGCAAACTTTGGAAAACTCGCTGACACATGCTGCGGGGGATCGCGGCTATCTCGTCGTGGATGTTTCGTTTTAATTGGGATATATTCGTCGGTTTATTAAGGTAGACTCGACTTTTCAGGTATCCCCATAAGAAAAAATCGCATGGTGTAAGATCCGGGCTTCTCGGAGGCCATGGAATATCACCTCTGCGAGAAATCAATTTATTCGGAAACATTTCTTTGACTACCGGTAAAGTCACATTTGACGTGTGGCATGTTGCTCCATCTTGTTGCATCCAGGTCCTGCTGTTGTATCCTTGAAATTCATGCAACTGCGGCGTCAAAAACTCTCGCAACATCTTGACGTATTCCGCTGAATTCACAGTTACATTATTTCCTTGATTATTTTCAAAGAAACCAACCAACCAATTATGCCCTTTGCTGATATGGCAGCCCATACTGTCGTTTTAGGTGAATGAAGTGGCTTTTGGTGTTTAAGGCGAGGGTTTTCCCTGCTCCAATATCGACAATTGTGCTTATTCACGTGCCCGTTGATGTGAAAGTGGGCCTAGCCGTAGGAATCGTTGTTTTTGTAAAATTGTTTAACACAAAAAGCACGCTGTTGTCCCGTGAAGCGCTCCATCGTGACTAAAATTGCATGTAGCGACGCATAGTTTCCCGCCACCCGCGCACCCCTCCCTCCAACGGTATTCGAGAAATTTAGTGTTGCAATTTGCAAAAATTATTGGCCCACCCTGTATAATTAATAATAATTATATATACCAAATATAATGGTATATTACATAAATATAAAAAAGCTAAAACAAATTAAATAAAAAACGCTCATTGAATAGCAATGTCAACATGATTTAATGATTAACTTAATTGATTTGCCTACGAAGATCAGAGGTAAGATCAGAGGTAAACAGTTTAGACTTATTCAGGCAGCTCTAAATTTAATTTTTTACTGATTTATATTGAATTTAAATTAATTAATTTATAGGAGCTCCGGTATTATTAAATTTTTCGCGTACGGTTTGCCATCTAAAACCCGATCTTTGTCAATTAAAATTTTTATGTTTTCCTTTTTAGTTGCTCGACCTAACGCGACGTACAATTGCCCGTGACTAAACATATCCGACCTAAGATCTACTCCGACCCGGCTCAGGGTTTGGCCCTGACTTTTGTGAATAGTCATCGCGTAAGACAGCTGTAAAGGAAATTGACGGCGGCACATTTCGAATGGACTTTTGGGATCAATAGGACCCTTAAAAATAATACGCGGAATTAAATATTCATCTGTACCCGACGATTTTTGAACGGTAATTAACCGCGGCGACGTACCTGTTACAATTACTTTAGTTCCGTTTACCAATCCGTCGTTGAAACTGAGATTTCGCATGATCATACAAATACATCCTATTTTGAGCTTAAGATCGTGCTCGGGAATACCTCTTGGTTGCATTCTGTTAAGTGCATCTGGCCCTAAAAATAACTCGTCTGCATTTTCATTTTCGACTTTATCGATGGAGTAGAAATGCAGTGTTTCTCCATCTAACCGATCGAGTATTAAGTTATTTATTTCTCGAACGGCGTCGTTTCGTGTGCATAGAATTTCTCTATGTATGCTAGCACAGGTTTCTATATTCAGAACAGGGAAAACAAAGTCAATCAAGTCATCTAATTCTGGTACAATTTCAATACCACCTAAATCAACTAAATTTTGAATATTTTTGCCAATTCGAAAAGGATGAGATGGTAATTTATTTGAGCCTAAATTTAATAAAAATTCTGCAAACTCTACGTCATCCTTGCATCTTTGCGAAGTAGCTAGTGAGAAAGACTTTATACTTTGCCAGATGCGCGATGTTTTTACTGATGAATTTAATATATCTGAATTAGTTTTTGCATTTGTAACTACAGGGGGAATTTGTCTAAAATCCCCTGCTAAAATAATAATTTGCCTCCAAAAATTGTATCATTACGCATGAGATCACGCAACGACCTATCCAGTAGATGAATCAAAAATGTATGTGCCATAGGGGCTTCGTCATATATTATAACGTCCGCGTGTGATATTAATTCCGCTCTTTGCGTGCCGTTTGTGATGTTCCAGAAGTCATTGTCGTCTACCAGATCTATGGGGAATTTAAACATGCTATGCGCCGTGGTCCCTCCTTCGTAGTTTTGCGCCGCGATGGCAGAACTCGCAGTACATAGAACTACTCCGTTTAAGTTACCGCGTACGTAAGCAGAAATAACTTTTAGCAACAACGTTTTACCGGTACCCGCGGGACCATCAACGAAAATCGCGGTATCATTAACGTCACGGAAATCAGTATCGTTACAAAGTTTTATAACGTAATCAAAAATATTTTTTTGCTCCCGAGACAAGCGAGGAATCCATTCATCTGCAAAATGTTCCAATGATTCGCGGTTGTGTTCTACGCGTTCCCTGCCTAACTCGGTAGTGGTATCTTCGATTTCTGGCAAACCGTGTTGTTTTAACGTCGATCCGTGTTTCCGAAGCAACCTATTTATTTGAATGAGACACAAAGTGTGTACTCTTTCGATGTCCGCATCACCACCTAACCTATGTGAAATATCTTCACTGAGTTGATTTTTAAAAATGTCCCAGAAAGACGCGACTGGGACACCGTTTACAGCCAAACAAACGAAGAAGCTACGCTGGCGTGGTCCCGTTAAAAAGTTTGATGCTTCCAACATAGCTCTTTCGTATTCGACTTCGTCATCGGCAAGACCAACTATTTTAGCAGCTTCCTGAAAAGTTTTACAATCGGGACCACTGAGAGATTTAAGATCGGTGTAACTACGACACGGGAATGTTTTCAATAAAATTCTAAGATAAAACTGTTCACCTCTGTTAGGTGCGACCCAAAATAGACGCGCGACAAGCTCACCCCTTTGTCTTTTGGTAACGAATTTATGATTTAATGTTTCAAGAATTTCCGTATTTTTTATTGAGGGACGCTTGGAATGGACAATGTACTGTTCGTAAAAGTCCAAGTAGGTTAATGAGTTGAATTCGTCTCTTACTGGTCGGTTAAAATAGGTAATAAGGTCCGAACCAGCTTGTTGCGCGGCTTCTACTTCAGTGCCTGGTTTAAAATAAACGGTTTGCTGATTTTCTAAATGAACCGACAGTTGTTTAACGTTGGGTTCCCTCGCGGTAATATTGAATTCTAACGTCCTCCACGCGGCGTCGCTGGAGCCTATATAACGTGTTGTTACATACTGCTCTATTTCGTTATTTTCATGTTCTTCCGGTACGACAGCTACGCGCGATTCATCAGGACCCTTAGTAATATATTTAAATAAATACTTAACAACCGTGCGTTGCGAGGAGACTTCTAAGTTGATGTGAGCATCGTATTTTAAAAGAAGACTTGCGTTATAAGGGACTACCCAAGTATCATTTACAATAACATCGTTACCGCGATATTTAATAATTGCTTCGTTTTTAGTGTCTCTACATAAGTTAATAAATCCTTTTTCATCAGAAAAAGTGGTGGCTGTCTCACGTTTTGGAAAAAAAATTGAACATTTACTTTTCTCACTATCCCAACAAGGTAAATTAGTTCTGTGCGGGGGACCGCAAGGACCGTGAATCATGTGATTCAAAACAGCTTTTCGTAATCTTCCCTCTGCCTCTGATGCATCAGGAATGTCTGCTCTAACAATTTTATCAATATCTATATTTTGGACAGGCCTGCCACCTTCAACCCTAAAACAAATGTGAGCGTGTGGTAAACCTCGCTTTTGAAATTCTACTACGTGCATCATATAAATAAATTTACCAAACCAATTACCACCTCGGATATCTCTTAATAATTCTGTTAGCTTTAAATTAAAAACTCTAGCACACACAGAAGGATTTACATGGCTAACTTGAGTGGATTCTTGAATTTCAGGCCACTTGGGATTACAGGTAAACGTCAAGAAAAATGATGGGTTCCCTAATCTGCTTACTATTGCAATAGCATCACTATATTTTCCTTTCATGTATCTCGGTCCTCCCGTAAAAGTGCTGGGCAAATAAACGCGACCTGGTACGAATCCCTCTCCCTGAATCGTTTCATCCTGACGAATTTGACGCGCAACTTCGATGCTCATTTCAACTTCTTGAAGTGGAGCGGACCTCAGTGCACTATTCGAGTTATGTTTTTGTAAACTTGCTAAATAACGTAGGCGTTCTTCTAAAATTCGGCAAAACAAGTCAACTAACCATTCTTCCGACAGCCTACCAATCTCGGAAAAACGGGGCTGCGACAATAATAAGCAGCGAACGTATTTTGCCTGAGTTAATTTATTTCCGTTATTATCTTCTTTGTTCGGGTACCAACCCGCATTACCCTCAGGGTAAAGTAACGGATATTGAAAACTTTCATATAATGGATTCATTATATCCACAGTGTGTGGTTTCCTATCACCGATTTTCCAAACTGCTATGCAATGAGGTATAAAATTTTCGCGTTCTGTACTAATAATGGCCGCCACTTCTTTACCAACAGGTAAATCTCCTAAAATGTTACCGTGGGTTGAGCGAGACGTGTGCTGAAATTTAATAAAGGCCTGATCGGACGGTTCCCTACTTAATCGTTTAAAACATTCGATAAACGGATTGACGTTATGTAAAAAGTTAGTTATGCAACTAATTACCTGCCTATCAAGGTTCATTTTTGCGGCTATTTGTTCGCGTTCGTTTGTATCGTTAATGTATAGTCCTAAATTATTTACGCTATCGGTGTAAGCTAAATCAAAAACTCTATGATAGACTCGACCTTGAATTTTCAGAAAAGATATTCCCGTTGGATGTTGGTACCCGTGAGAAACGCCTAAGGCACTGAAGGCAAATAAGTTATTGTACGCTCGCGGCCTACTTAGAAACGACGGGTGAGAGTAAAACTCCTCAGTTAACGGCATGAAATGTTGTATGTTGTTGGCGCCCGATCCACAACACCATTGTTTTCTAGATTTTTCTTCTTCAAACAGACGCGCACTACAAGATGGACACCTAAAAGTGTCTGAAGAAAGCAAGGACGTTTTTTTAAAGAAAATAATTTTATTACTTTTAATTCAGCGTCCCTCTTTTGTGCTATTAGGTTTTTAGATTGACGTAGCGGTATGTCAATGCGACGGCTGTTTTTATTATATTTATCAGTGGCTATTTGATTTATTTCAGGGTTCTGCTCGGTATGACGGTGTACAGCATCGCGATGAATTTCTGGATTTTTCGTGGTATATTTTTTAACGGCATCGCGATGAATTTCTGGATTTTTCGTGGTAAATTTTTTAACGGCATCGCGATTTATTTGTGGTTTTTTTTATTATATTTTTTAACCGCTTCTAAATGGGCGTTTTCTTTAGTAGATTTTCTGCCACTTTTTTGTTTTTTGGGTCGACCTGTCTTTGTTGACGCCACATGGTTGTCAACATTATCCACAATCAGTTCCGAAAATATGTTTTGTAGAACGACACCTGGTTTTTCGATTCCGCCTGTTGCCACAGCCACCGTTATTTCATTAGACTTGGTTATTGTTGTTTTTTTTATTTTCGCGACTTTAGATTTAGTGGTGTCTGCGACAAGAAACGTTTCTACTACCGGTTCTGGGGTTTTTTGGTATCCAAGCAATATAGATTGTGATTCTAATTCTGATAATTGACTATATTCTGTTGATGGGCATTCGAAGGCGATTATGGACTCGACTAAATTTTCTGTTGTATTATGATTGATAACGCGTAGTCTGAATTGAATATTCACCTTCACCTGAATTTCGCAATAACAACAATCTAGCTAATTCACGAATAGTTTTACATTTAAACAGTCGTGAAACCTCGGATGTAGAATATTTATTATTTTCGTCTACTGCATGACTGTTAAATAAATAGTATGCCCCATCAAATCTCCAAAAAGAAACCGTATAGTTTTGCCCGGTAAAAATAAAGCTATCCGTCTCATCATAGTGGTTTGCATCGAAAACATGGGACTCAATCATGTTTGCAAGTGTTAGAATACCGTATTCATTTTCTGAAATTTGAGGATATAATCCATTTGTAATCCAGTTGTCGTTCATATTTTCAATTTGAACTCTATTGTTTCCGACGACAATCTCCGTAGGCAAATCGTCAGGGTTCAAATATATGACACCCTCCGGTAGAAATGGTTTAAGTGACATATATAATGTGTCTCCACTTAGGAGAATGACATCGATATCATGACAAGTCAGATTTCGATGTCGGCAAACTGACAATACTGACGCGCAAGCGGACATTGCTACGCATTGAGCGTTATTACCTTGATATTTTGAACTACCTTGATGAGTAGTTCCTAAAACATTAACAAAAATACAAGGTCAAGTTCAAGGTAGATATAAAGTTGGAAAAGGTAGAAAATTTTGTAATGACAAAAATCGTCTACACCAAAACATTATCTACACTACCTTTTGAGAGGCAAAGCGTCTTTTTGTCCCCATTGATTGGATTAATGAGTTACAGACAGCCCGCTGACAGACAGACGAAAATAGGCAAAAAACACGTATATTTAGTAGGGGAGCTTCCTCCAATTTTTAACTTATTTTTATTATTTGTTATTATAGCGGCAACCGAAATACACATTATGTAAAAATTTCAACAGTCTTCCTATGATCATGAGCTACAGCCCGATAACAGACAGATGGACGGGCGGACGAACAGCAGTCTTAGTAGGTACATAATAAGGTTCTGTTGTTTTTATCCTTCAGGTACGGCAACCTAAAAAATAATGTGTTAACTACCCCGTTATAGAGATATACACGGTTAAAGTTTTGAGGTTAGAATACCGCTATTTAGTTATTTTAGAACCTGCTACGACTCCATGACGCGCGCTCGCTTCGCTCGCATATTAATTAATAACACTCTTTGACTTCTGTCCCCGAAGTATCGGGTCTCCGCCAGCCTCCTTCGTCGGCCTACGGCCCGGTGCCCATGCCCATAAATGATAGCTACTGTCATTTTGGTGCAGATTTGGCACCCGGGCGCGAAATGACAATTTATCCATTCAATTTGCATAAGAAACTTTAAAGAATTAAATCTCGTAAACCGTGGGCGTCCGATTGTTGAAAATTTATAAAAAGCTTTCTATTTATGTGAAAGTACTATCTACAAAAAAAATATTAACTTCGAAATCGTTGTCCTGCAATGGAAAGTTTATCACTTGTAACTGAAACTGACACCTGTATTCTAAGATGTTTACTCCAGATTGCCTCCATTCGAACTCAACTAAGGTAACCTCAAGGAATTCCTCGAAACAATCTCGAAATTGGTATTCACAGTTATGTTGGCAGAATCGTATTATATAGTCCAAAGGGCTATTTAGCAAGGTCAATTTCTATACGAATAAAAAAATAACTGTCAACCAAACCGGCGTCAACTTCAGTGTTTGTTTCTTTGTTTATTTGTTTCTACGATTTGTGTCCTTTTCTTGCGATTTGTGAGTGAATTTTTATGTAATAAGTGGAAAAATGAACAGGCAAACGTTTTCAAATCAAGAGAAAGTCTGCCTTCAAGAGTTAATTATAAAATATAAACTTAACTCTAACCAAACTGTTGGAGCAGGAAATCCCTCGGCTAAAAAACTGGCTTGGACGCGTCTTACACAAGAATATAACTCTATAGAGACGAACAGTAAAGTAAGTAAATAGAAGCATGTATTATTTTGAATAAAAGTATTTAAATAAATTGTCTATCATCAAATTTTGAATAAACATAACCTGTGTCTTCTTACAGCGGACAGAAGCTCAACTTAAAAAGTGTTGGGACAATTTAAAAACCAGGAGAAAACATGCTCTGACAGAAGAAAAAAGGTAAAACGTTAGTTTATGTGCAATAATATTATGATTGTACAAAAAAATCTGTGTATATTAAGTTCTTTTTTTTCTTGTTAGAGAAAGAATGAGGACTTGAGGTGGAGTTTGTGTGCCTAGCAGGTCTCAGGACCCTCAGCATTGCATTGATGCGACTCTGTTAGAAAGCACAGACATAGAGATTCAATATGGTGTTATGGGTAAGTTAAATTTTTTAACAGCTAATGATTGCAGAAATAAGCCAAATTGTACAAAATGTTTCTTAATTTTGTTTTAGATATGGTCGAGACAGAACTGCCTGTGCCAGTTCCAGCTGTGCCTACCCCTGCCCCAGCTCCAGCTCCTACTGCTATTACTTCTGATGGGGAAATACCTTCTCAAATACAAGGTACTAAATGACTATTTATTTCATTTCAAATTGTGTAGCATGATGTTTATATGGTTAGTAAAAAGTAAATATTTATTTGCAGAAGCCACTCCTGAGATCACTGATACAGAGGAGACTTCTGGTCGTCCGTCAGGCAGCCAGCGTCTCTCTAATTATGGAGCACCCTCTCAACCAATCGGTAACAACTAAGAAAATAATGAATAACTTTGTGTAGCTAAAAATTTTATTGTGATTAGTAATAACATACCTATGAAAATATAATACAAATAATTAATAAAAAAATGCATTTATTGTATTTCAGTTCCCAAAAACATACGAGCTCACGTTATAAACGAAGAGTTCACCTTGCGGAAGGAGAATTATCAGGTTGTGCATGAGAGAGAAGAGAAGCTGCATAAATTAAAATTGGCTGAACAGGAGTGGCTTACCTCGGCAGCGGAAGAAAAATTCCAGAAGGCACGCCTTAAAAGGCAAAGTGCAGAAGAATTGCTGCTATGCAACAGGGCTATACGGGAGCTAGCTGAATTAGAATTAGCTAATGCTAGGAAATAATTTGTAAGTTTTACTACTAAATAAATAAATATATCATATTAAATGAGTAGCTGTATTATTGTTTTAATTTACTTATATTATAATACGTAACACAATTAACATAAGTACCAGTTCTGGAAAATCTTATGAACTAAAATGCCTTGCAATGAAGCCGGCTCTTATAATCCTACCCCGTTCATTATCTGGAATAGCTGCTGCAGGTACTGTCCTTTCCCTCAAAGGCCCTGGTTCAGGCAGCTCTTGATTAGTAGAAATGCTTATATTGTGTAGAACAGTGCAAGCGACAAAAATGTTGCGGACATTATCTATGATGCAGTCAATGCATCCAATTACTCCCGGGAATTGAGCTCTTTGGTGAAAATTTCTTTTGATTGCAGCTCTTTCAGAGATTATACAGCTTACCACAAACTTTTACAAAAACATCATTGCGCAAGAACGTTTTGTTTCATTTCTTAATAAGTATTGTTTTGTACCGTACCACAAGCATAGAAAACAAAATATTTTAATAAAAGGTTTGTCATAATTAAAATTATTCTAATTAACTTACCAGAAATAAGACATTCTGAATCTTCCACAGCTCTGCCTATGCGACGCGAAACACTTGTAAACTTTTCATTACTTGCTCGTTTCATGTTGGAAATTAATCAACATAAAGCGAACAAAAAGAAATGTGGCCACCGACCGACGCTACATTTTCCCGCGTTTTTACAGTTTTTTTTTAATTCACTGCCAAGAGTGCCAAACCAGTGTTGCCCTTAAGTCAAAAGTTACGTTTCATTTCCTGAAATGTTACATTTTTGCTGCAAAAGTTACATTTTATTTTTTATTTCAACATGAAATTTAGGTGAATTTTAGGTCGGAGGCAAATTGATGTCAGCAAAATGGCTGAATATAATGGAATCTATGATGTCTAATGATGTATTTAATCTTATGATAAAACAGATTCTAGTTTTATTTGTTCGCAGCGCCATCTTAATAGTTGTTGCTAGTCTAGCATCTAACTTATTCTATTAGTTTGAACCAAATCCACATCTGGTGCATCTGTTAGTTTTACACTGAACTAATTACTAATATTCGATATGTATGGAACCCTCTTAACGTACTATTTTACCATGTTCTTAAGAGGGCTGTTAATAAAGGGCAAAATCGCCTCAATGCATAAACAAAAAAAAAATACATTATCGACAATGATATGTCATCTCTCTTTATTGTGTATTAAATTGAGTTCTAGTGAATCGCTTTCATTAAGTTTTGTTCTATAGGTATTTTAAAAATTTTTATTTATTTCTGAAATCACAAAACATGACAATTAGACAGGATTCAGACGACAACTAAAAAAATATTGTTTAAATATATAGCGAATTGGAGACAAAAAAAAAACACTAAATCCACCAACCTAGCATAGTTTTTAATAATATCGTTATGTAATAATCGTAGAGGTTTAAATCACATTAATTAAAAATCGTTGATTTGTTTCCACACTTTCTACAGAATTTCTACTTGCTTACAACTACAATAAAATATTCATGCTTAAGATTTTAGGGAACGGAACTACCTTACTTCTTCTTCGAATCTTTTACTGAACATTGAATACCTACCTAATTTCGGAATGGTCAAAGAGAAGTTATTCAAACACCTAAAAGATGCTCGCTCATATTATCTTATCAGCATCAATAGGTACTTATTAATACACAAACAATAAATGTAGGTAATCACCGGAACATCTCTCATAGTTCTATGACAACAAACATTAACACTACGCAATATTCAACAAAACAAATCACCAGAGTTTGTAATTACAAACTCTCTGCAAATCACAATCAGCCATGTAAATTTTCTTTTTCGGGCTAAGTACCTACGAAACCGCGCGTACTCGCAAAGTAGGAAACGTACGCGCACACGCTCAAGCTAAATCAAGTTTTAATTTATGCAGAATATGTATCATTTTGTAATGGCGCGTTTTATTCAGAGCCATCTCTGAGTAAGATCAAAGAGTATGTAACACTTGAAGATATTTATATTACGTCCATGCACTTGAGTATGATATGGAGTGAAATACTTTTTAGACGCGCCAGTTTTAGGTGCTTTCAATTTGGGTGCGTTCGAGTATTATAAATCTCGTTGTTCTCAAAAGTTACGAAAATTGTCTTAAATATAAAAAATTACTTACGTTACGCGAGGGGGTCAAAAGTTACGAAAAATGTAACCTTCTGGCAACACTGGCCAAACTATCTATGGTCTAGGCTAGTTGATTCTTTTTTTATATGGGTCCTAATGATTAATAAATAATTCCTCGATTATCTCAAAAAAATATTTTTTTTGAAATCTGGAAAATAGGAAAACTTTTATTTAAGTTTTTTTCGCAAACAGACGAAAATGCTACGCTGTCTGCCATGTTAGTCTATAGCAAGGAATATACAATGAGGTAGGAAAACTATGGAGACGGCATATTCTACTATATGAAGAATAGTTATACAAATATCTATAATATCGACACACGCATGTCAAAAAACGTTTTGTCTCTTTTTAACTAACCAAGAGCTGCATATGAAAAGAGAGACATCTAAATGTTTGTCATGACTAAACTTGGTAACACTTTTGAGTGACGTCAAAATCATGTCTATGCGTGACCGGTCGCCATGTTGATTGCCGAGTAAAATTGGTAGTTGTGTGCCGTAAACGTTCGTTTATCTATGTAGTTGTGCTGTCAAACAGTTGCAAATGGCCTACCTCATTGGCCAATGGGCAGCCATCTTAATTGCCCGATTTATGTAGGTATTCATGTAAAAAAGAAAAATCCACACAATCTAAAGCAGCCATTATATTCTTTTTTAATTGATTTTTCCATGCATCCGTTTTCAAAAAAATATTTATAATTGTAGCCATTGTTTCGACACATAGGACCACATTTTTATTCACATAATTTAAAGAGTTATTTGATATTTCATATTCTTTGAAACTTGTGAATGTGTGAATGGTTTCATGTGTTTCTGCCAAAAATGCGTTTTTTCAATTTGGACAATTGTTGTGCCTTAGTTTTTTGAAAATGAAACCACACACATATCCACAAGCTCGACTTTCAGGAGCCACTAGTTCGACTGTCTCAACTGCATCAGCTAATAACTTCTCCAGGTCATTGGCATCAAATTCAGCAGTTTCAAAATTTTTAACAGGTATGTCCACAGTTAAAAAAACGTGACAAATTATTGGACAAAATGGCAGAGTCATCTTCACATATTTTTTTTGTCCAGTGTCTTAAATTAGTAATAATTGCAGTTTTCACACCTGCTACAAACTGCTGAATTGTGGGCTTATTATTTGAACCACAATTATACCTGATGCAGCCGAAACAATTTTCTAAAGGATCCTGATTTAGGCGACGCGTCGAAAGACTCTTAATGTCTACAGCCTTCAAATTTTCCAAAGCCTTTCAATAGCATTCATAGGATGAATCCATCCTTCTTGAGAGGGAGGATTAAATTTACTCCCCAGGTATTTCATGGATGTACTCGTCGTATGGCAAAATTTGTCTCTGCACATTCTTTTCATAATCGCCGGTTAATTCTACTTTGAGTTTCTCGAAATCATGACGTGTGACAAGCAGTTGACAATTTGTCACATTTGAGAAAATTCTCGAATCAACCACATGTTTTTGAATTGCATGGTTGACCCTGGCGGTGCCCATCAATAAACAAGTGAACCAAAAAAAATGTGGTCACCCATCCAAAGACTGCAGGTCAGTCTTTGGATGGGTGACTACATTTTTTTTGGTGGTTGGTAATAAGTATAGGTTACAGTCAATATTAATCTTAATTAATCTATGATGTTGGTCTATTTATAACTTGAGTATGAGGTCCTGGGTTCGATTCCCAGTTCAGACACTATTTTTGTTTTTTCATTTACATACAAAATACATATTGTTTTATAATTGTGATAAGTTTCTTATTATGTAAATAGTTTAAAAAAATTGTAAGTCAAAGCATGGTGAAAACTAAAATATTAACCTGTTCATTGTCAGTTGATTGCGATGGCTGTATTGGCAATATATTTGTTGGTTTAACCAAAATGGGTACCACCGGGATGTTTTCAATTTCTGATAATGGTACTCTTGACTTTTGCAGACCCGCTACACTTGACTGTGATACATTCTGAAAATAATGGTTATTATAATTAAAAATGCAAACGTCTAAATAGTGTATATCACAATTAAATAAATGACAAATGGCATACCTCATTAAATACATTGGTTTTATCATTTAGTATTTCAGATAATTCAGGCACAGCAAATTTACTCAATTTTTTTCATTCATTGTCATAAAATTGAGACGAATGAAAGTGTCTTCCACATAAAACTTTACTGGTTATGTGGAGCGAGTATAATGATTCTCTAGAACTCCAGTCATCATTTGGCCAACAATATTTAGCCCAAGCATGAGCCCTGCAAAAAAAAGGTTTAATCATCAGACTACAGATTTCTAAACTTACAAATAATAAAGTATGTAAATAAAATGAGTTATAAAGTAGTTAAACTGGTGTGTACAGTGGAAGCTAAGATACACTTCACTGCGAGAAATGGGACGCTAAATTGATAAATATTCTGCCTTTATTCACTTACTTCGTGATATTATCTTTTCCTGGATTTGGAAACCTATGATAGGTCATCGTCATATCTTCAGCGCGTGTTCTACCACACTTTGCACATTTTCTATAATTGTTGACAGACATTGTTCACAATTTACACACAAAATATTAATAAACACAAAACCAAAACATACAACAAAAAATATCGAGTAAACTTGTTCTGTCGTAACTTTACTAAATAATTTCTAGATATATAAACGTTCTTTCACAAAGAATAATACTGTAAAACAAGAAAAAGAAAGCTGGAAACTGGAAGAATCTAACAACAGCAAATTCTTTCTATAATATTCATCTAAGAATTTCAAAGAACCAGTAATGGCGGCCGGCCGGCGGTGGTACGTCATGCCAGTGTGGCCAGTGTTACCAACCTTTACCAAAAATAATACCCAATTTTTTCCTGAATTTCCCTAAAATTCCCTAAATAAACCCCTACCCTACACCTACCCTGCACCTACCCTACACCTACCCTACACCTACCCTACACCTACCCTACACCTACCCTACACCTATCCTACACTTTGTTCCAAAAAACATAACCCTAATGTTTGCATTCGTCGCCAGGCACTGAGTTTCGCTTCACCCACTCAACCTTCGTTACGCTACGGAGGTCGCCGGCTCGCTTCGCTCGCCACCTCCCCCCTGCGCTGCACTCGGTCTCGTAGGTTCGCTCCATTCGGGGTCCCTACGCTGCCTGGGCCTGCAGTCTCGACTTAGTTAGCGATCGATAAGTGAGCTAACGATCGGTAACTTTTACCGATAAAATACGCTTGCCGTAACGACGCTAACTTTAAATGCAAGTCTCGACAGCTGAGTTATCGTGCAAAATCGGTCACTATCTTGACTTAGCGTTGTCGGTACGATAACGATGTTCGTATTCATAGTGCGGTGATTTTATTGTAAAATTATGGCAGTTGAAAAAAATCCTTGTATTTTAGGTTGGTAAAATTAGTAAAATTGGTAGACAAGATAATCAAAAAAAACTATTTTTCTTTGAAAATTGTGCAGAAGATAGGTAAACCTTATCATATTAACAATTTTTTGCATCAAAACGAGTAAGCAGCTTATGCCGTTTTTAAGTATACGCATAACAAAGAAGAAAATAGTTCGCTTCCATGCAACACAGACGTGAATATGGTAAACAAACTGTCAATGTCAAGTTTGTTTTTTGTTTGTACACAAATTATGACATTGAAATAGAATTGGAATTGATAGAAAAACTGGAAAAGAACCGTATTTTGATGGTGGAGAACAGTGACAAAGGCGCAGGCCCGAGCCCGAGTGCCAGCAGCGTGAGCGTCAGGTAAATACAACCTACAACAATTTTCGTTTCCTATTTTTGGTACTAAATTGAATTCTTTGGGTTTGTTCAAAGTAGTTTGTGTTTATGTTTACTTAATGAATATCTTAAATGTTTGAGGCGTACTTCGGGGCAGATTGATGCGCTTTTGGCGACTTTAGAAGCCCGTCCATATCTCCACACTGGCAAATTTTGAAAAAGGCTAGAATGAGGTTGCCAAGGAGCTCAACAAACTCCCAAACAAATCCATCAAGTAGCCCGAGCAGTGCATGACGTTAAATCACAAGTTGCTTTTTAATTGTAAGTACAATCCACGTCAGTTTTATTTATATTTAGTACAATACACAATTCTAATTACAGCTTGAACTAAGGCAGCAAAATTAAATAAATAAATCATACAGTCTGGCAACCGAGGCATCATCAGCAGTGATGATGCCTTTGACTGAGGTGGAGAGATGTATAACATCCTTAATTAGTGTAGAGTACACATTTGGCATCGACTGCCGGGACGTTAAAAAGTTTCAAAAGAGTAACCGTGGAGTTTCTTAAAGGTTCTTCTCCATAGGAAATGACCAACCCGAACTGTGCACCTTTTGTCGACGTTTTATAAGTGCCCATGAAGGCCTATGTGAAATAAAAAAAATATTTTGATTATGTTATGCTATTTCCTTTTTTATTATTAGAATCACAAGCACGCTATAGGGTATTAAGAGACATTTTTAGTACATCTAACTTTTTTACAGATGCTGGGAGCTGCAACTCAAGCACACGCTGCCAAGATGCAGGCTGAGGCAGCCAAGGTACAAGCCGAGGCATGGGTGCTATTTGCATAGGCTGCAAATAAAATAGCTGATGCTTTTACAACATTTGTAAATAAAAATAATAAATGAATTTATATGTGTTTTATTTAAATCACAGAGGGTCAATAAAATAATATTATGTAAATCTAGTATTAATGAGTCTTCTTCTTATGCACTCTGCAACAGCTCGCCCAGTGCACGATACAAGTCCTGTATAACATAAACAAGATTTTAAGAGTATTCATACAATGGTGTTACATAAGGCGGACTTGATGCTGTAAGTCATTATCTATCACCTTTGGGTCAAATAAATGGATATTCCAATGAAATAGGTATAAAGATCTGGGGAAAATTATATATTCTGCAAATATAGGTAATGAATAAATATAATATATTCACCGGTAGCTTGGACCCGATACCGGTGGGCTACTATTTTTATATGTTTTTTTTTATTTATAAGCTAATATTTTAAAATGTTATTAGTATGTACATTAATTGAATAAAGGAAATATAATATAATAAAATATTAAATGAATACCTTAAAATAAATCAATTGATTTGGCACCTGTAACTTCAAGGCCATCATCATGAACTCTACCATAATTGTCCACTATTTGCATAGGTTTAGTGACCTCCGGTTCATGTAATTTATATTTTATGTGCATGTTGTGTATCACTGCACATCCATTGACTATTAGGCCAGCAGTGTATGGCTCATACATCAACTGGCGTTGGTGGGATAGATACCTAACAACAGACTTAAGCCCACCAAAGCATATTACAACGAGGTTCATGGCTGAACAATGAGCATTTGTTTATTGATACTCCGGTGTCCCAGGGTGTTGCAGCATTTCTTAACTTCTCTTTAACTGCCCACCGTACTTCTTGGGTTATGGGAAATTTGACATATCTTCTTAAAAGGTTTTCATTGATAGCCTAAGTTACTTAGAATCTTGGCTTATGCTGCAGCCCCACTGCAAGCTAGCACTGGTACTGGTTTTTGGTAGCACCCACTTGCGTAAAATCGGAGTGCCGTCAGTATCTATTAAGAAGAAAATGTTATGTACATCTTGGATATTAGAAAAACATAATAGAAATATTATTTAGGCACGGTAGGTACCCAACGCAAAGACACTCACTTGAGAATCCACAGAAAGTCCGTAACGCCGTCGTCTTTGAATAGATGGGCGAAGTTCATGCAACATCTCCTTGTTTTTTCGGTAGAGAATTTGGCCATCCTCTAAATCCAAAGGATTTTCACCTTCACGCCGGTTTCGTGCAATTTGTCACCTCATTATTATATCGCTTCTGTGTTCGAACACGACTAAATCCCACGCTAAATATTTATTTATTGTTGCGTAAACTCAAAAAACCAATGTTAACGATCGTTACGAATACTTATCGGGCTGTCAAAAATGCTCGCTAGGAAATACCGATAAATCGTTAACTTATCGTAAATATACGTTAAGTTAACGATGACAAACGTCAAAAATCGATAACTTTGAAAGTCGAGACTACCAAAAATCCATATTTAACGATCGTTAGGACTTATCGACCGATCGTTACGAGTTATCGATCGTTATCTATGTCGAGACTGCAGGCCCTGGTCCACTCCCACCGGACAGGTTTCGACGGCCGATATTAGGTAGGGGAGGTTGGGGAGAGGAGGGATGAAGGGAGGGAGAGTGGGGAGTTTTGAAAATACTTTTATTATGCGTACAGCTAAGGAGTGGAATTCCCTGCCTGAGTCTGTGTTTCCCGATAGCTACAACCTGGGGGTCTTTAAGTCAAGAGTGAATAGGTTACTTCTAGGCAAGCGTGCTCCATCATCGACCACATCATCGCTTACCATCAGGTGAGATGGTGGTCAAGCGCGAGCCTATATAAGATAAAAAAAAAAAAAAAAGTTTTGAAAAATGATTCCGACTCAAGCATTGCCCCTTTATATGAATCTGAAAAAAGAAATGTTCCAAGTCTCTCAACTTCAGAGATCCGCTTAAAGGGGGAGAGAAGGGGGGCGAGGGGGTCAACTTTGAAAAATGGTTTTTACTTTTCCGAGCCTCCTCTAAACGAATCCGTAAAAAAAACAGAATACGGGTACCTTAGTTTCCGAGATACGATAGAGGGGGGGAGGAGGGGGGGGGGGAAAGGGGAGGTTTGGCACTTTTCCCATACTCGCGAGAGTTACTTGTTTACGAATCTGTCAAAATATACCCACCTCCCCCTCCACCATCTGGGAGAACAATTATGTCAAATAGTCAGTGAGTGAGACAGTCAGTCAGTCAGTGGTAATCCAGTTTTATATATTATAAAACTAGTATTTGCTTGGTGCGCGAGCTGCAAGCAGCTCGCGGCTTTGTCGTGTTTTTGAGAAGTATTCCTTAACCTAACCTACACCTACCCTACACCTTTTTTTTTTTTTTTTTTTTTTTGCGTGGAGAAATGCTCATGCATACTGCACTACCACGGGGAGATAGTGCAGACACCTACCCTACACCTACCGTACACCTACCCTACACCTACCCTACACCTACCCTACACCTATCCTACACCTACCCTACACCTACCCTACACCTACCGTACACCTACCCTACACCTACCGTACACCTACCGTACACCTACCCTACACCTAGCCTACACCTACCCTACTATGTTTGCTTGTCGTCGCCAGGCACTGAGATCGGGATCCCTACGCTGCCTGGTCCACTCCCACCGGACAGGTTTAGACGACCGATATTAGGTAGGGGAGGTTGGGGAGATCCGTTTAAAGGGGGGGAGAATGGGGGCGAGGGGGTCAACTTTGAAAAATGGTTTTTACTTTTTCGAGCATCCTCTAAACGATTCCGTAAAAAAAAAAAAAGATTAGCCAAAACGGGGGGGGAGGGGGGAGAAGGGGGGCAAGGGGGTCAACTTTGAAAACTGGTTCGTTTGTGACTATAGCATTGCCCCTTTATATGAATCTGAAAAAAGAAATGTGCCAAGTCTCTCAACTTCCGAGATCCGCTTAAAGGGGGGGAGAAGGGGGGCGAGGGGGTCAACTTTGTATAATGGTTTTTACTTTTCCGAGCCTCCTCTAAACGAATCCGTAAAAAGAACAGAATACGGGTACCTTAGTTTCCGAGATACGATAGAGGGGGGAAAAGGGGAGGTTTGGCACTTTTCCCATACTCGCGAGAGTTACTTGTTTACGAATCTGTCAAAATATACCCACCTCCCCCTCCACCATCTGGGAGAACAATTATGTCAATGAGTGAGTGAGTGAGTCAGTGGTAATCTAGTTTTATATATTATAAAATAAAATTTGTCTGCTTTGCTGGTCTCGCACAGTTACTCATAGTCGGCGGACATGTTGTTGTTTTTTGGTGTGCCTTTGCCTGCAGAAAGAGAAAAATGTATTAACTTCAGTGGCCGACAAAATGCATAAAAGTAAATAAATTAAATAATTAACAACTACTTAATTAAAACAAGCATGGCATGTAACTTATCAAACTTTAATTGGCAAACGCATGTGGCTGACATTTGTAACAAGTTTAGATCTGTATTGGGGCAGTTCTATCGGTTAAACAACGTGGTGAATAAACAGACGCTATTGATTGTATATTATGCACTTGCTGACTCATTAATTAGTTATGGACTTATTGTATATGGGCGAACGTTTAAAATTTATTTACAAGACATAAAAAAATTACAGATAAGACTAATCAAGTTCCCGTGCCACTGGCACACGTCTTTGTCACTGGCGGATTGGTACCTCATTGCCTGTATTTAATTTGTGTTGAACTAACGCAGTCTTCCCTGTAAAGTGTAGAGTTCGTAGGTAGGTCGCTGGTGTGTTGGGAGGCCGGGGGATGAACGGAAACAACGGTTTTCATCGGTAAACAAACGGCGGGCGAGCGTCCTTCGCGTTGTGTCGCGGTGCGTGTGCGCGTGTTGGAATCTAACGTCTGACTGCGGGGGCCAGGGGGCGCGATGGCGCGCCAACCCTTTCCGCGAATGATTGAATGTAGAAACGAATCGCGGACCGAATGAGCACAGGCGCGAATGGGACGCTCGCGCGGGCATTTCAATTTATTCATAACATCAATAGTTCCACACATAAATACATGAAATAGGCATGGGCAACATACAAGGTAAGTATTTAGTATTAAGACACATTTAGGTTATTTAGCTTTAAGTTATAGTTTTAGGATTAGTTATAAGTTTATTAGCTTAAGTAGGTACACATTACAGGTAAGTATGAATGTGTGATGCGTCGCCTACAATCTGCCTCCTTAGTGCTAACTAGTTAGCGCTATCACTAACCCTAGGTGTAAGTAGAGCGACGCGAGTTACAGGCCTGCGTAACAAGCCGGTGCGAGTGCGCACATCTACTACGCGGACGCGGCCATCTCTACCTGCTTGGGTCTCACTTACCACTCCGTGTCGCCAGCAGCTGCGCTCCAAGTTGGGTTCGACGAGCACCACGTAATCGCCAACCTGTAAACCCTCAGACTCTGACGTCCATTTCTGACGAGGTATCAAAGTAGGTAGGTATTCTTTTACCCAACGTGACCAAAACATGTCGGCCAGTCGCTGTGCCACCCGCCAGCGCTTCCTAAGTAATAAGTCAGAATTATCATATTTACCAAACTGTGGGCTAGCGGATGACGAGCCGATCAAAAAATGATTGGGCGTGAGCGCCTCTGGGTAGGACGGGTCGTCAGAAACGTGCGTTATGGGGCGACTGTTAACCAGTGCTTCAACCTCAGCCATCAATGTCAACAACGTGTCAGGATGCGGAGCACGCTCCTTCAAGATTACCTTTAGGGACGACTTGACGGTGCGGATCATGCGCTCCCAAGCACCACCCATCTCAGGTGCGCCAGGGGGGATAAATTTCCACTCTACTCCACGTATGGCTCCAGCCTCGCGCACTGCCTCCTGGTCTAGGTCAGCCATGCTACGCTTCAGCTCCGTGTCGGCGCCACGCAGGTTAGTACCATTGTCCGATATTATTACCTGGGGCATACCACGACGAGCGGCCATTCGCCTAAGCGCCATAATGGTGGAGTCTGTGGTGAGGTCCTCGGTCACCTCAATGTGTATCGCGCGTATGGTCAAACACGTGAAGAGCATACAATACCTCTTAGGTCTGCTGCGACCGATGGTTACCTCCAGCGGTCCAAAAAAGTCAACGCCTGTGTACGTAAAGGGACGCCTATTGTGCTGCAGCCGGTCCGGCGGCAGGTCCGCCATGCGCTGCGGCTGCGGCGCGTCTGTGGCGGCAGAACAAGCAACGGGCCGCAACGCTGCGGACGGTCGGCCGCAGTCGCAGCACCCAATAGCGCTGCCGTAAATTATTCACGACCAGCTCGTTCGCACCATGTAGTGCTTGCCGGTGTGCGTATTCCACCAACAAACGGGTAATCCTGTGGTGTCCGTCTAAAATAGCTGGTCGCCGTACGTCATCAGGGACTCCTGCAACGGACTCGATACGACCACGAACACGTAAAAAACCTGCGTCATCTAAGTACGGCGTAAGTTGACGCAAGCGGCAGCTAGGTGGCAGCTGTTTGTTCTGCTTCAAACATGCAATTTCCTTATTAAAACTGTCTAATTGTGATTTTCGAATCAGTAGGTCCTCTGCCTCCTTCATTAGAACAATGTCAAGCTCGCAGGTCTTACGCTGACATTTTCTAATGAACAACAAAACTCTAGCGGTGGCACGGACAAGAGTAATCCAATTAGAAATGTTACCTTCATCAGGCAAAACCGGTGACGAACAGCTGTCTGCAACAACTACATTTACCGCACGTACTTCACACTCGGCGTCCTCCTGCAAATTGGTAAACTTACGATCCTTAGGCCACTGATCTTCTGGCAGCCTCAAAAACGTAGGACCCTGGAACCAGGTACTGGAGTACGCCAGCGGCGGCGCGTCATCACGCGTGGCGATATCCGCCGCGTTGTGTGCCGTTGGGACGTGTCGCCATTCACACGACTTCGTCAACTCATCAATCTCACCCAGTCGGTGAGCCACATAAGGCTTATAATTACGTGGGTCGCTGCGGATCCATTGTAGGACCGTGCTAGAATCCGTCCAGTAATACCTCTTCCCAGGCTGAACATCTTTGTGCTCGCGCTGCGTCGCGGCGGCGAGCCGCGCTCCCAGTAGCGCGCCCTGCAGCTCCAACCTTGGAATAGACACGGGTCGTAACGGGCTTACCCTGCATTTACTGCTTACAAAACACACTAGTACACGGCCATCTGCACGTGTAAAACGAAAATATACTACCGTTGCATACGCTTTTGATGAAGCGTCGCAAAAAACATGCATTTGTACGTTAACAATATCATTTTGGTTCGAATCCGAAATGTTCGATGACCACTGCTCGCCAGTGTAACAATCAATCCACTCGTGTGCGCTGCCATAGTGCCGCGGAATACGAAGCCAACACAGCTGACGTAGGTCGGCGAGCCAACTTACCCAAAGAGTATGTTCCTCGGAATGGATGCGGCAATTCCAATCGACTCCGCTGCGATGAACGTTTTGGAAAATAATTTTACCTTTTATTGTAAACGGAGAAAGGAAACCGTGAATATCATACACTGACATTAAAATGCTTAACATTTGTGCTTTAGTAGGTGATTCGGAACCATCTAAAATAGTAGGAGGTATTCTATCTAACGCAATTTTAAAACCAAAACAGTCATCGCTCGGATACCACATCAAACCGAGCGTGCGCTCATGCGTATTCGTAGCTCCTTGTGTGAGCTCAATGGCGGCAGGCGCTAGAGCGGCGGGCGGGATTGCGTCGAGAACCGAGCGGCTGTTGCTCGACCAGCGCGTAATTTCAAATCCGCCTGATTTGTGTATGTCGGTTACTTCGCGCACTAATCGGATAGCCTGACTTTCGTCTTCACATGAGTGAAGACAATCGTCCATATAATGGTCTTTGATGATAACATCGACGGCTTCGGGGTACATATCCTGGTATTTAAGAGCATTTTTATTTTTAATGTATTGTGCGACAAAAGGAGAACAAGTGGCGCCAAAAAGTAAACTTTCCATTACACATTTTTTCAAAGGCATATCCGGGCTCTCTTGCCAAAGAAAGCGAAAAACATGTTTATCTTCATGGCGAATTTTAATTTGAACAAAGAAATCTTTAATGTCGGCTATTAATGCAATTTTATGCTCACGAAAACGTAACATAATTCCTAGTAAAGAATTATACAAATCGGGGCCGGTAAGTAAAAAATCATTTAGACAGACACCTTTAACTTTTCCCGCACAATCAAACACTAACCTTAATTTTTCGGGTTTGTTCGGGTTCTGGACTCCAAAGTGCGACAGGTACCATGTATGACTCGGCGAAAGTTCATTGTCCTCTAGTTCTCGCGCGTAGCCGTTGTCAAAGAGCCGCTTCATTTCCTGACAATATTTTTCAGCATACTTACCATCAGCCTGAAATTTCTTTAATAAACCCCTTAATCTAGAATGTGCATAATCAAAAGTGTCCGGGAGAGAAAGCTGGTCTTTAGTAAACGGTAAACCAACTTCCCATTGACCACCGATGTTTCGCGATGTTTCATCCAAAATCTTTACCGCTCTCAAATGTGCCGTATTCTCACGGCGTAAGGTCGAAATTCCAATGGAGTCAAGCTCGAACGACATTTTTACCAATTCGTTTAATTTACTTACGTCACAGCTAGCTTCCGGCTCCGGCTGCGCTTGCGGATGCGTCGAGTGAGCGATATGGAAGGCGTGCGCGTTCACGGGAGAGTGAGTGAGACCATAGCAGCCATGAATGCACCATCCTAACCTGCATCTCGTTGCATACGGTTCCTGCTTGTTACCATGCAGAATCTGTAGGGGGGCTAAAAGAAAGTAATTATCTTCCCCTATCAGTAAACGAGGCACCACACATTCGCTACAGACATAATCTTTGATACCTAACAAATGATTACACTGCAATTGTTTGACGCAAGATAAGTTTTGTTTAGGTAAATTCAAATTATCGACTTGACGTAAAGTTACATTGTAATTTTCAGCATTTTGCATACAACCAGAAATGTTAACAGAAACTTTAGGTACTTCTGACTGAAATATTTCGATGCCGAATGCATCTATGAACTTAATCGGACTACATTGTGACGTTTCTAAACCTAGCTCGTTAACTAGAGTCTTATCAATCATAGAAATAGAAGCGCCATCGTCCAGTAACGCGTACGCACTAACGGTGCCCTTGGGGCCACTTAGATTCACTTTTATTACCTTTAGCATCACTTCACTAACCGCTGAAGTCGGGGCTGACGGGGCGCGCGCGCCAAGCGCGGCAGCGGAGCCCGAAACGGCGGGCGCGGGAGGGCGCGTCGCCGCGGCCGTAGTCGCGACGTGCGCCACGGTCTCGTCGCGTGATGGTGACGTAGGCGCAGGTATCGTACTCGTACTCCTTGGGTTGCTGGCGTTGTAGTGCAGAAGCGGATGGTGTGCCATCCCACAGCTATCGATGTCACATACGGGCGCCGGGCACGTGTCACGGCCGTGTCGTGATAACAGGCAGCAGTAGCATAGATTTTCTGATCTTACAAATCTCCATCTGTCCCTCTTCAGTTTGCGTTTGAAGGTACGGCACTCAGTAAGAACGTGAGGTTTCTTACAAAGCGGGCACGAAGTATTATTATTATTACTTCTACTCTCGGGCGTGGCTGTTGTTGCGAACACTGGTCGGCTCGTGAAGTGGCGCTGTCTTTCGTCGTGTTTACGGCTGGGGGGCCCGGGGTCGGGTTTTCTGTAATCCCGTGTCTGTGGTACACCAACAACAGACAACATCTTTGCTTCTCTTTTCAGGAACAATCCAAGTAGTTCAAGTTTAGGTATGTTGTTATGTACGACTTTATCGTGGGCGTAGTCCGTCCACCGGCTGAGTAGCACGCTAGGTAATTTCGATATTATGGTAGCGGCAATCTCGGGGCTTCGTAGATAGTCTCGTTGGTTTAGTGAGTCCAACGTAGCTATACAGTTATTAACTTTGGTTGCAAAGTTAATTAATTCGTGATGATAATTAGTAGGTAAATGAGGTAATTTCCTTATCTGTGACAAGAGATGTTGAATAATAATATCAGCTTGCCCAAACCTCAATTCTAAGGCTTCCATCACGACGGCTGGTGACGTATTGCCGATGAGTAGGTCGGTGACCGCCTCCCTGGCTTCACCTTTCAATGCTCGGCGTAGTCGCCACAAGTTTTCAGACTCGGTGTAGTTGCAAATATGGGACGACTCTTCGAATGCACTTTTAAAGTGCAACCATTCTATGCAGTCGCCGGAAAAAGTAGGTAGCTCACGTGGGGTGGACAGGCGTGTCAGTAACCTATCCTCTCTTCTGGCAGACGAGGCGTCCATGGAGTCCCTGAGTGCGTAGGCTAGCTGGAGAATACTATCAGCGGGAACGGCGGGGGCGGGTGCGCGGCCATGTTTTTCATTTGGTGCCGGCGCGGCCTCCGTCGGCGCTGTCATCTTTGCTGCCGCGGCGGGCGTCGCCGGCGGCTCCAACATTGCTGCCGCGGCACGTGTCGCCGGCGGCTCTAACGTATGGTCCAGCCATTCATCAATAGTCACAAGCTCAGAGTTTCTCGAGTGAGTTCGAGACACGCGTTCACGTTCGTCTTCAATCAGAGCTAACTCGCATTTTAGCTTTTTATCGATGAGCTCCTTATCAATTGTTGCCTTCGCTTCAGCGGCGGCCAGCTCCAATTGCTGGCGTTTCAGGCGACATGAGATTGAGGCAGACGATGCCAGAGTCACTGCACTTTTTACACTTTTCACGGGCTCGGTAGCCATTTTGTCTTTTCACTCCCGTTTGCGATTTCGCGTCCCCGGCCTAGATCCGGCTCGAGGGACCAGATTGTAAAGTGTAGAGTTCGTAGGTAGGTCGCTGGTGTGTTGGGAGGCCGGGGGATGAACGGAAACAACGGTTTTCATCGGTAAACAAACGGCGGGCGAGCGTCCTTCGCGTTGTGTCGCGGTGCGTGTGCGCGTGTTGGAATCTAACGTCTGACTGCGGGGGCCAGGGGGCGCGATGGCGCGCCAACCCTTTCCGCGAATGATTGAATGTAGAAACGAATCGCGGACCGAATGAGCACAGGCGCGAATGGGACGCTCGCGCGGGCATTTCAATTTATTCATAACATCAATAGTTCCACACATAAATACATGAAATAGGCATGGGCAACATACAAGGTAAGTATTTAGTATTAAGACACATTTAGGTTATTTAGCTTTAAGTTATAGTTTTAGGATTAGTTATAAGTTTATTAGCTTAAGTAGGTACACATTACAGGTAAGTATGAATGTGTGATGCGTCGCCTACATTCCCTATGTCGGCATCATTTGTCGACAAAATTTCGGCGAACTTGTTAAACATCTTCTTAGCCTTGTTATTTTTTTCTACTGACAATTTATTCTGGGAGTCCTTCAAAAGAAAATACACGTCGTATCTTGCACTTTGAACTTTGGCGTTGGTAGGTTGCTTATGATATGTACGTATCCAAACCACTAGTACCCCTCACAAAAGTGTGCGCAAACTTCTATGAGGCATCGCTATCATATCCTTCTATAGGCAAACGTCGGTTTTCCCGACCAAAATTTCTTTGTTGACAAACTGATACGATTGTTTCTGACCTTGGACGAAGAATAATCTTCTCCAGGCAGTACACCTTTTACGATGATACACCTTCCATGAAGACTTCCTCTGAGCCACACTTCAACACTCCTTGACGAACGTCAATCTCACATTGATGTTACTACATGAAGTCTAGACCCAGAATGCAGTCGTCCAATATGGCAGCCATGATAACATTGTGGCGGAAAACTTTGTCCCCTAAATTCATGTCCACCTCCTTCTCACCTCGGACGGTTATATGCTGACCGGGTGTTGTTCTCAGATGTACACATTCATTGTTCTCGAAGAAGTCCCCAAGAAACTGTCTTGCTAGTTGGAAACTGACAACTGTCCGAGAAGTTCCAGAATCCAATGTCAGCTTGCAAGGTGTCCTGTTAATTTCGCCCTCGATGATTAGGCTGTTCTCGTCAAAATCGTGAGATCGAGATCCTTTGGGCTCTTCCATCACCTTCCAGCACCCACCCCTTTGTCCGAGAGAGAGAGCAGTCAAAGCCTGTTCGTTGGCCACCCATTCGACTTCATCACGGCCTCAAACTGAGTCTTGTCTCCAAGTCTGTGGCACACGTTTAGATAATCAATCTTGAAGTCATCAGCTGTTTGGAGATTACTTCAAGGATTGTGCTGCACAACTTCTCACCAGGTTTTTCAGGGATACCGTGAATCAAAAAAACCTTTCTCCTCATTACTGTCTCGTGATTATCCAGGCTCGATGACAGTAGTTCAACCTGGCTCTTAAAATGTGATAGTGATTTGCTGACAAAATATTTAAATTCAGTGAAGTCCTTTGATTATGATGCAAGGTCTGAGTGTGTGGTGTCACTGCCAGTTGTAGCTCTCTGCAACTTCTCTTCATACTGTTGCATGCGAGAGCTAAACAGCTTCTCCAGTTCGTCCATGCTATTCGCCAGCCTGCTGTCCATGGTTAGAAGTAGTGAAATGTTGGTAAATGAGTGATAGGAGAGTATGAAGCGAAGGTGGATTTGTCAGTTATTTAGAACATATAAGTTTTGAATATAATTAAGAACTATTTTTTAATTAATTTTGAAAAAGGGAGCTAAAAACTAACGTTTATTTGACACGCCTACCCACGTAGGAAAAAAATTGTTAGAAGCCTTGCAGTTGTATTTTATACCACAACTAAATTTCACGTTGTTTTTGATGATAGTTGTAAGACTACTAATAATAATGCACTTAATAATCGTTTTCTTGTTGGTCAAAATCTTCAACATTTTCATTTTCGTTTTTTTATCGCTCTTTCGGCTGATATTCCTCTCACCTGTCGTATTATAATATGCTAAACTCGTAATCAAATGTATTTAGTTGGAGCTCTCTAAAATTGTTTAATTTTCGAAATTGTAAAATATTTTAATTTGGGCCACCGCCTTATGTGATGAATGTGGTTAATTCAATATAAAACATGTACCATACTTTCAGTTAAACCAGCATTAATACAAATGTGAAAATCGCATCCAATTTCGTGCATTCGTTTTTGCATCAACCGCGTACAAACATCCTCCGTGACAGACAAACAAATATACATTATTTTTGGCATCTATTAGAAAAACCCTCCGATATATATTGATATAAAGACCAATCTTAAATATTATCTTCAAAACACAGATATTGCCGAGTTACAATTTTACTGTACGACTATGTATAGATATATAGATTAAATAATAATATCATCTATTTTATAATACAATACAGATTTTAAATAACAATTTAAGTTACCGAGATACGCGTAATATGTAAATTTAAATACAAGAATTGCTTTAAAACCACGCGAGCGGAGCCGCGGGCCACCGCAGCTCCTGCCGCGTTTTATTAAGACTTCTCCCTATATATTTATAAATTATAGACTGTGTTATTCTGATGTATAAGCTATATTTCTGTAAAGTTTCATCAATATCCGTTTAGTAGTTATTGCGTGAAAGTAACAAACATACATCCATCCATCCTCACAAACTTCACGTTTATAATAGTGGTAAGATTCCTGTATAGCAGAATATAACAATAGTATTTTCCCATGGCATCTATAGCAGGCACTGAAAATTTTCGGGATAAAATACCTATTACACTCTGCGATAGCGTAGCTTTCAGTCTGTGAAAGACAACAGTATACCTAGACAAATTATAAACCTACAATTTGACTTCTTATGTATTGCATTAGATTAACACATAAGAGTCAAAAAATTATTCGGTATACCACTGTATAAAACTGGAAGAAAAAAATAACACAAATATTAAAACATCCAGATCTAATCAACAAAGTACAATAAGAACAATTCGTGTTAATTAAATTTATCTAAGTTTTATCAAAATTCAAAAGGGCATCCCGAGCCAACGTTCAAACAATTTACGCAACTTTTGGCATAAACTCATTTTATATATTATTGTCTTTTATACCACTTGTACCATGGAATAATATATTTAGTATTAATAACAATTTCATACAGGAAAATATTATGCATCATGTAAACAGGCAGTAACGTAGCAACAACTATCAAGCTGTCAAGGCTACAGACAGCTGGCGGTAAATGTCATCATATCATCACTATCTTTTTAATATATTTACTCTATCATATTAAGTAGACCAAAAAGTATTTTACCCCCATTCAAAACAATTACTCCAACAATACACAAACAATAATATTTAAAATACATCACACCACACCTCCAATCTACCCAACGGTAGAAACATAAGCCAGTCAAACCCAGGAGTGTTCTTTAAACCATTCGTGGTCACTTCTGGTGGAGACTGGTTACAGACTTACAGCGTGTCTTAGGAGAATATCCTTAGATATACGCGCACGCAAACCACTGACATATAGGGGTGTATTCCTCTAGGTCTCCGCGACCGACTACGAGACGCATCCCGTACTAGGTGGTTGAAGACGCAACAAAATATTAAATAAAATAGGTTATTACATTTAATTAATAAATTATATTACCATTAACCCATACCCTTACCATACCATCCGATCGATCCCTTCTCATCGATTACTTGACTTTGGAAAAATATATCAATTATAATGGACCTAACACAATTAAACAAACCAGAAATAATATACGAGCTAAAACTAAGAAAATCAACCATAATCCCAACAAATACAGCAGAAGAATTAAAAATTCAACTCAGCACTCTATTAGAAAATTACAATACAAATGAGGAGCTAATAAGCCCATATCCTATAGAACATGTCGTTGATGAAATACAAAAATGTTTGACCTTAATTTCAGCGCGTCTCATTTCATACCCAAATAAAAAAGAAATAATAAAAGTTAATTTAAAAATCAAAAACCCGCCTGCTTAAAAAGCTGTAAACAAGAAAAATTCATCCTGTGCAGTCGGAGGATCAGGGGGTCAGCCAGTTTACGAATATTGTATCCTCCGACTGCACAGCATGAATTTTTCTTGTTTACAGCTTTTTAAGCAGGCGGGTTTAAGATTTTTAAATTAATTTTTTTTATTTACAACTTTTTAGTTATCATTTTTTTTTCGAATGACTTTTAAACATATAATAAGTTTATATTTTTGTAATCTCCTCTAAAAACCCTTCATTTTGATACCCCACTCAAAAAAATTGCAACCCCCACAATATGGCGTCCAAAATCCGCCATATTACTTTTTTTTAACGGCTCTTAGCTAAGAACACTTGGGCGGTCAATACCTATCTAACGATGTCTTAATTATAAAAATCCGCCAAGTCGTTTAAAAGATATGAGATAATAAAGAATATTACATACATACAAACATACATACAAGATACGCGCGAAAAACATAGCCCTTTCCTTGCAGCCGGGTAAAAATACAAACTTATCTTAAACATATTCAAAACCGCTTAAATTACATTAATATTTCAACGGAAACGACCACTGAAAATTTACAATCATATCATAATATATCTCAAAAATACTCAGAAATAAAAACAAAATTTACACAACTAGAAAATATTAATATCGCGTCAACTTATCACTCAACGGAGTCCATACTACAACAACCCACAATATCAGCATTAGGACCAAGTATGCCATATTTAGACATTATTGCAGAAAAATTCTCTAAAATCTCGGATAGGTCTAGCGGGGACATAAAACGCTTTAAATACACGGGAACAACTTGCCTAAAAGATTTCATACAAAACGTAGAAGAATTCGCAATAGCACGAAATATCTCCAATGAAAAATTATACCATCATATATATGACATTCTATCAGGAACAACCTTGGATTGGTTTAGGGCACGCAAAGAGTCCTAAGATGGGTGCATTGCACAGATGTTCCTTCAGCTTCTGAAATGCGACGTCACAGATCTCATTCCAGCAGAACTGTATCTTGTCTTCAGTAGGTCGGGCAATGTCAGCAAAGCTCTTTACAAACCGCCGATAGTATGAGCACAAACCAAGAAATGCCCTGACTTGAATTTTGTTGTTTTGATAAGATTAATACGGAATAATCTATGAGTGTGAGAAGGAGTAGCAGAAGCTAGGGCATTAGAACGATACATGATGTGGGCGTTCAATATGGAGACGTTTAACAGGCTCCTGAAGACTTTCTTGTACCATACCCTTGTTAGTTTCCGCTCAATCGGATACATGGACTGTATATGGTCCTTTTTGTCCACCGCACCCATCATGATATTGTAATCATGTATCAAGATGGGTTTGGTGGCTCCTCGGTAATCCTGGACGGCATTGCCATGGTATATCGAGATTGTAGCCACACGGTTAGAATCTTTCTCTGGTGAGATTGTGCAGGGCCTTCTTGATTCTTGAACAAAACGTCGAAGTTCTTGGGCTAAAACCTCCGTCCAACGCACAGCATTTTAAGAGAAACGATTGCAAGACCATGTTCTTGTGTATAAAGTGATCTGTTGTGGCCATATACCAGTCATAAACACGAGATGTCCACATATCTGTAGTAAGAAATATCGATTCTACTTCAGTATCAATAATTTTATTGATTTCCGTTTTCGTTTCTTCGTATAATGAAGGCCATATATTATTCGCACAATATTTGCGTGATGGAATTACATGTCAATTAGGAAATGAAAAATTTATGAACTGTTTTAAACCCATAACATCGACTTCGGAATCATAAATGAAAGTGTAGATCATAAATTAATTAATTCATAATATGTCGATCGATATCTTTTTTTAATTTTGAGCAGTCTCTCCGCAAATAACTCACGATGAATTAATTACCATGAACGTTTGTAGAGGCCGTTTCTGGAGCAGTAGTTGGAAGTTGATGGTAAAGGTTCTGGAGGTGATGGTTCTATCTGCTCCATTTGTTCGTTTTCTCTGGGCACTGAACGTATAGTACCATGTCCCCTCTTCAAATGTTTCGTCAAAATCGACAATGAGGCTTTAAATGAAATGTCAATTTTACATATTTTGCACTGTGCTTTATAGTACCCTTTATCGTCAATCTGATCCCAGGCGATACTACAAATGTACCTTAGCTTCATTATTCTCAAGGATGTGTTGTGTTCTGAAGTATACTACCACTTTTTAACTTTTTTTGCGCCATTACTGTATGTTCTAACGAGAAACATTTTACGTACCTTAGACTTGCAGAAGAAATGTTAAAGAACTTCATTACAATATATGCGAAGATTTATGGAAAAGAATATTTGACTAGTAATGTACATAATCCTTGGCACCTGATAGACGAAGTGAAAAGTATTTTGCAAAACTTCAATGCTTACCCGTTTGAAAATAAACTTTTTAGCATTAAAAAAATGGTAAAACAGGGAAACAAACCTTTAAGCCAAATTGCAAAAAGACTTAGAGCAAAGACATTTAGAATTGCAAAACTGTGACCACCAAAATACACCTACCTATCCTTTTTATAGTACTAAAAGAAATAAGAACGGTACTGTGTCAATTATCCATTTAAAATAAATATTTTGTCAACTGAAAGTCACAATAAATGGTTTCTAAGTACAGAAAATAAAGTCATTGAAATTTTGTCTATAAATAATGATGGTAGAAATATACAGATCAATGGGAATAGCTTGGAGAATTGCATTGATGCATTTGAAGCTCCAATGAAATCTGCATTTCTTGGTATTTATATGTGTGATGTGAATAACACCATTAAATCGAAATCTACGTATCTTATAAAGAATATCAAATGTAAAATTGTTGGCATTCTCATAATGAGCGTGTATATTTTATACCTCTCATCCATACTTTGTAAAGGATTTATTTAAAATAAAAAATATAAAACTACTTTTTTAAGTCTTTTTATTAATATGCAAAATCATCAGTAGAAAATTGTATGCATATCGATCGACACAGTATTTAGGATATGAAAATATAATAATAATATTAGTATCAAAAAACAGTGCGTAGATCTACTTGTGAAATAATTTTGTACTACCTATTCAGTCATGAATCATTGGTTTGGGTCTTTATAATGACAATACTTGACAATAGTATTAATTACTTTTGTACACATGTAGGTAACTAGTCTTAAATTATATTTTTAAATATTTTAAATCACATACGATGAGTATTAATTATTACCTTTTGTTTTATCTACTCTTAAACTAAGAATAAGTAAGACTCAAACAAGTTAAACAAAAACCAATAATATCCGTCTCAAAATCAAATTTTACAAACTGAACGTACTTAAACAATATTTTTGTACTACCTATTCAGTCTTAAATAATTGGTTTAAAATCATAATAACAAAAAATTACCACTACTTTCGTACATAAGTATCTTCTTAAAATATATTTAAAAAAAATTAAATCACATAATCAAGAGTATTAATTTATGAATGAACATCTATACCTACCAAGTTATCTTTTAAATTTACAAGGTTATTTTTTAATCAGTGTAGTCATGTGTCGTTCGCGAATGAATCCTTCAACTGGACTACTTCAGTTGCGTTTAGTTCTTCCTTCACTAGTCCAGTTCCAATACAAACATATCTTGAGTTCACTAGTTCGCAGCGCAGCGGCGGGGGACGACGCGATGCTTGCGAACTATACTATACTATATCGGTAATTCGGCAATCTTCGACTCCGTCCGTCGTCGAGCGGCGACGGCGACGTCTTACCTACCGCTCCCGAATGCTCCCGAAGCGAGCGACAGAGAGAGAGTTTATGAGCATTTAAGAATTGAGCTTTAACTCAAGGCAATAATAGATATTTTGGTATAGTCATGTATAGTTGTTAACGTCATTTTGATTTTAATACTGATTTCTTTAATTGGCAATGGCAAATGTACTTGTCGCCGCGGAGGCGTGGATTTGCTTATTCGTTATCCGGATTAATAATTTTAACTGTCAATTAACACAAACTCCATAATCCTGTCATCTCTGAGATTTCGCTAGAACTACTAAATGTCTATTTAAGTTGGTTTTTAGGTTCAGCGCCATCTATTGCCTTATTGTGGCATTAGTTATTGATTTGTTTGAATGAAGATCATTTGATAAGCTAATTTTCAATGTTTAATTAATACGAGATGTTTAAATAAAACGGGAACACTTATTGTAGGACTTGTTGATTTGTTCTCATTTTAACTATTGCACATTTGACGAAGTAAATATGTTTGATTATGACCTAATGTTATTCTTATTACGAAAAGTTGTCAACAATGGCGGATGTTATAAATTTAATGACCAATAACTAGATTTAATAATTTAATACGAGAACTAAACAAATTTGAGTAATTGATTAAATACTATGAAGTAATAAGACTATTTTACACAGCTATGTAATAATGAGAAACCTTCTGATTAGTAAGATATTCAGATCACCGGAAACTTGGATAGTTTTGAGTTGAGGTGATTATTTTTAGTAATAATCTACGAACAACTTTGTATTTGTGAGTATTGGGATTGTTTAATGTTAAAATAATTAACTGAGCAACATTTTAGTATTGTTTGTTAGCTTTATTCAACTATCCAAGTAATTAGTGTCTAAACAAAAACAATATGGAAGTCCCGCCCACTGACAACGCGCATCGCGCGTATGGCGTGTGTAAAATAATAACTGTTTAATAAATCTGATTGATTAGATGTTTGAAAACCTAATAAACATGTAACGCCAATTGTCTTAAAGTGATTGTGTAAACTATAAAAAGATTTAAAAGAGTATCCTAGAGTTTCTTGCTAGGTCTTCTCTAGAGATCGACGAGGGATTGCGACCTAGAGAGCCACCATGTGGTTTTAACTTCAAGTTCGAATGAAAACTCAAAGTGCCTGTAACTAAGTCAAATAAATACTTTCGAGTTTCAATCCAGTGATGTGTGTTATTGAAGTTTACCCGTTCCTATGAAGAATGAAGGAATTGCCTCTAGAATTGGAGTTGATGATGGTGGTCCTATAATTCATAGGTACTTCGACGTGACATACTTAATAGTACAAATAACGTAAACAAACGGCTAGGAGAATTTTCATTTTAAAGTTGTGCGCGTTTTGATTTTATGTCATTTTGGATATTTTAACTGTAAATATATAAACTGTAATTTTGTATATAAATAGTGTCTATAAACTTTAAGTGTATATTCAAATACTTTAAATAGTATATTTAAACTTATTGTATAGTGTTTTATATCGTTAAGAAACTGATGAGACAGAAATGTCTTCAAGGAAGAGAAGTGCTGTTTGGAACCACTTTTTACAAGTGGATCCCAAAAAGGCTAGGTGTACCTATTGCACAAACACCATAGGCATTACCGGTGGTAACGTCGGTAATTTGAATAGGCATTTAAAGACTAAACATCCGACCGTCTCACTTGTTCCGGCACGTCAGGAGGAGCTTACACCACCACCAGCCATAGAAACTATTCCTATTCCTGCCACTTCAACAGACTCCGTGCAGAGTGCATGTCCAGTGCACCCCACTCCTTTTTTTTTTTTTTTGATCTCCCAGGAATGGCCCGCGAGGCCACTGCGTATTCCTCATGAATACGCAGTGGCCTCGGGGGAACCACTGCGCTATGTGGGGTTTGCACCCACTAAAAACCTGGCGTGTCCTTCTGTCGCCTACGGGGCTGCGGGACCCACTAGGCACACGACCGCGTACCCCGCTGGCGTTGCTCCGCAACGGAGCCCTTCTCTCTGCGGGGCGGGGCTGAATCCCTGAGTTTAGATTCAGCTCCGCCCCGTTCCATCTCCATCTATCTCCTCCTAGCACCAAGGTACCCCGGACACCCAGGGCGTCTCTGTGCGCGGGACATTTGTGCGGACGATGGACCCCGATCCGTCGCCCACGGTCCCCGGCGTTACGGCGGCACTTGAGCCGCGAAGGCCAGACGCCGCCTTCCGCGTCTGCGGCGGCGCATCGGGGCCGAATCGACGTCGTCTTCTTGGTCCCGCTCCGCCGCCTCCTTCTGCGATATTACCACGTCGCAGAAGGTCGCTACCTCCTGCCAAGACTCGTCGCTGTCGACCATCTCCCTGAGGAGGGCCGGCAGCGACAGGTCATCGCCGACTGTCGCGGACAGGGCGGCACGAGGGATCTCCCAAGCTGGGCACTCCTTGCGCGTATGTTGCGCCGTGTCCGCGACTCTCGCCACACAATGGTGGCACACGTCCGTGGGCTCCCTTCTTGCCACCTGGCACAGGTATCTCCCAAAGCATCCATGCCCGGTGATCATCTGTGTCAGGTGGAAGGAGAGAGCTCCGTGCCGCCGCTCGAGCCACTCGTGAAGAATGGGTCGAACCGCGGTCACTCTCGACTCACGACCGTCTCTTCTAGACGGGCCGCCCACCTCCGCAGGAGAGTTTCACGCCCCTCCTCTCGCCAGCGTTGAATCTCCCGCGGATGGAGACGACCACCACTCGCAATCGCCTCTTTTATTCGCCAGTACACCGCGGCGAGTACCTCGGCGGTGTACCGGCGAGAACACACCGACCGACGCACGCACGGTGCGGTACGCCCGGGCCACCCTGAGTGCCATGGCGCGCTGCGGTCTTTGCAGCGATGCCAGGTTTTGGTTGCTCATTGCACCTGCCCATATTGGCGCCCCGTAGAGCGCCATGGAGCGCACCACACCCGTGTACAGGCGTCGGCAAACACCACCAGGCCCCCCGACGTTTGGGAGGATCCGTCCCAAGGCCCCAGCGGTGGCTAACAACTTTGGGGCCAACCGCCGGAAGTGCTCCTCGAACCTCCATTGGCCGTCGAGGACGAGCCCCTGGTACTTCATGCTAGTACCGACGGCGATGGAGGTCCCTCCCACGATAATTGAGGCCTCCCGCGGTGGCTGTTTCTGGGCCCGTGGAATAGTAGGGCTTCTGACTTCTCCAGGGCCACCTCGAGCCCCAGGGCACGGATCCTCCTCACGACCTGGGCCACACCCGCCGTGGCGAGCAGGGATGCCTCTCTGTAGGTGCCGCCGCGGGCCCAACACGAGGGTGTCGTCGGCGTAACAAATAACACCGACCCCCGGCAGAGTGGCCCCGCGCAGCACCCAGTCGTAACCGATGTTCCACAGGGGAGGGCCTAAAACAGAACCCTGTGGAACACCGCACGACATTGCCCTCCTGCCTTCGCCGGCCCTCGTCGGGAACACGACGGCTCTGCTGGCGAAATAGTTGGCGACGACCCTCTGGAGGTACTGCGGCACGCCGTGGTACCGCAGTGCCGCTTTGATCGTTTCCCAGGGCAGCGTGTTGAATGCGTTGCGGATGACCCAGCGAGGCCCCAAGGCACCCCGCCTCCGCCTCGTCCACGTCCTGGCCAATGTCGGGCCCGGAAACCCAGTCCTCGATAGTGGCGACCTCCCTGTCGAGCCGTCCCAGCACCCAGCGCGGACCGCCCCCAACAACGGGTGTCTGGTCCGAGCCTTGCGGGCCGGCGGGGAGCGCGGAGACATCAAATCGGATATAACGATGGTCCGACAGTGTCTCCACGCCCAACACCACCCTCCATTCCCGGACACGGCGCGCCAGGGCAGGCGATGCCAGCGTAATTTCGACTATCGATCCACCCTGTTGCCGCACGCACGTGTCCTCCGACCCCGTGTTGAGGAAGACCAAGCCAATGGAGACCGCCCACTCCTCCAGACACTCACCCCGCGCATCCGTCACCGGGGATCCCCACGCCACAGATTTGGCGTTGAACGTTGAACCAGCGACTAGCACGGGGCTAGGGACGACCTGCCCAACCAGAGCCCCCACCTCCCCGAGCATTTGTTCAAAGTCGGCGAGAAATACACCCCTATAACCGTGAGGCCACCCACGGCAGCCAGTACGTAGCCCCTACCCCTCGACACATTGCCAATGGGCGGGGCGCCGGCGGCAGCCGGGGCGGCGATGGCCACTAATCCCTCGCGGTCCCCGACCCAGTCATCACGGGTGGGGACGAAGTAGGGCGCCGCGACCACGGCTACTTTGATTCCCCACTCTGCCAGGGACTGGGTCAAAAGATCCTGGGCCCTGGCAGAGTGGTTAATATTCACCTGCAAAATGGGGAGTCCGGGCATTTATGGGACGGTCTCCATTGGGCCCTCCGTTGTTGGGCTACTGGCAGGCTCCCCGCTGCCCTTAGCCTTAGTCGCTTTCGTTTTAGGCTTGGCTTTGGCCACACAGCCCGCACCGCCGAGAGGGTGCCCCGCCGGTTTGCCCGCTGCTGTGCAGGTGGCGCAGTTGGGCTCGGCCCGGCACTCACGCGCCCGGTGGCCCGGCTTTCCGCAGCGGAAGCAGAGACTGCTACGGTCCACCTCCGACCCACACGCTGGCGACGTGGCCCAGGTTAAGGCACCTGAAGCACCTCAGGGGCCTCGCCTCCAGCAGTCACGGTGACCCTTACCGTGGTCCACCCCACTTTTAGGTGGTTTGCGCCGACCACCGTCTTGGCGGCGGCCACCGGGCAGCCGAGCCAAATCGTGGCCCGGTCGCCGATGACACCAGGCCTTATGTCATCGACGTGACATTCTCCCTGCGCAGCGTATGCCGCAACCACTTCTGCGACGGTGATCGAGTCGTCCAGCCCCGACACGAGCACATCGACTCTTTTTGTGGGGCGGGAGACCATGACAACGTCTGCGCTGAGGACCTCTCTGAGCTTGAAGGCCAGAGAGTCGGCCTTCTCAGCGCCCCCATCCCCGAAGATTTCGAGGATGCGGGCGCCTGTGACCGTGGTCCTGCAGCGCATCTCTATGCCCAGACTCGCCATATCAACGCGTGTCCGGGCCTCCCGCAGAATCGTGCCGTAGATGGCACCACGCTCTGCCGCGCCCGGCTGCAGTGTTAATGTCACCGCAGCCGTTTTCGGCGCACGCAGCTTCGTCACCGCCGCCGCCTTCTTGCTCTGGGTGCTCGTCTGCTTTCCCCTGCTTTTTGCACCCCGAGCATCGACCAGACACCACTGCTCCGTCAATGGGGGCGGTAGAGGGGCGTCCTTCATCGGGCTAGGGTCCCTGAAAGGGGCCACCGGGGCCGTCCTTTTCCCCTTTCCTTTGCCCTTGCCCTTATTTTGGGGCTGGGCTGTGGGCGCAGGCAGAGGCGCGGGGGGCGTTGGGTTCTTTGGGGCAGGTGCCTTTGCCCCCACCGACTTGGATGGCTCGGGTGTAGGGGTTGCCACTGCCGCAGCCACGTCCTCCGCATTTCTCCTATCAGCCGCCAGCGGCGGCCGCAAAACCGGCTCCGGTAGGAGGCGACACTCGAGCCCTTCGAGTCGAGCATTCAGCATGTTGCCGAATTGCATGACGGTGGCCCGAGATATCTCCCCCACCATTTTTCTGATCGCGTCCGCGTCAGGTGCTGCCGTCGCTGCTGCCGCCGCTGTTCTGTTTGCCTCTGCCAGTTGGGCCGTGAGCCGCCGATTTTCGGCCTCTAGGTGCGCCACCTCTTCGGGTGTTGTGCGTGCCCTTATGCCCACCGCGGCCTCTTTGATAATTGAGGCCGCTTCCTTCAATGTTTTAATGAAGGTCCCCTTTAGTCCCTTTCTTGATTTTGTGGCCACCATCTCCACAATCTGCGCAGCCTCCAGCAGCAGAAGGTTAAGCGCTGCCAGAGACTGCGCCGTGTCCTCGTCTGGGTTTGGCGGGTTGAGGCCGCTGCGGCAGGCGTGCCTCGACTCCCTCAAGGTCTCGGCCATTCCCGCGATGCTTTCTTCGGCCTCTAGCCTGAGCCCCTCCTCCTTTTGCTTGTTTAACTGGGCCTTGGCCGCGGCTAGGCCCACGTATTCGCCCGTGGTGGGCGGACGGCCTGTCCCGCGTTTGGTTTTGTGCGCGGCCCCTTTGGTCGGCGACATCGTCTCCTCCTCCTCTGACTCCACATCCCCATGGCCTCTTCTTCCAATTTTTGAGAGCCTCCTCCTTCTCACCCCCGGACTCGACCGTCATCAGGCAGGCCTCCTCTTCTTCGCTTCCTGATCCGCAAGTCATGAGTCTAACGTCCGAGTCTCCAGACGACGCTGAGAGACGCACCAAATTGACGCGTAACTCTTTTATCGTCTTCATAATTGTACCCACGAGAATGGGACGATGTAAATGACACTGCCGGGTGACGCCCATTCTGTAAAACAGTGTAGCTATATACTGTAGATGTCGCCATGTATCTACAGGTTTTTACGACTTCGCTGTCGGGTGTTCCTTTTGAGTTTTCCTTCTCGCGGGCCGGCCAATTAAGGTAAGCCCTCCGCTCACAGCACCGCCGTACCCCATCCGCCAACTATAGGGGTCTTTGGTAGGATACCGTGGTCTCTGGAATTCCAGGAACTGGCGAAGCTCCCTTGTTGGTGGTTACCTGTTTTCAGGTAACCACCCTCCCTCTCAACCTCCTTCCGTCCACAGCAAATCCCGTACCCCATACCGCCTACGATGGAGGTCGTTGGGAGTATGCCGCGGTCTCCGGGATTCAAGGAGAGCCGGCGTAGACTTCCCTTCCGACACTCCTACCTTACCTACCCAGACTAACCTAAACTAATCCCAACCCAACCCCTATGTTTTCAGGTAACCACCCTCCCTCTCAACCTCCTTCCGTCCACAGCAAATCCCGTACCCCATACCGCCTACGATGGAGGTCGTTGGGAGTATGCCACGGTCTCCGGGATTCAAGGAGAGCCGGCGTAGACTCCCCTTCCGACACTCCTACCTAACCTACCCAGACTAACCTAAACTAATCCCAACCCAACCCCTATGTCGCATCTGGCATGTCCTCTGCTATTCAGAGGAACACACAGAGCGACATTTCCACCCGTCAGGTATTCGCCACCGCCAACAAGAGCCCACGAATGGGAAGTTATTGACGGTGCCCAGGGTGCACCGGCCCAGCGGGTAGCTCTTCCCCCCGGACGTATCCGAAAGAGACTAGCAATCATCCAAGCACACGTGGAGGTTAGCTGACCCACACCCCAGTGCACCCTACTCCTACTCCAACCCAACAATCGATGGTGGAATTTGTAAATAACATGAAACCTATCGGACCGCGACGATCTGAGAAAGTCGACGAACAATTAATAAAAATGATAGCAAAAGGCCACTATCCATTCTCCATAGTTTAAAAAGTTATTGGCAATGCTCTGTGGTGGATATTCGCTACCTACCAGGAAATCACTCTCGAACAACCTGTTACCTCAAATGTTTAACAGAGAATTAATAAAAGCGAGAGCTAAAGTAGCCGGTGTTTCAGCTATATGTCTTACAACAGACGGATGGACATCTATAAACAACGAACACTTCATTGCTATAACAGCGCACTATATAAAAAACTCAACTTCATGCGACGATGCTAGGCTGAGACAAAGACAAAGATAAAGACAAAGACAAAGATATTTTATTTCAAGTAGGCCACCAAGCGGCACTTTTGAACGTTAGGTACATTAAAATTTACAAGTTATAACAGTTGATACTACCGTGCATTCGGAAAGTAGCTTGTTATGGAGAAGAATGCACAAGAAACTCCATACTTACTCTTTTAAAGAAAATGTTTTTTTACAATATTTAGTTACATAAGTACATACATTAATAAATTCATATATGTGAGGACAATGCACCCAGAATAGCACTACACACAAACTACGTACAGGCATAAAGTAATTAAAGTACTCACACATGTACTGTGCAGTTATATAATAGATGCTAGAAAAGCATTAACATCCGAAGCAGTTAAGTTATGACCAATCCCAACTGACGGCGTCCGTTCACGAACATGACGCATGAATGGCACCACCCAGCTCAACCATCATGAAGGGAACCGGATGATCCAACACACGCGCCACCATCAGAGAGACATTTGAGAGAGCATGACACACTCAACTGCCAGGGCACACACAAGTCAACGAACGACACACAGGTACAGTAAATGTTAGATTTACAGTTGGGTACATAGTACTCACACACGTGCCGTGCAGTTATACAATACTAAGGAAATTGAGTTTATACAATATCAATATATTCATTCAGTCTACAGCAGTTCCAACAATACTTCAAAACAATAATGTTCTGCATATCACTTGTTTTTGCGCCCAAGTGGATGTTGAGCAGGAATAGCATTTAGCCAAGCATTTTTATCAGTGATGTAATCCCCCAACTTATAATATGCCAGCCTGCATAGTGTGCGTTTTATACAAGTTTTAAATTTCGTCTCGTTCAGCTCAAGAATGTGGGGAGGAATTTTATTGTAACATTTTGTACAGTACCCCATGAAAGATGAAGCTACTTTTGCCAGTCTGAAACTAGGTTGAACTAATTGGTCCCTATTTCTAGTAACGTAATTATGTCTGTCGCCGTTTTTACTAAAAAGATGTAAATTCTTTCTCACGTACATGATGTTTTCATAAATATATTGACAAGGAACCGTCATGATGTTAATGTCCTTAAACAGTTCCCTTAGAGAATCGCGCCGGCGAAGATTATATATTGCTCTGATGGCTCGTTTTTGCAGAATAAAAATTGACTCAATGTCTGCAGCCCTTCCCCATAGTAAGATACCGTAAGACATTATACTATGAAAATAACTAAAATATACCAGTCTCGCGGTATCCACATCCGTCAACCGACGAATCTTTCCAACAGCATAAGCCGCCGAACTCAGCCGCCCCGCAAGGGATACCAAATGAGGACCCCATTGCAACCTTGAGTCCAGCGTGATCCCCAAGAAAACCGTTTTATCGACGAGTTCTAGCTTCTCCTTGTTTAACATAATGTCACAATCAGTATTTCAGCTTCTGCTAACGCGGCAACACCATGTTCAGAAAGAGGTAACACATTCATATTTACAAACGAAACTCTTCTTATTATTTTTTGATGGCACTGGGAACACATTTATATCTCCTTAAAACTAAAATTTTCGTTTAAAAGAATTCTTTCAAAAACTGATGCTTTAGTGCTAAATTATACATAGAGTGTGACTACTTGATTTAATGCGTTGTGTGTGCCATAGGCACAAATTTACACATATATTTGGCTTAATCAGTAAATTGCCACTATTAAAATTTTATTAGATCTGGTTGTGCCCCAAGCCCGACCACAATCGTACTCTAATTACTCTGAAAGTACAAGGCACAAATTCCTGGGATAAGTGGCACAATAAAACACAATTAAAATAACCATTTTGTGCCATAGTAAAATCTCCGTTCCATGTCGAGGTCGGGTCAGGAATCACAACACTTTCTAACAGTTTTTCAAAATTGTGTAAATCTTCCTTGTTATATATAATCTTAAATGCCACATTTTCTGCTTTTTTGCCATTACGCTCTGCAATAGTGTCCACCTGTGCACTTAAAAATGATAACTTACGCAATATTTTGTCCTCCATGCTTTTTATATAATCTAAAATAATTTGTTGGTTCTGCTGTAAAGCTCTGGTTATTTCTAATATGTTCGAAATCGGGCTCCTTTTTCTGCCTAAAGGGTCTAAAGTAACCTAACACGAAGAAGATGACGGGAGCTGAGTTCGCTCGCTTTGCTCGCTCACTTCAGCTGCCGTCATCTCTTCGAACCTAACCTGTCCGTGTTGGGGTGCCCTAAGTTCCTGAGCTCGCTTCGCTCGCTCTTGGACTAATTCATAAAGACCACATGGAAAGTGGATGCTCTGATTCGGTTTTGGGTATTTCGGATATTCACATAGTAAATAAAACACAAGGAATTTTATTATTGTTGTATTCTACTCTAATTTGTATGTTTTATTGATTTTAATAGTTCTTCATATGCATCCAAATGATTTATCATAATTCTTCTCCTCCATGTGTATTCACACAACCAATCAGTAAAATTGTGTTTATTTTGCTGTTGGCGAAATTGTTTTTTCAAGCCTCTCCACTGGCTCTCTATGCGCTGGGTGTGTGTCCCATCTGGTGCCACAAATATTGGTTGGGTCAATATAGTTAACCCTTTTATGGGTATATCCATGCTGAGGAAGGCTTAGATACGCTCTCCAAAAATCAGTGTGAATGATGGAGGCTTCCTCAACATGTTTTTTAGTTAAAGACACATCTCCAGCCGCAGATCGTCGCTGCCATCTTCGATCATCCCAATGACCCAGTGTCCCTCTATATGTCTACCACGATTGTACTTTCTTTTCCCAAACTTGGATTCGTCAATTTGCACCACTTTATTAGGGCTTATATCTTCCCTTGAGCCCTTTGGTCTTCTAATTCATGTATGGAGATTGTCTCCCGGCAAAAACTAAACCAATCTGCAACCGTTCTTGTAGATATGACTGGACCATCATCACTTGCCAATTCTTTTCTGGTCTGGTGATATGTAAGTCCCTCACTAAAAGTATACATAATCTTGAATATCAATGTGAGGGACAACCGTGCGTTTTCGAACCATGTCCCAATAGCACGGGAAACTTGTTTCGACCGGCAATTACTTTTCCGGCATCTAAATTTTCCAAGTTGCCCAGATTCTTTCCCCAATGTCATTGGGGAACGATGATACGGGCATAGCTTCTCTCTCGGAATCAGTCCTCTCTCCTCTGAAAACTGGATGCACTGGTCATGTGTTCCCAGTTTGCTGAAGATCTTACACCAGTTCCACATAGATCTGAAACAAACAAGAAATTTATTAAAATTACTGTAAAGAAATGTTATTTTATAAAAAAAAAACAATAACTCGAAACTTACCTTAACTCATCCGAGTAAGGATAAATTCTTCTGCCACCAGCTCTTGGACCAGCCATCCCACTGGGACCAGCAACCGGTTCTCGAGGACCGACGACACACGGGAGCACAAGTGGCTCATTTGAGTCCAACACTTGCACTCGCGCAGTAGGCACAAGCGGCTCTATTGAGTCAATAAATCGCACTACCTAAAGAAGGCACAGAAAAGGAGGCCGTGACAAGCGGCTCACCTGAGTCCAACACTTGCACATCACTCAACTCTTCTCGTCTCTTCAGACACAGAAGCATAGGGCTTCGGAGACGCCATGGTATTCAAAACGATCGAAACTACAATAGCAACAAACGATGACTAACACTGACAGTTAACGCAAAGAAGCGCGGCGTCGCTTCACGTTCCGTTCCACAGTGTAAACAAAATTCGGTATTTTTTGTGTAAAAAAAGTCATTGTAATTGCATAATACACCATGGTTATTGTGCACATTAATTACGCACCAAATAAAATATGTGAGTATAAAATTATCAATAAAATTATATTTATCAATCAATAAAATTATATTTAAATAAAAATATGACTTCAAATTTAATAAAATACACCTTTACGTCATCGGAACGGGAAATGTGAACTTTGACGTTTACCATGACAATTTATCTAACCTTAAAATTTGCACAAAACAAAATATGTATGGGAATTTTAAACATTTTTTCTCGAAAACCGTGATGCTCCGAGTTTAGAAACTTTGGAAAAAGCTTTCAATTTATGAGTACTATCTATAAAAAAAAAATGGACTTCCAAATCAGCGGCCCATAAAGGAAAGTTTATCCGTAAGCACTTCTTTCTGTTAATTGAAGTTAACATTGCATCAAATTATCAATTTTGAAGTAACAAAAGATTTGATTTACCTACCTACTAGGTAAAATATTGAAAATTATAAAGAAAGTACTTGGGCACAAGCTTAGTAATAATAATGTTGGTTTCACAGGTGCTTGCCATTTCGTCAAAGTTGTGTTGAGCAACATTTATAAGTCTGCGCTTTGTTTTGACATTAATCCGGTCCACTTGACCTGACACTTCATATTGAGCCAAGAATCATCAGGGCAAGATGAATCTTGTTCTAACAAGTCTCCACTCTCCGTTTCGGCCAGTGTAATATTCCATTTTGTTCCCATTTATCAGGGATAATTGAGAGGATAAATTACCCTCGTTCCTTGGTTTGAATTATTTTGAAAGGCATGTTTATGCTGCAAAAACGAAAAAAATAAAAACACAAATTCATAAACTAACAAAAACTATACGACATACCAAATAATATCAAATTACTCTCTCTCGTCTCACATGATGACTGACTATGATACCAGCCTACCTAACATACGCAAGTTTTGTCTTCAAGTCGCGCAGTAGTCGCACTCTCTATCCTTGTTTATTTTTAAGAGACAGACTAGGACACCACGCGAAGTCTACGCGCGACTGAAAGGCTCATATTTAATAAAAATAACAATTACTGTGACAATTCAATAATCATGTCGTTATGGGATAGAATCAGGTTGCCACCGGAATATAATACTAACTAAACAATTTAGATCCACCTCGAATTAGTTGTCTCCCTAAATTAGTTAAGTGCGCTATAATAATAACAATCATTAGTATTTAAGATAATCGCAATTGCTTAATCGCAATTCTTACTCCGAGAACTATATTGACCCGGCACTTATCACCGGGCAGAGCGGCGACGCACAGTGGACCATTGGCGGGCCTCAGCGTTATTGGCGAGGGAGGAGAGAGAGGCAGGCGCGCAGAGTCCACTTTCGGAGTCTCCGGAAACACATTTACGCCTACATTTATTTAAAACCTTTTCCAGGCGTGTTACGGTGTTGTGTGCCTTGCTTAATTCCAGCTCCAGTTCTGAAATACGTTTTAAGGCCTGATCATAGGTGTCACTGCACTGTTCAAAGTTACCAACAAGTTGACGGAAGTGTTGCTGCTGGTCCAGTATGTCCACATGCTGCATATGCAGTTCAGTCAACTGGTTTTTGAGCTTATTTTCATCATATACGTTAAAAGTGAGTTTCTTATCATGGCAGCCCTCACATGTTCTCTCTAGGCATTTTGGATTCAGTGTATCATTGCAGCAAAGTACTCTAGCCACACGTGAAGCAGAACCATGAGATATAATTTTTGCCTTATGAAGTGATCGGACAATATGATCAGTGTTTTCATGTAACGCACACAAACACGTATTTCTTGCAGATGCTTTCGGAAACAACACCCAAAACGGACGGTATCTTCTAAACGTCTGATAAGAAATTTTAATCCCCGTTTTGTTTTGAAACTGTACATGTAAATTTAACAGAGTGTCATTTAATAATCGAATTTGACGTTTACTTTTCATTCGGGTTATCGTCTCATTTTTACCAGATGTTAATCTACTGCACTCATCTTGTATTAAAAAATCATGCACTGCTTGTCTCATATCCTTTTTTAATACTGTCTTTTTAGAACTATCCATTTTTCCATTGTTTTCTTTCTTTTTTTCTAGCCTTCTTATACGCATCTTGTATTTTCTTATTTGTTTGCTCATTGCTAAGACCTTTAAATTTAAAGCTACATTTTCTGATTTTAATTTTCTCTTATGACGAGCAGCAATTGCTCTTCCAACTTCAGCACGTGAAAATGACGAAGAAGGACTTGCCGGTGGAGTATCTTCTTCTAATAAGGCAGCGGTGGCTTTCTGCATTTTTATTAATTCACGACGCTTTTTTGATTTTTTACGCCACATTTTCCTAATTTGACGCTGCTGTCTCGGAGTACATTGATCAATCGTCTTAATTTCACCTCTTTCTTTCTTCTTATAACACCTTTCTCTATCTTTCTTGCGTATCTCTTTAATAGCAGCATCGCTCAGTTTTGCACGCGCCCGCCGCATACTAATTTTTTTTTTGTTCACGTCGCCTAATCTTCTTTTCTTTGCTTAATATTTCTTGTTCTAGGCATTATTAGCTGAAAGAGAAATCATAACCCACATGTACACACCAATTTGAGCAATAGCAAGCGTTAACAAAACAGATAATTAAAAAAAAATGTATCTTAATAGACCATAATGTTTGTCGAACATAATTATAGCTTCTATTCAGCGTCAAGGCGGGAGTGCAGGCGATGCATAAGTGCTCAGCCAAAGCTAGCAACACAGGTTTTTAAATCTTACTTGTGTCACAAAAAGTATAAGTTGGAATAGGGGTCACTTTTGTGGACGTGGTCTTTTCCGTGGACATTGTGTCCACCGAAAAGTTTGTCCACGGAAGGGTTAACAAACTAAAATTGTCTTTCAAAACAAAAAAAATTGAGGTTACAATATGGCGCACCTGGTTTTTGCAAAAAGCCTCCCATATTACACCAAGTTCAATCAATAATGTAATTTTTATGCCAGTACTTACCTAAATATGGATGGAACAGAAAAGTTGCAACGATCTTTTACACAAAAGTAAAATAACACTTGTTTATACAATTTTGCAAATAAATTTTCAAGGAGCGTTAACTTGTATCACATAAAGTTTTTACTCAAACTGACAGCTCGTCAATATTGCCAACCAAAATAAATAAACTAGGGCTGCGTTCCATTTCACAAATATTGAATATTCAATTTAGTTGGACCACGGAAGGGGTCGCGAAATCGGTAACAACATGTTTAAATCTTATAATGCATTTGTACTGTGTATAAATTTTTCATAATAACGTAAAATAAAACTTAGTAATAAACGTATACGAAAATATATTCACACTTTTATTTTCAAGTATTTTTTTAGTTTACGCAAACTTATTTTATTTATTTATTTATAAAAACTTTATGCACAAGTACAAAGGCCACAACTTATGAACCTAGGTTGGGCACGGTCCACGGAAGGGGACCTGAGTCTAACTTTAGTTTTAATATTTTAAGGTTAATTAAATATTATCAGGATATTGTATCGTAAATTATTAAAATAAATAAACAGTTAATTTATTAAACAAAAATATGAATGTATGAAGTATGTAATTTTTTTTTTAAATCCACATTTTTTTTGTGTGTTTTGTGTATGACCCATTAGTGCTTCCTCGACACAATATATACCTTAAGTGTCGCCGCACATGGGCCACACGCGACAGCCACGAGAAGCTAGAAGCGTGTAGCGTGTGGCGGCCACCGGCGTCAACCGTGTGCGGCGAGTCCATACAAAATGTATGAAAACTACAGAAAATATGCCAGTGGCGACGTTTTGTGGTTGTGGCCGGTGGCCCCGTGTGCGGGGACCCTAAGAATATATTGTAGGTATTTAACAGCAACGAGCATCACCCAAAGCGCCAACATATTCACCTCTTTTCATAATTGTTTTGCTTTATTACCGTCAATAGTGTTAACATATTTAGCAGTATATTGATATTGAAATTGACTTTATGTTTAATAAAAGAGGTAAGTCAATTAATGTATTTTAGATTACTGCAATGGTGTTATAATTATTAAAACTCACTGCCATGGTAAGTTTTCTGTAACAGTATGTGGATGTTTTCATCTCAATTTTGAAACTCCTCAAAAATAAACTGCATTTGATGATAATATGTAGAAAAAAATATCGCTTTAGTTATTTTTTCATTTCAATTATGATGAATGTTCCTGGTACTGTCTAAAGGTATTTTAATGGAAGACAGACAATTATATATGTCGCCGCGGAGGCGTGGATTTGCTAATTCGTTATCCAAATTAATAATTTCAATTGTCAATTAACACAAACTCTATAATCCTGTCATCTCTGAGATTTCGCTAGAACTATTAAATGTCTGTTTATGTTGGTTTATGGTTCAGCGCCATCTATTGGCTTATTGTGGAATTAGTTATTGATTCGTTTGAATGAAGATCATTTGATAAGTTAATTTTCAATGTTTAATTAATACGAGATGTTTAAATAAAACGGGAACATTTATTGTAGGACTTTAGATTTAGATTTGTTCTCATTTTAACTATTGCACATTTGACTAAGTAAATATGTTTTATTATGGCCCTACGAAAAGTTGTCAACAATGGCGGATGTTATAATTTTAATGACCAATAACTAGATTTAATAATTTAATACGAGAACTAAACAAATTTGAGTAATTGATTAAATACTATAAAGTAATAAGACTATTTTACACAGCTATGTAATCATGAGAAACCTTCTGGTTAGTAAGATATTCAGATCACCGGAAACTTGGATAGTTTTGAGTTGAGGTGATTATTTTAGTAATAATCTACGAACAACTTTGTATTTGTGAGTATTGGGATTGTTTAATGTTAAAATAATTAACTGAGCAGCATTTTAGTATTGTTTGTTAGCTTTATACAACTATCCAAGTAATTAGTGTCTAAACAAAAACAATATGGAAGTCCCGCACACTCGCAACAGTCGCAACGCGCATCGCGCTATGCCGTGTGTAAAATAATAACTGTTTAATAAATCTGATTGATTAGATGTTTGAAAACCTAATTAACATGTAACACCAATTGTCTTAAAGTGATTGTGTAAACTATAAAAAGATTTAAAAGAGTATCCTAGAGTTTCTTGCTAGGTCTTCTCTAGAGATCGACGAGGGATTGCGACCTAGCGAGCCACCATGTGGTTTTAACTTCAAGTTCGAATGAAAACTCAAAGTGCCTGTAACAAAGTCAAATAAATACTTTCGAGTTTCAATCCAGTGATGTGTGTTATTGAAGTTTACCCGTTCCTATGAAGAATGAAGGAATTGCCTCTAGAATTGGAGTTGATGATGGTGGTCCTATAATTCATAGGTACCTCGACGTGACATATAGTAAATAAGTTCGGCAATAATAACTAGAAAAGGTTTTTTTATTTAAGATTTTTATAGGTTAACTATATTTATGGCGACCATTCTAAATTACTTAAGGTTGCTGATAACTCTTTTATCCCTAACATAGTGAACGATTGTTAGCACTTATATGCCACTTGCAGTTCTACAATATGGTTCTAAAACTGAAAAGACAACAATTTTATAGGTTCAGTTTGCATAATGGTTCTATGTGAACCTGTAGGCTGAATATTTTCAGGGTTCTCTTGTTGTTTGAATAAAACCTTTAAATATCACGTACTTGATGGAATTTACCAAAGAATTCAAAAGCCTGTACGAACGTAACTTAAGTTAATATATTTTGAATTAAAAGATGTATTTTATAGTAAAAGACATCTTTATATATATATAAAGAATATATACTAAACTTTTTTTTGTATTTTTGTAAAATAAATATGTATTTTTACATTATTATAAAAAAAAACTGTTGTTTCAGTAACTATTCCCATATCTTAGTGGTGGTGCTGTTAAAGAACCTACCTACTCGACACCGCGCCGAGTTCCAGTCACACACATCACGCCAAAGTGTGCACTGATGGGGTCATCGTGTGCACGGGATTTTTTTATCGCGGTGTTCAGATGTTCGTTTCTCCCATGATACGATGTACAAGTACGGTCGAAATATCTTGGCGAGTCCGAATTTCACGCAGAAGGTTGCGCGCAGTAACATTTTTTCTACTTATAAATACTAATTGCAATAATTTTTTTGTCTTGAGGCGAGTCCGTCTTTCGTTTAAAATTAGTCCTGCTTTAGAAAAAACTCTCTCGCATGGCACGGACGTAGCCGTGATGTTTAGGCGTTTCAACATATTATATTTATATAATCGTGGATATACACCTTTACGTTCGCTACACCAAAGCAGTGGATTTTCCGTTCTTTTAATGAGCGGTTCTTGCACATATTTATCAAATTCGACTATACCAGCTGCAGTCGGATTTTGGAGAACGAGACAAGCAATTTCGGCGTCAAATTCATCCCAAATAGAGCCAGATTTACCAGGCTGTGAAGATGTCGCCTGTGGAACTGGTAATTCTTGTGTCTCATGGGTTCGGTCTGCGCCAATTCTCAATTTTAGAGCTGATGCAGCTCTATCGAAGTTGCGAGGATCATTAAACCCGCTTTTCTTAAATCTTGGATCTAAAATTGTGGCCTCACAAAGAAGTAAATTTTGTTCCACTTCGCCAAATCGTGAATTCATTTGTGATTTTAGAGAATTAAGTAGGCTTTCAATTTTTTCGTTGTTGGTGGAGTATTTATTAAGTGTCCTGTTTATTAATTTACAATAAACTATATATTTTAAAGAAGACACATATTCTTCGCCACTTACTTCAACAGTGACATCGTAAAATGTTTTTAAAATTTCAGTCCCATTTTGAATAACAGACCAGTCCTCTTGCGTTAAATTCAAGTCTGGCCGCATTATTGCTAGCGTGGCTATTAGAGGATCTTTCACTCTAAGAAATCGCATGAGCATGTCGTATGTAGAATTCCATCGTGTTGCTACGTCCTGCTTTAGTTTTAATGGCGAGATATTCATCTGTTCTTCGATCTCCAATTTTTTTTTTTTGCTGGAGCAGATCGGTGAAAATATTCGACGATTGCCTTAACCTATTCAAGGTGTCGGATATTTCAACTATGCTTGATTGAACTACCAAATTAATGGTGTGCGCATAACAAGGTATTGAGCGCCAGCCGCCTAACCGAACAGCGCTTAAAATATTTGCGGCATTGTCGCTGACTATTGCATTGACGTACCCGTGTATGTTCCACTCGATTAATTTTGCTTCTAAAAAGTCTTTTAAATTAACACTTGTATGCCTTTCGTTGAATTCGATACAACCAATCATGACTGTGCATACCTTGTGCGTTTCAGTATCAATGAAGTGCGCAGTGATGGCAATGTACCCGTCGTTTACAATAGACGTCCAAGCGTCAGTCGTTATAGAAACAGCAACCGCTTTTGCTATTTGTCTTTTAGCAGCTTCCAATATTTTGTTATATACTTTTGGAAGCAAACTTTCAGAAAGATTTTTCCGGGTTGGCAAGGTATACCCGGGATTCAACATTTCTACAAACTTCCGGAACTCTACTTCATCAACCATTCGAAGCGCGTGGTACCCTTTGGCAATCATTTTGACTAACTGTTCGTCAAGCTGTTGCATTCGATTCTTAGGAAGAGTTTTTTTTGATTGTATGTAGTCTACCATAGAAGGAGCTGTCTTGGTTTATTAGCTAATCTCAGTGGCAAACTTGGTTTATTAGCTAATCTCATTGGTACTGATGACAATGAAAACTCACGGGTGGCAGTCTCAACTTGAGCTGCATTTGCAGTGCTTGAAGGACCCGGCTCTGCATCCATATCACCATGGTCGACACGACGCTCGGGTGCAGTTGCAACTGTTGCAGACTGTCTACTGCTGTTAATCTCTATCGTAGGATGGATTGCTTTCATATGACGGTTCAGGCTTCCTATTGAGCTCGGACAAATTGCCAATATACGCGAGCAATAACCGCATTTCGCCTTTTTACTAGGCACAACTTCTTCAAAATGATTCCAAAGAGGACTTATTTTTCTTTTAGTTGCCATTATCCTTAATAAACCAGCAACCTACCTAATATATGTATGTACACACACTTGAATTTTTGTTAATATTTATTTACAGTTTAAAATCACTATTGATATTTATTTACACTTGATTCACACACAATATTTATAAGTACCTAATATTTTGTGAGCGTTTGTTTAAATGTAGACAGTCTTGACCGCACAAAACGTTAACAAACTGTTTCAAATAGGTTCCCCAACTAGCGATCGAAAGTTCCAAGTGAGTACAACTACAATACAACACTAACTCAACGTTCGTTATCACAGAATTAAATAAAACCTTAGTTCAAAATTAAACCCTTAATTCAAAACACGATGACCGACCATACCATAAAAAGTCACTAATCACTGACAGTTCGGCTCATAAACATAAACATTACAACAATACTTTTTGGCGCGAGAAAAGCATAGCACTATTGCAGGCATTAGGAACGGGGCGGTGCCAAATAAATTTAAACCTTATTGAATGAGCAATAGTGCAATACTATCAAAGTTGTATTGTTAAATCGGGCGTCCAGAGTCGAGTCCGGCGCGGCCAGACTTCGAGTCAGAGCGCCTCGGCGGCGGCGTGCGAGAATGAGAGGGAACATATGTGCAATGCGTAGAAGACATAGTTCGAACCCTGCCGAATAGGACCGAACGAACAACGAAATCAACCGATCAAGAACAGAGCCTGCGCCGCGCCGCGCGCATTCAGGACAGGACTTGCGCTATGGTAATGTCATGTGTCATGCTTAATTTGGTCGAGTAATAAGTACTGTTATATTACTCGGTCGGGTAATATTACGCGTAATATGTCAATCGCATTACTTACACATGTCTATTTTACATCTTTAGGATATAATATAATTTCTTTTGACGATAATATGCTGCTTTTACTGGCTTAATGGCTTTGTAAATATTCAAGAACGATGACCTGATTGATTTCTCAAATACTATATTTTTTTCCGATATTACTTTACCGTGTATATTTATTTCTTTATCTTCGACCGTAATAGTTCAATGATATCATTGGTTAGTGACGTAAAATATTTATTTCTACACTTGCAAGATAATACGAAGTGCTCAAAATAAAGAACTGTGAACTGTTCTTGTGCTATAGGTTGCTATTAAAGGTTCCTGAAACTTTTTTTTGGTAAAGATGCATCAATTTTATTTTGCTAAGATAATCTTTTCGCTACATAAAATGGTCTGTTTCCCTGCCTTAGCATGTTTCTTTATAAAATCTTTTGTCGGATGGTAAAATATCTGTAAATCTTTTGTATAAAATAATAATCATATCTTTCAAAGCAGCTTGGCTTACATTTTTTTGTACACCCCATGTTCGTAAAACATTCTTTAAATTTATGTTTTGCATATATATTTTTTTTTCTTTCTTCTTTTGAGAGGACACAAAATGTTATACTCATCATTCGTCATAACAGTTTCCTGATGTTCGGCACTCTGTTGTATATTTTGCTTGCGCTTGATATCGATCGGTACCAAGGTCACTGAGATTGTAATTGTATCTTATATTGATATGAGGACTGTTCCGTGGAATCACATCATAATCTATTCTAGGATTTTGATTTACGAAACACTGTTTCTCCACTACAAGTAATTCTTCGCCTGCCATAATGTCATTCTTAAATTTCGTTGTGATAGTTTTGCGATGATCCATTTATATTCTTGAATTCTTTAGAAGCTGTTCTTTTTCTCCACCGGTTATTTTTTTTAACTTTCTATGTTGCGTGGTGGAAACAAAAATATTACCGAATTCACCCGTTGCACAGTGTAAACTTGTATTGTACCAAAACATAATTTTTGAGGTTAGGTTATATTAAGATGCATTTGGTGATATAAAATTCTATAACTCAACTTAAAGTAATAATTAAGAGTAATATTGTTTGCACATATTGTTTATGGCCGTATAGAAGTATTTTAAAAACCACTGTATTACCTAAGATTGACCGAGTAACCCCTTTATACAATCATTAATGGTTTAAAGGTGGTTTCTAACCCTTGCAGCATCCAGCTCTATAAGATTTATAATTAACACTTTTGTGATACTAATAGCTTTCTTGCTAACTCTTAGGGTTGGATATAACTCGTTAAGTGGTACATAGTATTTTCTAACTCTAATGAGATCAGCTGTTAGTAAGTGTTAGCAGACACCTTACAATTACTTACAGTTTTTTACGCTTCTTAAAGCTATTACAATAAGCCTTAAGGTGTTACAAAGCATCTAACTAACTCTGTTTTAAGCCATCAGCCGTTAGTAAGTGTTAGTAGACACCTTACAATTGCTTACAGTTCTTTAAGCTTCTTAAAGTTATAAGAGTCAACTATATAAAGGTTCCTCCAACTCTATGCTACCGCCTTAAGTAATGAAATTTTTCTTTGTAACTGTTATCCCTCTTGAAGGTTTAATTATTTATCCTTAACACCATAGTAGAATCGATTGTTACAATCGGAGCTCTTATATATCATTTATAATACTACGAGAGCTAAAAAAAAGGTTGCCCTTAGCGCCAAAATGTTTGTTGGGTACAGCACACTCGCGAAAGAAAACCGTTTGCAGAAAAATGATCCCTGTCAGCTAGACATTTTGGCTTCTGTCACTTTGTTTTTTTTTATTCGTTCGGAAATATTCCAAGGTCGATAATCTATGACATGATGTGGGATTTTTACAGCCACGGTTTGGTTAAAAAAATAAAAACGGTTGTGGGAGCTATGCTACTACTATGGTTTGATTAAGGGTTAAGTTTATTTGTTTTGTGTAAATAATTAATATTGTATATACGTTTTAGTTTTAGTAGTAAATAATGAATTGTAAATAATAAAATATATGTATTGTTTGTAAATTATGTTGCTGTTTGTGTGTAAATAATAATATGTGTAAATAATATAACTATGTTCCTCGTTTGACAGCAGTACTCACTTTGATATTCGCAGCTCCCCAGATCACGACAGATACGACACACAGACACCATGCATACTAAACTATTACAGTTAGTAAAACTATGAACAAATACAAAAAAAATGTGCAGCAACAAACGCAAAATAAGCTGATTAAGATCTTCCTCAGATGTAATCCTGTGAGTGGTTTCGCCAGGCTTTTGTCGGACCAGGATGCGACCGCGCTTCGTCCATACGAACCGCCATCCATGAATCTCCGCAGTTGCCCTTGTCTGACGAAACAACTGCTGATTTGATCCGGTCAGCCTCTCATTTACAAAGAAGCGTACGGGTTCCCCGGAGAGTCCGAGATTCTCGGCTGTGGCGTCACGACGCACGCGGGCGCCGCTCAACACGGCGTCACGCTGGTCACGTCGAGCGAGGCGCACCATGATAAAGCGAGGGCGGGGCTCTGTTGAGACTCGCGGGCTCATCGCCTTAATGTGTCTGCCGCCGACTCGCTCTGCGCCCACGATGTCGTGGTCCTCCAAAGTAACTCCCAGCTTTGTGGCAATTAGCTGGAACAGGTGTGCTGGGTTTTCAGCTTGCGACTCAGGTATGTTCCCTATTACCAGATCGTTTGCCATCAGCTCCTGATCCCTGTCATTGAGGTCCCTCTTGAGCTGTAAGACCACAATCTCCACCGCATTTAAATTTGCTATCGGATCGCATCCGGCATCGTGACGCTTTTCAAGCACTTCCAGTCTGGACTCGATCCCATCCATGCGCGCATGACACGAGTTTTTTTTTTTTTCAACAAACATAAACAAGAGTCGGTAGATGCCTTCAGGTCCGCTACATCTTTCCGAAGCTCTGAGACTTCAAAGCGCAAGGTGCAAATCTCCTCCACTACCAATCTCAGAGCGGAGCCTACGTCCGACGGGAACTCAGTGATCACAGGCGACTACGGTGCAGCGAATGAAGGCGGAAACACATTTGCGTGGCATGTCGTGGCGCGCCACGCCAGAAGCCTATCGGTTTCATACATTAAGTATGGTTAGAGGCACATTTGAGTGTCATGGCGCAGCGTGGCGCGCTCTGGCGTGGCGCGGACTGCCCGCGACCGATTGCGCCAGAGCCCCCACCACCGCTCTGGCGCGACACGACACGCCAGGCAAATGTGTTTCTACACCGCGTGGCTCGTGGCGCGCCATTCAACGACGCGAACTCGTAGTGAACGCATGTGTGCTGCGTATTGAAAATGACGGACGAGCTTATTGAACTTGTACGTCAATGTACAGTTTTGTATGACACAAAGTCTAGGGAGTATAAAGATCATTTGATAAGTACCCTAATTGCATAAGTTCAAAGAATAGAGCAAGGTACGCACTCCTTGCATTCATATATTCAAAAATCCGTCTACTTGACTGTCAGCGACGAAACCCCGTCTACAAGCTGATTAGGTAAAACAGCGAAGTTTAGGCAATACCTACTCGTGCAAAGTACCTTAACCCTTTATAAGGCAGAACAAACGGCTGAAGGTACAGAAATGAAACTTAGTGGTATACATCATATATGAGCACTTTATTGAAATTTCGGAAAAAAAAGTATATATATATATATATAAACATGGTGTCCATTATTTGGACAGAGCCGTACTACGGCTTGTGGAAGTTGGCAAAACATGGAACAATACATAGGGCTACCTCGCATCGTATGCATTGTATCTTCGATTTTTTGCTGTTAGCATTGCTGCTGCAAGCCCTGCATCGTCTGTAAGAGTCTAGTGGACCGGGGAGGTGGGATCCAACGTCTGAAAGCCGTAGATCATCTGGAAGGCCATACTTTGCCTTCTGCCGGCTATCAACTTTTGGTCTTTTGCATACAAAAGATGGCAAGTTCGATACCCTCTTCCTTCTGCTCGTAAAAGTGCCAATCAAGTTTCTTCCGAGAAGTGTACGAAACTGTAAAGTAGACATTGGGTAACGCACTTTTTGCGCATACAAAATGTATGCATTCGTAATTGCTGCATCCACCATAAAATAAAATAGTCTCATCCACCACCTCCTGCTCCTCCTAGCTACAGGATAGGTGCCTCGCTTTTGATCAAAGCGATCGACACCCCCCATCCTTTTGGTATACTCCACAACACCCAGAGGGCAAGGCACTTCTTGTTTCCTTCCGTCTTTTTGCGTTCTCATGCATGTTACTTTTTCCTTAGGATGAAAGGCGGTACTAAGAATGCTGACTAATTTTGTGTCCATCCATGTAAAGCATGCTACATTTCGGTTAACCCGCCACTTATATTGACCCCTAGAAAGTTTAGGTTTACCTTTCTTGGCCATCAGATGTTTTAGTGTCCGGGGTAAGTTAGTTCTATTGGATCTAACGGTTGCTGTAGAATATATATGTCAAGTCGAAGTACCTATGAATTATAGGACCACCATCATCAACTCCAATTCTAGAGGCAATTCCTTCATTCTTCATAGGAACAGGTAAACTTCAATAACACACATCACTGGATTGAAACTCGAAAGTATTTATTTGACTTAGTTACAGGCACTTTGAGTTTTCATTCGAACTTGAAGTTAAAACCACATGGTGGCTCGCTAGGTCGCAATCCCTCGTCGATCTCTAGAGAAGACCTAGCAAGAAACTCTAGGATACTATTTTAAATCTTTTTATAGTTTACACAATCACTTTAAGACAATTGGCGTTACATGTTTATTAGGTTTTCAAACATCTAATCAATCAGATTTATTAAACAGTTATTATTTTACACACGCCATACGCGATGCGCGTTGCAAGTGTGCGGGACTTCCATATTGTTTTTGTTTAGACACTAATTACTTGGATAGTTGAATAAAGCTAACAAACAATACTAAAATGCTGCTCAGTTAATTATTTTAACATTAAACAATCTCAATACTCACAAATACAAAGTTGTTTGTAGATTATTACTAAAATAATTACCTTAACACAAAACTATCCAAGTTTCCGGTGATCTGAATATCTTACTAACCAGAAGGTTTCTCATTATTACATGGATGTGTAAAATAGTCTTATTACTTTATAGTATTTAATCAATTACTCAAATTTGTTTAGTTCTCGTATTAAATTATTAAATCTAGTTATTGGTCATTAAAATTATAACATCCGCCATTGTTGACAACTTTTCGTAAGGTCATATTCAAACATATTTACTTCGTCAAATGTGCGTTGTTAAAATGAGAACAAATCTAAAAGTCCTACAATAAGTGTTCCCGTTTTATTTAAACATCTCGTTTTAATTAAACAATGAAAATTAGCTTATCAAATGATCTTCATTCAAACAAACCAATAACTAATTCCACAATAAGCCAATAGATGGCGCTGAACTATAAAACCAACATAAACAGACATTTAATAGTTCTAGCGAAATCTCAGAGATGACAGGATTATAGAGTTTGTGTTAATTGGATAACGAATTAGCAGAACCACGCCTCCGCGGCGACACGGCCATTCTGAAAATCAACCGCGTGCTCTGCGGGTGCTGGTGTCCTCAGTCTCTGTTTCTTGGTTGTTATCTGTAATAGCAGACAGAAATTTGTCGGCAGATTATTGTTGTTTATCATCCTACAATATAAATTAAATTTGGGATCTGATAACAACTAGTTTTAATCATCATTGACAGTTTGTAATAAATCTATGCTTAGTATGCCTTATTTTTGAAATATTGAATGCATTTTAACACCCACAGCTATATGCTTTAGGTATTCAACTTGCAATATGGTAAAGATCAATGTTGTTATAAAACAACGAATTGCTACATGTCATGCCAATGAAGGCATACAATTTGTATTTCAGATTTTTGTTATTGAATAGTCAGTTGCTAGCTTAATAGTCCATTTTGAATCTTGTTTGCAGAATGTTGTTGTTTGTATTATCTTACAATATTCATTGATTTGTAATAGGTATGAGTCAGTTTAAGTTATCAGTTTATCACTGAATACTTATTAGATTAGGTAACTACAAAGTTTATCTTAAATGAAAATATTTGATGCATTAATGAGCACACACCTACTTATAAGGCTAACACAGCACTCTTGTATTTGGTAAGTATAGTGTAGGAGTATTGTGATCAGCTGTTTTTTGTTTAGTTTCATTCTCACGGGATGGTAATGCTCTGTGATAGACACAAAGTCTTTGATTTGACAGGATTAAAGGATAGGATCAGGAACACCGCTCTGTGATAGACACAAAGTCTTTGATTTGACAGGATTAAAGGTTAAGGAGTTTAGGACCATTGCTCCGTGACAGGCATGAAGTCTTTGATTTGACAGGATACAAGGAACCAGGCTCTGGGTGGTCTTGTACACCGTGGACCCAGCAGGATAACATGAGAGATTGTTCATTAGCGGCCTCCACGCCTAACCAATGGATATTAAATCATTCTTAGTTGCTTCCACAGCAAACTAAGAGATTGTTTGTTGTATTATCACTATTAGTTTCCTCCACGGATTACTAACAGACAGCTTATTGTGTTATCATTATTAGTTGCTTCCACAGCATACCAACAGTATAGTTTATTGTGTTATCATTATTAGTTGCTTCCACAGCATACCAACAGTATAGTTTATTGTGTTATCATTATTAGTTGCTTCCACAGCATACAACAGGAAAGTTTATTGTGTTCTCATTATTACCTCAAATGCACCTCCATGGATGCTGATAGAATGGTGTTGATATAAATGATTGTGTTATTAACTGCCTCCAGAGCTCTAGGTTATGGGACACCTCTATAATTAGAGCTTGTTTTATTATTCATTTTTATAATTGCCTAAATTTGACAATAGAATACCATGAACTGTTACGAGTTACAAAAATATAATAATAACAGTAATCCTCCTGATTGAATTCGGCCATGACAGCCAATCTGATGAGCCATCTACATAGGAAGATACTATAGCACACAAGGCCAATGGCTTAACATGCTTTCCGTAGCATGGGGTTCACCAATTTCAAAACTCTAGGCTGTCACAGAGGAATTCCTATTGGAAAAATCCCATAAACACATTTTGCCCGACCTAGGAATTGAACCCAGGGATAATAATTTAAAAGTACTTTGTTGCTTGGTAGTACCATGCACAAGCATCATGTAGAGTTATTTGGCATGGCTATTGAGTTGAGCCTTCTGATACAACAGCACTGTATCAGTTAGCGAGGTGAGTAGAAGATAGTTTGAAAACATCTCACCTTTTACTTTTGTTATGTTGTGCTTGAAGTCTTTACTAGCTGACCTCTATTTGGTGGCATGTATGTTGGTAGCATATAAGGTCCTGACCCGGCGACACGGTCACTTGCACCACCAGGTATTTTTAGTTTTGTTGCCTTATCGTAGGTAACCATTTTGATTTTTGATATGACAATTACCAGGAATCTGGAATGTTAGAAGATATGCAGCTAAATAATAATGTGTGTGACAAATTACCGTAAAACAAACCTGTCTTTTGATTGTTTTTATTTTGTGCAAATGCACCCAATAACAAGTTTTGAAATCTGTCAGAAATTACTAATCTATTTACACCCATGTACCACCATAATGAGTAAAATTCAACTAAACACATTGTGAGATTTAATTCATCAGGAAGGTTCTCAAATATTGAATGATTAAAGAAACTTTGCTATAACAAACTTAACATGAATAAGTTTAAACTTAAGAGCTTATAGGAAGCCCTCCTATCAGTATCCAGCTGACAGTCTGTACCAAGAATGTAGGGTCAGACAATTTATCATTAGATCTAACTTATAGCGCTATCACTGACAAGATCTCCATACTCAAAACAAATCTATCAGATCATGTAGACAGATAAGATGGAACACAGTAATCACATTAAATTCACTCAAAGATGTCTTACATACACATGACCATTAATTTACCAAGAATGCACAAGTTCCATACATAATTGGTTACTCAAAGCTTAGGTACTTGTAAATTAAAAGTTACCAAGTGACTATCAGCTTATGACCATACACGGACCTAAGCTCTCCTGATAATTATTATAAAGTCCTCGTAATGAGTCACCCAGGTGTATCACATCCCTTTCATTCATACAAACACATTTATACTAGATGCACACTACACTCTAAACAAACCTCTTAATAATATTTTAAATGTTGTTAAGTCTTGTAACTAAACTATTTGTCTCACCCCTAAGTGCACTTAAACTATGACATTAAAGATAAGAAAACTAGATCACGACACAGGGTATCCTAGTGTGGAGCTACTTAAATGCAAATCATTGTACCTCGGTATTTTCTTTAGCATGTAATAATTTTAATTTTATTTGTTGTGCTTTTCATGTTTTCAGGAATGTGTTAATACATTTTCTTATCTTACTTTATTTAGTAAGTATGACATGCAACAGGTTCCACATTATTCAATAATAAGCCCCGTTTGGCAGTTGGGTAAAAACCATAACTCATTGTAAAAATATCAACTACAGCGTCAACATGAACATGTCATGGCACTTTTTGCCAGATGTTTACTAATTCTGTTGCACATACATTCTGTTACTTACTTAACGTAGCTACCTACTAAACTATTGTTTTGTTTGAGCTACCTAAATGTAACAAATGCTATAAAAATAAGTTAAATTACCTTTTGTCCGGCACTAAACTCAAATTAAGTACTTTGAATTGTTTATCATTCATACACTCACACCTTGTCCCCATGGGGATAGGCAGCAACCACAGATCGCCACTTGCTACGATCCTTACATACTCCTCAAATAAAATTAAGTTTCTCAAATAATAACTGAGCCATTGTAATTCTTAAGAGAAAAGAAAGAACCATATTTAAACAATAGCATTGAGTTACTAGTAAGCCGTCTTATTTTATGGAGTAAATTAGGCTGTTTTCATTCATTTTATTTCCAAAAATTGTCACACAAATACCAGCAGGCACTAGTCTTGCAAAGGGGTATCGTGTTACCCAGTTACTGGGTTTTGGTGACCCCATGTAAAACACTGGTACTCAGCTGAACCCCATCAGGTTAGACAAGAAGCCGACCCCGACTTAGTTGGGAAAAGTCTAGGCAGATTGATTAAAATTGTCACACAAAAGGTCACTAACCTTGCCTTGTATGATGAAAATAATTAAGAATGTTAGGTTACATAAATAAATAAAACAGAATACTCCCCTTAATGATGATGGAATCTATCAATGGACAGATCAAGTCTTTGTTTGATTAGCTGCTTCGGTCATTCTGTACTGTACAAAGTTTTGGTTCACTTCAATGATATTGTCTCCAGCTAGTTATGATCATAATGATGTAGGTCAGCATCCTCCCAGCATTATGCTGAGCGATGAACGTTTTGCGTAGTTGTGACGCATACTTTGTAATGATAGTATTTATCTTATTATTATTATTTATTTATTTTTTGTTTTTTATGGTATGCGTCGTGCCTGGCGCAAATAAACAATTTTTCTTTCTTTCTTTCTTTCTTCATCAGCAGCTTAGACGAGACCATAGCCAATTCTTAGCTTCTTCTGACGTTTCAATAAAGTCCTATGCGTTCTTGGAAATTATCATAGGAAAATATTTTGCCATGCCCTCGGCGGTGGCGGTGATGTACGAAATTCTTCGGATGGCTTTCATAGCATGGGCAGAAGGCGGGAGCTGATCTCAATTCTGATGTCAAGTCGAAGTACCTATGAATTATAGGACCACCATCATCAACTCCAATTCTAGAGGCAATTCCTTCATTCTTCATAGGAACAGGTAAACTTCAATAACACACATCACTGGATTGAAACTCGAAAGTATTTATTTGACTTAGTTACAGGCACTTTGAGTTTTCATTCGAACTTGAAGTTAAAACCACATGGTGGCTCGCTAGGTCGCAATCCCTCGTCGATCTCTAGAGAAGACCTAGCAAGAAACTCTAGGATACTATTTTAAATCTTTTTATAGTTTACACAATCACTTTAAGACAATTGGCGTTACATGTTTATTAGGTTTTCAAACATCTAATCAATCAGATTTATTAAACAGTTATTATTTTACACACGCCATACGCGATGCGCGTTGCAAGTGTGCGGGACTTCCATATTGTTTTTGTTTAGACACTAATTACTTGGATAGTTGAATAAAGCTAACAAACAATACTAAAATGCTGCTCAGTTAATTATTTTAACATTAAACAATCTCAATACTCACAAATACAAAGTTGTTTGTAGATTATTACTAAAATAATTACCTTAACACAAAACTATCCAAGTTTCCGGTGATCTGAATATCTTACTAACCAGAAGGTTTCTCATTATTACATGGATGTGTAAAATAGTCTTATTACTTTATAGTATTTAATCAATTACTCAAATTTGTTTAGTTCTCGTATTAAATTATTAAATCTAGTTATTGGTCATTAAAATTATAACATCCGCCATTGTTGACAACTTTTCGTAAGGTCATATTCAAACATATTTACTTCGTCAAATGTGCGTTGTTAAAATGAGAACAAATCTAAAAGTCCTACAATAAGTGTTCCCGTTTTATTTAAACATCTCGTTTTAATTAAACAATGAAAATTAGCTTATCAAATGATCTTCATTCAAACAAACCAATAACTAATTCCACAATAAGCCAATAGATGGCGCTGAACTATAAAACCAACATAAACAGACATTTAATAGTTCTAGCGAAATCTCAGAGATGACAGGATTATAGAGTTTGTGTTAATTGGATAACGAATTAGCAGAACCACGCCTCCGCGGCGACATATATTATTATCATACAAGCTTTGCATTAGTTGGGTCGAAGCAAAGAAATTATCAAATGTTACATGTGCGTTTTCTATCTTTTCTTCAATAAGTACTTTGCAAAGACTATTTACCACAGCTGCTCCTAAACCGAATTCAATATCGTTGTCTTTTTTTCCCGTATACACCTCAAATTCAAATAAATAACCCGTGCTACTGTCACATCTCGCCCATATCTTGAAGCCTCTTTTTATCGGCTTGTTTGGTAAATATTGCTTCAATGAACTGCGCCCTTTGAATTTTACCATACATTCGTCAATACTTTGGGATGACGAATTCCGAGCTCCCTTTTGAAAAGCAGTGTTCATTGAGGTTATTAGTGGTCGAATCTTATATAGTTTATCATATTCAGGCTCTCCTCTTTGAGGCATTTTCGTGTTGTCGTTTAGATGTAGATTTCTCATTATCATTTTAAATTTTTTTGCAGTCATTACATCTGCTATTTCTCTCACACAAAAAAATGGATCTGTTGACCAATACAAGTCAATATTGGGTAGAGGGTGCACCCCCATCAAAACTAACATTCCTAAAAAAGCTTGTATTTCCTCATTTGAGACATCTACCCAGTTTTTTTGTTTATTTTGGGCAGCATATAAATTTGTCTGCTCTGCAATTAGAGATAAAACTTCGTCAGTGAAAAAAAAACGAAAATAAATATGAGGTCCACTTTTGTTGGGAATATTTTGGTGAGACTTTAGAGGAATATCATCAAACTTGTTTCTTGGTACATCGTGAGGGAAAAGTACTTTCTTCCAATCTTCATCTTCAGAAGAACCATCTTCAGAATCAGAAATGGATAACGACACAGGACTATTGTTTATCAGCACATTGATGTTTGGACCATCAGCTGTTTCCGATTGATTTCGTCCTATAGAAATTCCGCTTACTGAAGGGACTACGGAATCCTCTGGTTCAAAATTGGCGGCATTCCCGTTATTTGAAGATGACGGAGAAGCTAATATATCCTCAAGATCCGATGAATTTGGTGGCAAGAATATGGCCTCACTTTCCCTTTCATCACTTTCGTGACCATCTTCAGATTCCTCGCCATCCGATAACGCAAAAAGACTCTCTAAAGTTTCCTCAATTTTGTCTAAAGGAATCACTTTTCTCTGTAACCAAAAAAAAAAAATGTTTGACTCAGACGGGCTCTGGGCAATATATGGACGTCATAACAAAACTCCAAATTAGTATCAAAAAGATTCGTATCAGCAAAAATATACTGTATTACATCAAATTTAGAATATAACTAACAAATTTTAATTCAAATCTTACCTGTCCACTCATTTTTTTCGAAGATTTTTGTAGATTTACGTAGCACTATTAAAATCGACACAATTTTGAAAGATGACATCAAACATCTGTTTGAACTAACATGGCGCCAAATTTTTTTTTGCTACGTTCCGTTTCTCAAAACATTCAAGAATAAATCACTGCTAACGACAAACTGTGTTGCCAAATATTTTTTTAAGATATTTCGTCAAATGTATGATGTCCAATATATGGCCAGAGCCTTATAAAGGGTTAAGTACATATGTTAAGTACTTAAAACTGTATATAAAGTGTTAGTTTAGTACATCTGATAAGATTTCAACTAGTAAGTAAGATAACTAAACAGATTGTAAGCAAATCACGAAGTACTTAGTAAGTGATAATTATTTCTTGTTAGACACTAATTAGAGTGTTGTATTTGTTTTGTTGTATGTCCAACTAGCATGTACAATCATATAGAATCCTAATTTGAACATTAAAAGGTGATATAGATAGTTTCTTAAAGAATTGTTAAGAGATTTCATACATATGAATAATTACACGAGTAACTTGAAAACGTGATTTTTTGTTTGTGGAGTTTTTTTGATAAGGTTAGTATTAAATGAAAGGTCTTGGTCTAAAACCATTTGATCCGTTTGAATCATGTAAATCGGTCCACACTTTGCCGAGATAATCGCATATCATTATAATCAAAATGTAAATAAACCGATTTTTTATGTTTTTGTTCTAGAAACTTTTTAATTTGAAATTGCCATTCCTTCTTTTTTGATTTTGCCTTAAATGAGTTTCATTGCTAGGAGAAATTTATTTATTTATTACAGCTTGGCCAGAAAGAGTAGAAAAAAATTGAGGTCGCCACTATCGTTTATATGGCATCATTTATACTATAACATAAATGAATTTGATATCTTGAAGTATTTTTAAAGATAATTCAGAATGGGGAAAATTGTTAAATCAGATGCTAAATTGGTAAATAAAAAAGCCTAGGAGAGTAAAAACATCTTTATTATAGTAACAATATATTTTCTAGTCACTATCTAAATATTCTACACCTGACATGTCCGATCCAAGCTCTTGATCATCTTCAGAATCTGAGCTGCTGTCACTGCTGTCCTCACCAACACGAATTACCAGTCTGTCTATATCTTCATAGAGTGTTCTTCCCCTTTCATAGTAATCATGTTCTATTTTCTTTATGTGTTCAACACAATTATTCCAAGTTTCGGGACCAATGCTATTAAAAGCTTCCTCAGTTGCTTTTTTTATGTCAATTGCTCCTCCCACATTACATGCAGCAACTTTTTGTTTTGCTATGCCCCAGATGAGCTCGATAGGGTTTAGGTCACAGTGGTACGGAGAAAGCCGTACCACTTCGTGACCATGTTCCCCCAGCAACTCATCTATTTGGTATACTGCTTCTGGCTTGTGCTTTTTATTAACAAGCATTAATAATGCTGGCTTTCTTGTTGATGGCTCAAACGGGATGTTATTTTCTAAAAGCCACAGTTTTATTTCATCTACTCGGGAAGCTGATGTTGGAGCCTTGTTCTGCACCACACTGTGATAAGGCGCATTGTCCATAACAATTATAGAGGCCTCATTAAGGTTTGGGATCAGTTTTTCTGTCACCCACTTGGTGAAATTGTGAGAATTCATCTCTGAATGGTAGTCTTCCATTTTGTTGGTACCACTAAATATTAGTAATGCGTTGGGTACAAATCCATTGGCAGTTCCAGCATGGACAATTATCCATCTTTTTCCTTTTGAAATATCATGCTTTATGCCTTTGATTTTTATGGATTGCCAGCACTTTCTCAATTTATAAGAAGTATGGATGCAACTTTCATCCAAGTAAACAATTTGTTTTTGTAGCTCAACAGGCAAATCCCAATTTCTTTTTATAATTTCCAAATATTTTTCTCTCTTTGCTGCTATATTAGGTTTTTCTATCAGCGATTCTCTATTTGTAGAACATTTTTTGTATGAAAAGCCAATGGCATGTAATATTTGCCTTAATTTCTCACGGCCTCCTTTATATTCTAATTCTTCTTTTGCCACAGCCAACAACTTTCGCAAAGTTGGTGCTATTTTCTGTACGGTGTAAGAAAACTGAATTTTCTGACGAATCGCACAGAGATTAAAGTCGTCCAACTCTATTTTTGAACGTCCTTTTCTATGCTTGGCTGGTGTTGTGAATTTGCCTTCGTTTTTATTGCCTTCATTTATTATGCGTCGAACAGTGCTCTCTGATTTTCCTGTAATCAAAATAAAACATTAATGTAGAATGACGTGCGTGAATATCAAAAAATGCAGTCGCTCTATACAAAGTAATTGTGAACCCGATGTAAACATAACCTCTAAAATTATATTAAATACGTAAAAAACTTCGATGATGTGGTATTTTTTGATGACCTAACCGACTTTAACTGTAACTTAGATCATGAACTATGTATATTATATAAAATGAGAGTGAATAAATACCTGTCATATCAGCAACTCGTTTGTAAAGGTCATCCAATTCTGTTAGAAGTTTTCCGGCATGATATTCCGCCAAACACCTCTTAAATACATTGAAAATAACTTCTCTGGCACCACTTTTTATCGTCTTGCCCATTTTCAATAAGAATTCACCGACTAATACGTTTAATATCTACCAAAAATCAAATTATTTCACAATACACTTTTTTGTTTTGGTAGTTTGACTGATGTTTGACATTTCTTTCGAGTTGCCATATGCAGAAAAAATTAGTTCATATTTGTTTAATTTCTACTCTTTCTGGCCAAGCTGTAACATTTCATGCAACATAAATGTACATAGGCAGGCTTAAAGCCTAAGGGATTCTCTACCAGTCAACCAAGGTGGTGGAAGGGTAATAAAGATATAACATGGCAGGTGCATAGAAATAAATTGAAGGTCTTCATCGAAATCGTCATCCGAATTCGAAGTTATTATATACGTCTACACGTTGCAAAGGTTCGATGTATACCAATTCAAAATAGCGCCAGAGCGCGCCACGACACGCCAGCTTAGTGTGCACACTCAGCGCCACGCCAGTATTCGCCATGCCACGACACGCCACCCAAATGTGTTTCCGCCTTGAATGGGGCGTCAACGGTGCAACTAGAGATGGGTCGTCGACGTATTTTTCGTTAACGAAACTAGACCGTCCATTTCCGTTGATCGACGAGTCGATCAACTAGTTGAATTTATCGACTAGTTCATGACGTAAACTATGTTAAGTAGACGTTCTTTATAAACTTTGCGACGACGCGACGCGTGGATTCTACGGTTCGACAATTCACCGAAAGTTTTACAGTTAACAATTTAAACTTCCCTTCACACTTTACCAGGCTTAGGACTGGCTGAATAGCGTTAGTTAAATGTCGTATACACTATGCAGGCGTATTTAACTTTATTTTTACTATTTTTGTTGAGATACAGGAATGTCAGACACAGCCTGAGCATGCGAATGCGACGGCAATGAACTAAAAATGGTAATATGCTTCCTTTTTAGGTGGCTTTTTAAATTCGCCGTAGTAGATTTATATGCCAATTTTTCTTTACAGATATTACATGAAGCTTTTCCACTAGAAACATTCTTTTCGAAGTGTTGCCATAATTCACTTGAAGTATTACGTCCAGACACCTTATTTTTAGTACGTGCACCTAATAAGTTTTTAAAATAGGTACCTACACTAAATGTTTACCCACTTCACTTCTTCACTTCCTATACCTATATTTGTTTAATAATTACACTATTTACAATATTGTTTACATTAATTAAACTCGCAAACATGAACAAACTCGATACTTAGGTACATAAACAGCAGTTATTTACCGCTTGAACTCTGACCTTCAGCGCAATTCTATCTGTGACAACTTCAACTTTTAACTTTCCGATTGCACCGCGCACTGTCCGAAAATCATCAAGACAATGCACACGTGAAACACCATATTGGCATCCTTTTCTTCTTAGGACACAATGCATTGTTACTCGAAAATCGCATTCGGCCCATAGAAATATCAACTCTTTGTTTCAAGAGTTAGAGTTCAAATTATTTTGCTTTGTTCATCCGTTGTTGTGATTTTTTCGGATGTATGAACTTGTACTACCCAACTAAGTTCTCGCGTCGGTCGTCCCGTTATAAGCCGACATGAACGTAGTAGTCTCAATTTAGCCGTCTACGAATTCGACTAGTTCGTTGATTTGATTATCGGTGAACCTTTGAATCGTTCATTGGACGTCGACGGTCGAATTAACTAGTTCGTTCATTCAACGCCCATCACTAGGTGCAACAGTTGACAGAAGCGTCGGCGATGCGGCAGCTGACAGTTGCGTCGTTGCAGGCGTCGACTCTTCGCTGTGTACGTCGGCCACACAACCTCGTACCGGCGTTTCGGCCTTATTGTCCCTACGGACATTTTACCAGCACTCGGGGCAATGCCAGGCAGAGACCATGGAGCCCTTCGTAGGTAGGGCGACACACACTCGGTGACACGAGACGCTGCACTTTGAACACCTAGCAGTGTCAACAGCTGACACGAATTTACCGCATTCACCGCACTTCACCGCCATTCTTATTACCTGAATGAATTCACGGAATGCTCTCTAGTGTGACACACAAAGTTTGTTTACTTTGAACAGCTGTTAATGTTCGCAAACTTGTTTTCTATATAATTGAGGGTATTTATGTTTTGGCTTGGAGATTTTGAAATTGGTTTATGCAGTAATTAATCACTTTAGAAGTCATCTTAAATTAAGTTGTTAAACACTTGATTAAAAACTTTCCAGACACTTAATCGACTTTGTTTTATTTTACTTATTAAAAAACTCAGACTACGATCCCACCAGTAGAAACGTCAAAACGTCATCCATTTCATTACGCTCCATAAGAACCTTCCGATTGGATTGAGATTTTTTAAAACGAAATCCCACGAAGCAGCTTTTGCAGACTCTCCCGCTGTCCTGTGTAATTTATCTCTGTCTTTAAGACCTCTAGAATCTTTTTAACAGTAGGGACCTCTTTTTTTAGCAGAATAAAATTCATGTACTTTCCTCCGTATAACCCCCATGTCAAAATCATCAAGATGCACAAATCCACTTTTACGTTTTCTGTCCTTGCCTGGTGTCCGAATTTGTGTACCAGTTTCTTCTGCTGCGTGCCCTTCCTTAACTATTTTTGAAATTAGTCCTTGACTCACACCTGAAATATAAAATAATAAAATAAATGTTAGTAGAATTTGAAATCTGGCAGGTTAGTTTGTTTACTAACTTAGCAGGTTACCTGATAGATGTACGTTACCGTTACGCTAACCTGCAGCAAGAATAGAAACGAATATTTCGTAGACTTAAATAATTAGTTAAGTATCGGGTAATTTATAACAAGAAAGTTGACAACACTAACCTGTCGCTGCCGAAATTCGTTTATATATTTGATCAAATGGAATAATCGGAGACCACGCCCGAGCTTCTTCTTCAAAAAAGGTTTAAACTTTTAAAATAATGTTTCGAGCATCACTTTTAATAGCTTTCGGCATATTTAACTTTATAAATTCAGCAATATCACGACAAAACAACCAGAGAACCCGAATGTAGTAGACACTGACAATCGAATGACATTTCAACATGACGGCCGTAGTTCCAATTTTCGCCATTTCACAGATAAGTTGGTTGGTGGACTGTACAAGTTGTTTTTATGAAAATAACTAAGTGTTTGGCAGTGAAAAGATGCAATAATAACTGACAAGATCAGTTTAAATCTCTTAAAGTATTATTAACAAGTAGAACTAAAGTTCAATTAAATTAACTATGAAAGGAGACGGATACGCTTTCATACAATTTTGGGCCTGGATGTAAAAAGATGAAATTGGTGTCAATTGATAGCTACTGTATTATCAAACAATCACTGAAAATTTTGCAGATTTTGGCAATTTGAGAGCCGAGATAAAAGAGATTAATGAAAAGTGAGGTTACGTAAAAATCTTTACATAACAGCCGATTTTTGAACTGCGATTGTCATTTTTAACCGACTTACCATAAAGGAGGTTCTATGTTCGACTTTGTTTGTATTTTGGTGAAGATCTGATGAAGAACTTCGGAGATAGGTATACAACAGAACTCTTCAATAAATAACGGCAAATCTCTCGAGATTGCTGCAATCGCATGTCTGTTTATTGTTTATACCATTTCATAAGTTAACATCACGCCAGTACGCTCGAAAGGTGTAAGCAGATCTCTCATTTAATCGGTTATGTTCAAGTTCAAAGGCGTTATAGGTACTTACTATACAACTTGCCTATTATGTAGGTACAACTAAAAAGGGAAAAATAAAAAAGATAGTATTTTTTTGCAAAAATGTTTTTTTATTTATAGATAGGGTGTTAAATATATTTGTAAAGTAGGTAAGGAGATGATGTTTAAAAATAAAAATCTTTTTTATTAATAGGTATTTTTTATTCATCTTCAATCATAATTAGAATGTCATCTAGGAATTGTGCAGGTGGTACTACATTATCTTGGTACCTAGCCCAACTTAGGTACCATATTATTGACATAACATGGGCGCAGCAGCCTACAGTCCGTTTGCCTACGATGCAGTTGCAATAATACTTTAGTATTGCTTCCTTACCTCTGCGAGAGCTGTCTACTAAAATATAAACAAAATAAGTTTTCCGACTTATATGTCTGGATTGAATGCGGCCCCTAAGTAGCCATGAGGTATTTGAAGCCGACAGCTCTCGACGTAGGCTGCTGCTGACCTCCCTGCACACTTCTATTACATAGCCATCATTGCCCCTTACATGTTCACCAAAATAGGAACGTGCCTGCTTTATTTGATATATGCCTAGTGATATTAGCAAGAGTTCATTATCAGTAAGCTGGGGAAAATCATTTAGGTTATCATTTTGCACGGTTATTGTTTGAAAATTAGCCCTACGCCTATTATAATTGTTTGTTACAATAAATTCTGCTAATTCATTTTCTGTATTCATATTTATATTTATTTGTACTAATATTTCCCCAGCATCTAGACGATCAACTATAGGAGGGTGAAAATTGTTTAAAAGAGCAGCAGCCACCTCAAAATCTTTCACGAAACTTTTACTAGCTACGTTAAAATAATTTTGCCGTAATAACTTAAAATCTCTTTTAAATCTGCCATTAACTACCTCCACAACCCAACGACATATGGTGACTGCTCTCGATTTATTTGCTTCACTAGTGGAAAGCTGTGTCTCACCCTCCTCTAATGAAGCAGGCACATATGTCCTATATCCACATTGACGCAACAAGGGCAATGAATCACGGAAACCCCTATCCAGTATAAAAGCATCACCTTGAAGGAAGTATTCCCGTAATGGCCTTTCGTTTGAAAATTCTCTTTTCATTATATCCGCGTCTGAAGTGGTGGCTGGATAGGGGCCCAGCACATCAATTATATGCCCATCGGTACATACCATTAAAAACGGTTTCATCAGATTGCGATATTTATGCATGCTATATGTTCTTTTTTGGTATAAATAATTCGAACTCTTTTCAATGTAACAATATGTTCCATCAAATATTACAATGGGCCTATCAACTCCCTCAAAGTTACCAAACAATGCATTAGGTATTCTTAGATTTCTTTGCACTATTTGCTGCCTATTAATATGGTGTAAGCCTAGGTGTCTGGGTACAAAATACTCATAAAGCAGGTCTCTCACTTGGTGCAACCACTTTTCTAGAGTTCGCCTAGAGACTTTTAATAAAGTTGACAACCTCTCATCAGAATCCCCTGTTCTAAGCTTAATTAAATATGCTGCTAAAGCTAGGGACGATCTAGGTATTTCTAGTAACTGAGGAACTTCATTAAACATTTGATGGAACTGCGCTTTGCTTAACCCTATCCATATATGCACAACATGGTCTTCCATATCATCTATACTCTCAAAATGAAGTAAGCCTGAATCTACAACATCTTTTAAAGACATCATGTCCTGGATATGTTTTGCTGTAAAAGTCTGTACATAATTATTTCTCAAACTATTAAGAAAATCCCAGGCTTCTATAACTAAATGACGATCACAAAGTCGATTATTCTCAGGGACATAATATTTATACCGATTGAGCAACATTTTTCTGGTAGAAAGTGGTACTCTGTACCTCTCTGTTCTCTGGCATCCTTCAATAAAGCATCTTCTTTCTGTTTCAACAGCTCTCATGTAATCTGGTAATACAATAGTAGGTTCCTGCTGATTGTTTCTTACTTCTTCAACTGGTGGGTCGGCAGCAAGAACTTGTGCTAGTGGCCGTATATTTTCTATTGGGTTTGCTTCGGGAGAAGGCTGATCGCTTCTAACTTCTTCAACTGGTGGGTCAGCAGCAAGAACTTGTGCTGGTGGCTGTATTTGTTCTATTAGGTTTGCTTGGGAAGAAGGCTGATCGCTTCTAACTTCTTCAACTGGCGGGTCAGCAGCAAGAACTTGTGCTGGTGGCTGTATTTGTTCTATTAGGTTTGCTTGGGAAGAAGGCTGATCGCTTCTAACTTCTTCAACTGGCGGGTCAGCAGCAAGAACTTGTGCCGATTGCTGTCTTTCTTCAATTCGGCTTGCTTGGGAAGAAGTTGATGGGCCAGAGACCATATGGACAGCAGCTCGGTCTGCAGCCACCCAACAAGTATGGCATATGCAACTGGCTACTCCTATCTGCAACAAACAATATATAATGATTTAAGTATTTAAAAAATCAATTTGACTTACAACAAAAGCACTTAAAAAACATAATGTAAACTCAGCGTGTGATTTAACTTACGGGTCTAGGTATAATCCACTCTTGAATAACTTTATAAATTCTCAATTCACGAGGTGAACCGGTGTGAAGTAAATGGCTGACTCTAGATGCAAGTGAACGTCCACATCGGAGACAAACACTACGGTGGCCAAGATGTCTAGGTTCACCAAGAGGTGACCTTTGAGCCAAGTCCCAGCAAGCTTGGCAAACATGGTCACTGCTGTTTATCTGAAAGATGTAAAAAGTATTTAATAACAGATAACATGATTACTTTAAAAAAAACCTACCTACTCTGTCCGATAGTTACTTAGTTCAATGTAAGGTATCTTCATAATGACTTTTAAATGTTTACCTATCTTTGCTTTATTATTTTGTTAGTGTAATTGGTGAAGGAAAAGATTGCAAGCTAGCGTGGTAGACGCTGGAGAGCTTATAAACAGGAAGTAATTAAGTACTTACAGATTGTGGTGCACGCCATTGACGAATCACTGCTAATATCATTTCGTCATCCAAAGCTCGACGACCTAGTGTATTACAGCGACTAGTCGCTATGCCACAATTTACACAACGATCCATGGTGTCAATACTGTTAATATTCAATCGGTAGTCCGTTCGCACAAACCAAAATAACAAATCCAAGTTCAATGTTTAGGCGGGGTTCTCAGTGTCCGGTATGGTAGCAAGGCAAGGGTCGTACAAGAAGGTAGATCAGAAGTCCGTAGAATGAAAGCAGGGATCGAAGAAAATATCAATAAAACTATGGGGGAAACACACTCAAAACGCACACGCACTATACGATACGAAACGAGTAGTATCAGCATAGACTATACAGAGTGTCATGCCATGCATGTCAAGTCAGAGTTAGCACAGACTAAAAATACAATAATCGATTAGTAAACGTGAATCGATTTGCTTTAATTATGTAGATATTAATTTGGTTTATACTGTTTAATACGTTAATTCTAATAGATTTAATTATTTTAATTGTATTAATCATCTGGTGAAAGTATTTTCTTAAATAGTTTGAACTCTGTCACGTTAATCGATTATAATTTAATCGATATTCGATTTACTTCGTAACCTTAACTTAATTTTTGGATTTCTCATTTTCCAGATTGTGAATTAAGCTGATTTTTCACATTTTGAATTAGAAAAATATAACCCTTTTTTAAACTATACCTCATCTTATTACAATTAGGCCCAGAAATCCCCGTCTCCTTTACACCATACTAAGTTTACACTGTTGACAACTTAAACAAAAAACTGTCTTAACATACAAGTATGTTGTTTTGTAAGAGTAAAGAGATAAATGCTGTAACAATAAAAGTTAACAAAGCACAATAGTACAATATGTTTTAAATTGTCTACAAAAAATATCAAAAGAACTTAAGTTGTTTACAAAAATTAACAATAGTGAAATTCAGAAACAAACACAATTTGTTCTCTAAACACTGCTATTAAATCATAAGATGCAATACGAGGCTTGCCTTTTAAGTTTTGTCGTTTGAAGAAAAAAACAACAAGAACCTTATAGTACTTTTTATTGTTTTTCAAAGTATTCACCACATAGCTTTATACACTTTTCCATTCGCTCAAACCAGTTATTATAACTTATATTCCACTCTAAAGTGAGGGTGTTCAAAATGGCTGACTTGAAAGCGTCGACTGCTTCTTCACCGGACTGGAACCTTTGACCACGAAGACTTTTCTTTATTTTAGGAAATGTAAAGGAATTGTTATCGTTAGGGCTTAGGTCAGGACTGTATGGAGGATGGTCAAGAATTTCTACTTTATCCTGCTTCAAATACTCAATCGTTTGACGAGCGCTGTGTGAGCTTGCGTTGTCGTGGTGCAGGATGATGCGTTGCTTTGAGTTAGATTTTCGAAGTTCGGCGATGACTTGTGGTAAACAAACTGTGGTATACCACTCTGCGTTAACCGTTCTACGATCTTCAAGTGCAATAGTCGCAACATGGCCGGTTTTTCCAACAAACGTGGCCACCATCTTTTTTGAAGTGCTTCGAGAACGCACAACTTAAGTCGGCTTTGGCTCGTCTTGAAAGACCCAGATTGTAGATTGTTGTTTGGAATCAGGATCGTAGGCATAGATCCAAGATTCGTCACCACTGATGATGTCGTAGACGTGATTTGACTCTCCTCGGTTGAACCTTTGCAGAGTTTTCTCACACCATCTGACGCGGGCCGCCTTGTGATCGTCGAAAAGCAGATGCGGTATCCAACGGCGCTCACACCAAGCGCTTCATGCAAGATCTTCTGAATGGTTGTCCCTGAGATGCCTAATAGAGCCTCTATCTCTCGATACGTCACATGACGATCTTCGAGAATTAGTTGTCTCACAACAATGATGTTATCTTCAGTGAAGGCGGATTTTAGGCGTCCTTCGCGAGATTTGTCACTAACACTAGTATGTCCACACTGGAATTCTAAATACCAGCGTTCGACAGTCGGCAAACATGGGGCTTCATCACTGAACACAGATGTTAGCTCTTGCTAGCTAACCGTGTCAGGCCTCTTCTAAAGTTGTAGAAAATTATTGCACGAACATTTTCCTTTCGTAGAAAGATTCATTTTCGTACGTAACCTGTCAGACGCTGTGACTTAACAATAGCATTAATCCTAATATGTTTTTTCAACTGTTTTGAGATTCAAAATATAAACACATCTAAACATATAAAAGAAGAAAGTGACTGACTGACTCACTCACTAACCATCAACGCACATCCCAAACGGCTGAAGCTTCAATATGAAACTTGGCACGTAGGTTCCTTTGGTAGTGTAGGTGAGCACTAAGAAAGAATTTGTAGAAATTCCACCCCTAAGGGCGTGAAATAGGTGATGACAGTTTGTATGAAAATCCGTCAGTTTTAAAGTCAAGATTTTCATATTTTGGGTTTACGCTGAAGATTAAAAAATAATTTACACGTGTCTCAGCGATTTTGAAGATTCCACCCCATGAGGGTGGGATGAAGTCATGGGAATAATGAAATCGTCTAGAGACTTGAAATTTTGCACATAGATACTTTATATTTTGCAGGCATCCACTAAGATAGGATTTTTTTAAATTCCACCCCTAAGGGGGTGAAAGTTTGTATGAAAGTCGGTCAGTTTTGAAGTTAGGATCTTCGAATTTTGGGTTTGGGCTGAAGATTAAAATCTAACGCAAATTAAGGGTTTTTGGGAATCCCGTCCGGGGGGGTGGGCGGATCATGGGAGATGAAATGTTGTGTACAAAAGTCTTCTTTTACAAAGGAAAAATTATTAAAAATACTTTCAAGTCTTTAAAGTCTGTTGGTAACAATAAAATGGCTTAACGCATAAATAAAGGAATTAAATAGGGACTGGATAGGGATAGACCTATTATCTAAGCTAACTTATCAATGTTAAACATTTACGTGTAACAATTGTACCTATTAAAATAATTTTTAGTTTATTTCGTTTTAATTAAATTTAAGCTGTTGCATTAGGGGTCAGCAGTATAGCAAAATAAAAATATGTATTCTGTAAAGAATGTAGTACCTAATCATTACTTCTGTAGGTAGTTAATTAATGTCTAACTACATAATAAAAAAAAACAGTGATAGGAAATAAGTAAGTGCTCATACCTAGGTAAGGTATAATCCGCGGCACCTAACGTGAGCTCTGGCTACCATACTATCAGTTAGATGCATTGCATTGTGGATGCATTCAGATGCGATGATAATTGTGACCGCTTCAGTTAATCGGCAATGATTACGCCACAAGGACACGCATAACGGAGTACGCAGTGCACCTACATAAATATTAACATAATTAGAAACATGTAAAAAATTGTAAGTATTACTTACGATTTTTTACATGTTTCTAATTATGTAGGTGCACTGCGTACTACAATAATAATAATACTGTAATTTAATTATGTTTTTGTACATACCCTTCCGATCCATTACATTGATATTCAAACTACCGACTACATATTTTTTTTTATAATCTTGATTTAATGATGTTGCAGCCTGAAGACACATATTTGATTCAGAAAAAGCCAAATTTTGCCCGTCTTGCGGGAAGTATGGTTTAAGAGTAACTGGTAAGATGGGGTGTCTTTATAAATGTTGTGATAGTTAAGTATAAACTTATTATGGTTAGGTAATTACCTATAATTGTATAAAGCAGTTACCTAAATGATCAAGTTATATAAGTTTAAGATGTTAAATTGGCCACATTCAACAAAAACTCTGCTTGGACGTCATAAGAACCTATTTGTTTTTCTTTCGGTATTATTATTATCGTAAGTACGGCAATTCTCAACGGTTTTTTCAGATAATTGTAGGCTATGTAGTCAGTCATACGACGAGCTCCTAGGAGAACTAGAGAGGTGTCATATGTGCAAACACATCCTAGCTCCCAAATGGAGCTATTGTGAAGTGTGTGGGAAGGAGACGCTAAGGACACAGTGGCTCAAACGAGCTAAGATGCTATCGAGCTGTGCCAAGTTCTCAAAAGTGTCTACTGTCGTCACCACCCTGGAAGTGGCTCCACGTGTTGTTTCAGGAGCTCGAAGTCGACCTCAGCGAGCTAGACAGCTTGGAGGAGTCGGCGTCAAAGCCTACAACAGTTCTATGTAGCATGTTCACGTGAAAGCTCATCAAATAGTCTAATGTATGATCTAACGAAATGTATAAAGGTATATTAAAATTAAAAACTTCTTACTTACATTTGATGTCGTATTTATTGTTGTCCTCGGAGTGAGGCCATCACCCAGAAACAAATCAAGAGAAAACGCAAACCATATTGGTTTGTAATCCTCATTTTTCCCAGCACCTGATTTACATGAATCTTTAACCATCTTTCTATATTTGCTGTAACTAGCAAAGAGAGATTCCTTCTTCTTTTTCAAGTCTGGTACTGGTATTTCCATTAGCTCTCCAAGTCGATTCCATGCGTCATGATTTAGACTTTTGTCTTTGTAGTGTCTATGTTTTGCATGCCATAAAATAGGCTCATGGAATGAAAATGTTCTATGAACTTTAATTCTAATTCGTTATTCCACATTTTATACTTTTAATAGCACTGACGTGGCACAAACCACCGAACTTGTAATAGCTTGGCGACCACAGACAGTAGATAGTATTTATTTTAACTAGAAATGTACCTACACAACAACACACAATCAATGCCACGGTCGCACTGAGACTGAACAAGAATGTGATACCGTTCTCTTTTCTCGCCCGAGAAACCCTTTGAAGCGGGAAAAATACCGACACATATCGGAGAACAGGCTAGCGCGAGAACGAGACGGCAAGAAAGCGATCACATTCACGCTTCTCGGGTGTTCTCGGCGTGAGTTTGGAGGCGCTATTAAACACGCATATTGATGCACAAAGATGGAATGAATGACATAAGACAAAGATATTGTTTGTTTTGTATCAATATCCGGCATCCATCTTGTGTCAAGCACCCGTTATTCAGCCTGTTTTCAGCGTTTCCTTTGCCTCTCCGCCGGTGGCGCCCTCTACACTTACCGTTGGTACTAAGCATTTTAGCGCGCCTTGGGTGATGGCTTGATTTACCGTCATTATAGCGTCGTTTTTCCCGCCGTTCGTTTTTTAGCGTTATTTTATCTTCGCGAAAAAGTGACTACATCAGCTGATTAGCCTCCGCGACGGACCACGTACTATCGAGATAATCGTCCATATAATGTTTTTTATTAATCGCCTCTACTGCCTCGGGGCACGAGTCAACGTACTGTGCTGCATTTTTATTTAAAATATAGATGGCTGATGTTGGAGACGACATCGCACCGAAAATCATAGAATTCATTACATAAACATCAGGCTTGTAGCGGCACCAGCGCCACCACTTACGAACTAATGACATGACGTCACACAAATCCTGCATCGCGCAAGTAAAGTTTTCGGCGCGATTAGAACACATACAACAGTCCGACAACAACCGTCGGGCAGTTGCCCGGACCAGACACAACACCCGTCTGGTCGGAGGATCCTCCCTTTTCTATGGAGGTTTGTGGGACTTTACACCCTGTTCCACCTACCCCCAAACTGGTGACCCTCGAACATGAACGTCAGTGCAGCCTTCGTGCAGAACAACTTCGTCGTGACGTCAGCATCCGTCAGCATCACTTCCTCAAGCTTTCGAGCAGCGAGTCATACAGCCAGCCAGTACCCACGGCATCTACGGGGGTATCCTGACCACCAGCATGCAGCGGACGCGCATTCCTGGTCATCATCCTCAGCTTCTTTCATCACCGCTCCGACCCACTGGAGCCAGCAGCACTGTCCCGACTCACTGGGACACCATCACCGCTCCGAACCACTGGAGCCAGCAACACTATCCCGACTCACTGGGATATCATCACCCCGACTCACTGGGGCACAACCGCATACAGTTCCGACTCACCGCGAACTCTGCGACTTCCGGTTCCGACTCACGGGAACCAACCTTCCACTGGCCAGGCACGCATCACAAGATGTACGGACGACTCAACCTGCTATCGACCTCCGGTCTCCGGAGGGGAGTGATGTAGCGGCACCAGCGCCGCCACTTACGAACTAATGACATGACGTCACACAAATCCTGCATCGCGCAAGTAAAGTTTTCGGCGCGATTAGAACACATACAACTGCCCGACGGTTGCCTACTCCCTAAGCTCGAAGTCCGTAGTTTCGACCTTAGTTACGGGCGTTTCCTACCCCCTAACACCTACGGACGGATGATTCGTTCGGGGTCCGAACGAAGAATGAATGACAACACAATTTGACAGTTGTACCTACTCCCTATGCGTTTTTATCCGTTCGAAAAATTGAATTTGACACTTGTTTTATCGGATCGTTATGTCAGATATTACGACATCAAAATAGTTATCGTGCGGTCGACGAAACTTAGAATTTCCAACGATGGCTACTTTTTTAATGCTCGCAGAAGATCTACAGGAAGAGCGGAAGCAACGTCGACGACACGTGCGCCAAAACTACTAGTTGGCAAGTATTCCCGACGTTGAGTTCATAGGGAACTATAGGCTCACTCGGGAATTATTTGAGGATTTGTGTGAGGACCTAATACCTCTCCTCTTTTGCCTCACCACTTACGGCGAAGTATTTTTTTTTTTTAAAACATTGCCCCACACTACAAACACCCAGAGCCGGAACAACTATTTGTAGATCATACAAATATTTGTTCCGTGCGGGAATCGAACCCGCGACACGCAGCGCAGCAGTCAATCGCTCAACCACTGCGCCAACCGTGCGTGGTTTTGATACAAGAATGAAGGTAAGGATATATTAAAGATACTCGTAACTTATTGAGCTGTATTACCAATCCCTCCCACCCATTTACTGTTGTTATTGTTTTATTTCAGATCCTCGCTGCTCTTAATTTTAATGCCCGGGGGAGTTACCAATATTCAGTGGGCCTTAGCAGTGACGTTCCAATGGCACAACAGACAGTGTCACGGTGTCTGCGGCATGTCACAAATGCACTGAACAGCCCCTCCTGAATAAAAAAGTAGATAAGGTTTCCACAGAATTTGGCTGAGAGGAACCTTATATAAAAGCTAGTACCATTTTTCTAAAACAAATATCTATAGGTATTTAATAAAATTTAGCCTGCCATTTAAACAATGACTACCTATGCTATGAAGAGTTTTTATACCCATACCTACCTAAAGAGTACACTTAAATAAATTGTATCATTAAAAATTTTACAGATTTTATGAAAAATATGGCCACCCAGGCGTAGTGTTACAGGGGATTCTGGGTACCCACTTCGGGAATTCATGATGACCCCAATAGACAATAACATGCAAAAACATACTCGGTCCACAGTACAGCGACGATTTGACATTTTAAAAGGCAGATTAAGATGCCTCTTAGCAGCAAGAGAGCTGCATTATGCACCGGTCACAGTTGGTACATAAGCTTCTGGAGGGAGGTGGGCTGGTTGGCATAATCCACCCAACGGCCGCCATGGCCCACCTGAAGGACTAAGTGCGGAAACCAAACCCCATAACATAGAACACAGTTGGTATTTGTCACAATTTATACTAGGTATAGCTGTTTTTCTAATAATATATTGAACGCGTGAACAGTATTTTTTTTATCGATAAGAGCATATTTTAATTATTTTTTCAGGTAAAATTGTCATTGCCTACTGTGTTTTACACAATATGTTTAATCAGGCGGACTTAGAAGCACCTTCCTTCAGCGAGAAGATCTTCAATTTGAACGCAGTAGACAGGGAGAAGTGTCTATAAATATATTATCTGCCCATCAAGTTCTTCAGCAAGGGCAAAGAGCTAGAGACAGATTAGTGCAATTGCTGGAAAAAAAATATAGTTATGCAGTCTCACAAGAAATCTACAAATATAAATGCAGTGGGTATGTGTATGACTAGATGTATGAACGTGAGTGAAGCAAAAGAAGTATGTAAGGATCGTAGCAGGTGGCGTTCTGTAGTTTCTGCCTACCCCCATGGAAAAAAGGCGTGAGTTTATGTATATATTATTGACTTTTCACAATAAAAGCATTGTTTTTATTATATTTTTTTTATTTGTCACCATTCAAATCTAATTAAATTTAACAATCAACAACACACCATGACTTATACAATAACTACAAAAATAGAACTACAAGAGCCAAAAAAAACGTTTTATTTACTAAACAAAGTAGTTTATACCTATGTACCATACTTTAAGTACAAAAATCGCCAAAATGTTAATTGAAAAGAAAAAATATTTATTTTTGAAATAAGGAAATAATTAAAAATAAAACCCCGAGCGAGACCAAAAAGGCTCATATCTCAGCATATGCAGCAATACCCAAAAAGGAAATAATGCTGCGCTGATGTTCTAACAATTTATATTGACACTTCAACGTGGTTTTCCTTTTACTTATCGTCTTAAATTTTTGCTAGGACCTTTATTGCTCTTACTTGTCTACTTGAGTCTCAAATACCTAATAATCTGAATAAAATTAACACTTAACACACTATAACAATCAAAACTTAGATTTCCTTTTATTTATGAGTCTTAAATTATTGCTAGGAACTTAGTTTTTCCAGAATAATCAGCTTTACTTCATTGAGCATCTCATTTCTCCTAGTTTCAATTATCAGCCTTTGCACGTTCTCCTTCAGCAGGTTTAGCAACATGGGTGGGTGAGATGGCGGGTGGCTCTCTTACTGGTGGACCCTGTACAACAAAAACTGAATATCATTGACGGATACAACAAAAAATATATATTGTTGTGTATCTGTAATTTATTAATATTTGTGTATATATCTGTAATTTATTAATATTTAGTAAAAAAAATAGTCTACTACCATAAATTATAAATTTTGTTAAGTATTACCGTTGGAAAAGCTGGTTGGACTCTTGACTAGGTTTGTGGCTCTCCAAAACCCTCTCCAATAATCGATAGGATATTTAACTCCATTTGGGAGCGTGTTGGTGCCACCAATGGACCTGTAGGCACATGCTGACCGTCTGGCAGCTCCAGCAACTTTCTTGGACAAATGTGTTTAACAGCCCACACCTAAAATTTAGATATATGGTTAATTAAAATTGCATAAAAGGTATAATATATAAAAACACTAAACTCGTTGGTATTCCTACAGATAATAACCCAGACAGTAAATAATTAAAAATGCCTTTGCCAAAGCTGGGCTAGTCATAATTTTCACATACGTAATCGTGTTTGTAACCACTACTGAAGTATTTGCAGGATGACAAACTATCATTGTATGCACTTTACTGAGGACAAGACCTTAAAATGTATTAAACTCACCCTTTGCTACTGCTCCACGGACTTAGTGCAACTTTCCATTGAATTAAGGTTTTCCCACAGCCGTTTTAAGCAATCTTATGAAGTCGACGAGGGCCTCAATTTGCGTGGAACTTGCTGCAGCGGTTGGGGTCATTCTATTCTAATTAATTATTATTGAAAACTAAATTCTTCCAAGGTAGTTTAGTAGGTATTTAATATTTATTTCTTGACATTTCATTTGAAAGTTGCCGTCAACGGCGTCAACGTCATAAAGAAAAAAAGCAAAGGTATCAACAGGATAATGCCGCTTGCCGGACAAAAATGACTAAAGTAATTCATTTCTATATTTATAGACATGTAACGGATGTGACGTCGGCCTACGTGCAATCGACCAATACCAGCCGAGCCCGCCGAAGCAAAGCCGCCATATTGAAGCCTCCCCTCCAGTCAAGCCATGTCTGCAACGAGGACTGTGTTAATATAAGCGATTGCCCATCATTTATTGGTCTCTTTCGATTGTGAATACAAGATCTGAACAAAGCTCTGCCCGGTTTTTATTTATCCGTTTCACTCAGAAGTGGTATGAACAAAAATTTATCTTCGTTTAATAACACATCCACGCCATAACCGCAAGATCACCCGACTCTGAAGAAAAATCGAAGAAGTTTGTGTTATTCACGAACGGAACGACACTACAAGCTTCACGGCGTGAGCTACACTCTGCCATCGACCCAACTGCACGCCGAGCAAGACTGCATCAAACCCTGTGCTGCGTGTGACTGCAAGGAGAGGTCCTAACAAGGGCCGAGAGCTGCCAGGAACCACAGCCAATTTGCCAGGTACGTTGTCTTTCTCATTTCCATATTCGCAATATCGATAACTCTAATTCTATCCAGGCCATAGCCATTTGTTTTATTCGTCGCCATATTTTCAATAATAAAGATAAAACTAGTTTGCATAACCAGCATCCGTGTATGTGCGTGTATGACTATGTTTTTACGTAAACGAAACAAGAGTTATAAGGATAGTAGCAGATGGCGTTCTGTAGTTTGTCTACCCTCATGGGAAAAAGGCGTGACTTCATGTATGTGCTTATTTACTGTTCCCTGATCTGAGGTGCTTATAATTAACTCTTATTCTAGCCAGGCCATAGCCACTTAGTTTAGCAGTGGGAATAAATAGATTAACCAAATACAAATATTGTTTTGCTTCGGGTACACACAACTGATCAACCCGTGTATAGACATGAGATATCCTTGGATACTGGAATCTGAATCTAGTTACGTTTATCCGGTGAACTAAGAAAAAAAAAAAACGTCGCAAGCTTTGTCACAAAATAGAACGCCGCCGCTTACATACTTTGTGCCTCTGTGTTGATTACCTCGCTAAATGTCCCTGTAAAATTAAAGATTTCCGTTACCTTATATAGATGATCAAGTTTCTCGAGTTATCTGGCGAAGATTACTCTAACTGTTACGTATCAGTATGGTCCAAAGTTAGCAATTAATCCAGATGATACTCATGAACTAGCAAAGGTAGTAGGTAGTATAAGTATACCGGGGTTCAATTTAGTTTAGAAAAGAGGCCTTCAGTGTGAGATTTATTAATATAGTACCTAGCATAATCTGCCAAAGTAGGTATTAAGTAGGAATTGGCATTTTTAGAAGATTTACTTCTACCCTCAACTGATTTAAATTCTGGTGTTATTATTTTATAAAATGTCTAACAAAAAAGGACTTAATACTGAAAGTTAAACATGAATACTCGTTAATACACTAGTTTAAAAAAAAAACAATTCGCTTAAATGGTCAGGTCAAATTGCCACTAGTGGCAGACAGCCTAGATGGCAGTTTCAAGTTTCATTTGCCTAATAATGTGTGTCATGTGGGTACGTCAATTTATCGGATTGTGCAGTTATTTTAAGAAGTGTATTCCAAATTTCGCGTTGATTGTGTACCCGTTAAAGGATTCGTTTTGAATGATTGCAAAATATTTCGGGTTCTAAGCCTGTTTTCGCATTGTATGACCCCGCGCTTCCTACAGAAGTACATACGGATGCGTGTAAGTTAGGTGTCGCCAGTATATTGATGCAAAAACAAACTGCAAATAAAATTCATTACGACCAGTCTGGTTACAAGTGAGCATAGCATGGACCATTATTATGAGCTTCAAACTCTCGCTGTTGGACTCGTTACGTAGATTTCGCGTGTATGTTATAGGTAAACATGTCATGTAAAGGTTGTTACTGATTGTGCAGCTGTCCATGGTACGATCACGCATCGCAGGATAGTGGTTTTTGATAAAATATTATAACATTAGTGTTGAGTATAGGCCGGCCCATCGTATGAAACATGTAGGTGCACTTGGCAGAAATCCAGTCGATACAATGAATAAAAAAACCGTCTCTAAGTCACTGATACTGGTTATATACGTTACAATGCCATGACGACAAACTTTAGTTCACTAATTAACCAGCTAAAAACCAACACCGTCTATCCGGACATAATAAGCAATTACTTGATTGTTGACGAGAAGCTTTATAGAAAAACCCTAAATGGCAGTAGAATGGTAGGAGCTTCGGAGCTTGGGTAGATAGATAAGATAGTGCAAATGCATCATGATGACTTTGGTCACCATGATTTTAATAAATTAGTATATTGGTTACCAAAAATGACTCAATTCATTAGAAAATACATGACCGCACGTCTTCATTGTGCATATGGCAAGGGCAGTTAGTGTATGAAAGAACGAACATTACATCTAAATTCCTAAACCGTCTGAACCAATGCTTATGATTCATGTAAACCATTTAGATCAGTTTTGTTAAAAAGAAAGGGGTATTTGTACAGTTGTCTCGTGGCTAAATAATAACAGCCGCACGGGTCGATCTTCAAGGTTAAGCAACGCTTGACGAGGTCGGTCCGTGGATGGGTGACCATTTCAGCATACCGAGATTCCTCCGTGCCTCGGAAAGCACACTAAGCCGTTGGTCCCGGCTGTCTTTTGAAGATCTTTGACAGTCGTTACGGGTAGTCAGAAGCTTGAGATCTAACACCAGTCTTGTCAAGGGGTATCATGTTTCCCAGTTACTGGGTTGAGGAGGCAGTTGCTCCATGTAAAACACTGGTACTCGGCTGAATCAAGTAAAGCAAAGTCAAGTAAAGCCAAGTCAAGTAAAGCCTAGCAAAGTAAAGCCTAGCAAAGTAAAGTCTAGCAAAGTAAAGTCTAGCAAAGTAAAGTCTAGCAAAGTAAAGTCTAGCAAAGTAAAGTCTAGCAAAGTAAAGTCTAGCAAAGTAAAGTCTAGCAAAGTAAAGTCTAGCAAAGTAAAGTCTAGCAAAGTAAAGTCTAGCAAAGTAAAGTCTAGCAAAGTAAAGTCTAGCAAAGTAAAGTCTAGCAAAGTAAAGTCTAGCAAAGTAAAGTCTAGCAAAGTAAAGTCTAGCAAAGTAAAGTCTAGCAAAGTAAAGTCTAGCAAAGTAAAGTCTAGCAAAGTAAAGTCTAGCAAAGTAAAGTCTAGCAAAGTAAAGTCTAGCAAAGTAAAGTCTAGCAAAGTAAAGTCTAGCAAAGTAAAGTCTAGCAAAGTAAAGTCTAGCAAAGTAAAGTCTAGCAAAGTAAAGTCTAGCAAAGTCGAGTCGAGGCTAGTAAAGTAAAGTAAAGTCGAGTCGAGGCTAGTAAAGTAAAGTAAAGTCGAGTCGAGGCTAGTAAAGTAAAGTAAAGTCGAGTCGAGGCTAGTAAAGTAAAGTAAAGTCGAGTCGAGGCTAGTAAAGTAAAGTAAAGTAAAGTCGAGTCGAGGCTAGTAAAGTAAAGTAAAGTAAAGTCGAGTCGAGGCTAGTAAAGTAAAGTAAAGTAAAGTCGAGTCGAGGCTAGTAAAGTAAAGTAAAGTCGAGTCGAGGCTAGTAAAGTAAAGTAAAGTCGAGTCGAGGCTAGTAAAGTCGAGTCAAGCCTAATTGTGACGAGGTCCTTCCTTCCATACTCTTTCATCCTTTTATTACTGGCAACTTTTTATAGCAGGCCACTTCATCATTTACTTTTCACACATTATCATTCGATTTTTAATTCAAATTCTGTACGCCACACATGCACTCTCATTCCGCCCAGCGTTCACTTCATCTTGCGAGCCCGCTGAGGCTAGTTACTGCCTGCAATTATAATCATCGTCTTATAATCTTAAATCCTTGTAATCTTTTGAAACACTGTGAATCCTTCTAATAATTTGGTGCAAGTAATAAATATTCTCCGGCCTGTTTTACTGTTCTTTCACTACAACAAATAACGTGGTCCGGTGAGGCATCCTCAAATATACACAAGCTGGCAAGAGGGCAGAGGGCCTACCGGTACAGTATTACGCCTGGTAGGGCCTGGTATTACGCCTGGTAGGGCCTGGTATTACGCCTGGTAGGGCCTAGTATTACGCCTAGTGGGGCCTATTATTACGCCTAGTAAAGTTAGGCAAGCCAGCCGAACCAGCCTAGCCAGGCAAGCCAGCCAAACCAGCCTAGCCAGGCAAGCCAGCCAAACCAGCCTAGCCAGGCAAGCAGCCAAACCAGCCTAGCCAGGCAAGCCAGCCAAACCAGCCTAGCCAGGCAAGCAGCCAAACCAGCCTAGCCAGGCAAGCCAGCCAAACCAGCCTAGCCAGGCAAGCAAGGCAAGCCAGCCAAGCCAGGCCATTAAGCGGCACTTTTGAATGTCAAATATTGAATGTAAAAATAAAACTTCAGATAACGCAAGAGTGATAATTTGTACAAAAGTGTTGTTTTTATGACTACAATTAGTGCAGCTAGAGTCAATACAAACTGGATGACTATTATTCAGGACATAATATAGTAACTAAAGTCAATGTCAAACCCGACATGACACCACCATGACATATTTATTATAGCCATTATTTACACGATGCCTTAGTTCACAATTGCACTAACTACAAAATTTTCATTTTTGAGGAGAGAGCTTTGAAGTTTTTTAAGTTTAGACGAGAACAGTAGAAAATCCAAGTAAAATAACAAAAAAAATATGCATCTATTCATAAGACTAGTCCTTTTACTCCATCATATCTCAATATTGTAATATTAGTTTAAACGTTACCTTTTCAAAATGGCCAAATAAACATAAAACCCCCCATTTAATACATTTGTGCACTAAGATTGATTATGCTGACTGGCATTAAGTGAAAAACTCAAAAATATTTAACAGCTTTACCAGGCTGGTTCAAGGTCCAAGAAGAAGGATAATAATAGTTAAGGATATTGCATTAAATAGACAAAATAATAAACCAGTGATCCATATTCTTAATGTTTATTTTTATTATAAAACACAAACAGTTTTTATCCACAATCAAATAAAATAAATTTCAAAGTCACAACAAAAAAATAAAAGGACTGAAGCCCAATTACAGGCCAATCTTTAGCTATTTCACAAAACAATTAGTTTCTGAATCATTAAAAAAAGATTTTAATAAAGTCAGTCTTCAGTTTCAGGTAACAATTAATCATTTTTACTAATTGGTTATTAAAAATTGAATCAAAACTTAAATTTCTTCAACAATGGACTCTTCATCTAGATCATCATCAGACGATTCAGTGTCATCACAATTATTGTTAACAATAGCCGCAGAAGTGGATGGAATATCTTTGTAATAGTGCTCATATTCTGGTGGTATAACCCCATCATTTAAAAGTGTTATCAGATCTTTCTTTTTAGTTTGTGAAACTGCAATCAGTGATTTATATGCTACTTTCAGAGGTTTCTTTAGTTTGCTTATACATAAGTCTTTATTTTTCTTCATTGTTTTTGTCTTACAAATGTCTATTTCATTGAAATCTGGATCGGTCAAATCGTATTTGTAAAAAATTGAAGTGGGGGATTCTTTCTGCAGCCGCAGCCACTTAATTTTCAGCCACTGTACTGGCTCATTTTTTGTATTTTTTGTTGTATTGGAATTCAAAGTTTTTTCGAATCCCTTCAAATCATAGAATTCCCCGTGTTTCATAATAATAACATCGTAGGGTTTCGGCTTGATTCTAGCAGACCCTATCACCAATGCATATTCACGCAAAGTGAATATGCTTTTATGCTTTCTTGCTCTTTCAATACACGCGTGAATTGAATCCACTTCTAAATACGAATGCCCCGATTCCATGAATTTCAAATCGATCGTATTTAAGTGAGGTATGTTATTGACAGCGTATAAAGCCGCTAGAGTAACATATTTATTGCGGTTCTGACCACCACAAGTGTCAGAAAATGATGCGACATGAGTAACAGTTTCGGGTAAACTACTAAGATATTTTAACAATATCGATCCGATTTCAGTAGAACCTTTTTTGCCATTACACTCGTCCCATAAATAGCAGTAGCCAGTGTTAGCATGACAATCTAGGATAGTAAAATTGTACATCGATAATTTACGTAAATAATAGATTTTGCAGTCTCCGGTAAAAGGTACCGATAGGATAGCTTGAAGGTCAAATGTTATAGCCCGGAAAGCTCCATCTGAATTCAAGCATCTTTGCTTATCTTCTTTTTTCATAGTCAGTGCATCATTTTCGCGTTTTTTGTGGGCATCATAATCCTCCTGTAAGGGAGCTCTATTGTCGGATCGTTTATACACGTTGCATTTGGTGCACTGGTCTTTCTTTGGCTTGTAAAATGCTAGTCTTGGATTATAAGAGTGGAAAATCTTTTGATACACATAAGGCGATACAGGAGTTATCATCTTTTCGGGGCAAAAAAAATCTTTGTACATTTGATATAAGCGACTCAAGTTGAGATCACTGTCTAAATACTGTTTTTTAGAACTTTTTCGGCAATAGTGGGATTCAACGCGAGGGTACAGGTTAATATGCTCTTTTACAAAGTTAGTAGACTCCACTGAAGTAATGTTTGCGGGCATTTTTCCTATTCGTTTGTCAGTGCCCATAAATATGCCGTTGAGCCCTCTATTTTTTGAACAATTATTAATGATGCTTGAACTAATATTGAATGTATTACAAAAAAACTTTTGGCAAACTCGTTTTTTACCTACAGATTGGTGAAAAAGCCAATACTGACGTGACATAGTGCGATTTTTTTTTGCCTTCGTATAAAGACGTAAGACTTCAGCGTGAGAAATCAGGCTACTGAGCATCATTTTTTGTTGTTTTGTATCACCTAGGGTCCAGTACTCTTCAAAGATATCTTGTCTCAGATTTTCTGGAAACAAATAATTGCACTGATATCGACATTTAGAGCAATCTGTAGGCTTGCATTCTTTTGGTTCCATAAATTTTCCATTTCTACTTGTGTACCCTTTACCTGTTTGGCGTAAATTTTTAAGAACATTTCTTTTCCATGCTTCGGGCATTGCCTTCTTTCTTCGTTTTGGTTGATTTTCCTTTGTAGCTTCTACTGAGTCACTTACGTCAGTTAAATCGCTATCTAATGATAATGGTAGATGGCGTGGTTTAGATGGTGAAGGAGCATAAGACGATTCTGAATCAATATATGGAGATATTTCGTCATCTGGCAAATATAGATCTTGGTGTAATAATGTATTTTCACATGTTGATGTACTCGGCTTTGGTGAAACATGATCAGATTCGTTGGGAACAGGTAGGTCTTCTAACACCTGTACGTTGAGAACAGATGGGGAAATTTCTTTTGAAATATGATCCGAATCAGATATTTTAGAGGCAGATTCTACATATTGCAAAGACTCAACGTCGTGACCTAAGACTGTATTTGATCCAGCAGACTGTGATGGATCTCTTTTTCGACCAATAGCATTTATGGGTGTAGAGGTGATTACGTCGTTTTCTGTAATGTCATAAATGCCTGACATTGATGCTTGTGAAGTTAGAACTGACTCGGATTTGTCACAGTTGTTTATATCTTCAGGTGAATTATTGTTATCAAATTCTGAAACTATTACTTGATTGGCTGTGCATATTATATCAGGCGATGTCGTTGAATTTTGAATGAAAGCTTGACTTTTTGCAGCAATCTCATTAGATATTTTGTCAAATAGAGTGTTTAAATTCTTTGCAACGTTTGCTGGCGATTTGTAGATCAATGTTTTGTTTGAACTTCTGTCCTCATTTTTCTGCTGAGATTTGTAGCTATCTGCCAATAACTCTGCAGAAGTAACATCTGTAATAAAACATTGACATTTGAGTGATATTCAACTAGTAAGAGATGGCGAAAGGTTTCGCCTTACGTGCCAGTAGTCTGAAGAAATTAACACACAGCAGTACCTACAGTAAAAGCTCCTTATGCGCGCTTCCTTAATTCGCATTTTAACTATTCGTGGTTTTTTTTTTTATTAGATTCCAAAGTTTCAAATGAAAGGCGACCTACACACGCGCACACCTCACGTGTGATTAACAGCAATGCTAATTTTTTAATTTAATGAATTATAATTATTATTTTACATTCCATCACGTTAGCAAGGTGAACAGTAAACTTATGTATTAACAGCACTTATTGCTATGCACAAACATATTAAGTGCCTTTAGTTTTCTCTCTGAGAATATATGGTTTAATGCACAAAAGTATTAAATACGTTTAACATGACTGACTACTTATGTGGTTGAATAGTTATTTGCTAATAATAGAATTGTAGTGTTAATAAACTACGCATATAAATAATTATACAAAAATAAGGTACAAAAGATCTTAATAATTTGGTTAGCTATAATAATTATTTCAGAATAAGACCCTAAGTAGGTAATAAATAATTTTAACTACAACGTACCGCAAAAGTACGTGAATTACCAATCGTCACAAGTCGTGAGCACAAACATTGCGATCAAACGCTCCACGCGACCGATCCTACAGACGGACTAATCAAAAAACCCAGAAAGGAACCCAAAACTCAAAAAATAAACTTGACATTTGTGCTCACGACTCGTGACGACTACTATACGAGTAGGTACCTGTAACACTTTCATACGAAATACGGGCGGTCTCAATATTATTACGTTACACTTGATGTCCTGTCTTATATTTATACCATCCCTCAAAAGATTAAACTGTCACTCATGTTAATCATTATGGTGTTTAGGTACGATTTTCAACGGCAGCGGTAGGTAGCCGTTTGAAGTTATTTAAAAATGAATGACAAGTTATTTAATTAATGTTACACTTATTTTACTTACTTTTGGTTATTTTATGTGATGAATTCTTCACGTCTGCCTTTTGGCCGGACACTGATGGTGGCACGTCTTGCGATTTCGTCTTGTTTCTATCAGTTTGATTCACTAAATCGACTAGTTTACGTCCTTTACTAAACATTATGGCATTTAACTTAAACACAGTAAATCTTAACTTCTTAAACCTTCAAACGTCTAAATTATCTCACTTTCCGCAGAGCAAACGAATATTCTGCACGTATAAACTTGTTTACGTTTGTGACGTTTGTGGCATACGCTGGATCACGCGGTCAAGCGACGAAGCGGAGGGCCTACCCCCCGCTTCCCCGCCTGACCATGCGATCTCGAACGAACGAACCATGACGAAGTAAAGTCACTGCTCCTTGAAAATTACGCGCCAAAATCAATCTTTAAAACACAAATGTCTTAAATGAAAGTAATACGCTTGAGTATTCACACTACGAAATAAACATTAAATTAAATGGGCTTAGTTTATTTCCGCTTTTCCATTTATTTCACATGTACACTGGGAATATAACTTAAAAGGATTAAATGCATTTGTGCACTTAAAAAATTGTCAAACCCCTTCAAGTAAAACTATTTAATACACTTGTACAATCCGGACTATATCTCAAAACGGTTTAATGTATTTGTGCACTTAAAAAATTGCCAAGCCCCTCCCAGTAAAAGTACTTAGCACACTTGGGCATCAAACTTTCTTGATCCTTTTGTACTACCAACACATAATACACTCTTGTAGCACTGCTAAAAAGTATGAGCAGATATTGCAAATGTATATAATACGTTTGTGTTTTGAAATTTCATGCAGTTGAGAAACTTAAAATCAGTTAAAGTATATCTTGATTGGTATTACAAAAATAAAGACCATTAGTATAATACCACATTCATGGAACATTAAACGAACTCATTTAATACAATTGTGACCCACGGTTTTGGTAGATAGAGACGGAATAACGGTATTTCGATGCGCGGAAACGAAAGAGCATGACATTTAGTGTATTTGGCATTAAAAAAGTAAAAATTGAAAATTTTGTAGTTAGTGCAATTGTGAACTAAGGCATCTTTGAATGTGGTACAATGGTTTGCAAGAATCTGTTAAGTCCATATTGAAAATGCATTATGTAAAGTAGTGGCATATTATATATAGGTACAGGATTATAGACATAAAAGGTTAACGTGGTTCCAAAAGCTCACGGGTGCTTCGACTGTAAATGCGCTAAGGCCATATAGAAGTAAAGCACCTATATCAGACAGTAACAATAGTAGTGACACTGAATACCTAATTGATTTATATGAAAGCTAATGAATGTGTTTTGCTCCCATTGCGGGAGCAATGATTCCAGGATGGCCGAATGTAACGGATGTGACGTCGGCCTACGTGCAATCGACCAATACCAGCCGAGCCCGCCGAAGCTAAGCCGCCATATTGAAGCCTCCCCTCCAGTCAAGCCATGTCTGCAACGAGGACTGTGTTAATATAAGCGATTGCCCATCATTTATTGGTCTCTTTCGATTGTGAATACAAGATCTGAACAAAGCTCTGCCCGGTTTTTATTTATCCGTTTCAGACATAAAAAAAGTAAATTGTTAAAGATATGGTCATTTCCTAAAGTAAAAAATATTCTATTTTTTGTTTAGTAAGCTTGAAAACAAACTAGGAAAACCGGTAATCGACCGATAAAATAGTGCAACTCTAACGTCATCCGTCGTTCGTTCACGAAAATTGTCTATGATCCCGTTCGAAGCTCAATAACCCGAAATCGTTAAGGGGTAGGGTTCTCTCCGAAGTTTCGGAATACTTTCGGACGGCCCGTAACTTCGTCGACGAAGATAGGGAGTAGACGCCCAGACACAACACCTGTCTGGTCGGAGGATCCTCCCTTTTCTATGGAGGTTTGTGGGACTACACCCTGTTCCACCTACCCCCAAAGGCTCTTTATTGCGCTCAGAGTTCCATAAAAATAATTGGGCTCCTCTATCTTGCTCTCTGATCTGTACCCGGAGGAACATGTCGGCTATGTCCCCGGTGTACGCAATGGGTCCGATTCTAAATTTAAATAATACGCCTAACAATGAATTTAGTAGGTCTGGGCCTGCGAGTAGGTTGTCATTGAGTGACGTCCCGTCACACGTTGCCGCGGCGTCGAAAACTAATCTAAGTTTCCCCGGTTTGTTGGGATTCTTTACCCCGAAATGGGGTAAATACCACACCGGGTCGAACTCTATTTTACCCTCTAATTTACTAGCGTAACCTTCCCCTACCAACCTATCTATCTGAGGCCTTAGTGCGAGTTTTTACTCACGCTCAATCGCGTAAACGTTAACGCCAATTTGTATTGAAACTGGATAAGCGCCGTCTGGTGACGGCAAGGCGAAACCTCTTTTTTTGTATACATTTTGACATAAGAGATCGTTAACGTTATCACCAGTGAGTACGTTAAAAAACTCGCACTAAGCACACTGAGCTGTGTAGGCGCTAGCATACGACGGGTCCTTGGCTAGTCGACGTTCGATGCCCGCATGGCGTTGGCGCGCGTGATTGTAATTGTCGGGCAGCTGGGGTTCGTCCCGACGCCACAACAAACCTACCTCCCAGGCGTCGCTCTCGGTTTGGCGGCTTGTTGAATCTAACAGGGCCTTTGCCCTTTCAACATCCTGATGCGTCCGAGGCACCTCTGAAATGCCTATTTCTTCTAATTCCAATTGTTTTTTAACTAAATTGTGCAAGTCAGCGTCCGACTCTACTACACAGGTTACTGTTTCTTTACACGATTTTAAACTGTTACTAATGCCTACTGGTCCGTGCACAACCCACCCTAGACTGGTCAAAGAGGCAACCGGCTTACCTGACTTTCCTCGGCGAGTCTCCCGGCTGACGAGCAACTCCCAGTTGTCCTGCCCGAGCAACAGCAGCGGCCTGGCGCCCCGCATCTCCTCGCAACCCAAGTGGCGGATGTGGGCGTGTTCCATCATTACTGCGGCGGGCACTGTTTGCGCCGGTAGGTCCAGTCTTTTCAATGTACGGCACTTAACATTGTGTGTTTGTCCATTCGGACCGCGCACTGACACACTGATCACGTGAGAGGCTTCATCTTTTATTTCTTATCCGCGCGCAGTTCTTAGTACCAGTGGCACCCGCTTTCCTGAGGCATTGTCCGCCAGCGACTCATCAATTAGTGACACAGTAGCCCCGTCATCCAGAAGGGCGTAACAATGCTTGTCCACTCCGCTAACTGTGACACATACTGGCATTATCTTTAAAAGCGCCTTTCCCGTATAGTCGCTGACGTTAGTGACACTTTCTGTCTTCTTGTCGGCGTGCAACATCACATGATGCGCGTAATTACACTCCGTACACTTGCTCGCACGACATACGTTCTTACTGTGTTTCCGAACGATACATTTGAAACACAGTCTGTGTTGCTTCACGTGGCGCCATCTCTCGTCGACACTCAACCCGGCGAACTTTTCACATTTTGTGATCTTGTGCTGCTGCCCGCACAGTGTGCATTTTTCGTCAATTGTGTTGTCCTGCTGTTCACTTTCTGTGTGTACGTGCAATCGCTGAATGTTTCTCCCTTGCTTAACAAACTGCATCTGGCCTCTTGGCTTGCTGGCGCTATTCTGTGCGATGGGCATGTCGAAATTCATTTGAACGTAATATGACGTAGCGCGGGCTAGATGAGACAAGAATTCCGCGAGTATCTCAAGGCTGGGTGATACCCGCACATCTATGCCCTGGCTTGATGCCATGCCCATGGCAAAATCACCGTACTGAGCGCGTTGTATAGGCGTAAGCTTATTCAAAATCTCACTTACCAGCTGTGGGTTATTCAGGTACCCGTTTGCACGCACACTTCTTAATAAAGACACACAATTACGCACTGTCGTTGAAAACTGCCTGAGTTCGCGCCCGCTTTCTGTCACTCTCGGTAATGCGCGTATTTTTCTCAGGACACACTCGAGCACTAGGTTGGGATGTCCGAATTCTTCATCCAGCGTTCTTAATATCTCCGCCGGGTTGGTTGAGGAACGTAGCAAGTCCTCTACTGCGAGTTTAGCGTCTCCTTGTAGTGACGTTTTTAAACGCGCTAAATTCTCGTGCGGTTTAAACTGATACAGCGCCGTCGTGTCGTGGTACATATTTTTGTACGATAACCACTCTGCTGGATCACCGTTGAATATGGGTAACTCGTAGGCTTGTCTCGGTACCGGCCGCGGCGGGCGCGCTATGTTCGAAATGGCGTCCGCTAGTTGATCTATTCGCCTGTCCCGCGATCTATTTTTCTCGGTTTCGTCCGTGAAAGCGTTGTCCCAGTCGGTACGCCCAGTATTAGGTGCGCGCGCACTAAACGTCGCGGCGGGCGTCGTGGCGATCTCAGGTTCGCGGAACTGTACGGACGCGGGCGCACACTGCGGGAGCGCGGAGGCACGATCGGGCTGCGAAAGCGGCGGTATGTTCGCTATCACTTCGCGGGCGGCCTCGGGCGCCGGTACGCGTCGCGGCGGCGTCGGATCGCGGCACTGAGCGGGCGCGGGCCCTTCACTGTTCACTACGGGCGTCGTGTCCGTTACCCATTCTTCAACTCGACGTGCTGTCACTTCTTCGTCGCTTGAGAGCGGGGGCACACGATGCGTTGCGGCGCCGCACCGCAAAGATTTCACCGTGTCAGTGGGCACACGAGCGGTGCGGCGCCGTAACGTTGTTATGTCGCAGCGGCGCCGTAGCACCGTTGGACAGTCTGTTAATGAAAATGGATCGTAAAAGACGTCTATTGTTGGCCCTACTATTACGCCACCGCCGAAATCGACGTAGAAGCGTACGACGATACTGGATCTGTCCTTTTATTGCACTAAGGAACAGTGATGGACAGTTTTTTCTCCAAGAATATAAAGAGTTGCTGTTGGACGAAAAGAAGTTTTACAATTTCTTTCGAATGAGTGTGTTAAGTTTCGAATGTTTATTGAAATCTTTAGAATCACATATACGGAAACAGTACACTAACATGAGGAATCCAGTGGAGCCAATAGAAATGCTGGGCATCACTTTGAGGTAAGTAATGAAAATTTTTTTTTTGAATAATAATACTTTTTAATTTTCAAAACGATCAAAAAAGGAAATGTTAATAATCATAATCAATCTTATTAATCTTCTTAATAGTAATCTTGATAAATCTTAATTACAAATTTGCAAAATCGTACTCTACGCTGTCTTGAGATGTTTCACCTGGAGATGTCAATAAATTATAATCTGAGCTCAAGTCTGTTGGAGTGTATGTACTTCTGTAACTTCTTGTATGATACCCGTGTGATGAAGGCTGTTGAGACGTTTGTTCAAACCTAAATGATGATGATTGTTGGGACATTGAGCCATACCGCATTTCAGTGATAATTTGTAACACCTTGCTTTGGAAGGTGAGAGTTTGAAGGTCTGTGAAATCTTGAATTGATGGCAAAATACCCTTAAAAAATGACAAGTGGCGATCTTCGGGCTCCTTAAGGGCTTTTAATGCTTCCTTTTCGAAATCATCAGCTTGCATTGTTCTTTTGCGGGTGATAGGAACATAACGCGAAGACTCCGGTGCAATATCACTTGTAGAATCGGTGTTGGTTTCTCCAGCTACGTCTAAGCTACTGTCTGTCTCATTTTGTGCCACTTTTGTTAAAAATAAAAGTTGATTGTAAAAATGATATTTTTTCAGTTTTTTAGCGGCTGAGCCAGATTTAGAAGCTTCTTTTAACTTTTTTAAATATTTATAGAAGTTATCTTTGACACTTCTCCATTTCTTCACTATATCATTACCTAAAAATAAAATATTAACATTAAGATTACATGAGATTTTATTATTTAAATAAACGTTTTTGTTACAGGTATCTAGGAAGTGGAAATTCACTACAAGATTTGGAGTACAAATTCAAACGGGGCAAATCTACGATTAGATATATGATTAGGAGAGTTTGTCGTGCTATATGGAAAAATATTCTTCAAGACAACATTCCCGAACTAACAACAGAAAGACTCAAAAATATTGCATCTAGTTTCGATTTAAGGGCGAATTTTCCTCACTGCATCGGTGCCCTCGATGGGAAGCATATTCGCATGCGTAATCCTGCTAATAGTGGCTCGCTTTTTTTTAATTACAAAGCCTTTTTCTCAATAGTCCTTTTAGCTGTTGTGGACTCAAACTACAAATTTATTTTTATTGACATTGGCGCATACGGTAAAGAATGCGATTCAACTGTTTTTCAAAATTCAAAACTATATGAGAAACTCATTAACAATGACCTACCATTGCCTGATCCCCAGCCACTGTGTGGTTCCAATAGACGAACCCCGTATGTATTTGTGGGTGACGAAGCTTTTGGATTGAGCAACCACATTATGCGCCCATATGGAGGTAACAATCTCAATGTTAAACAAAAGATTTACAATTATCGTCTCAGCAGAGCCAGAAGATATGTCGAATGCGCTTTTGGGATTATGGCGAATAAATGGCGCATTTTTCACAGACCGATAGACGTGTCCTATAATTTTGCTACTGACATTGTGAAGGCATGTTGTGTCCTACACAATTTTGTCGCAGATCGGGATGGTTTTCGGCAAAAGGATAAATTGGCAATAACTGATGATGAATTTCACTCATTACAACCTCAAGATGAAGAGATGACAGCAGCAAATGTCATTAGAGATGAATTTGCAAGCTATTTTATGAGCAACAGAGGGTCGCTACAATGGCAGTTACAGAAGATTTGATCATCATAAAAACATTAAATAATTACTTACCTATCTGGTTCTTTATATCAGGAGCAAAATTATCATAGTCTGGAAATAAAATTTTGGCAATTTGCTCCCATGCTTTTATTTTCATTGTTTTATTTTTAAAGTCTTCATTGGACTTATCCCAAAGGTTTTCCCGTTCTTGGACTAATGTAATTAGGTAGTCTATATCAATAACATCTAGGTTGGCACTCATTTTTTAAAACCTCAATCACAATAAACAAAAATACTTAGAAAAAATTCGAAACGAGCGAGCGTGTGTCCTTCCTTGTGACGCAAAACAACTGAGCGGTGCCGCTCCGACGTCGCAACGCATTCACCCCTCCCCGCCTCGTCTTGGTGGTTGCAAGTCCGGTGCGGCGACGGAGCGCATCGTGTGACATGCCACAGATATTTCTATGTAAGACGACGCAGCGACACCGCTCCGGCGCCGTACCGCCGCCGCAACGCATCGTGTGCCCCCGCTCTGAGTCTTCATCCGCCGCTGCATCTATCTCAGCTAGATCGGCTTCGAGCCTCTTTCTGACCAGATTTTCCTTTAATCGCACTAACTCTCTCTCTGCCTCGTATTCAACCCTCCGTCGTAGATAGTCGACACTTCTCTGGCCGCTTCTAGTGGAGACGTGGCTCGTACGGGACCTAGCCTTCTGAGGTTTATCCGACCTCACTGGCGTGACCGTTTCCCTATGGTCTATCACTCGACCTGGGCCAGCCAGTGGGATCACAGGTGCTGGAACCGACGATATAGTAGGCGCGATTGAAGGCGAACCCGGTGCCATCTCGGACGGCACCCCTGAGTCGACTTCCATGGCTCTTCGCTTGCTGATTTCTGCTTCTAACTTGCGCAGCTTGCTTCTCGTTGTAATGGTGCTTTTATCACTCATCGTTAAAACTCACAGGCTATCCGGCTCGATGAGGACCAAATTTGAAGGGGATTCAGGCGCAGGGTGGATAGTTACTGTGAGTTTTATAACGAAAATACACTGGTTTATCGAATAATTGTTTTATTTAACACCTTTACAATATTTACACTGATAGTTATTACTTTTTATACAGAATTACACGGTTATAGTCTTTTACAATAATCTTGATACACTTAATAGAACTTAAACTGGTATAAACTTAATAAAAACGTGACTAATTCGCCAATAAATGCAGCGGGGCGACTAGAGCTACCCAACGCAAGCGCGTACGTTGTTGCTCGAAGGGGTTTTTGATGAAGACTGAAGGTCGCATTTTTTTTTTTTTTAAGTGGCGTCTCTTAGTTCGGTCAAAGCGACTGACAACTACTTAACCGGACTTTCCCTGTGGAGACTAAGCTATGGTAGCCTCCAGCTGGGCACAAATTTCTAAAACTAAGCGACAACACTGAGGGCTACCCCAGTTGGGGTCGAACCTCGGCTCAGGGCGTCGCTGGGGGGACAGGCAATGGCTGGATCTGACAAGTGATTTTACCATCCGTTCGGAAACTACCTACGTGGAGAAGAACGGACAAGAAACTCCTTTTGAGATCTAATAATTTAACTAGTGCTCAGCTTCGCGGGCTGGCGGGCTTTAATTGAAAGAGTACGCGACGGGCCTCGGCGGCGAGGACTGAACGAATCGGTCTGTATGCTACATTGTTCCTACTCCTAGGGAGTAGGAACAATGTAGCATACAGACCGATTCTGCTCTTATGGAGCAGAGTGGAGATCATGGGGGTCGGGGATGAGCCTCAGTTGGCGAAATCCTGACGGAAATGGTAAACGAATGCGACTTATATGCGCACCCATTTACCGTTTCTAAAGACGAGGCTATCTAGTACCTCGGTTATATTTGGGTACTTTTCGAAAAGATCCTTGGACTCGGGTGCGGGCATATCACCGGCTGCTTCGATCCTTCTGATCTCAGCAGCCAACGATCTGGCCTCATCCGTCATCCAGACGGCATACGCGCTGATGATAACATCAGCGACGCAGCGTCTGTCAGCGGGCATTTGGTGGGGCAGGCTCTCTCTCATAGCACGCAGCTGGGAGGCTCCGTGCAATCGGCCGGGTTTTTGGGGCGGGGACATTCTCTAGTGCTATGGTCGCCTCGGCACTTAACGCACCTGGGGACGCCAAAACAGTTCTTTTGGCTGTGGCCATATTGTTGGCAGTTGTGACACTGACCAACAACAGTGGGACGGTAGGGTTTCTCAATGGAGATCCCTGACAGAGAGCACAATGATTTTATTTAAAAAATCGGGTTGTAGGACTCGGTTGGGTCGCATTCGACCGAAACCATATCGTATTCCTGTCCACCTCTAGCTTTACGCATGCGGTGGACAGAAATGACTGGGACCTTCTGAGCGACGAGATCCTCGAAGATGTCCTCAGCGGAGATCTCCTTCGGGATGCGTTTGATCACTACACGGACGGGAGCCTCCGAGGGGAGAGTGTAGGTGTGAAAAGGGATCCTCTGGGTTTTCAGGAGCCTGGTCAGGTTCCTAAAATCAGTAGGAGTTTGGAGTGAGATTTTGATGCCCGCCTGACAGGAGGTGGCACTTAGAAAATTGATTTTGCGATCAACGCAAATTTTTGACAAGTCAGTCCACTTTGATTTTTCGTGGACGAAGATGGGTGGGACTTTCTGCTTCTTAGTAGGAGCAGGACTGGGGGCGCGGCTCGACTTTGGGGAAGTGTCGGCCAAAGTCAGAGGGCTACGGGAGCGGCTCCTGGGGGTGGGGGAGCGAGCCGGACGCCTGGACCGCTGGGAAGCGGTGGCGGGGGTGGGTTGCACGTCGGCGGAGGTGGACGGCCGAGCTGGGGAAGCGGACGGTGCTACCTTTTTGGCCTTAGAGACCTTGGGGTGCGTCTTGATTTTCCTCCTCTTTCTGACGCCCTCAGAGGGAGCTTTACAGCTTTCTGGGGCGGAGGAGGCGTCGGTGTAATAATTTTCCGAGTTGTCATCATCTGACATGGGAGCGTCGATTGGAATGTCGACTTGAGGGGAGGCGGGATTCGAAAACACGGTTTTCGACCGGACACTTTCCACTATTGGAAATTTGATTTTGTTGCCGTCGGCAACAAAAGGTGTTTGACTTACGTCAGAGTCGGGGGCCGGGGTGCCTAAGGCAGAGCAGGTGGCAAGTGATTGCCGGATGGTGGCGTACCTTTCTTGGTTTACGCTGCGCGGACTGGGGTCATCCGACAGCATATCCTCGATGAGGAACATCAGCAACTCTACATGATGCATAGTTGCTAATGTAACTAATCAAGGAGAAAAATATCAAGATCTCATCTATCTGAAGGGGATAGAGAGAGAGTCCCCGGGTAGGTGGGCCCGGGGTGTGTGGTCCTACCCTCCCAGCCGGGTTAGACTGGGAGGTGTGTGCCTGGTGAGCCCTAAGCTAGTAACCCTGCACCAATCTTATTGTGTGACAGGGGCCCTAAGGTACCGGTAAACCCACCGAAGGTGGGCCACCCACCACTGTGTACCGAAAGTCTGGCACGTCGGGGTAGAAACACCGACCGTGCCAGGTGATTGCTGTGGAACGAAGACAGGGGTTGACTAGGCTATCTACCAAGGCCAACGATCCTGCTCCCGAATCCAATGATTGCCGTGCCCTGAAGGGGCTTGGCGGGTGCTTGGGTCGACACCCCCTTGGGTTTGTTAACACCGTTAGGTATCCGCCAAGGACCACAAGATGTGGATTTGAAAACGCGTCGGCCTGCGACGACCCGCAGGGGTGCAGCGGGGCGCGGGGCGCGCGGCGGTGAGGCGGCGAGCGGGGGGCGCGTCGGCCGCAGTGACGTCACGCAGGAGCGAGACGAGGCGGAGAGTGGGGGGCTCGCAGCGGTGGGGCGGCGAGCGGGACGGCAGCGGGCAGCGAGACGACCTCTCCGGGCGGTGGCTGGCGGTGAATGTGAAGGTCGCATCGTCCGCGGCCTTATTTATAAGCGCCTGTTGCACGCACGTTAGCGCCGGGCCCCACTCTCTTGTTTTCTCGCTCTCTGCCAATCACAACGGCCAAGAGTGAGGGGCGCGGGGCTAGGGGCGAGGCGGAAACAGTTCCAAGGGGAACGGGAGGGGTACGTCCTTATGTATTCGAGATGTTCTTTGTTCTTTCCTAAAAACGTACATCCCCCTTATATATTTCTAATATTCTTTTTCTACTTTGTAGACTGGTGTCTAACTAACGATTCTACATTAAAACAATCTTTGATTTGTTACGGGAAGCATACAAATAAGCGCAACAAAAATACGAACATACTAAAAATCTAACTTAAACGCTATTATATGCCTCTATTTAATCTCAGGCTTACTTCCTGGGTTGCTGTGCTTCTTAACACAAACATAACATCTAATATTGATTTGTCGTCAAATTTCTTCATAAAACATATATTAAAAGCTATTTCGGTAGCACGAGAGAAACCTGCTAAACCACCTATTTGGAACCCTAAAGATTTATTGCAATACATGAGTTCCTATAGTTTTGATGAAAATAATATATTTCATGTATCGAGACATGTGGCTACACTTTTATTATTAGCATCAGGCCGCAGGGTTCACGACCTTACACTGTTGCGAATTGATAGCTCTAGTTGATGAAAATACCTCGATTGTATTGTGGCCTGCATTCGGTTCAAAAACGGATAATTATAACCATAGACAGTCTGGATGGAGGCTTAGAAACCATCCCGATAGAAAATTAAATCTGGTTTTTTGGTTGAGACAATTATTGCATATTACTCTAATACGTCGAGGAAATATAAAACATTTGTTTATTACAGAAAAAGGGGATATAAGGCCTGCTTCTAGAACTGTTATTGGCGGATGGGTGAGGTCTCTCTTAAAAGCTAGTGGTATTGATGCAACTCCAGGATCAGTAAGATCTGCAGTTGCTTCTCTCAATTTTGTAGAACATTTTCCGATTGACAAAATTCTTGCAACAAGTAACTGGAAAATGATTAATACCTTTCAAATTTACTATCAGAGGGAATTGCTCAATCAAAATGATTTGGATATTCCTAATACTTCTGTTTCTTTGTCAAATTATTTTGATCCTGTTCATTGAGAGTAGATGCATAAATATTATTTTGTATTACTAATTTAATTTGTTATTTAATAATTATGACTACAAGCAGTTACGTATATGCCATACTTCATTATTCATATTTTATGTAATACATTTACATAATAATGCATTATTGTGTTTTATTTTTATTTTTTATAACCCAATATTTTTAAATCTCATTACACATTATAGCGTCTTTGGGTTTAGCGCACCAGGTGATAACAAACACATCACTCAAGATGGATGCCGGATATTGATACAAAACAAATAATAGAGAGTTTTTCATCAAATAAAACTTACCTATTATTTTTTCATCAATATCCGGCATCCAGGTAAGGTCTACCTGGTGCATCATGAGTTCCATAAAGACGGTAAATCAAGCCATCACCCAAGGCGCGCTAAAATGCTTAGTACCAACGGTAAGTGTAGAGGGCACCACCGGCGGAGAGGCAAAGGAAACGCTGAAAACAGGCTGAATAACGGGTGCTTGACTCAAGATGGATATTGATGAAAAAATAATAGGTAAGTTTTATTTGATGAAAAACTCTCTATTTTATTTCAAGTAGGCCACCAAACGGTACTTTAGAACGTTAGGAACATTAAAATTTACAAGTTATAAAAGTTGATTCTACCGTGCATACACACTTCAATACAAACAGGTGAGGGTTTTCGGCAACTAGACGGGATGGATGATAATGAGTTGTGCTGTCCTATCATGGCATTCGCACCATCAGCTGCTAATCCGATAAGATTGTCCATTGAGATGTTATTGTCACTTAAAACTTTTTTAATATGTTTGTACAGCTTTTCGGCAGTAGCCTCTTCAAGGGGTATTAGACAAACAAATGCATCCTCAACTTTGCTTTAAAAAAATCGTGCTAATATGCATAAATGCTTAAAACATCCCCTAATCTAATATAATCTATGCTTTCGTCGACGATTAAAGAAAATTTAAGTTTTTGTAACTTTTCAATTAAAATCTGTTCTGCAGTTATGCCAGTCACATTGTTTAGAATAGCTGTAGTTTTTGTTCTGTTCAACTATAATACTTTTTGCAATTTGAGAATCGGGACACACGTTTTTTATCAATTGTGGCCTTAGCATTTAACCTATGGAGACGGCAAGCCGCGAATCACCGACCATGTTTTCCTGTCACTTTCTGCGGGAGGCGAGGAAAACACATACAGCACACTACAAAATTTGACAATCACTCACAGATACATGCATCCTATTGCTACAAACGCACATGAAAAAATAATAACCACACAATCAAAAAACACACTTTCATTGACAGATTTGTGTGTATTTATGCAATTATCCTATGACAACAAACACAAAGTGTGATGTGATACAAACAATGAGTGGAATTTCGTTTTAATGCATGAATGAATGAGAAAAATGTTCATTCGTTGTATTTTTGGTACATTTACAAAAAATACGCAATATGATTTGTGGTCTGCGAAACTACGTAGGTAGGTAGGTAGTAATGACAAAAGAATTTAAGTGATTGTATGCAACTGTCACTGTCATTTTGTTTTATTTAGGGTCGGGCATTCGGGATTCAGGAAAACTCCAGGGAGATGGCAAGACGATTTATTTAGTAATTTCCAACAGTTATGGATGATTACAGAATTTACAGTGATTTAAACAGTATTTATAGTAGGTTTCCACCAACTTCTCCACGCCCGCTTGGACGAAGGAGGCGGTAGATGACCTCTCACCCAAAAAAAAGTAAAAGTCACGAAAACTAGCTAGCCAGAGTCCTACGCACTCTTCCAAGTAGGATGAAGTGGTTGGTGCACTTGGTTAGTAATCTATATCTATCTATCTCGAAGGCATTTGACAGGGTCTGGCACGCGAGTCTACTTAGTAAGCTTCCTGCTTATGGCATCCCTGCTGGTTTTTGTAGCTGGATATCAGACTTCCTCAGTGAACGGTCGATCCGAGTAGTCGTTGACGGCTGCTCCTCTGACCTTATGGCTATTGATGCCGGAGTTCCTCAGGGGTCTGTTCTCTCTGCAACTCTTTTCCTGCTGCACATCAATGACCTTCTTCAGCCTGGTATTGTTGGGTACGCAGATGACAGTACTGTTTCAGAGAGATACTTGTCCAGCGCAAAAACCAGCGCGGATGAAGTTCGTTCCTTGAGAGAGTCCAGAGACATCCGAGTCAGCCGCTCGATTTGTGAATTCGTCACAGATGGTAAATATAGTTGGGCTTACAGGTGATGAAACGTCTCTGCTTCGCTGCGTCTCTAATTGGTCTCTTGAAGTAACGTCATTATTATTTGGTGTAGTGAGCTCATTCAAATATTGGTGTGTTACTGACAAAGGAGCAAATTCTGTCTCATCAAGCAGATCGTCTGCAAAAGGAAATATACCTGTTGCTCTGAAACCAGACTCAGCATTTCCTATTGTGGCAACATGTTTGAAGGCAGCGTTAAAGAGGCTAGCCACCTGAAACTAAGTTATGCCTCTGCCAGGGTGTTGATTCATCCACTTCTCACATTCTATAGCATACTTGGTTTTCAAGGGGCCATGAAGAGCCACATCCAGCGGTTGTAACTTGTGACTACCATGTGGTGGCAGAGTTAGCAATACGATGTGATGCTCTCGTGCGTAGTTGGTTCCTTCCAAACTGATATGTGATGAGTGGTTTTCCATAATTAGTAATACTGGGTCTTCTTTTGATGGGTGGATGAAGTCCTTGAAATGACGAAGCCTTTCGACAAACAGGCTTGTGTTTACATAACCACTATCCGACACCATACATACACTCTGTGTTGGACCACCATCTAGTAATTCAGCCCGTATCCTTTTGCGTGGATATATAAATGCTGGTGGTATATAATGTCCTGTAGCACTCATGCACATTATGGCAGTGATAGTAGTACCTCGCTCGGCAGATACAACTTTACCGACTACTTTCTTGCCTTTGACCGATACGACTTTAGGTGTTTTTTTTTGGAACAGTACTCATTCCAGTTTCGTCCATATTATAAATTCTATTTGGCTGCAAGTTATAATTGTCATAGACTTCTTTGAGCGTAGTGATCTGAACTTGAGTGAAATCGCTGAACTTGAGTTTTATTAAAACCAATTGCTCTGGCTAAGCTGATGGGCGCTGACTGTCGCAAACTTAACTTAGACAAATATTTCTTTTAATAAACCCTTCCACCCAATCTCGACCAGCATTCTTGCACGATGTATCGAAACGGTGTTCTATATTATTGGCCGTTGCAAACTCATATGCCAATCGTCGTAAATCATTAATAGTAATGCCAAAAACCTATCGTCCATATCTTGGCAATGAACTGCAAATTCTGCTTCTTGGTCTTTGGTAAATGTAGGTTTAAAACGACCCAAAGAGTTTGGCACATGGGTAGACTTCAGCCTCTTTCGCAAAGCACCTTCACTGATACCAACTTCTAGTGCAGCACGTCTCTGACTTTTCCCTTCTTGGATTAGTTTTTTAGCTCTATTTATTTGTTCATCTGAGATCAGGGTTCGTTGTGGTGCTTTTCTTACGTAGTTCCTCGGCATTTTGATGTGTTCTAAAAGAATAAAGCACTTTTAAATAACTTTGGATATTTTTATTTAGATTGGGGTATAAGTACGCAATATGGGTAAAAGTACGCGTGCGTACTTTTAACCTCGCACTCTTACCCCAATAGACACAAATATTAAATGATCGGTCACAATACACAGGTCAATGCATTTTAGTAAATATGATACACTTACATAAATACTACGATAATCGAACAATAGAAATGAAATAGACTTACTGTCTTAGATCCAAGCATTTGAGTCTACTAGTTACAAAACCCGCAATGTTTGTTGTAAGGAATCGCAAATAATTTATTATTTTTGGATTACGCGTTATTGGCCCTGTGGGTTATATTGGAACTATAGTAGTTTGATTTAAAATAATGTAGTTAATCAAATACTAAACTTATTTATGATAAACCTTAACGAACTAGAACAATAACCAGAAAAACATTATGGACATTGCTGACTTTGTAGCACTCGGCTGGACTTTGCGGATTTTGTTGCTAAACTTATAAAATATAGAGAAAAAAACTTATTTCACCAAAATATAGCAGGATTAATTAACAAATCAGATACACTTTTAGTTAAATTAGATGAATTGTTCCATCAAGGAACCATAATAGACATTATTTGTATAACAGAGCACTTTATCGAAGCTGGCTATGAATATTTAGTTCACATACCGAACTTCAGCCGAGCGGCTATTTTTCAAGAAATACAAAAAGAGGAGGAACGTGTATCTTTGTCAGAAATGGATTAAAGTATAAAGAATTACTGGATATTGGTAAGCAATCAGTTTCGGGTATATTTGAGTGTTGTGCTGTGGAGCTGTTGTCATATGATATCATAATAATTTGCATATATAGGATTCCCAAACATAACTTGTCAGTTTTCTACGAAAAATTAGATAATATACTCCGAAAATTTAGTCTAAACCCACATAAAAAAATTATATTAACCGGTGATTTTAATATTTATGTACTTAAGAGAAATAAAACTACTTTAGAATTTGAAAATTTTCTTCTACAATTCAATCTTAAACTAGCACTTTACAACCCCACTAGACTGAGTAGTAAGAGTTGTATCGATAACTTTGCTCACAATTATCAAAAGGAATGCAAGGCAAAAAAAAATGATTTTGGTCTCTCTGATCACACGTCTCAAATTCTAATAGTGCCTATTGAAAAAACATGTAAATTACCCCATTGGAAATTCAAAAAGCAAGATATCTCTACGGACAACCTAATGGCATTTAAAGCTCATCTTGAGTGTTTATCCTTCTCGCAAGTATATAATGCTAAAGAGGGCCATGAATCATATGATAGAACATTTCATGATGGCTGGTTGTGAACAGTATCTGTCAATCTCTAACTATGATCTAGCTACTTGTTTCAGTAGAAGAGACATTAAAAGAGGTGGAGCTTGTATCTTGGTAAAAAAAGGACACCATTGGAAGGAAATTCCTGAAGTTAGGAACATAGCAATAAGTAGCACTTTTGAATGTTGTGCTATTGAACTAACCCATACTGACACCATTGTAATCTGTATTTATAGAGTCCCAAATGCAAATAATTTAACAACTTTTTTTGAGCGACTGTATAAATTATGCCACTTTATAACAAATAAAAATAAACGAGATATTGTAATATGCGGTGACTTGAACATTGATACTTTAAAGCGTAATAATACAACACTAGATCTAGAATGTCTTTTGCTTAACTTTAATTTTAAATTAGTAATTAATCAGCCAACCAGACTATCCAGTAAAACATGCATAGACCATTTTGCGCATAATTTAGGGAAAAAATGTAAATATGACGTAATCGATTTTGCTTTATCTGACCACACCTGTCAAATTCTCAAGTGTCCGGTGAAAAGGATATGTGTTTTAAAGCATTGGTATGTTAAACGCCGTGACTACAATCAAGAAAATATGAATAAGTTCAAGGAATGTTTAGAGAATGTTTCTTTTTCGGAAATATATAAGCTTGACGATCCGAATACAGCCTATAATCTATTTCTGGACACATTTATCCTCATGTATAATCTATGTTTTCCTTTAAAACGAATAAAATTAAGCGTACACAAAAGACCACCTTGGGTATCGCGGGGAATTAAAACATGCAGTAAAAATAAAAGAACCCTTCTGTGGCGTTACCGACTGGAACGCAATGAACAAAGTAAACAAGAATTCAAAAGATATACAGCAATATATAAAAAAATTATTAAATTAACACAACGTGCTCAGAACAGCTATAAAATCAAATCGTCATCTAACAAGTCGAAATCTACTTGGGAAATCATTAATCGAACGAAGATGAATATGCCCAATAGAAACTCAATTGGAAACATTAAAATTGGAAATAAAAAGGTAACGCACCCGTACGAGATAGCGAAAGCCTTTAACAACTTTTTTGTCGACAAGATAAAACCTATCAATAATAGAGGTAAAAATGTGACATCAAATATCTCCAAATCAAGTAATTCGATGTTTATGGCACCAAGTCATGAAAATGACATCAAAACCATTATTAAATCTTTAAAAAATACCGGCAGTGTAGGTAATGATGGAATTTCTACCAAGGTAATTAAGTATGTTTCAAACTCCATAAGTAGACATTTGAGTTATATTCTCAATTTGTGCATAACACATGGTACTTACCCAACTAACCTAAAAACAACTGTGGTTAAACCATTGTTTAAAAAAAAATGCCAAAGATTGCATGGAGTCTATTGCGCTTGTTCCAATAATATCCAAGATATTTGAAAAGTACATTTATGCACAGATTTATAAATACCTGGATAAACAAAACATTTTGACAGAGGAACAAAAAGGTTTTCGGAAAAGTAAAACGATAAATTTGGCCATCTACGATTTTTTAAATAATGTTTATACGAATGTTGACAATAGAATACCTGTGTGCTCAATATATTGTGACATGACTCAAGCCTTTGACTATGTGGACCATAATATTTTGTTAAGTAAACTTGAAGCCTACGGCATTAGAGGTAATGTCTTGAATTTAATAGAATCGTATTTAAAGAACAGGAAACAGTACGTTGAAGTATCTGAAATAGATTTTAAATTTAAATGTCAGCGAATTTACAAGTCTGATCTTCGAACACTCACATATGGCGTACCCCAGGGCAGTGTTTTAGGGCCTCCTTTATTTATAATCTATATAAATGATATGCCGAAAGTTACAAGTCACCCTATGTCACTATTTGCTGATGACAGCACTGTGACTATTAATAGCACAAACGCTGAAACCTACAATGACGAAATTTCTAATACTATAACCTCCATAATACAGTGGTTAGATAATAATTTAAAAATAAATATTGAAAAGACGAAATTAACGATGTTTAGCCAACGTTCAAACACAAATATGAGTATAAACTATGACAACCAACGCATATCACAAGTAAACACATCTAAATTCCTAGGTTTAACAATTGATAATAAATTAGATTGGAAAGCACATACGGAGGAGCTAACCAAACGAATAAGTAAGTCTGCCTATGCCCTATACAAACTTACCTCAGTGATGAGTGTGGACGCTTTAGTCACAGCATATCATGGCTTGGTGGTTTCAGTTCTGAGATATGGTGTTATTTTTTGGGGGAATTCAACCAATAGAGAAATAATCTTTAAAGCACAGAAAAAGTGCATCAGGACAATGTTTGGATTACAGGTCATATATACATGTAAACCATTATTTATTAAATTTAAAATTTTGACTCTACCATCCTTATATGTTTTTGAAATTGCTGTATTTGTTAAGACCAATCCTAAGTTGTTTAAAAAAATGTCGGACATTAGTAACCGAAGTCGAAGGGATAACAGTAGCTTATGCGTAAGAAGGTCCCACACAGCATTAATGTATAAAAGTGTATTCTGCATGGCGCCAGTCATATTTAACCAATTACCATGGTCAATCAAAGAATTGAACGTGAGCTTATTTAAGAAACGGCTAAAATCCTTACTGGTGAGCAAAGCATATTACAGTATTTCGGAATTTTTAACAGACAAAAATCTAATGATAGAATGTTGACATGCTAATGAAATATATGACTGTTTGTGCTTATAAATAATTTTGTATATTGACATTAGTATTGTATATTGACATTCGTATTGTATATTGACATTAGTATTGTATATTGACATGATAATTTTATATTGACATTAAAATTGTATATTAACATTAATATTGGATATTGACATTTGTAATTTTTACCTATATTGACATAGCCTTATTATCTGTTTGTAGGTCTGTGTCTTGACATGTACTGTTTTGACATTTTTTATTTTTATATTATTGTTCCTATTATTATTTGTTTCTATTTTTATTGACATTGATTTCTATTGATATTTACATTGACATTGATTTTTATTAATTTGTATTATGCAATTCTTTATAATTGTTGTTTTATTGTACAGGCTTATTTTATTTAACTATTGAGATTCAGCTGGCTTGATTTTTTAAAATTATTTGGAAACATTTGTACGCCCTCTGGCATAACATAGCGCACTATTTATTACCTGTATATACCACTATTATTGTACCTATGTTAAACAAATGAATAAATGACTTATGACTTATAGGTTCATGGATAATTTCCTAATGCTCTATGGACTTTGCTTTCCGGAAAAAACAGTCACAGTAAAGACTAATAACAAAACTAAATGGATATCTCGTGGGATAAAAATATGCAGTAGAAAACAAAGAAACCTACTTTGGAAATATAGGTGCAATCCTGACCTAAGCAATAAACAAACTTTTAAAAAATATACTGCATTATTTAAGAAAATAATACGCTTAACTCAAAAGTCACAAAATAACCACTTTATACAGAACTCTCAAAATAGATCGAAAGCGGTCTGGCAAATAATAAATAAATCTAAATCAAGTTTGCCACATGATACAATAACTGCCATAAAAAAAGACCAACTTTCTATAACGAATCCTATTGACATATCTAATGAATTCAATAACTACTTTGTTGACGAAATTGAAAATAATATACAAAATGACATTAAATTGACAAATCAAAATAATATTGGCAATTCGACAGCGCAATCCCTATTTATGTTACCTGTTTCGACGAATGACATTATTAAAATAATTGACAATCTAAAAATTACAAACACAATTGGTTATGATAGTCTATCCACTAGAGTTATTAAATATGTTAAGGAAATTATAGCGCCACCTCTGGCACACATCATTAATTTATGCATCAGTGATGGCATATTTCCGAAAGATCTAAAGAAGGCTGTCATTAAACCTCTATTTAAAAGACACGACAAAACAGATGTCAAAAACTTTCAAAAATAGATATATAAATCGGCCAGTTCTTTCAAAAATATTTGAAAAAGTAATTTATAATTCAGTTTATATGTACTTTGAAAAGTTCAATCTATTCTGCGACGAACAAAAAGGATTTCGTAAAAATCATACTATTAATATGGCACTGTACGATTTATTATCTAATCTTATGACATCAGTAGATAAAACTAATCCAGTATGTGCGATCTTTACTGATATGTCAAAGGACTATGTGGATCACAAGATATTACTGAATAAATTACACGGATATGGCATAAGGGGCAATGTTCTGAAACTAATTGTAATGAATCATACCTTAGTGACAGATATCAATACACGGAAATATCCAGAATATGTCATAAGACAAAAATGCAGATCATATATAGATCAAAACCAAGACACGTAAGATATGGCGTGCCCCAAGGTAGCGTGTTGGGGCCGTTATTGTTTCTGATATATATGAATGATCTGCCAAAAGTAATACGACACAAAATGATCCTATTTGCCGATGATAGCACAGCTGTTATAAAATGTAGTAATATGACCACTTATCAAAATGATATTAATAAATCGCTTCTTAATATCATCCGTTGGATGAATAATAATAATCTCGTGATAAATTTGAGTAAAACTAAGGTAATGCACTTTCATCAACGGCAACCACATCCAAATATTGATGTAACTTATAATAACCAAAGAATAGAAGAAGTTAATAATGCTAAGTTTTTAGGTATTACCATCGACAGTAAGCTTACTTGGAAACCCATGATAGAAGAACTTTGTAAACGCCTGAGTAAATCTGTTTATGCACTTGTTAGATTTATAAAGGAATTCTATATAAAAGTATCGATATTTACGAAGATAGCAAGCTTAACTTGGAATGTCAAGATGGTTGCTGGTTATTTACTGTGTATCAGAGTTCCTTTGTGGTGTATAAGGGAAAGGTTTTATGAATAAAAGCACAGAAAGACAAGACTAGGTATTTATTTCAATTAGGCTTGTCAATTAATTCATATTGAGGCTCAGAGAGCTTACTGCCCGTTCGCTATACTAGTTCTCGTGGAGAAGAAGGGCAAGAAACTCCACGGAAGCAACAATGGTTGTAAAAGTATCCATATATATCTTTTACAACCATATAAATCTTGTTTATCACAATAAAGGTCTAATTCTATTATGGCCATTATATGATGAATCTTGTAATATTCCACAATATAAACAACAAGGATAAGGCAAAGAACATGACTAGCCCTTAAATCAATTTAACATCATTATGAATAAAGGCCACAACATGAAATAGAGTTTCAACACCACCATTAGCAATAATCAAGTTATAATTATAATATCAAATAACTTACGTGAAGCTTGTGTAGTCCACCTTTCACAGAATATAACAATTCAGGAAAACAATATCACTATCACAACATACTGTACTGGCTTGTAGTTCACCACAAAAGTGAGTCAATCTTACGAATTACACACTATTTATAGTAACGAGTAGACCTGTCAAATGTCCCCACCATTTTCTACATTTTTAGAAATAATCTCACAATTAGGTCAATAATCAATTCTTGAGTAAAGAAACCTTTTTAAAACGTATCAAGACGATTAAGGAATTAAATATCACCTATTTAGTAATTCTTGATCAATATTCGAAAGAATATTGATACTAACTGACAGTATTGTAACAATTGTCTCAAAGGACTTATTATACTAAAATAGCAATATAAAATACAGGATACATCACAATGATCATTATAAATTACGTAATATTTTATAGGAATATCATCACTATGGTTTATATGTAAGTTTAGAGTTATTTTCTGTACACACAACAATATTTACTCAGGTGGGTACTCTAACAATTGTAGGTATTTGACAACACAATAATTGTTTAGGTAGGTACTAAGACATTTGTCGGTAGATGCTTACTAAATATGACAGTTTGTATTTTGTAGCAAACCCCAATACTAACACGGCCATACTGACATGTAGTTCGCTCTCGGACTACATAAATAAAAACTTAAAACTAATTATCTCTTATTAATTTTGTAAAGAAACTTAATGCAAATACATAATTCATTGTTATAGTCCAATTTACCACATCAAAAGGACAAAATAACAACGGTCAGTACTTTGACATCAATCTAAGCCCCTCACCTGCTGCACATGAGACGGGCTAGAGCAAAGTAACTAACTTCAGCAGTTCCAATCATTTCGTTTTGTTTTCCATTCTATTTGTCACATCTGACATACAATACATATTTTTATATGGATACAATATCCATATTCTCAGTTTATCATTTTCCATTCTGTTTGTCACATCTGACGTCCAATACATAATTTTCATATAGTGTACAAACATAATGCACAAAAACATCATGTACAAACATGTTTTTATTCTTTAATAGTATCTTCAATAATAACTTTCGTATAGGCCATTTCACCTGGGCAAAATCGTAGCTTGTCTTTAGACTCCTTCGACTTTTTTTTTTTTTTTGGGATTTCTCTTTTTTATACAAAAGTAAACTATACATCCTTATTGTAAATATTATTACACCAACCAACAATACATTGTTCGGCCAATCTGACAATATCTTTGCAAATTTTACTGAACGTAGATATTTTCTTCTGACTAAAATCAGATCAACAGAGGGTATATATTAAAATTCTTTATTTAATCAACTACAGTCCGACACAAAAGAGCAGAAACTAAATATTTGGGAATTAACAAGTTTCATTTTCTGGCAACATCTAAAATGAGTACTTGAGCTGTCAATTCTTCTCGTTCGGTTTCGATTCGTAAGAATTTTGGTTTTTGTTAGATATTTCTGAGTGTGGACCGAAAAACAGTGGCAAGTTATGAATAAGGTAATTCGTGGTGGTGTCCCGTGATATAGTTTACAAAGTTTATATGCGGTTTATAGCCGAATACCAAGCTGGGAACTATCCAACTTAGAAGATGTTTACCATCATTCAGCAGATTTTACGGGTAAGTAACTATTGAAAGTTACACTAAACGTTAATTACAAACGTTTAATATATTCAGGGAGCAAAATTTTCGAACCACATATCATTTACAAATTATTTGTCTACCATTTTTGAGGTTATGCAAAGATAAACAAATACCGTTGTAATTATAGCGCAACTTAACAACGTTGATAGTAAGGCAAAAACAATTAATGAAATTTATTTCGGATACGAAAATATTTTTTGTTATACTATATTTGTTGATGCAATCGAATTAATGGAAAGAAACAATTTTAAATTATATTCACGTTTATTTACCGCGGAACTTGTTTCTTCGGACTGACAGTGATTCTTTTATTTACTTGTTTTAGGTGTTTCTGTAAGCACAGTGCACAGAATCGTGCAACACGGCATTGAAAACGGTGGGATATTCTCAACACCAGCTAAATACAGGAAGGGTCGTCCCGAGGTGCAGACAGCAGTGATGAGACTGGTTCAGAAATAAGTGACGAATCAATGCCAGAGCTTAAAATAGACGACACGAACTTAAGTGATCCCATGGAAGGTGTAGAGTATTTAGATTTAGATTTATTAAATTAGTTTATTTTATTAATTTTAGTTTATATTTGAGTTTATATTGAAAGCAATTGAATATTAAAAATACTTATTTCTTGCGATGTTTTTGTTTTATTACTACTACATATTAAATATTTAATAAACATACTTATTTAATATATTTACTAATTATTTATACCCAATAAATAAATAATACTATTCAAGTATCAAGATCATCCGGGTCGTACTAACTGGGTTGCTATCTGAGCGATTGTGGCGCCCTCACTCAATTTCCACTCCTTTACGTCGCACCGTAACTTCGTCAAACTCAGAGGTCGCAGAACGTTGCTTGATCATAAAGATTCAGAGGCCCGTCTCGACTTGTTTTGACCGAGTTTTAGTCAATCAACCAACTCAAAATCGATCCCTTCGGTCACAAAAAAGTACCAACTATTAATTTTGACATTAGAATGTCACGCTTTACATTTAACGACAACATTTAACGACCTTTTTCTATAATTACTTTCCAACTAAATGCTAACATTTACCAGAAATAAAAACGATAAAATATTTTTTCTAATGTACCATGCTGATGGTACGGCCTGGCATTATTACAACTCTTCTGTCTTTCGCCTGTCATGTCACTTTTCAAACAACCTACTCGGTAAGTTACACCCACATAGTTTTTATTATTATATACTTTTCATTTATTTGTTTTTATTCTATAATGTTTTTTTTTTATATATTCACGACTCAATTATAAGAAGTTACTTATTATGTAGCTGTCCCGATAGAATCGAACTATGTTAGCTGTGTGGTCGAACAAATTCTTAGACATTCACCCATTAGTGTTCTTGTCAGTTAATCTTTATGTTCCTAAGAAAATAAATTAGCCAGCTGTGCAAATTTTTTAGCACTTACTTAGTTTGCAATATTTTTTTCTAATTCTTTCTAATTCTACCTGTGTAATAGCCCTAAAACTAATCGCTTAAATTTATTATCAGATCGAGAAATGCAAGGTATGAAAATAATAATTGGACTGTTTATTTTAATATTTCTAAAGAGTAGAATATTTATTTTATTAATGAATACAGATTTTTTATGAAAATAACTGCTCAAGAGCTTTTGCCATAAATAAGATTCCTTTTTAGTTTTACTCAAAAAATAGCCAAGAGAAAAACGGAGGACCTAGAGAGTCTCTCGCAAATGTGAGAATATTGAAAAAAAATACTTTGCTTCCTCCACTAACTAATAACGATTCTTTGCAAATCCTTTGTACCTCTCAAGTTGTATATGTGGCAACCAACTATTTTATCACCAAGTTGGGTACATTTTTGCAAAAATACCCTCCGGTAAAAAAAAAACACAAAAATTCTAAACAAGTTTCTGATAAATAAACGGAAATCCTTAGGAATTATCGTTTTACGCTTATTCAAACATATCTTTATAACACAAGATATTCAAAATTGACATTATATTCAATAGTAAAACAAATAAAACCAAAGTCTCACCACTTTTTGCTGATTCGTTCTGCAGCTGTCAGCTTGATTTCCATAGTCTGACTCCAATGCTCTGACAATAGTTTGCAGATCCATGTCGTACAGCTTTTAGCTCCGCAAGCTATGCAGCTCGCAGTACCGTCGGCTGGGGTTGCATCGCGAGGACATCGCAGTGGTGCGAGTGGAGTCGGTGACTCGTCGACACGTCGTTTATGAAAATATGACAAAATAAAATTCATTAGAAATCTTGTGTAAGCTAGAGCTGAATCCCACTTCTGATGTTGGATTTATAAAGGAATTCTATATAAAAGTATCGATATTTACGAAGATAGCAAGCTTAACTTGGAATGTCAAGATGGTTGCTGGTTATTTACTTTGTATCAGAGTTCCTTTGTGGTGTATAAGGGAAAGGTTTTATGAATAAAAGCACAGAAAGACAAGACTAGGTATTTATTTCAATTAGGCTTGTCAATTAATTCATATTGAGGCTCAGAGAGCTTACTGCCCGTTCGCTATACTAGTTCTCGTGGAGAAGAAGGGCAAGAAACTCCACGGAAGCAACAATGGTTGTAAAAGTATCCATATATATCTTTTACAACCATATAAATCTTGTTTATCACAATAAAGGTCTAATTCTATTATGGCCATTATATGATGAATCTTGTAATATTCCACAATATAAACAACAAGGATAAGGCAAAGAACATGACTAGCCCTTAAATCAATTTAACATCATTATGAATAAAGGCCACAACATGAAATAGAGTTTCAACACCACCATTAGCAATAATCAAGTTATAATTATAATATCAAATAACTTACGTGAAGCTTGTGTAGTCCACCTTTCACAGAATATAACAATTCAGGAAAACAATATCACTATCACAACATACTGTACTGGCTTGTAGTTCACCACAAAAGTGAGTCAATCTTACGAATTACACACTATTTATAGTAACGAGTAGACCTGTCAAATGTCCCCACCATTTTCTACATTTTTAGAAATAATCTCACAATTAGGTCAATAATCAATTCTTGAGTAAAGAAACCTTTTTAAAACGTATCAAGACGATTAAGGAATTAAATATCACCTATTTAGTAATTCTTGATCAATATTCGAAAGAATATTGATACTAACTGACAGTATTGTAACAATTGTCTCAAAGGACTTATTATACTAAAATAGCAATATAAAATACAGGATACATCACAATGATCATTATAAATTACGTAATATTTTATAGGAATATCATCACTATGGTTTATATGTAAGTTTAGAGTTATTTTCTGTACACACAACAATATTTACTCAGGTGGGTACTCTAACAATTGTAGGTATTTGACAACACAATAATTGTTTAGGTAGGTACTAAGACATTTGTCGGTAGATGCTTACTAAATATGACAGTTTGTATTTTGTAGCAAACCCCAATACTAACACACTCTTTCAGTTATCAAAAAAGGTAAATAAAGATACGTTACTGGTCGCATACCATGGACTTGTAGCTTCTGTGTTGCGATATGGCGTAATTTTTTGGGGGCAGTCGACTGACCGTGAGCTTATATTTAGGATGCAAAAAAGATGTGTCAGAGCAATGTGTAACATTAAAACAACGGATAGCTGTAGACCATATTTTAAGTCTTTAAAAATATTGACCCTTCCAGCATTATACATTTTGGAAACAGCGTTGTTTGTGAAAAGAAACCCACAATTATTTGAAAAAATAACTTCAACTAAAAAAGCTCCATTACGTGCCCAATACGTAAATAAACTATGTCATCTGATATGTAAGACCTCATTGATGGGAAAAAGTTTTTTTGGTATGGCACCTAAAGTATTTAATAAAATTCCTGATGACATAAAAAACATGACATTATGTAAGCTTAAAAAAGCTCTTACTAAATTATTAATTGACAAATGTTATTATACTGTAGACGAATTTTTGAACGACCAATTATTCTATTGATGGACTTGATAATAAGTAGGTACTATGACTATTGTTTGACTTTGTTGTATTTGATGTTTTTTATCCTCTTTTTCTGCATGTTGTTCTTCTGCAATTGATTTAAGATATTATGTTTTAGTCACATAAAATCCAATGACACCTAATGTGTCACTTATAAATTTGTATGTCTTAATTATGACAAAACATAGCGCACCTCCTATTTATGTAAACACCTATGAAAACACCTATGTTTCACAAATAAATTGATTGATTGATAAAACTGCATGGACTTTGTTGGCTTTGAAACATATCTGTGCTGGCCTAGAATGATTTATATTGATACTTTTATTTGAAATACCATTAGAGTCCATGAGCCCGCCTATTCTACTAATATAATAGTGAAGGTTTTTATATTTGGATGCACTGAACGAATTTGAATGAAATATTTTTTGAACATCACGCGGATGTTTATAATTGCAAATAAAACTATGCTTGTTTTATAACAACTTTATTAGTTATACAAAACCAATACTAAATTATAAGTAATGGTGATTCCTCTTGTTCTTCACATACCATATCTTTAAGGGAATCGATATCGTCAACCACATTTTTGTCCGGTATATCCTGTGATGATGGTACTACTCTCTTATAGTACTCCAAAGTCATATATTTCAGCTGCAAGGTTGTAATTTCGAGATTCAGATCTTGGACAGCGACGTTGTGTTTTACCTACGTTGTGTATACCTTACGTATGTTTCAATATAAATGATTATTGTTTTAATTTGTTTTTCAATCGATAAAAATACTCATACAATTTGCGTACATCCTGCAGTGGAATTTTAGAGCATTGTAACTTCTTGCATTTATGTTAATATTGCGGCTTAACAGGTTAATGTATTGCTGCGAACCTGAAAAAAAAATCCTTGTCATTCGGGTTTGGAGTTAATAACAGTGGTCATAAAATGCAATATAAATCGTTGGATAGAATATTTTTTAGATAGAACATTAGAATATTTTTCCCAAAAAATTGAACAGGTAAAAAGTATCAAGACATAATCATCATAGTATACTCACCGTTGTTCTTTAGCACGATTCTTTTTCCAGCTTGCAGCGTTTACTCATCGTTTTCGTGCCTGTTTATTGTCAACAACTTCAGGGTAACACTCCATGTTATGTATTTTAATAAAATTACGTCCAATTAATAACTTTTAACATGAGAAAACTTAAATAAACCGAGAGCAAACTTACGGCTGCAAACAATAATCCACCATATAGAAAGGCGTGACGTGATTGGTCGCGATGGACTATGCGTAATTTGATACAAACAGGAACGGACAATTTTTGTATCAAACTAAAAAGTTTCACAGCCATTTTCTTTTGGACTAAGCGGACTCAGGTTCATATGATTAATATAAAAATGATTTATTTTGTCTGTGGATTTTTGTACAATAGCTAAGTCATTTTTACTTTTTTGTGGACATTGCGGTTTTTGTAACTAATGGACTCATTTAACTTCAACAAACTTTTCCCCGGCACAAACATTGAAGGATTTGTTTGCAGTTTACGTATTCGGCGACCTGTGGCTCCGCAACGGCGAATCGTGCGTCACTTAAGTTCCGCGAAAACAGACCTCAGTCCCCCCCTCCTCTGTCAGAAATCGAGCTACTGCGAACTTTTACCCACCGCGCGCTCTTACCCCGAATGACTCTAATAGTTTACAGCTTTATACGCAGATGGCGTTAGTGGTAGTAATTAGATCTGTTACAGTGGTTATTTTTGAACTAAGTTGATTTTTATTGTTCGAATTCTTACGAATCTCTTTTTCGCATATTCGGCACAAATCGATTACAGGTCGTGAAGCATATAACAAATACCCTCGGCTTTTTTGGTATATAAGGCTTGTTTTATCGACAGGTCCTAACAGCCCTCTTATGCAGGTGGCACATTTTAAAGTTTTTAATGCTGTAAATTCCGAGAACCCTGCAATATATTCAATTACTTTCTCTCCAAAGGGTGAAATAAATATTTGACTTTCAATATCCTCTAAAATATCTTCATAACTTAGGGTAATGCTTATCTGCGGTTGCAACTTATCTTCATCGCCGCGTATTATGACAGTCTTGTTGATTTTTTCAATAGCTGAGGTACTGTTCAGAATAGTATTTTTTTCTAGTGGAATGCAATTTGTGCCCGTAGATGTTGTTTGAAGTTCTGTATGAATTCATAATTTTTTGTATATGGCTTCGAATTGACGTGCAGTGGGGTTGTCATTGTAACCACCATGGTTGCGAATTACGGCAAAGAATATTTCGATGTGGTCCTGGCTAATTTTGTGCATAGGGACATATTTTAATTTATCATTTAGTACCAGGTCCTGAAACAAAACCTTAGTACTTTCTATACTTATCAATATGCCTAGAAAGCCAGTATATCGTGGCGATTTTAATACGTTCTTTCTGACCACCAATGGTTTGCCTTTTTCTTCAAGGTCAACATCTAATTGCAAAAGCACTTGACGAGCTTCTTGAAGTCGGTCGAAAGCTGTTGATAGTTGTCTTTGCTAAGTGCTCTTTTATACCCATAACTTTTTTTCTGTGAATCCAAGATATCGAATACATCATTCATTAACTTTATGAAGTTTGCAGTAGCTTCAACATCGGCAAATTCCGAAATTTTAAAATGTTGTTGCAAAATATTAGCGAATCCGCAACGCTTGCGCTAAATAATTGAGTCGCCAGCTTAGTTTGTTTGCTAAATAGAATAATTCTTTTTCTTGCAGATCATGCAATCTTTTAATATACAAATTTTTATTAGGTCTTCGATTCGTTTATGAAATATTCATAATCTGAAAATGTATTTCTAATGAGCATATGTGACAGGGATCGGCGAAAAAAGAAACCTTTTGTGTCCTGAGGAAGAGTCCAAAAAACAGGTCTGCAAATTATTCGGGTCTTGGAAACAACATCCCAACTCTTCTGCCATGGTGAGATTAGCTCTTACACCGTCACATGTCAGTGATTTGATTACAACCCCAGTTTCGTGGACAAGTGACAAAGCTTCTGATACTAGACGTGACTTTTGTGCGGCTGTTGTGCCTTTTACCAAAAAATATGCAATGGGCACTCTAAATATTTTATATATGCCCACAACTAAAAGAACAAGAGCGTCGCTTGCTTTATCGGAGTTGTCAGAAATCGATTCAAATCCGTGGTTAACATAGCCAAAATATCTTTTAGTTCGAGGATCCCACTCTGGATATAGCTTGATTTTCATCTAGTCAAAAAAAAGAGCGCAGTAAATTTTATTATTTTCCTGTTCAGCTCTAAGTTTTAAAGCAAACAAGCTTTCTTTCGTGAAACTGGGTTGTCCATCGATGTTGCAATACCACTTAGATAACGTTCCTGGATGAGGAAGTCAAGTCTGAAACTTGCGTACGTACTTATACGCTTTTGCCGAGTAGTAATGCAGTGAGTGCAAAAGATCTCAACTCTGATGAATATTTCGTCCTAGGGAGCTTATCACTTTTTTTCATCTGTCGTTTAAGAAGTTCCTTTTCCGTAACACCAATTTTGCTCAAGACTAGTTTATTTTCTTTGTCAATCAGATATCTTTCTTCTAAATTGTTAAGAAATTCTTGGAGAATATTGTTTTTTTTGTATTTTTAAACTGCAACTGTTTGCGCATTTTTCTTTTTCTTGGAGTCACAACCAGTTCACTGACAGATGATGTCGTTGTTGGGCTGTGTGTAGTTGATGGTTGAGAGTTGGATAGGCTGTGAGACTGTAATGATTGAGGAATGGATTGGCTGTGTAACTGTATTGAATACGAGATAGATTGACTAGATGAAGAAAAAGAAACAACTTCCGTTGCTATGGCAGGTATGGTTTTTGCATTCATTGTTGCACTTTTAAGTACTTTTGCAGGCGGTTCCTCCATGCCAATAATGTTTTTTAAAGTAAGTATCGCACCCTCAACTAAGTTTCTTCTATTATTTGCAAGTTCTTTAAAACTAGATGGCGTAAAATGTTCTGAACAGATTGCACTAGTACGCGAGGGTTCCCATGTTTCTGTATTACCGCAGAATATCCTCAATTTTTCTCTTGTTAAAGGATTTTTTGGAAATCTGTAGAAAAAATACAGAATAGAAGTACGTAATTATGACACGCTATCTTGCGAAAAAACCCAGATTCAAAGAGTAAAATACGGATAACTTTTGAACGGCCGAACCGATTATAATCAAATATAGCTAAGAACATTCTGTATAGAGTCACCTATAGAACAAAAACTAAACCAAAATCTTATCTTCTCTCTTAATAATTTATCGGTTTAGGAGCCATATCATAGGATATGGTTTAAGACATTTATTTCTCAAAAACAGAATAAATACATTCACTTACAATGAGAAACAATAGTTACAATAAGAAAAAATAAAAACGAGTAGCTGAAACAGTCCATTATCAATATTATGTACAAAATAATACAGCAAATATACATAGTTAGTGATTAGCTTAATATATACTATGTTAGTAACACAAGACCATCTCGGAAGGATAAAAAGATTTGTACATTATTTAAATTTGTTAATTTTGTTCTGTGGTTACCCGCCAAAATAAATTAAGTGAGACAAGATGACAAGGTGATGCCACAGACAGACCCATAAATACACAGCAATACACATCAAATTGATAACACCCCTCTTTTTCCGTCGGGGGTTACAAAAATATTAATAAACTCACAAACGAAACGAACAATCTTACTTTTTATTAGCCTAAACTGAAATTATAACATTTATAAATAATAGTAATATTTTAGTTCATCCTGACTTGTCCAGATATAAGCACAAAAAAAAATTGTCACTGAACATACTGATTCAAAAAATCATTTAATTTATCAATCATTCATTCACGTTGTCCCAGCACTATTCACATCGCTACCCTGTCAGCCCCTGTACTGCGTTTGTGCTACTAACGTACCAACTAATTTTTCTATCGTAACGGCATTAAAGATTATTTCGACATTGTACTTAAATAAAACTATGTTGATGTTTATACTTACATGTGGTAAGAAACACCATGGCTTCGTAAATTTGAAGTGGCAGATCGCTTTTTGCAATAGAAAACTGCACAATTAACAATTTTTTGGGAGAACTTACTTGCGACACAATACGATACACAATGGCGGCGGTCGGCGAATGAACTAGTTTTATATAACGTGCATGGTCATATGGCCTATCGACTTTGGCAGAGGGGTTCGCTCAGCAATACCCTCTCCATAGGTTAAATGCTCTAAGATTGTGGCAGGTGTTCCATAACGTTCATGGGAATATTATGTTCAGCTATAAACGCTGCGTTTAATGTCCTTGTTTGAAAATAAATCTGTCAATAATGTTTGCGAGTTAGATCCACCAGGACTTGAATTTTGGTGTTTGTTTGTTTTCGTGTGTCTAAAGAGATCATTCTTTCCCAGCACTTCCAATTGAAAGATCTGTGTTACAAAATGAACAAAAAGCAAAGTAATCACCTTTATAACTAGATCTCAACCACGCCTTATAGGAAGAATCTTCCATCCAGTTCCGATCAAACGTTTGCATCACTCTGGGTTTTTTAGATGGTTCACAAAAACACAATCAATATTAAATCTGCACTCAGCACTCTCGCTCGCTCTACGCGCACTACTTCGCTCTCGCAGCGAAAGCGAAGTAAAAGTTTACGTTTTTAATGAAAAAATAAATAACCATAAATAATAGAATCATGCAATGATGTGTTTACTAATCATGTATTTTTGGAACGAAGTTCCTTATCGCGCGTTGCGAAAGGGAAGGGAAAAAATCTCACGAAAAGTTGTAACGACACTTTTTGCTATAGTTGGGTGCGTGCAGCGTGCGCGTGTTTCGTGCGTGTTCTAACCTATACGCGGTTGTGTTTACAAAGTCGAGAGAGTATATATACATATATATATATATATGCATATGTATATATATATATATGCATATGTATATATATATATATACATATGTATATATATTTACTTAACGCCAGACGTACAGACCCTCCACCACAGGCCGACTCGAGTCAACACTACTCGAAAACTGACCCCGAGCCGCCACTAATAACGAACCGGCGATCAAATCAGAAAACCTAAAAACCTCCATATCTCGGCAACGGTTGGAGCTAGCTCAATTCTGAGTAAAAATTTGCCGCCCAGCGCTTCTGGCCGGAGATCAAGATAGGATAACCCCCCCCCCCCTTAACTGTTCACCTTCCCCCCCGCAATTTTTTTTTACCCCGTTCTAAAATATCAATATGAAAAGTCTATAAAATCGTGCAACAACAAATATGTAATAAATATAGTATATTCCTTATATAATATACCAAGGTACCAACGTCCTTTTTTTTCCTTTTCGTATTTTGTTTTCGTTACCTAATTGAGAAACGGGTTCATTAATAAGTTGTTGAGAATCATTTTGTATACCAGATGGTCCAGCCTGAGATAAGTCATTTAAGTTACAATATATTTGTACGTTATCAGAATTAGCGTCTAAAGTAGGTTCAGGATCATAGTCTATAATTTCGTTGTTGTCCACGGGCTCTTCATTTAGCTCCTCATTCAAATCTAAATCAATCTCTTCGAGAGATTTTCCTTTGTAAGCGTCTGCTTTTCCATCTTTCATAAGAATGAGAAGCTTTGATATCTTAGCAGTTTGGTATACGTCATCTGGCAACCTGTAAGACTTTTTATGTACTTCATTAGTATGGCCCATGAATGTAGCTAGCTGCTCCATATCATTTTCAGACATGCTAAAAATTTGTGATAAGGTGGCTAAATGTTTTCTTAGCCTTGTAGAGGAAATTGCTTTAGGCTGTTTCGCCCCTGATAATTTGGCATGCTTTTCCAAAACTTTGTAGCCATAAATTGTATTGTTATAACCGGGATTACCAAAAAAAAATTGATTTGGTGTCGAAGCAAAAAAAATATGCCTAATCGATAATAATAATTTAAAATCATCTTGAACTTCTTTATTAAACAGAACTGGTACTCCGCGGCCGCGTTTACCTCTAATGACAACACGTTTAAATTTCTTTACCAGGATCCTTTCTGAGGCAGTAAGCGCATGATCAAACTCTTCATACTTATTATTATCATTATTGTCGCTTTCTAAATAATCGTGCACTGTAATTCTTTGAAGTTCTCCAGGCCTGCGCCTATTTAATAATAAAACCCTACAATACACAGTCTCTAAAAGTTGTGTGTATGTTTCAGTAGTTTGTAAGCCTTCTTTAATTTTTATAGCAGCATCCAAGGATTTTTTATTTAGGTATTCTTTAAGAATTTTTAAATCATTTGCTAAAGGCACAATAGTTATCTTATTCCACTTTTTCTTGTTTAAATCTGTTGCAGCTTGTGTAGACACATCATATTTCCAATTTGATTCAATAAGTTGAATCAAAGTTTTTAAGTCGGCTTCTATTTTGCCAGTATCTACTTCCGTGTAAGGCCCTTGCTTTTTTAATGCACACATTATTGCAATATTGCAGCATTGTTTCAAGGTGGTGGACAGATTCATTGCGAACGTAGGTGCATCATAGAAAAAGATAGGTATGAGAATACCTATCTTTTTCTATGTCATAATTTCCCAGTATTTTGGTTGCTTGTACAATGATATCATAATGAATTGGTATTAAGGCAGAAAAGAAGTCATTAATGGATGGATCAATCTTTTTTAATTCTAGTAATAATTTTGCAAGCTCTCTCATTTTTCTAGACACTACGTTAACGAAATGTTTTTCTCGGTGAGTTTTTAAATATTGGGATCCGAAAGCACATATAAGGTTATCATTTTTTGCAATAAGTGATATTTTGTCTGCCCGCATTCGGGAAAATACAGTTTTCTTAAGTTTTTCGTCGATTTTAAGATGACTTATCAGTAGATTTTGAGCCTCAGATTGAATGTTTTAACTTCCTGATTTACCACTACATTTCTTTTTATGTTTCCACAATAGTTTTTTAGAATAGAATCCCAGACACTCTGTACACGGCAAATAATCAGTAAATTTGAATTTTCGCATCGGTTTAGTGACCTCTTTTGAATTTACAAGGTAGTTTCCTTTTTTACGTAGAGCTGCAATTAATTGTTTTCTATCAAGACTTTTTTTAGGTTTTGACACAATTTTTTGGACTTCAGTCTCATAAATATGGTGTCGGAGTAAATGACGAGCAAAATTTAAAACAAATGACTCACAGTAAAAGCAATAATCTTTATCTCGAACCTTTGAACTTTTGGGTTTTTGCCTTTGGATAATTGTTGTACTATCATTAGAATTATCTTCTATTTGAGATTCACTATTAATATCGTAAATAATCTCTTCGTTTGGTTCTGATTCATTTTGAGGCTGTGGAAATTCCTTACTTACAATTACATTGTAAGGAGAACTGTTTTTACAACTAACTTCACTTAAACTTATGTTATTAGGTGGCTTGAAAGATACATTAGACAAGGAATTATTAACATCGATAAGTATTCCTTGATTTGGTACGAATTCATCTGCTTTATAAGGTTGAAGAAGTTTCCTTTCTACAAATACACTACATGGAGACCGCTTATGTGACTAATTTCGCTATAATTAAGATTAATAGGCTCCTTGACCGATGATCGAAGTTCGAAACACATTCTAATGGCGTTAAATTATTCGAAGTTCCAAATTCATTGCGAAAAGAATCATCAGAACTGGTCTGCAACAAAAAAAAGCTTATTATATTTTGTTGCACTTTACTATTGTTGCTTCGTTAATATGAAGGTAACAACTCGATTAGTGATATAAGTGTTGTATATCCCTTGCTGAACATCAAAATTACCTATCCCCGATCTCAATCCTGAATAGCCGCTCGCAGATATTTTTAAGCCACCTAGAAGGTTTCTGACATGGCTTAAGGACTGCTTCGGCTTAGAGTGCCACCGCTTTTGGTATAACAGCCGTTAGCATATATAAATTAATGAATTAATGAAGTATTTTAGTTAAACTTACTTCGTGTCTCGATGGAGTGTAATTAGAACATGTCGCAGAAAAGTCACATATTGAACCAGATTTTGAATCAGATAATTCCTGTAAACAGAGATACATACAATTAAATACATGATTAACAACACTCAAAGAAGAAATTGAAGATGAACGAGACATCATAGGTACTTTTTCTTTTTTTCAGAGCGACTAATGTAAAGTTAATGAATAGACAGCAGTAGCTATTAGGTATTCATCTGGGAAAAACTCGAACCAACACAGGCTGGTGTGAACAGGTAAATTCAGAATTGGATAGGTAAGTACGTCTACATAGGTAAATCAGAGACGGATTGGTAAGTATGTATAAACAGGTAAGCTCAGAGGTACAGGCTGGTGTGAACAGCTAAGTTCGGAGTTGGACAGGTAAGTAATAAACGGGTTAGCTTAGAGGCACAGGCTGGTGTGAACAGGTAAGTTCGGAGTTGGACAGGTAAGTATGTATAAACAGGTAAGCTCAGAGGCACAGGCTGGTGTGAACAGGTAAGTTCGGAGTTGGACAGGTAAGTATGTATAAAAAAATGTGTGTACGTAAGTCGTGTTTTATTTAAGTTAAAAGATACGTACCTCATGTAAGGTTTCTGGTTGGTTTTCTTTTTCTTCCTGTTTCTCTGAAAACAAAACAGAATATTTGTATTATTATAAAACAATAAAAAATTTAAATACCCTCGACCTGAAAGCAAACAAAAACAAAAAACCTCTAAAAAGTAAGACACACACTCAGGTACGCACGCACGCACGCACTCACGCATACACACAAACACGTCAAACTTATAACACCTCTCTTTTTGCGTCAGGGGTTAAAAAGATTTTATATACCTTTGTAACTCCATACCAAGTTTCATCCAAATCCGTTCAGCCGTTTTTGCGTAAAAGAGTAACAAGCATCCATCCATCCATACTCACAAACACCATACCTAAACTTCCGAGGCGCAGTGGCTAACGCACTCGCCCTGAGAACTGTGTGAAGTCGCGAAAAAGCCTCTGGCTACCCCTTCTGGGATAAGAGCCGTGAGTGCGTACAAACTTTCGAATTTATAATAGGTATTAGTACGAAGTAGGATGATATTACGATATTAGAATCAAATAGGTAGATAAGCAATATGCATGTACCTACTTACTTTTGATTATTACTGGTTATTACAAAAACATTCGTCTTCCGGAAAATGTGTCGCCAAATACCTTTCAATGACGATTATCTGAACCTAAAGTACCCATGTCTCAACAATAAGCCTGAGTACGATCTGATTAAGATCTAACGACGTGTACTGATTTTCACTGAATATCCGATACTGAATTATCATCGCAATGATATAGGGGGCTGTTCCCCTAAAGTGGCCTCCAACCTCCCCTTATAGCCACCCCAAGCCTCGCATCTGAATGCTGGTCTGATTTGGTATCAGTCTGAATCTGAATCTGAATATCTGAATCTGATCGCTGTAAATACAACACACACACACGTCGACAACAATGGAAAACATTATATAATAAATATCTGATAGATCTGAATACACATGCACTGAGATAAAACTGATTTGCTCACCCATATACTTCCAGCTCTCACCAGCTCCGACCAACAGGCCCAAGTGAGTCGGGTGCGCGCGCGCGCTCTCCAGCCCCGCGCGCTACCCCCTCTCTCGCCCACCTCACGCCACGTCTTACTAGTTATTATATGTACCTATAGGTATAGATATTACTTCGCATTCGCGACACTCCCGCCCAAGGGAAAAAGAAAATTGAAAATCTGATTTATTGAAATAACTGTTTAATCAAGATCCTATTAGGATTACAACTGATACAATTTTAGCGTGAGAATGGGTTATATCTGAGTTCTGATTACCAGGATAAATTAATACAACTGATTCCAACCGATTGCAACTGACTATTATCCAGTAATTTTAAATCAGCACTGATTATCACTAATTATTGAAACAATCTGCTCATCAACTGAGATGTCCACAGTTTAACTTTCTCTTTTGCCTTGGCTGCTGATGCCCTGATTGGGCGTCTACTGGTGTCTGGTACTGACTGAACTATGGGTGCATCATTGATAACTGGTTCATCGTGTTGAGTACTTCGAGACTCTTTGTTAACACTGAATGGATGGTCGCCTTGTACCGATTGTTCCTTCTGAAAATCTTCAGAGTGTGGACTGATTCTGACTGACGACACATTCTGCTCTGGGGACGATTCTGTACTTTGGTTATCAATCTCCAACGGGAACAGATGGCCTACTGAACGGGTCAGTGTTTCTCCTGATGATAATTTAACTTTGGCTACTCTAATCTGCCCATCCGATCCCATAATCAACTCTGCTATTTTTCCGACTTTCCAATGTGCCCTATTACTATCCGACTTAATTTGAACTGTCTCTGCTAACTTTGGTGGCCTATTAACAACGACTCTAGGTTGTTTGTGTTTATCACTTCGTTCGCGGAGGCTAGTCAAGTATTGATTTGTAAACATTTTGGCGAATTCCGATATGATGATTTGACCACGTTTCCATCCGTCAATCAAATTTGTCTTGGTTACTGTGGCTGATTCTAAGAAGTCTCGATCTGCAGCTTCAGTGGTCAAAGTTCCGCCCACACGTAAGAAATCTGAAGGAGTCAATATGTGTTCTAACTCCGCCCCTACGGCAGTCAGTGGCCTTGTATTAATTATAGCTTCAAGTTCCTTCACTATTGTGCATAACTGGTTATGGTTTATGAGATGTTTGTCTAAAGTTCTCTTCATACTATGCTTAACTAAACCTACAAGTCGTTCATAAAATCCTCCAAACCATGGAGCCAACTCTGGGATAAATTTCCACCGCAAGTGATTCTGAATGCAATAATATGAAGTTAACACTTCTGCTGTAAGCTTAAATTGCGCAGCATTGTCTGAAACGAATAATTGTGGTAAACCTCTTATGTCGACAAATCTCCTAATGGCTAGTAAACATTCTTCTGCTGTTAAATCTTTAACGACCTCTAAATGTATAGCTCTAATCGTTAGACATGTAAATAGGCATACCCAGCGTTTTTCTTTACTACTTTCATCCACAAGCAGTGGACCGAAATAATCCAGGCCTGTAAAGGCGAACGGAAGACTAAGGCTGACTCTTTCTGCTGGTAGATCAGGCATGGGTGGTAATTTAAATGGACCACCACCGTATTTTATACACTGTGGACACTTTCTGATGACTCTTTGAACTGTTGACCGTCCATGTGGCACCCAAAACTTATGTCTTAATAGAGCTAAGGTATGAGAGACACCTACATGATAGTTTTTCTGATGCAGTTCGCTTATAATTTTGTGCGTAAAATCTGAATCTTTTGGAAGTAGTATAGGCTCTTTTTGATTATGTGACAAATTCGTGTATCTGAATCTACCTTTACACCTAATAAGTCCTTCCTCGTCTTTATATAATTTCAGTGATTTCGATAAGTTGGTTGTTATACCCTCAACTTCTTTAGGAAAATGTTTAGCCTGAATTTCTAATATTTTACACTCTTTTGTGTCTGAATCAACTACTATCATCGGTTCTGGAATATCTAGACTTAGTCTATTATTATCTAAAGGTATTGAATTCGAAAGACCCTCCCCGACAATTGCAATTTGAGTATCAATATTGTTACGAACTGTAGGCCACTGATTTGGGTTACTCATTAAAAAATCAGGTCCTATGAGCCATCTATTGTAACAATCTACACGTTCCGTCCTAGTGCCTACATCGGATGGATTTAACTCAGTTGGCACGTATCTAACTTGTAAAGTCTTGTTCTGTTTTATTTCACTGATTCTACGTGCCACAAATGGCGGAAGTAGTTTATCTGATTTAAGCCAACTTATTACTATTTGACTGTCAGTCCACAAAAATTGAGCTTTGATTTTTAATCGTAAAAATTTTGTTACATAACCAATAAGTCTACATCCGATAAGTACTCCCAGCAATTCTAGTCTTGGAATCTGTAAGTCATTTTGGTCCTTTAACGGCACTAATCTAGATTTGCCAATAACAAAACTGACAATATTATTAGTGTGCAAAGTACCGCGTAAATAAATTACTGCTGCATAAGCATGCATAGACGAATCCGTAAAACAATGCAATTCGTATTCAATTTGCTCTGCGACTTGACTTTTATTTAAACCTTGCGCAAAATAACGATCAACATGAATATTCTTTAAACAAACAAAATTTGACGCAATTTTTTGCCATTCTATAAGTAGATCATCACTCAATTTGACATCCCATTTAACTTTTTCTTTCCATAATTTTTGAAAGAATAGTTTTGCTGGAAGAACTACCGGAACTGCGAGACCACACGGATCATAAATTGAAGCAATGACCCTTAACACGTCTCTTTTTGACAGAACTGTGTTTGATTCTGTATTAAAGTTAGATTTCAAATATAACTGATCTTGATGTATGTTCCATATTAAACCGAGAACTTTTATGTGTTCACGGTCTTCTGCTCTAAACTTATATGGTATGGAAGAAACAAGTTCCTTTGAATTTGAATTCCATTCACGCAAATTCATGGACAAGCTATCAAATGAATTTTTAGCAGCACAGTACAGTTTGTTAGCGTCTGAAATTGTCTGTGCGCCAGTTACAATATTGTCTACATAAATGTCGTCAGCAATTTGTTTCATAAATATGTTGTTCGATTTATTTAAGTGATATCTGATCGTAGCATTCAGTAGAAATGGACTTGATATGACACCGAATGGCACACGACAAAAACGTAAGTACACCACATTATCAGGGTGAACTGTACTGTTAATGTCTTTGAACCAAAGAAATCGCGTTACATCCCTATCTGAATCTTGTAGACCTAATTGTAAGAAAGCTTTCTCGACATCTGCAACTATTCCTATAGGGTGTTCTCTAAACTTAATTAGCAATCCTGTAAGATCCTCCAACATAAGTGGACCCCTATATAGGCATTCATTTAAACTTAGATTGTCTGCAGTTTTAGCTGAGGCGTCATAAACAATACGGAGCTTTTGGGGATTATCACGACCACGAACACAATGGTGAGGAAGATAGTGAACTGGATGATTCTGTTCAATCTTTGGATCTGGTACAATCTCAATTATTTTAGTCTGTAGCTGTTCCTGAATGACCTGGTCGTATGCCTTTAAATCTGAATTATCCAATCGTTTCATTAAACTATTGAGCCGACCCCAAGCTAAGCCTAGATTATTTGGAAGATTTGGGGTTATTTCAGTCCATGGCCATTGAACGTGGTATCTGTTGTTTTGGTACTGAACTGTTTCGTTAAACTTCCTAATCGCTTCTTCATCGCGAGTGGTTTTTGGGGAATCTGTGATGCCTATTGACTCAAGGTCCCATAACTGCTTAACATCATCTAGTTTTAGGGGGAGATCGGGTTCGTTTAATTTGGTATTAAATGACCCATCTGACCGAAAGTAGGTCAATACAGTTAACTGATCGGAACTATCAATGCTTTCACCAATTCTTCCAGACCATACCCAACCAAAATCTGAATTAACTAAGAACAGGTCTTGAGTTACAGATATCTTTTCTTGTGACATGAATGAGTAATAATAATCGTTGCCGATTAAAATATCTATTTTGTCACCACATTACCCATCATCAGCCATTATTTGATCTTTAATTCCGACTTAGTCTAAATCATAAATATTTGGTGTTTTTATACTCTAAGTAATATGAGGTACTACATTTGCATGAATAAGACGAGTAAATCCTCTTCGAGTTTTAATACTAAACTGTACTATACGACTTTCAATAAGATGTGGTGATTTATTCCCAAATGTGAATATAGACAAATTAATTTGTTCAATAGTAGGTAGTTTAAGTAAATTTGTATTATGTTCCGTTATATATGAGCGCTGGCTACCACAATCGAGCAACACCCTACATTGTAGTTTTATTTTAGTTTCTAAATTTTCTACAAATATTATGGCTGTCTGCAACAGCGTAGTACTATATGCATTATTAGTATGTAAGGTATCAGTTGGTACGGACTTCACTGGTTGTGTTAGCTTAGTTGGACATAATGCTCGATTATGATTTCCGTACTTATTACAATGTCGACATTGCCGTTTAGCACGACAATTGTCAGCCCTAAGGCTTTCACCGAAACAATTATAACAACGGTTTCCTAATTGAGCTTTTCTTTCCTGTAAGGTTTTGTGCACATTACACTCATCATTAAAATGATTCTGCTTACAAAATATACATTTAATTGATTTCTTTTTAGGTGGCTCATCGGACCTGTCACCGTTATGTGGTCTTTTTCGAGAGGGCATTTTATGATTATTATGGTGTCTAATTTCATACCTAGATTTTTCCTTTCTGAAGTTTGATATAAATCTACGCCTTTTATTATCACTAGACTCTTCCGATCTAACATGTAATGAGCCTATTGTAATATTATCAGAAGCCTGTTTGTCCTCGCTAATTGTTGTATTTTTATGTTTATTATCTTCTACAGTTTTCTTTAATCTATTTGATGTTTCCCTAGCCGATATGATATACTCCAAGAACTTTCTAATATTATCAATAGACTCATCTTCGTTAGTTATCTTCATCCTTAATTCATAAATGAGGTCCTCGGGGAACTTTTCTAAAATCATTACTCTAAGATGATTGTGATTTACATCTTCGCTTAAAGAACCTAATAGTCTAAGATGTCTCTCAATTTCATTTAGAACGTGCCTACAATCTTTGACCTGACTAGATTCCGCTGATTTAATTCTATAAAGTGCTACATAATGAGCATCAATAATTACGCTAGGTTTGCCATACCGTTCCTTTAATGTGTCGACAGCAATACGATAGTTTTTATCTGTAGTGTCCAACCCATCAATTGCCTGTTTCGCGTCACCCTCAAGAACCGATTGAAGGTACAACAATTTATCGACATCATTAATATTTCTTTTATCAACGTTCGATGAAAACTGATCCCAAAATTGGTACCAATTCAGAACGTCACCATCAAATTTGCTTAATTCCATTTTTGGTAACTTACTAACTGTGTTAACATTGTAGTCATTATTTCTAAAAACAAGTGCGTGGTTTCGATTATTCTGTTTAATATTTACATCTATTTCTGCTATTAACTCTTCAGCCTGAATCTGTGTGGACGTATACTGACTAATTTCCTCAACATTGATTTATTTGATTAATTTACAATAATTGTGAATTTCCGAAACAAACATCTCATTTATACCTTTTAGTTTAGCACCAATTAGTTCTAATCCTTTATAGTTGGGATCTTCTTCTGATATTGCCGTTAGGGCACATTGAGCAGAGCTTATGTTTGATTGGAGGGATTCATAAATAATTTTTAACCGAGATCGGGTAGCGTCTTCCATTATAATTAGAGTACAAACTAAGTAATATCAAAGTGGACAGTTCTCTTAGTAAATGAATATCCCGAGTATCTAAAACAATATAACTTGGTATGAGATTTTTATGAAATCCAATATACCTACTAACTGCACACATCAAACGAAGGAAGTCCTAAATTAAATCCATCAAACACTATTTGTTTAAGTAAAAGACTATTAAACTAAATCTAAAAACAAATTAATTGGTTCAATTATTAAAGTCTATTAACTTAGTAGGAATACTGCTTTGATTACTAAGATTTCATGTCAAACATTTATAACATAATTAGCTAATAAACATTTACTAATATCGTTAGTCACTGCAAAACGTAAAAATAATAATTATTTATTAGACTTCATTCGTACATCATCGTGCGTTCGGATTGACTAAATAAATGTTTATTAGAGTCGTGACTGAATACTGTCCAGCGCGTAATATTATTTCTTGGAATCGACTTGACGTATGGTAGGCTGGTACCCGAGTGCAGGCAGTGTAACCCGACAAACTACGTTAAAATCAAACTTCGCTTGAGTGTAGCTTTATACACCATAAAAACAGTCATACACTTAATAATAATAACATGAAACTAAATTACTCAATACTCACAACATCTTAGAATGAACATTATGGGTTTGGTTTTTGTTGATAATGTTCCGATAAAATTATCTGTCGGATAATTTCAAACAAATTCTGTTCTATTTTTGAATTTAATTTGCGAGTATAGCAAATATACGGACACCATGTGAAACTGACCTCATTATTTTAAATGCAGAACAATTTCGATCTACCCGCATTATTTATTTTTAGAATTGAACAAAACATTATTTTTAAACTATATTAGTGGGATCCCAGCATCTCCACCATGTCGCCAAATACCTTTCAATGACGATTATCTGAACCTAAAGTACCCATGTCTCAACAATAAGCCTGAGTACGATCTGATTAAGATCTAACGACGTGTACTGATTTTCACTGAATATCCGATACTGAATTATCATCGCAATGATATAGGGGGCTGTTCCCCTAAAGTGGCCTCCAACCTCCCCTTATAGCCACCCCAAGCCTCGCATCTGAATGCTGGTCTGATTTGGTATCAGTCTGAATCTGAATCTGAATATCTGAATCTGATCGCTGTAAATACAACACACACACACGTCGACAACAATGGAAAACATTATATAATAAATATCTGATAGATCTGAATACACATGCACTGAGATAAAACTGATTTGCTCACCCATATACTTCCAGCTCTCACCAGCTCCGACCAACAGGCCCAAGTGAGTCGGGTGCGCGCGCGCGCTCTCCAGCCCCGCGCGCTACCCCCTCTCTCGCCCACTTCGCATTCGCGACAAAATGATCATAAATGGCATATTCGCAAAATTTACACCACATGAAAGAAGAGTTGTAAAGCCTTTTAAAGTCATCGGAATTCATGGGTAATACAAAGTGTTCAACTACTGAATTAGTAATATTAATACTCGTATCACAATGTATGCACCAATTTTGCAAAATGAAATGCGTTGAATCCCAAGGCCATTGCAGTTTAGCTTTATAAAAATGTATAAAATCATTTCTTTAAAAAAAAGTATCCACATCAATCACAACAACCATTTTTGCAGACTACACACGTTCACTCACAGACAATTTAACGCAAACTAAGCTCATCATGATATTATAACAGACAACATGTTTAAATGTAAGTAGGTTCTTACTAGCTAGATGTTATAGGTATTATAATAAGATAAATCGTGTTATAATTTTCATTTAAGTAGTAAAAAGTAAGTACTTACGGTTTGCCAATTTAAGAATCCTTGCACTTCTTTTCATTGTGATTCATATATTATTATAATCACTAACTATAATAATAGACCAAATAAATAACCACTTTTAACGCACTTGCCAATAATTGACTTTGGTGACAAACTTACATCACGGCCGGCACATGTCTGTTTGTTTACAAACTTCGGCACGCGAGCGCGCTGCAGCCCGCCGCCCCGCGCCCCGCGCCATGCGTCTCTCGTGAACCCCGAATGAGCCCCTCAAACACCGTACCTAGTGCCCGTTTAAGGATATTAAAGGGACGCAAGATTGTTGTCACGAAAAAATGATAAAAACTTTACAAATTAAGTACGATATTCAATGGACACGATAAGTGCGGTGAACTGAACTCAAAGTATACGTGGTAAATTATACGCTGAACACTAGAGCCCTCCAAATTTCACTCGGACGATGGCGGAACTACATTATACGCTTAAAGGCATTGTAGTGATGAAATTACATCCATGCCAATTTTTCGCCCTCGCATTCTAATGATAATAAGGCACCCTTGGGCTAAAAATGAGGGTCGGTCAATCTTGCGTCCGTATTCCGGATGCACAAAGTCAGTCGGACGCAGCATCATCGGTAAATAACGCCATGTAGGACGCAACATGTCCTTCAAGATGTATATATGTATACACATATGTATATATACTAAAGGAACTTCGTTCCATCCGGGTGTCCCTTGACACCTCTCAAGTTTTTTCTTGCTTTGTTCTATTTTGAGTTGAATATTATGGTAATTTAATTAATCGAGTTAGAAATCTCTGTATAAAAATCTGTATCCAGTGCTAATCTGTATCACACATCAAAAATCTGTATAAATACGGAGAAATCTGTATATATGGCAACACTGATAAAACCCAATGCTACACATGTTTTTTCCGACAAGAGTGGTTCATGATCTATCTTATCTTATGGAGGGGCCGAGAAATAACTCGGACGCTTCGACCCATTGGGATCTATTTTGGTCCCCTAATGATGATGATGATGATTCATGATCTATGCCCACAATATGGAATATTATTTTGAACACATTATCTGGATTAGTTTTGTTTTGCATTTGAAAAGTGCAGTCCCTAAATTTGGTATGATAGATCTAGTCTGATATGTTGGGGTCAATGAACTGATGTCCTTCTTACCCGTGATCTTTTTATAGAAATTGGCTCCCATGAAACATATTTGTGCTCCTGTGTCCAGTGTGCAGTATAGCTGTATGTGACACGACATAACCAGCATTAATATATTGTACGTAGATTATACGGTTTATTGGTAAAACACATACAACCTTGCAGGGCAGGCAGACTTAAAAAAAATCAACAAAAACAAATCAGTTGATCCCTACATTCTGGCGAGTTAAGCGAGCCTAAATATTAGTCTATTCTACCATGTAGACTATTACATGTGGCATAATATTATGTTTCCCGCGTCGTTAGATTTTAATATATAGGTCATCGTAACATTCATATAACGCGTTGGTTTTTCGCATCAAAATATATAGTTTTTAAATCTTTGAAATGGTTTTCAACATTTTAGCTTGATGCATAGTCTTTGGAATTTTAATATGTTTGTTCATAACGCAACCCCACAGTGGATTTTTTTTCAGATGTCGTTTTAATGTACTGTTCAACTCTTTTAAGATATATTCATTCTTAGTCTTTGGCATTTTAAAATGTTTGTTCATAACGCAACCCCACAGTGGATTTTTTTTCAGATGTCGTTTTAATGTACTGTTCAACTCTTTTAAGATATATTCATTCTTGTTAATGATGGTTCAACTAATTGCAAGTATAGTTTTTCGGTTTGTATTAAGTTATCATAAAAGTTTATTAAAAGTATAGAAACAATTTTGTCGTTTTCGTTGTGAAGTAGTTTCGACGTTGTCGTGCATCAGGAGGGCAGCATGCCTAAGGTCTTTTCGCCAATGCAGAATGCATGTGTCTGATAGGCACCGACGCGATCGAAATCGGCCGGTACTCCTAGGACCGCAGGACTCTCTGTCTTTGGCACGAAGACCGTCCGGCAGCCGCGAAGCTTATCGGAGACCTCTCCAGCCATCAGCCACGCGTTGAATATTTCCGCCTGAGTTACAGCGGACAGTGTATTTCAGGCCCCTGGGAGAATACCCTCAGGACCCGGAGCCGACCTGTTGTCCACTCTGGACGCCTTCACCTCCTCGGAAGTGAACGGCGTCCACAGCTGTGAGTAATCGCGGCAGCCCCCGTACTGCTCCGAGCATTGTAACGCGCCCAGAACCTCCGGTGTGAGCCCCGGGGCATTGGACACGGCCTCCATCACCGGTCGCCAATAGGCGTCCAGCTCAGCAAGACTATGCCCTACCCCCGAGTTTTTCCGATAATGACCTCAGCAGCCGCTCGGGATCTACAAGTCTTACACAGTCCCTGCGCCATCGCGTACTCCATTCTTCGCCGTTTTCGCGCCGACAACTTGGTAAAAGCAGTGTCTTTAGTGTGGCCTTTGCGCCTAGGCAGCCCCCGCCTTTCCCCATCGCGTGCGCCCCGCGCCATCCTCGCTTTGGAGCTCGCCAGGAGGTCCTCCACAATGTTGGCGCAGTCTAGCGTTTGCGACAAGTCCGGGCTTTGCAGGTTTACGGGGTCAGGCATGACTCGGATGGGGACTTCCGCCTCAACGATAGGCAGCTCCTGTGTCGAATTTTCCGTAGTGCCAGCGATAGGGGTGCCCCTGTTAGGCATATCTGCCTCCCCTGTGACACTCGGAGTAGGGTCCTCAGCCAGTTCTACCAGGCACGCTTGCACCCGGCTTTTATGGGACTCCTTCCTCCGGTGCCCCTTTATCGCTTCTAGGGAGCGCCCACAATTCGGCAACTCCCTCATAATGTCTTGGTTGATGGACCTGGCACTACTTCCAGCCCTAACCAGACGCGCCTCCGTCAGAGCTAAGAGCTCCCCTTCTTCCTCACGCCATCTGTGGCGCTGCTGCGGCGTTTGCCGTCACAGGGTGGGCACGCCGCTTGTGCACGCCCAACCCTATTTTGGTCTGGAATGATGCACCACATTCCGGACCTGTCTAATCGCCTCCCCCCCGCCCCGACCGAGGCGAAGATCGAGCAGTCGGACTTACAGGTTTAAGGGTCGACGCCTCCGACTCCTGTGGGCGGCCGGAGGTTCGATCATACATTCCTTTATCATCATCGTAAGCGACCCTTAATACCCATGTGACAGGGGGGCTAGCCCTGCCACTGGCTCACCCACAGCTCTCGTACGCCCCAGCCTTACGAGCTGCTAGATTTGAGGTCCGTAGACCCCCATCGGGGCTACTCTGGGAACCCCCCCCCCCTAGAGCCAGTGCTGGATATACACAGCTAGACTTGTGTTTGCGCACTCCGGTCAGATTACGTGACCAGGGTCTCCAGGCTCACCGTACCCCTGACCATTTGCTAGTCAATGTGGAGAGGTATGCGCGACACCTCAATATAGTTCGAAAGGCATACTCACCATGAGATGCCTTCTTTGGTGGACTGTCCTTGCTATACAGTCCACTCGTTGGTGAGTAGCCCCCCCCTTGTTGGCTTGGCAGCGGCACCACGGGCAGGCCAAGGGTAGGTGTAGGTCAAAGCACCGTCTGATGTTGTTGACGTATGACTAGGACCCTTGACGCTTGTCAACTGCATTTCCCATCCACAAACGTGAGTAACCGACTCAGTCTCCGGCAGTAAGAGAACTCGCCCCCCCTGAGAGAGCTTGTGCCTAAGAAAGAAAGTCATGGCTGCCCACCTCCTCCCTCGGGAGGCCAAGGGAAGGAGCCAAAACCAGCATCGCCAGCTTAACTCGCAGCTCCTACCCTAGCGTTCGACTCGTTGGACAGACCATGACATCACTTTCTACTACATCGCTTTTATGAATGTATTACAGTAAAAACAAACAATGAACTTTCCTTCATACTTTCAGTTCTACTTCACTACTTTAAGTTCCATATTGGTAAATCACTTTTTCTTTTAGAAATGTTGGTCCACTGTACACACAAAACAAACATAAAGTCAAACATAAAACCTCCTTTTTTGGTAAGTGTGCAGCGGTGTAATTGTGTTGGTTGCTGATGAGGTGCTGGTAGCGTTGGTGCCAAGGAAGATTAAATAAAACGGCGGACTAGTAAACTCACGTGTGTATTCAACCACCAGTGACACAGTAGGAAGGGGAGGGTGTTGCCACCGATCACAAAGATTTACATTTTTAATGTTGGTGTTGCAATACTAGAATACCCAACATGCTGCGGCCTCACAGAAATAGCAAGGAACCTACTTGTATTGTGAAAAGTTTCATAAAATTAAGTTAAGTAAAACTAAGCTAACATAAAGCTTACATTTCTTTGATTAGCTTCTATAGAAATAGAGATTTAATGGTTTTACAAACATATGACTTATTATTTAATCACAAGAGAGACAACTTAACGTTAACCATTAGGGAAATATCTAAGAACTATCATCATATTCTATGGGTAATAGACAAATTTTATTAATGGCCCGGGAATGAATTTTCCCATTTGGGGTCCTGACTTCCACTGCCCTAATTTTGCCATCATGTCCTGGAAACAAGTTGACAATTCGAGCCATAGGCCAGAACATAGGGCGAGTATTATCCTCTTTTAATATGACTAAGTTTCCTAGTTTCACATTACATATATTATCACGCCACTTAGGTCTATTTTGTAACAAATTTAAATAATATTGATGCCACACTTTCCAAAAGGACTGTTTTAGAGAAGTACACAGTTTCCAAAACTTAAGCCTGTTTTGTGGAATGTTACATACATTGTTTTCAGGATACATTGACATTGCACTACCTATAATAAAGTGACCAGGTGTTAGATAACAATAATCGTCAGTGTTTGAAGTCAAAGGTAAGAGCGGTCGAGAATTAAGCAATGCTTCGATTTCAATTAATACAGTATTAAGCTGTTCGTAAGTTAAAACAGTTTTTTGCAATATTCTTTTTAAGTGAAACTTTGTACTCTTTACTGCCGCCTCCCAGAGCCCCCCAAATGTAAACGAGTAGCAAGGTATAAATCGAAATTGAATCCCACGCTCGGCGGTAAATCTTTGCACCTGCATTTGGTGATTCTGAGAAGCTTGCAGTTTATAGAGTTCAACTAATTTACTCCTTGCACATTTAAAGGTACTTGCATTGTCACAGTGAATTTCGGTGGGCAACCCTCGTCTTGAGATAAATCGCCTCAAACAAGCTAGAAATGTTTCTGTGGTTAAGTCTGACGCAAGTTCTAGGTGGACGGCCTTTGTCGCGAAACATACGTATACACAGATATAACCTTTACCTATTGAGGATCGTCTTACGCGAGAGAGTTTTACATCAATTGGCCCAGCGAAATCCACCCTGACCCTCTCAAATGGGCGGCTGGTAGCTGTTACACGTGCAGCCGGCAAGGAGCCCATCAGCTGTTTGGCCACATAGGCCTTTTGTCTGAAACACACAATGCATTTGTGGGTTATTTTCTTAACTTCTAATAATCCATTAACAATCCAAAATCTGTGATTTAGATGAGAGAGCAAAAGCTTAGGCCCTGCGTGCAGTAGCCTTTCATGTTCACACCTTATAAGCAAGCTAGTAATTAAAGAGCCTTTAGGCAGTATAACTGGGTGTTTTTGTGAATAAGCAATATCAGCATAATGTAGTCTACCCCCAACGCGCAAAAGACCTTGGCTGTCGAGAAAGGGATGCAACTCTGATAGATTTCCTTTCAAATTGTTATTATTTCTTAAGGCTTTAATTTCAGATTTAAAATATATATTTTGTTCATGTTTAATTATTAACATTAGTGAACGATCTAGCTCGGAGCTTTGCAAAAACTTTGTATTTATTTTATCCTTTTTATTTTTATTAACATTGTTTAAAAATCGCAATATGTATGACAATAGCCTTACTATTTTATTTATATTAGAGTAATTATACAAGCGCTTGAACACATAATCAAGCGGACCTGGTTTTTGGCAAGCCAAGTTGCTGGAAAGAGCCAAGCAGGGTGCCACTGCAAGCAAATCAGTGGGAGAGATGTAAGCAGGAAAATTGTACTCACAGTTTTGTAGAAACTTTGGGCCATTCCACCAAATTTCGCAGTTCCTCAGCTCATTCGGATTGACACCTCGGCTAATGAGATCAGCAGGATTGTCATTTGTAGTGACGTAATGCCAACTATATCTGGCTGTGTTTTGACGAATTACATTTACTCTGTTTGATATGTAAGCTTGAAGTTTTGTTAGTTCAGTATTTAGCCATGCCAAGACAATTTGTGAGTCACTGAATAAATAGACATGCCTTATATTAATTTTAACCCTGAGTGTATTATGAGTCCTCACAATTAATTTCGATAGCAATAATGCAGCATTCAATTCTAGCCGCGGCACAGTCATTCCTTTCTTTTGGATAGGATTGATTCGCGATTTGGAACAGAGTAGATGCAATTTTGTTGTACCTGATTGGTTTGTGAGTCGCAGGTACACACAGCATCCATAAGCTGTCTTACCCGAAGCGTCTGCAAAGCCGTTTAAATCTGCAGAGTCTGCTTCTGAAATTCTAATGTTCCTATCTAACAGGATTGGCTGCATTGCAGCTAAATTATTGGTAAATCGAAACCATTCTTGCTGAACATTTGCAGGCGGACTTTCATTCCAACCTGTGTTCAGTAACCATAATTTTTGCATTATGGCCTTTGCTGTGACTACAATTGGGCTCACGAATCCCATTGGGTCATAGAAAATACCTATATAACTAAGTATGCTCCTTTTTGTAACCTTATTTTTATTAAACGGTGCTGGACTAGAGATAATAAAATGATCATCTTTTACATTAATTTGAAGTCCTAAGGCTTTCATGTTATAATTGTCCCTTTGTAGTTCTAAACTATCAAAGTGTCTTTCGTTTAATGGTATATTGTTCAAAACGTTTTCATTATTTGACGACCATTTATGAGTATAAAAGCTACCCAATTTAAGCAAATCACGAAGTTGGTCTTTGGCAGCAATGGTAGTTTCTAAATTGTCATTACAATATATAATATCATCAACATATAGGTTATTTTTGATAATAGATGACGCTAGTGGGTATAATGTTTCATATCTATTTGCTAACTCATCTACACAGCGAGTTGCTAAATAGCTTGAACTTTTCAAGCCATATGTAACCGTATCTAACCTAATACATTTGACTGGCTCGTCAGGATTGTCCCTCCACAAAATATTTTGAAGGGTAGTGTATTGGGGATCTATTTTAATGTTTCTAAACATACGCTTGATATCCGCAGTAAATGTGTATCTGCCTATGCGGAATAATAAAATTATATCAAATAAATCTTTTTGAACCACCGGTCTATTGAGTTGTAAATCATTTAGAGAAACTTTCTTGTTTGTCCTCATTGAACCATCAAAGACTGTTCGAAGCTTTGTGGTTTTACTGTTATTATTAATAACTGCATGGTGTGGGAGAAAATACACTGCATGTTTATTTAAATCATACAATCCTATATCTATATAATGAGCATGACCAAGAGCTAGGTATTCATGAATGAAATTTTTATATTGCATGAATAGCTCAGGATCAGCATGCAATCTCTTTTCCAAAGGGGAATGCCAATTTTAGGCCCAGAGTTGCACATAGTATTGGTTTCCCTAAAAAAATATGTTAATATTTTTCCCACGTCTTCCACATATTCATAAGCCTGTGCAAGTCAGCAACATTTTAGTGAAAATATTAAATATAAAAACGACTACTCTGATCTTAAATAAAAATTAATTTCTAAATGTTGCCTTTGCAAAAAAATGTTGACATGTGTAATTGGAATATCAGTGATCATTTTGTTCGTAGCAAACACATATACATTAAAAATCATAGAAATCCTCTTAGATAGTTATTATCATTTCTATTTTTGAAGATTTTAATGATAAATTAAAAAAAAAGCTTATCGATCTATCGATTTTTTTGTACTTTTTATGGCAACACCAAGTCTAACTTGTCAGCTGCCGGAAAACGTAAATGACGGTAAATGACAAATGTCAAAATCATTGCTTGTTTTGTTTGCAACTCCATTGCGCCAACTTGTGTTTATTTCTTGCGGTTTAAATTGACTACTTTTGCCCATGAATACTACTGACTCCGACGATTCTCCCATACCTGACGACCACGGCCTGATTATGGATTCTGCTCCAGCTACTCATGACGACCCCGGCATTCACTCTGGACCTAGTTGTTCACAACAGTCATCATCTACTGCTGTAAGTGGTGATCTACGTTGTGTAAACTGCGGTTTGAATGTATCCAGAATGCGAAGACATACTTTGGAAATCGCTGAAGTTCGACGTCTTATACAACAACGATGGATTGGCCAGGTAAATCATAATACGTATTTATTTGAAATCTTTATTTAACAAATAATATTATTCATGAGGTATTTTAAGTGCGGACTTTAAAAAACATCTTTTTTTTTAGATACAAGTTTCCAGTGACAGTCTAGTGTGCCATGCATGTTGGACCAATGCTTGGGATGAGATACGACATCCAACAAGACCTGAGCCTATTGTTGGTCATGTAAATGTATGTATCAGCTGTGGTACATCACTTTTAAGGAAACGATCGCATACACTGAACACAAACACTACACGTGAAGCTGCTATTGGAAATATGGTTGCCCAACAGATAGCACCTCGTCAGGTAATATATTTTTTGTGTTGTGTAATATCTTTTTTGTTTTTAATTATGGTTAACTTAAAACAAAATAATTTATTAAAATATTTAATAACATTAGCTGTTTGCTTTTTATTGCAGTTGACAAGAACAACACTTCTCTGTCATACTTGTTGGCGAAGGACTGACAGAGCAGCATCACGTTTTGCTTCAGAACCAAATGCAATAAGACGTAGTCCTTCTCTTGAATCTGAGGCAGAAACTGTGGCTTCTAATCAAGCAGAAGAAATGAATGCAGATATACCAGATAATATGCCTGATAATATACCCGATAATATGCCTGATAATATACCAGGTAATATACCTGATAATAACCGCATACTATTGCCAAACTATGTACGAGCACCAAGTACACAACGGCAATGTTTTTTCCCTGGTTGCAACGGTATTGAAAGACTTTTAGTCCCAGCATCACTACGCGTAAGTTTACTTTGCGATTATAATTACTATGTGCCTTCAGATTGTAGAATCTGCTCATATCACTTAACCAGTAATTCATGGGATTTATTGTTGCAATCAGTATTTAATCCTATTAGGACATTTAGCTCAGAGCAAATGGCAGAACTACTTTCTTTACTGAAAGATAATATGGTAATGCATTTAGATTTTGACAACATTCAGTCTATGCCAGATCATATTGTTCACTATTAGGCTCTAGACAGACGGACTGCATTTCAACTGCAATCCAACTGCAAATTTGCAGTTCGGATGCAGTTTGAATGCAGTTGACACGACTGCAATAGAACTGCAAACCAACCGTGCAGTCCGATTGCAGTCGGTGTGCAGTTCACACGACTGCACGCCGACTGCATTCAAACTGCATCCGAACTGCACCATACCCACCCGCCCGCACTACTTTAACGCTCCGCCCCCCCGCGCATAGAATCAGTCGTAGAAACAAGGTTAGAGTGAGCACACGCGTTGTCTAACCGTAAATAAAATTAATATGTCGAGCAACAAGGTTGTAAGATTAAGATTTGACGAAGCTTTACTGCTACTTTTACTTCATCGCCGCCGCCGTGCTCGTAAACACAAGAGAAAGAGAAATCGTGAAATATGGGTTCAATTAATATTGCAATATAAACACGAAGGTGATTTTTATACTTTATTACCAAAAATCAGATCACAAGAGAAATGCTTTTACAAATATTTTCGCATGTCTAGAAGAAGTTTCGAAGAATTAACAGACATCTTAAAAAATAAGATATGCCGACAAGACACCATCATGAGAAAAAGTATATCGGCAGAAGAAAGGATTGCAATTACTTTGAGGTAAGCTTTTAACAATTTTAAACATTATTATTTATATTGCAAAGCTCGATCTGTCGCCATTGAATAGGCATTATGAGTTAAATTACAAAAATAGTTACTTAAAAAATATATATGTATATAAACAGATGAAAATGATTAACCGAATACGTCGTTTATGTATGCGCTATCATCGCTGCAATTATCAGGTGAGACCATATTGCTATATTGAGATTCTGTAGTTCCTGGCCGATGGAATGTCTCCTGTTGGATAGGAGGTACATTTGAACTCGAAGGCACGTTATAGTTCATATTATTTGAAGTAAAATATCCCCTGAAATCATTCGTTGGCTGATATTGTGGTCCGGACATGTTATATGTGGAAGCATATTTTTTTAATATATTTATGAAATCTGCCTTTGCATCTAGCTTTAAATAATCTGGAATTCTTTTAAAATCTTTACACAAAGACAGAAGGAACAATCGGTCTTCATCTCTTTCATCTTCTTCATCATTTATTTTTTTATTTACAAAGAGTAGTTAAATTTTCGATCAAGTCCTCTTCTAATGAATTTTTTGTTTTACGTTTGTTAACAGCTTTTTTTTTCTTAGTTATTTCTTCTCCTACAGGTTCCTCATTAGTAGAATCTAAATTAGACGATCTTTCACCTTTTTCTTGTAAATCTTTTAAAAAGAGTAACTGTTGATAGAATAGAATAGAATAGAATAGAAAACATTTATTCGACATAGACACAACACAACAACAACAATCACAAAGTAACAGAGAAGAACAGTAAAAAAAAGTACAAACAAGGTTGATGGTATGTGCATGGTCGTAAATTAGAGGTCGCTGAACCACTTTTCATAGTGTTCATTCTTTTTTCATATCGTGAAAAATTATCGCGTAGCAGTTTCCACTTTTTTTGATATTGAACCGCTGAAAATAATGATTAATGTATTATTTTCCAGATATTTAGCAAGTGGATGCTCTATTGATGATTTACACTGGGCTTATCGACACGGAGTAAGCACAATCAGAGAAATTATTAAAGATGTTTGTAGTAACATATGGATTCACTTAAAAGACATGGTAATGCCAGAACTCACTGAAGAGAAGTGGAAAAACATAGCGGAAGGTTTTAAATATCGAGCAAATTTTCCATACTGTCTTGGTGCAATTGATGGAAAGCACGTAAGGTTAAAAAAACCTCGAAACACTGGGTCTTCATATTACAACTATAAAAAATACTTTTCTATGATATTACTAGCCACTTGCGACAGTAACTATATGTTTACATTTGTTGACATCGGCTCTTATGGGAGATGTTCAGATTCTACAATATTTGAAGAAAGCGTATTGTATGAAAAACTTCAACAAAAAACCTTAAACATTCCGCCACCTGTAAATTCAATGCCATACGTGTTTGTGGGTGATGAAGCATTTTCAATTTCTAAAAATGTTATGCGCCCTTACGCAGGGAGACAATTAAGTGTGGAAAAGAAGGTTTTTAATTACCGCCTATCACGGGCTAGAAGATTTATTGAATGTTCATTTGGTATTCTAGCAAATAAATGGCGTATTTTTCACCGACCCATCGACCATAAACCAAATTTTGCAAAAGAAATTATAAAAGCTTGCTGCGTTTTGCATAACTTTGTGCGAGAAAGAGATGGGTATAATTTTGAAGATACTTTAACTCAACCATTACAAGACATAATAATAGGCGACGGTAGTGAAAGAAACTGTAGGTCATCGGAGGGTATAAGAAAACAACTTACTGATTATTTTATGGGTGAAGGCAAACTTGAATGGCAAATGAATATGATTTAATGTGTCCAATTGCTTATTAAAGTTTTAAATAAAAAAAAACGAATTATAATACTTACCAATTATATTTTTCTCCTTCTTACTCTTTTGTTCAAATCCGGGCGTAAACATTTCGCAAATAGTGGCCCATGCTTTGTTTTTTTCAATTTTGTTACTATAAGATTCAATCTTATAGTTCCAAATGCAATGTTTTGATTTAATGGCACTTATAAATGCATCAGTATCAAAATGTACAGATTCATTTACTGTATTACTATCCTCGTCGCTCGACATATTTATTTTATTTACGGATAGACAACGCGTGTGCTCACTCTAACCTTGTTTCTACGACTGATTCTATGCGCGGGGGGGGCGGAGCGTTAAAGTAGTGCGGGCGGGTGGGTATGGTGCAGTTCGGATGCAGTTTGAATGCAGTCGGCGTGCAGTCGTGTGAACTGCACACCGACTGCAATCGGACTGCACGGTTGGTTTGCAGTTCTATTGCAGTCGTGTCAACTGCATTCAAACTGCATCCGAACTGCAAATTTGCAGTTGGATTGCAGTTGAAATGCAGTCCGTCTGTCTAGAGCCTTATTTAGGCTTTTCCAAACAGCAATTTGAGCTAATTCTTGCAGAAGTCCCAAGGTTATCAGGCACGCATAGAGGAGCTTTTGCACTTGCAGCCTATTTAATGAAATTGAGAACAGGGGATAGTAACGAACGTATTGCAGCTTTATTGCGAGTGCCCAGGAGCACACTAGAAAAGCTTATGAATACAGCACGTGAAATATTGCACCAGGACTTTGTTCCCAGAAACCTTGGTTTAAACCATATAACAAGAGAAGATATCTCTCAAAGGAATCTTATAATTCCTAATGGTCTTTTTGGAGGGGCAGATAGGACACCAATAGTAATTGCTGATGGTACATATATCTACATAGAGAAAAGCTCCAATTACTGGTATCAAAAAAAGACTTACTCTCTACATAAGTACCGCAATTTAGTAAAACCTTTTTTGTTTGTATGCAGTGATGGTTATATTATTGATATATTTGGTCCCTATCCTGCAACAACAACCGATGCTGATATAATTAATAAAGAATTTACAAATCAAAATAACCCTTGCCGACAATTTTTCCAACCAGGGGATGTATTTATTTTGGACAGAGGCTTTAGGGACTCATTGGTGTTATTAGAGACTTGTGGTTATAGTGTGCATGTGCCCTTGTCTCTACAAGAGGGTGAGACTCAACTTTCCACTAGGGACGCCAACAAAACAAGAGCAGTCACATTATGTCGATGGGTGGTGGAAGCGGTAAATGGCATTTTTAAAACCAAGTTTAAGATATTTAGGCAAGCATTTTTCAACAAGGCTTCTAAGCATATTATGATAGATTTCTCTGTAGCTGGTGCTCTTATCAATAAGTACCATTTGAGAGTGCAGGACAGAGAAGATGCTGCTGAAATACTAGCAATAGTGAACCAAAACATGGTTGTAAATAATGATCTGTCTGATTATGTTCGGGATCACAACCTTAATAGAAGTAGGGCAGATTTTCAAAACATTACTGTCAGAAATGATAATCTCAGAGAATTCCCTATATTAAATAAAAATGATTTAATTCTGATTGCATGTGGGACTTACCAACTTAAGCAAGCTCGCTCATATTATGGCGAGCACATAAGATTTAATGGAACCTATCGTATTGAAGTGTGCACTAATGCTAGAAATAGAATTTTGAATGGCACTATATTTGGACATAACTGTTCACTGGTGAGGGCCAGAATCGCAAGTCGTCACGTTAGTCGCAAAATCTACTTCGTGTATGTTTTAATCAGCACTGCTAACGCAGGTCGCGCAGCAATACAGCAGTACTGTTGTAACTGTATTGTCGGCCGCCGTACTGTAGGATGCTGTGCCCATGTCATGACAGTGATATGGTACTTAGGATGGGCACGGCATCAGAATAATATTTTTCCACCGGCACAATTTTTGGATGATGTTTTAGTGGTGTATGATGATGACCTAAATGAATAAAAGTGTAAAACTACAATGTATGTTGTATTATTTGACTCCCAGTTAATTATGCTCATTAATAAATTACAAAAATGTTATATGTGATATTTAACGTTACCCGTACTAATGAAATATAAGAATCTTAAATAACTTTAAAATGCTAAGTTTTTTGTGAATAATTTATTTTACTAATTAATTATTTGAATTGCCCCCTATTATTATCAAGAATTTTTATATGTGTGCACAGTGGGCCTAAGTTACTATGGGGACTTGGCATGCCCCTTTAAATACCTTCTTAAAGCCAAGTGAAATGACTCCCCAAGAGTATTGTTTACATCTAATAAAGGTAATTTTAAAGGCAGAGGAACCTCAAACTTATTATTGATTAATTTAACTGAACTTTGAAAAATATGTTCACAAAGCTCTTGCTCAGATGTTTGCTCAGTAAATATTTCTGGAACTTTTTCATTGGTCCAAAATTGTGCAAGTGTCTCATTGAGACCTAATTCACATTTTAATACTACTCTATTACATGTCTGTTGAGATACCTTTGGTGGCAGATTTCCTCCTACGATGTGCCCGAAGTAAGTGTTAAAGATGTTTAGTTGTGTGCTTTTAGGCTGCTGCAATGGATGAACAGCATTCCGGGGCAGAGCTGATGACTGTTCGCTGAGCCTTGGCAGGTTGATGCTCATGCACTGCTCGTTGGGTAACAGGGTCTGGAAAAACACATCGGCTCCTAATAGCATATGTATGTCACTTGGCACATTAAATTGGTCATCTGCCAATGTGATGTTGGGTGGAATTATAACCCTAGAGACATCAAATTTTTTCTGTGGCAATTTACATGTTACATCTTTTACCACATGACAAGTTACTGTTATCTTGAATGGTGATTTTAATGCATGGATTTCAATGGGAATGTTATATTTTACATTACTTTTTTCATTAGTGATTCCAATAATACAAGTGTTACTTTGCAAGGGCGTTAAACCTAACAACTGAACTACCTTTGCAGTTATAAAAGAAACCTGAGATCCGCTGTCCAGTAACGCCTTGATAATGTATTCAGTGCCATTCCTTGCTACAACCTTGATTCTAGCTGTAGGTAGGAGCACATTATTATTAATGTTACCTGACAAGGTGACAGCTGGTGTGGTTTCACCTGAGTTGCAGTGGAGCAGAGTGTTATGCGGCTTCTTGCACTCTGAGCACCGAAAGTGAAACCTACATTTGCCACCGTGCATACCTAAACAAATTACACATAGTTTTTGTTCTTTGGCAAACGTCAGTCTATTGTCTGCTGGCATTAGTTGAAATTTTTTACATTTGTATAATTTATGGTCATTTAACTTACAGAAAGTGCATGTTGTTCCTGCAGTGGCGACCGCTGTTACCTTGGTTGACTGTTGCTGCGGGTGAAGGCCCTGTCCGGCATTCTCCAGTGCCAGAGCTCGTCTTTCAATGTATTGAAGGAAGTTTTCGAGGCTTGGTTGTACACTGGCATCCCGGTCCAGCTGATAAGCTCGTGCCGTAATTCCATCTAATTTCCGAGAGAGAACACATAACAGAATTGCATCCCAGTACACGACATTTGCGTCAAGGTTTTTAATTGCAGCTAATTGTTGTCTAATAAATGATACAAAATCCCTCAAATTACCAGCTGTTGACTTAAAAATGTTACTTAAATCTAAAATGTTACCTATATGATCATTTATAATCTTATACAGGGTGGCGCAATAGAACGTGCATTTTTAAAATAATTATTAAAAAATAAATACAAAAGGTATAGTTAAAATAAAACTAAGCAATTATTAAGTGATAACTGAAGTTTATTTTTTAAAAATAACATCATCTAAATGATGACCCTCTCTACGTTGGCACTCCTCTAACCGCAAACGGAAATTACCGAAAACTTTCTTAAGTAGTGCTGGTGTGATTGCTGCCATTTCACCACGAATATTCTCCTTGAGCTGACTGATGTTTCTCGGATTATTGGTGTAGACTTTGTGTTTGAGGTATACCCACAAAAAAAATTTTGGCGGTTTACGAACCCATTCATATGAAAATGTGCCTCATCAGAGAAAAGGATGTTTTCAAAATTTGAAAACCGATTGAGCATTTCATTAGCAAATGTGAGCCGTGCTATGAAGTCAGAGTCTTTCAATTCTTGAGTTAATTGCAGCTTGTATGGATGCAATTTAAGATCCAAGTTTAAAATTCGTTGCAAACTTCGTCGCGATATGTTTAGGACAGACGATCTCTTGCGAGTAGACATTTGTGGATCTTCTCGTACCGACTGCTTAACACTCTCAATATTGTCTTCGGTCCTAGATGTGCGTGGACGACCTTTTGCGTGTGGTTTAAACGTCGATCCAGTCTCTTCAAACCGCTTTATCCAGATTTTAATTAAATTAGCACTCGGAGCCTCCCTAATTTGCCGTACACCATACTCAGAACAAAATAGTCGCCTGACAACTACGTACGAACGAGAGTTTTCGTAAAATGCGCGCACGCAAAATGCGCGACGCTTCCCGTCGAAGTGACTCATAGTGACTAAAACTTCATGAACCGCGCTACCCAACGATATCGGTCTCCCCTCGCCCACGCCCCTTCTACCCCGCAAAAAAAAATGATGCAATATGCACGTTCTATTGCGCCACCCTGTATTTATTATTATAGCGATCTTGCAACAGTTTGCGAGCTTCACTGTAACTTTCTTGGGTTAAAGTTAAATTCTTTATCAAATTATACGGTTCGTCCTTTAAAAACGATCTCAAATAATAAAATTTTTGAATATGATCAAGACTAGTATCATTGTGAATCAATGAGTCGAACAAATTAATAAATGGTACGTATTCAGTAAACTTGCCATCAAATGTTTTTATGCAAATTGGTGGCAACTTTGTTTTATGTGTGTTTCCATCAAAATGCAAAATGTGACCGGATGGGTCTTGAACCTCGTGGGTCTTAATATGCTCACTCAATGATGCCAGAATGCTGAAGTAATTATTTTCTATTTGCCCAACATTTTCTTTGTCGGCAGGATCGAAATAAAGAATATCTTTACATAAAGACTCATATTCTCGATTTACATAAATCGGTAACCTCAACGAAATTAAGTAATCTTGTAATCGTACCTTTGACATAGCCCCGTGAGGCTATTTTACGTTTTAATTCGTCCTCCATTTCCAACTATACTAGTGCACTTGTTAATTAACGAAACTTAATATTGTTACACTATAAATGTTCCACAAACGCTTAACAATGTAATTGCTTAGTGCAATATTATTCGATGCGCGTGGGCTGATGTTGAAGACGAAGACGAGTCGATCGAATCGAATGCTGCAAAATGGCGGGCGGCTCTGGAAATGTGCTTCGACGAGACGACTTTTTGGCGTCACTTGCTGTCCCTCTTGCGCTCGTGCGTAATTCGCTTTCTGTTTCACGCACCACGTGTGTGGATTGCACTGGCGCCAAACTTGAATGTTTGCAATGTTGAATATTGCGATGCGTGCCGTCTCGCTTCTTCTTGCGGAATACCTTTTGTTCGTGATGTCAGCTGTACTCTTCGCACCTACATAGGTGACTCCGGCGGCGACGGCAAAGGCAATCGATGGAATTATGTTTATCAATTGTTGCATTTGCTGCTGTGCTGCTTCTCTTGTATATTACTGCTAAGAGTTTTCGAATCGATATTAATGATGCGATTTTATTGCGACAACTAAGCCAAGCGAAGCAGAGCTCGCTTGTATTGCCAACCAAAATGGCTGTGTCACGGCGAGAAAAAACTTGGCAAACCTCTAGCCCGCTTCTTCCGCAGCACCACTGTTCTCCGCGAAGGACCAATGTGCAGCGGTGTAATTGTGTTGGTTGCTGATGAGGTGCTGGTAGCGTTGGTGCCAAGGAAGATTAAATAAAACGGCGGACTAGTAAACTCACGTGTGTATTCAACCACCAGTGACACAGTAGGAAGGGGAGGGTGTTGCCACCGATCACAAAGATTTACATTTTTAATGTTGGTGTTGCAATACTAGAATACCCAACAGTAAGTCGGTTAAAAAACAAAACATTAAACAACAACACAATCTCTCAATCAATCGTCCTTACTTACACAATTATTCTTAGCCAATACTACGTGTCAAGCAAAATAACGTAGGTATATTACGTTAGCCGCGCGGGATCGTAAATTACGCGTGCGACCGATAACAATCGCTAGAATGCAACTACAGATTACATTTTGTATAGGGAGATAGAGACGTCACTCGACCATTGCATAGCGCCCTCTGGCGACAAGTAAAAACATCAATCCATGAAGGTTTGTATGTATAGCTAGTTTCATACCTGCAGTAGACCCTGCCCTCTTTTCTTCCCTTTTATTTATGTAGTAGTTTTATACATCATGTAAAATAAAACATTAGATACAATGTGAAATACTTTATTTTAATCAAATTACAATTTTTTAAGGCCAACTCTTGAATTTTGTCTTCAACTACATCATAATCTTGACGTGATCCACAAAATAATTTATTTGTATCTTTACACCATTTATGAATGAACAAATTAATTAATACACAAATCTTCAATTTTTTAAATTATTTGCACTTTGTGGTCGTTGAATTTAATAAAATTATAATCTAATATAACTGAAAATATCGTTTTCATATACTGTCGGATATTTTTCTTTTTGCAATCTTTTTTAGGGTTCCGTACCCAAGGGGTAAAAACGGGACCCTATTACTAAGACTCCGCGATCCGTCTGTCTGTCTGTCCGTCTGTCACCAGGCTGTATCTCATGCACCGTGATAGCTAGACAGTTAAAATTTCTATTGCCGCTATAACAACAAATACTACACTCGCGAGCAATGACAAAGTTCCAGTGACAGAGCACCAAATTACTCCTAAACGGGAAAGGCTAGCTTAATGACGCCGTCTGCAATATTGAAGTACATTTAACAGCGCATCAGAATATTACCAACTAAAAACGTAAATATTGTATTCAAATTTTAAATTAAATGTTTTAAAAAATTGGGGCCATTTGGCAAATAAAACCAAATGATAATGATAAATGATTTTATTTCTGTAAGTTGGTTTGTACAAAAACTTTTACATGTCGATCATATTTTTAAAACTAGATGAGGTCGGCGTTTCCTATCTGACTACTCTGAGAAGAAAGGCCGAAACAAACTCAGAGGTGAAGTCTCTTTTAAAGTCCAGACAAAAATCTTGGTTAGATCATGTGAAGACCATGTAGATTGATGTCTGAAATGGTCTTTTGAGGAAAGAACCAGCCAGATTGAGTGGACCTGTCCAGTCAGTGCACGCATTTGTCAATAACCAAGCAGCTCAACACAGAATTTAAGGAGCTGAACGATTCGACGAACAATACCAAAGAAAGGACATTCGGGTAGGCCGCATAAACTACACAAACTGCCAGACCACGATTAAAAACTAAGATAAATTAAAATAAAAACAAAAAAAATAAAGAATGGTCCACATAGTCTTCACATTCACAGTAATTAAAATAAAATAATATAATACTTTAAAAGTAAATATTCTTGTCATTGCAAGAAAACCAAAAAAATAAAAATTCACGGTGGAAAATATAAAAAATCAAAAACAATTTTTAATTGGAGCAGCTCAGTCCCAAGCCTTTTTGTCCTCAACGTAATATTTAATGGTATAAAACGCTTTCTGGCACAACTTAAGTTTAATGAATGATTTGAATTTATTAAGACTTAGAACTTGTACGTGGCTTGGAAGCTTATTATAAAAGCGCACACATTGACATCTAAACGAACCACCAATTTTCTTGCACAGAAATTACTACACAAATTGCAAATTACTTTAGAGTCAATTTTCCCCCCCTTGCCAGCGAAATGGTTGCTCTTGGCTATGTGAAAAAATTCACGGCAGTAGCAAATATAACGAAATTAAAAGGAAAACTATCACAGATAAGTAGGCTTTACAAGTTTACGAGTAATAGTCGACCAACTTATAAAATGTACTTGGATCAGTAAAAAAATTGTATAAATAGCATTGAAAAATTTCTTAAATAACGTTGTTAACCTTTTCACCGCCACGCCATATCGGTATTCCTATGCCCTGTACGCCAAGTATTTTTCTGCGACCTGTTTTTTGTCGAGTATAGCCGTCGTTGGCGCACAGGGCACGCTTGCTCATGTCGGCTATAGCCGACATTGGCGTTCAAAAGGTTAACTGTATAAAACAGAGTAAATATATGCTTATGAACCACGTAAAAATATACAAAAATAAAATCATAACAGGCTTTATAATTTTACGAGTAATAATCGACCAACTTATAGAATGTACTTGGCACAGTGAAGCTTTTGTACAAATGTCATTGAAAAATTATAATAACGTTGTAAGCTGTGTAAAACAGATAGTAAATATATGCTTATGAACCATGTATACAAAAACATACAAAAATAAAATCATAACATCCTTATTAATAATGATTTCTAAATTTATAATGTTTAAGCTCGAATAACGCATTGGAGTGGCCGGAGTCGTTGGCAGTACCCGTAGTCCATACGGCGTCCATATTTTGTGTTAGTGCAAAAGTATTTTCGATATTTTATAACCTAATGTCAAATTAGATTCGATTTCCAAGCAAGTTACTTATATTTTTTTGTCGATATCCATCTATAAAGTCAATATTCGACCCGTATACATCACTAATTGAGTAGCGTAAAACTTTCCAGAACGAAATAGTGAATACCGTAGATTAGAGGTGAGAATATATATGATTTTTTTTTTATTCCGAAAGAGAAATCAACAAGGAGCGTGCGCGCAAGGATCCAGGAACGAAGCATACCATTCCCCGTGGCTCTAACGCGCGCTCGTATCGGCTCCTTTCGCAATTCGCACCCGTGGTGGTACTCAAATAGATAATATTTTTCTAACTTCAGTTGTGAAGTTGGATTTTATAACTCCTTCTTCAGTTCTCAGTTAGTCCTTCTTTAGTTTAAGGCAAGAGTGAATAGGTTACTTCTAGGCAAGCGTGCTTCACCGTAGACCACATCATCGCTTACCATCAGGCGAGATAGTCGTTAAACGCGAGCACATAGATTAAAAAAAAAACATCTTCCTATGTGGGCCCGTTTTTAGACGTTGTTGCCTCTGAAACCGTTTTATTGTTCATGTAACAACAACAAAACCCTCTTCATAGACCCCGCATTATTATGCAACTTCGGAACCCTATTGCTGCGCATGGCCCGACACGCACTTGGCCGTTTTTTATTATTAGAATCACTAGCAAGCTAGAGGGGGGCATTAAGGTACATTTTAAGTACATCTAACTTTTTTACAGATACTGACAGCTGCCACCTTTTTTTTTTATTGTCTATAGGCTTGCGCTTGACCAATATCTCACCTGATGGTAAGCGATGATGTGGTCGACGATGGAGCACGCTTGCCTAGAAGTGCAAGAAGCTTTTGGGGTGGGTATGGTATCTACCTCCTAGCGGTCCATCCTGGGCAACGGCACCACAGGATTGCCTGTGGTACGGCTGAACGATCCCACTTAAGCGGTGGTAGGCTCCGCAATGGGCCGCCTGGCTCGCGACCACCATCCCACCGGAGTCCGGCGCCAAGCAGCTTGCTGTGTGCCGTCGGTGTGTGGGACTGCCAGTGCCTTTGGGGGAGAAGGAGGATGTCAGTTGCGCTGTTCAGAACCGGTCTTGGTCTCTGGGAAAAACTTGCCGGATAACTCATTTTGGAGGGTAGCGGGATCCGATGCACGGTGCCAGCCGTTGGCCGACCGCAGTCAGTAGGGGGCCCAAGTAGCACGCCAGCCACGTGCCAAAGGCTGCCCCGCCAACTCGCGAAAAATCCCGATATGCTCCACCGTGCCAGCTGGCGACTGGATGGGAGGACCCGGTGGCCATATCCGGGGGGGTTCGGGCGTCCCCGCAGTCTCCAAATGAGTTCCCCATAGGTTGGGTTATCTCTAGTGTTCCACTTGGTTCACTGAGCAGCGCCTCGACAGTTCGACTTCTTCCCCAGCAAACTGTTGAACAAATGACCAAAGCAAAAATGAATAATATGGTGAAACAACGGCTGCACTTCCTCCCACTAAAAGTGCACCTCACTAACATCAGGGGGTTGCACTCTAATCTCGATCCGGTCCACCACCACCTTGAGACCGAGAAGCCGCACCTGTTTTTCCTAACGGAGACGAAGATAACAACCCCGTCGGACGTGGCGTACCTCAACTACCCGGGTTACTCTCTTGAACACAAGTTCAAGAAGCAAGCTGGGGTCTGTGTGTACGTCCGCGATGACATTTGTTGTCGTCGTCTCCGTTGCTTTGAGAAATCGGGATTTTCTGCCATATGGCTGCTTGTGGACACTGGCGTGGAGAAATCTCTCTACATCGGCGTCTACCAATCGCACGCCGGTGACCAGGTGACAACGGCGCTCTTTAATTGCCTCGTGGAGTCGGCTGACATAGCCCAGCAAAGGTACCCAACAGCGAAGCTTAATTTTCTGGGGGACTTTAACGCCCATCATAAAGAGTGGCTGTACCCGTACCGGAAAACTGACCATGCCGGGTTAGAGGCGCGCAAGTTTTCTCTATCGCTAGATCTAACCCAGCTGGTGAATGTGGCAACGCGGGTACCGGATGTTGACGGCCATACATCCAATTGTTTAGACCTTCTCCTGACAACTGATCCGGACAGCCATTCGGTGTCGGTCTCAGCCCCGCTGGGAACGTCTGACCACTGTCTGGTGAAATCCGTGTCGACTTGCTCTCCTCCAGATGAGAGCCCTAGAGGCACGAGGCGAGTATGGCGATACGAGCAGACTGGGACGAGATGCGGCACTTTTTTGCGTCTTATCCTTGGCGGCATGTGTGCTTCTCCTCGAGTGACCCCTCGAGCTGTGCCGACGCGGTTGCGGATGTGATTCGGCAGGGAATGGAGTATTTCATTCCATTTTCCGACATTCCGCTCGGTCACAAATCCCGCCCTTGGTATAATGCAGAATGCGCCCACGCTGAGGCCCGAAAAGAGTCTGCCTACCAAGCCTGGGTCGGGGCCCCTGACCGCAAAGTAAGAGCACGTAGGGTTCGCGCGAGGAAAAGAGCCTTTAATTCTGCCACCAAGTTCTGCAAGCGGGTTATGCGTCGGGCACGTTTTGACCATATTGGACGTATTGGGGCCAAGCTGGCATCGCACCCTCCGGATAGTAAACAGTTCTGGTCCCTGTCTAAAGCGGTTGAAGCGAATTTCTGTCGACCCACTTTACCTCCAATGCTGAAACCTGATGGGCCGCTGGCTCACTCTGCGAGTGAGAAAGCAAATTTATTTGCATCTCTCTTTGCTAGCAATTCGCGTCTGAAGGCTGGCTCCAAGCAACCACCTACACTCGGTGCAGCTCATCGGCTCGGTCTCAAGGGAATACGGTAGGCGAATGGGTTATGCGCACTTCGTCCCATTCGCACTTCGTCCCATTCGCACTTCGTCCCACGTTCGCAGTAGGTCCCATTCGCACTTGGTCCCATTCGCGGTTCGTCCCGTTCGCAGTTGGTCCCATTCACGGCTGGTCTCATTCGCAGTTGGTCCCATTAGCAGTTCGTCCCATGCAAGTGTTTTATAAGGGAAGAGACCACTCTAGCTTTTTGTATATCATCATCTGCCTAGCCTTTTCCCAACTATATTGGGGTCGGCTTCCAGTCTTACCGGATTCAGTTAAGTACCAGTGTTTTACATGGAGTAGTCGCGAATACAATTATTTTTTCTTTGCTGCAATCTTCAAATAAAAAAAAAAACTTTCCAAGACTCACTGGTATTTTCACTGCTTCAGGACTATTGTATTTCAATTTACTGGTGTTCAAAAACTGCTTACGTGCTCTATATAACGTATCTTTAATATAACTGAAAGAAGGCATATCATGTCTATAAAATTTTCGTTGCAGTTTTTTAATATTATCTTCAAGTTATAGGACGAAAATCACTGCAAACGGCTTTCTTGAGAGATACAATAATTTTCTGTTCTATTATGTCTTTATGACTCGCCTCACAAGTATGTTGCGTTTCCCTGCTAACTGTTCGTTTCTTGAATTGTTATAGATGCACTGCATTTATTTCTATTAACACATCGCCATTTCGAACTTCCGACTCGATTTTCACAGTGTTTATTATATCTATAAATTCCTTTTATTAAACAGCGTTTACCTCTTCGAGTTGTGTTAAATTCAAATTCTTGATCCATTTTTTACAAGTAAACTTAAGTATGCAAAGTTTTATTTTTTATTTCTGAGTCAAAATTGACACATGCAAATGTCAAATTACTTCTTTTTAGAGTTTATCAGGCCTCCTGATTCCTGAGGTATGTTTAACTCCTTTTAGACCTATTACAGTATTTGAGACTACTTTATATATTTTTAATTAAACGGAGGTTAACAATACACGAGCCACGTTATTAACAGATCACAAGTAAATTCATTTTGTCTTTTTATGCCGAAATTATTTTAAGTTATTTACACATAATTTTATTACATATTATATTATATTTCTACAAGTTTGCTCTTCTGTTTTGTATAGGCGCATTCAACAAATATGCACCACCGGGCACCGAATTATTTTGGTCTATAATCAATTATCAAAAAATCAAATTATCTCTTCCCTTATAAAACACTTGCATGGGACGGACTGCTAATGGGACTAACTGCGAATGAGACCAGCCGCGAATAGGACCAACTGCGAATGGGACGAACCGCGAATGGGACCAAGTGCGAATGGGACCTACTGCGAACGTGGGACGAAGTGCGAATGGGACGAAGTGCGCATAACCCAGGCGAATACGTAGATTAAAATCAGACACAGTATATCACACACAATATATTAAACTGGATAAACTTCAGATAATATGGACATACACGAGCTGGATATTAATAGATTTGTCTTCAGATCAAGACTTGACATTTAGTAATTCAAGGTAAAATCGTCTTTCGGAGTTCATTGCAGATTCCAGACTGCCCCAGGAATGTCTGGGAAATGCCTTTTATAGTCAGCGTTTTTCCAAACAAACGTTTCTAGAATTCCATTATTCTTTCTATAATTTTTAAATTGTGAGTTGTCTGTACTTAAAACGGCCTGTATTAATCAGTCATAAAATAATTCTGTGAGCGTTATAACATTATTTTACAAGCGTAAGAAGATAAGAAACTACTATCCAGTAAACAATAGTAAATTAACAATAATATACATTATTAGAGCTAACAACTAATAAAAATAATTTAAATTACTTAAACCAAATTAAACCTTCATAGTCACTAAGAAAATTACACAAAATTATAGAAAAAGTCTAATAGGCTTGACAACTGACGTAATGTCAGACAAAAAGTAAACATTGAAAAATTATAAAATTCAATATTCTATTTCAGCAAAATAAAGTTAATAAATCGAATTAGATCGATTTAATATGGAAAAAGGACATTTTATAAAAGATGAGAATGATTGATAGTAAAAGTGTAAGTATGGATACTATACGTCTCAGGTTTCTTAAAGAAGAGGTTTTTAAGGGATTTAAAATTCAAGCATTTATCAACTTCACAGTTGGATCCCGGCGAATGCGTATTACTAAAGTTATTAATTAATAAGGGCGCATAGGCTGCTTCGAAAGCAACACACGAAGGCGATGTATTACGATATCCATTAATTAATAAGGACGCATAGGCTGCTTCGATGCCAACACACGAAGGCGATGTATGTATTACGATATACAAGCCAAGTCGTCAAGAAAAATCCTACTAAAACTCGGAAAGAGAAAAACAGATTAATTTAATAACATAAATGGCATTTACGCGAGATGCGTTCCTTTACTTTCGTGTGTAAATGTAACAGTTTCATAAATGAATGTTGCGTGATTGGATGAATTTATCCGTTTAAATAAACTAAGTGTTTTTAATTCTTAAAATATAAAAAAATAAGGAGATGAAACGCTTTAAAAAATTAAAAATAATTGTTGCTTTAAGAAAGTCTGAATAGAATGGAATATTGTGTTGTCTAAAACTATGAACATTTTGAGAACAGCGCCATCTATCAATAAGTAAATTAAACTTTTGATATTACTATTCGAATAAATTAAAAATCTATTGAATTGAGTAGTGTATCTCCAAAAGCAGAAGTCTACCAGAACTGGTCGGTTATGATTTCCTTACTTTTGTTCAAAGTGATAGCACCGAGCATGCAACGACTGGCCGCCACCGCGTCGCCGCGCCTGCCCGGCGCCCCCTGCTTCTTGCTTTATTTGCGTTTCTGCGTTGCGCGCGATTTGCGCGATACTGCGTTATAACGTTTTGACTGTTTTGAGCAAATAGCGCGAAGTGAGTGCCACGATAGCGTTTGCTTTATTTTATGTAAAATAAGCACGCTGCTTTAAGTTGCTTTACGTTATATTAACCACCACTAGCTCTTATCTCTCGTATGGACATACCTTCACAGCATGATATGCGGTTCTAAGACATTTTCCTTCACCTGCGTCCTTAAAATCTTTTCCTTTTCTTGCATTTTGTTTCCTCAGCTGAGCAGCAGCATCAGATGGTCTTTTAAGTGGTTTTCAGATATGTGTCTAGTGTAGTAGCTTAGACACGTATCACACAAATCTTATTTCGGCTGCTGTAAGTCAATATTTTTCTTTTATAATCTTATCAAACATAATTCGACATAACGGTATCAAATTTTTTATCGTGCTCGCTTTAGTGTAGGTCCTATACACTTCCGCCATACCTCCGGGAATTGTTTTCTAAGTATGCCTTACTGGTATCTTTGCGGCAGTAGTGTGATGGGAGCTTTGGAAGGTTTTGTATAAACTTGACAAAAAATTCACGTGATAGTCTTTCCTTATCTCCCCTCTTCTTTTTCTCTTTTTGCTCAGCAATTTCTTTTGCAAACAAAGGCAAAAACTCTTTATTTCAAATAAGCCATTAAGCGGCACTTTTAAACGTAAGTGCCGCCCAGTATTGTTCCTGATAAATTTAAGATTACCGTATTCTAATTCTAAAATTGCTGGCTTTTTAGGGAAAACTAAGAAAAATGCCGTATTGTTTATTTGAAAGGTTAATAAAAATATGCATGTCGCCGCGGAGACGTGGATTTGCTAATTCGTTATCCAAATTAATAATTTTAATTGTCAATTAACACAAACTCTATAATCCTGTCATCTCTGAGATTTCGCTAGAACTATTAAATGTCTATTTAAGTTGGTATTTGGGTTCAGCGCCATCTATTGGATTATTGTGGAACTAGTTATTGATTTGTTTGAATGAAGATCATTTGATAAGCTAATTTTCAATGTTTAATTAATACGAGATGTTTAAATAAAACGGCAACACTTATTGTAGGACTTGTAGATTTGTTCTCATTTTAACTATTGCACATTTGACGAAGTAAATATGTTTGATTATGACCTAATGTTATTGTTACGAGCTGGGGCTCAGGGATAAATTATTTAAACAGGAGACTTCAATTAATCACACTTTATTACAAAAACACTTCTTAAACAATTCTATTACTTCGCACTTCTTTTCCTTTTCTGATCGCTTTGTGTCGCTTCCGAATCAAAACTGACTCACTCCTTGGAAGTCGCGTCGCCCCCGCAAGGGGGCGAGGCGAGCGGTTACGAGACATAGTCCCCTGGCCGCGGGTGCAGTGCCGGGGCTCGTCACGACGAAGCCCGTGGTTTGGTTGTCCTCTGGACCTAGCGTTTTGCTAGCGCGGTCGGTAACCTATACAAGTCAACGACCCACGCTAGCTATATTATTGTTGTATGTGTGACTGCAGGCGCGCCGCGGCGCCCGTTATGAACGGTACGCCGCTTTTTCACGACACTCTGGCGGTCCACCTCCGCCGGGTGAGACCCAGAGCGTACTCTGGGAGGCCTAGCGAAGGTGACCAGCGGCAGAAGTGTCGACTTTTGACGAACCCGCAGTTTAGTACTGTAAGCGCCTAGTGGCGCCGATATGTATGTGGGAGCGGCAATGTTCTGAGTTACACCGCTCATGAACCAATAGCGTGCGAGGTACTCGCGACGCTATTCGGTGCAAGTGTACTCGTGAATGTATAGTAATGATTGGCTGATTTCGACGTGAAGTGTGTCTATATTAACTTAGAACAAACTTCACGCCGCGGGTGTTGTGTGAGGTGGGCAGTGTTACTGTATGAATGAGTAGCGTGTAGACTGATACTACTCATTCAAGCGTCAAGTCCGGGATGTGGATGGGGTCGCGGTGTCGGGTAGCAAGTCTCTGGGGAGGCGCTTTCGGTCGGGCGGGCGCGCGTGCCATGGCGCCAAGTGTTTAACGTGGGGCCAGGCAGAAGCGTCGGCCCGCGCGAACATTGCTTTCGCTAAGCGCCCCACAAACTCATCCAGGCTCTCAATCCCTGTGTCGCGCTGGATGATATCGTTCCTCACACAGCGAGGCGCGTTCATTACTTTGCGTAGTGATAGATGCTGCTGCGCGCGGAGTTTCTTTTTATTGGTCTCGCTGGTGAGGGCGAACCAAGCTGGGGCTGCATAGGTGATTATTGGACGCACGTAGGTTTTGTAAATACCCAGCTTGGTCCGGGCGGGGAGGCGGGATGAGAGTACTGGATTGAGGAGGTTTCGAGCCACCCTGCTCTTGTTCACCACCTCTGTGACATGCGGCCCCATCGTGAGCCGACGGTCGATGGTGACGCCCAGGTACTTGGCCTGGGGGGACCACTCGACGTCGACTCCTTGTAGCTTCAGTGGTGGCGGGAGGGGGACGTGACCTGTAACTAAGGCCTGCGTCTTACTCACGTTCACCGACAGCCGCCATTTGGCTAGCCATTCGGGCATCTGGTCTAGGGCGCGCTGCATCTTCCGTGCTGCGTGCTTTGGATTTATAGATGTTGTGATAAATGCAGCGTCGTCTGCGTATAGTGCTAGCGTCGCTTCTGGGGTCGTGGGGATGTCGTCTGTGAAACATGAGTAAGACGCAGGGGATAAGCAACTTCCCTGCGGCACTCCCGCCAGTATTGGGCGGGGGGCGGAAAGTGCTCCCTCCACCACCACTCTGAAACTCCTGTTGGACAGAAAGGATTGAATTATTTTTACCACGCGACGGGGCGTGCTGGTTTTGGCTAGTTTATACACTAGCCCGTCGTGCCAGACGCGGTCGAAGGCCTTTTCCATGTCGAGGAGTACTGCTACCGCGTATTCTTTTTTGTTCATTGTAGATGACAGCAGGTGCAGTACCCTCGACAGCTGGAGCGTCGTGCTGTGTTCAGCGCGGAACCCGAATTGCTCCTCTCTAGGTGTTATGTGCGGTGTGAGGTGTCGCAGCAGGAGCGATTCGAATACCTTGGAGATGTTAGACAGCAGCGTAATTGACCGATAGCTTTCCGGCTTCAGGATATTTTTCCTCGCCTTGGGCAGCATAATGACGCGCCCCTCTTTCCACGAGGCCGGGAAGGAGCCCGTGCGCAGGATCCCCGTAAACAGGCGCGCCAAGGCCGCGACCATTCGGTACGGCAGGTGGCGCAGCGCTGTATTTGTGATCCCGTCGGCACCTGGGGCCTTCCGGGGCTTCGTTCGCAAGATGGCGCGTCTGACTGCCCCTGGCGAGAAAAAGATGGCGTCTTCTTCGGGAGCTATCGGTGTAGCGAAGTACTCCCCAAGGTATTTCTCAACCGCTGCGACATGTTCGTGCTCAGTGGTCGGATTCGGCTGAAATTGACGCTCCAGATGTTCCGCAAAGACCTCCGCCCGGTCCTCGGCTATGTATTTCAATGCCCCGTCGCTGCTCTGGAGTGGTCTTACCGGAGCTGGGGTGTTGTTCAGTTGGCGGCACAGCCTATGAACGGAGGGCCAGTCGCCCTCCGCGGCGTCAATTCGTTCCTCCCAGCTCGCGGCTCTCAGAGCGCCGAGCTCGGCCTTCACTTTTTCAGTGAGTTTGTTCAGTTTGGTTTTAAGTGTGGGACAGCGCAGCTGTTGCCACTGCTTGCGTAGGCGTCGCTTCTGGACAATGAGGCTGTGTATGCGTGCAGGTAAGGGCGGCTGACGTACTCTCCCCTCCTGCTGTGGTATTGTAGCACTTTCTGTTGCTTGTTTTATGCAAGCAGTGACTTCCTCTGCTAGCGTGTCGACGTCCGTGGCGGTAGTGATAGGCCGAGTCGGTGTCGTGGCTTCAACCCTTTCTGTGAATATTGTCCAGTCAATTTGGCGACGTGGCGCTTGAGGTCTTATCCTGGTGGGCATATTAGATAGGACGACGAGCACAGGATGATGGTCGGACTGTAACTCGTCGTCTAGAACCTGTTGCGTGACCTGGCATGTAAGCCCTCGGTGTACAATGATATCAAGAATGTCTGGCATGTGCGCCGGGTTGTCCGGGTAGTGTGTGGGTACTTCAGGGCCCGACACTGTGTACCCGAAGGCTTCAGAGTCCGCGAAGAGTCGTCTCCCATCCTGGTTGTTGTTGTAGGAGTTCCACGCTGAGTGTTTTGAATTCAAATCACCGGCGAGGATTGTTGGGTGACTTGTGTTAAGTAGTAGCGCCCGTAGTTCCGTCAGATCGAGTTAGTTTGTGGGCGGTTTGTAGCAGGCGTATATAGCTAGGTCCTCGCCGGCTACGTGCAGCTGAACACCCAGCGCGTAAGCTGTCTGCATAGCTGGCAGTGGAAGTTCTTGGTGGACGACTCTTCTCTTTACAAGTATAGCCAGGCCACGGTAACGGGCATTTGCCGCGTTTGCCTCGTCTTTTCGGTAAACGAGGTAACCTGGGAACCTACACCTATCTCCGGGGCCCAGGTGCGTCTCGTTTAGCAGCGCCACGTCGATGTCCTGCTCCTGCAGGAGGTGGCGGAGGAGTGCGACCTTGTTTTTGAGGCCGCGGGCATTCCAGTGAATCATCCTTAGCGGCCTATTATTCATTGTGATACAGTGTTAATAGTGCGGCTAGGCCGTCAAGGATGACTTGCTCCACGTCATGCCCCTGCCTGATGGCCTTAATTAGGTCCATCAACAGTTGGATCGCGCAGGCAGTGAAATTCCTGTTTGGTTTTTCAATTGATTTGGTCCGGTTTTGTGCCGCCTCTTGATTGGCCGCGTAGTTTTGATCAGTGCCGGCTGATTGGTTGACGCCTGTTTTGTTCAAAATTTGGTGCGACAGGTGGCGCCTTTGTTGCTCTGTGCCGGCACTGGCGGCCATCTTGTCGTTTTTACCCGACTGCTGCAGGAAGGTATCATGGGTTGTTGTTTTTTGGTGAGTTTTCACTGCCTGCGCCCGGTGGTTTGCAGGGGCTGCCTCTTGGTTCTGCTCCTTTTCTAGGTCCTGGGTCGCTGGGGGGGTTTGCCTCTTGCCCTTTCCCCCCCTCTTTTTCTTCCTCCGCCCTGAGGAGAAGGTGGTTTCTCCACGCATTGTGGGCCCGTTTGCCGTCGCCATCAGGGACGTACCTCGAGCCTCTTCTTGCGGCTGCCTACCTTCTGTTTGTTGTGTGCTCTGTACCACCTTCTGTGGCCGACGTGTTGAGGTGGTCGTGATGGCGACTGTGCCCGCCCGCCTGTACAAGATTTCTTTTTGGAACGTAGGGCACTTTACGTTATTGGCTGGGTGCGCGCCCCCGCAGTTTGCGCAGGTGGCCGGCTCTTCGCGTGGGCGCGGGCATTCTCGTTGTACGGATGAGTGATATTAGGAGTAAGTGATACAACGAATGCTGTTGCTATACTGCCCTTTATTATAAAAGAACACAAGTTTATATGGTTACATTGACATCTCCCTCTCATCTCCTCCCTTAAACTAAAATAAAATAAAAGTTTACTTTTATTTTATTGCATGGATACAATATAAGCACAAATTAAACATTGATACTCTTAGGCTAACACGTATAAAATATAGTTATAACATAATCGTAGTACATATGTTCGTTATGTTTGGTATACAAAGTTATACAATAATAAGTGGTTACATACTTATAATAACAATCAATCCCTGAGTACCTATGAGCGCACAGCTGGCGCTTATTATTCGTCTCTGTTTTCTGCTGACCTGTATAATAGCTATTGTTAAGTGCTTATAGCATTGGTAATTAATTGTCTTATTGTTTTTATCTTAAACATGATACGGTTTCGTTCTGTTTTTGTGAATAATGTCGGGTTTTCCCTTATAATTGACCTCAACATTTGGTGACAAATCTCTAATCACCTTGTAAGGTCCAGAATATAATTGTTGAAGTTTATTGCCAGTTTCATTTTTAATTAAAACTTGATCGTTTGGCTTGTAGCGTATTGGATTTACATGCTGGTCGTATCTACTTTTTCTGCCTATTTTATTGGCTATCAAATTTTCCCGCGCTTCGGTTTGAGAAACCTGTAGGCGGTACTTAAGTTCAAGCGGGTAACTGTCGTAATTATATAGAGGCTCTACACACTTTTCCAAATTATTGGGCAAGTTACACTTTCTACCGTATACGAGTTCGAATGGTGTAAATTTTGTTGACGAGTGAACTGTCGTATTATAAGCAAAGCACCAGAATGGTAACCAAGTACTCCATAATTCGGGTTTTCCTTCTGCTTGGATTCGCAAAAATGCACCTAGATTTTTATGCGAGTTCTCTAGCGCTCCGATGCTTTGGTGATGATACGCAGTTGAGTTTAACTTTTTAATATGTAGTAATTCACAAACCTGTGTCACGGTCTCGGACATGAACTCTGTGCCTCTGTCGGTAGCTATCTCCCTCGGGATGCCATGTTGAAGTATGAAGTTATCCACGAAGGTGCGTGCTACTTCTGTAGAGGTTTTAGTGACGAGGGGATACGCACATACATACTTGGACAGCTCGCATTGCAATGTCAATATATATGAAAAATTGTTGCTGTCTTTGTCTAATGGTCCTACCAAGTCTAAGAAGATTTTATCGAAAGCCGAATGAGCAGTTGTGGTGATTGCCATTGGCTCTTTCACCTGAACTGTATACTTATGCTTCTGACATTGAACACATTTTTTGACATAATTTTTGACATCACTTTCTAAGCCTGGCCAAAAATAGTATTTTTTTATATTAGTCAGCATTCTTCTCATGCCCGCGTGCCCACTAGTGGGCAAAAGATGAAAGTCGTTGAGTATCACTTTCCTATCATCTTTGTCCTCTATTCTTTCGACATCTTTTAATATACATAATCTGGGCCCTTTCCAGTTGCTTTGTTTTCTTATCTCACTAGTTAATTTCTCTACAAAAATTTTATTATTCGAATTTTTAATGAAGTATACTTCTTCTATATTTAGCTTGTTACATAGATCACTCAGCTCTCTCGCAAACTCGGCTCGCGTAGTTTGTGATTGAGATGCCGAGTTTATGAATATAGTTTTCATTTGGGCATTATACAATAATATTATGTGTGTTTGTAACACTACTGAGCTATCGCTCTTTAGCTTCTTAAGACTGCTACTGGGTGCAAATCTTAACTCTACTGCGCCTCTTGGTTTGATATGAGTTTCCACTACATGTGGTTGAACTGGCAAGTTGTCGGTGGGCAACTCATCTTCCGGGGCGACAGCATCTAATTTTCGTTTTTGAGCGCGAGTCATTACTGCACACAGACACTCATTCATTTCTTTAAGTTCTTTTGACGTAATTTTTATTCTAGATAATGCGTCTGCTACGCAGTTCTCACTCCCTTTTACGTATTCTATTTCGTAATTGTATTCTTCTAGAGCTAGTCTAAATTTAAAGAGCCTGCTAGATGGGTCTTTTAAATTAAATAAGTATACAAGGGGTTTGTGGTCGGTTAGTATTTTAAATGTACGACCGTATAAATAGGGTCTGAAATATTTGACAGCCCAAACTACAGCTAAGAGTTCTTTCTCTATAGTGGGATAGTTCTTTTCCGCTTTGTTAAGGCTCCTACTAGCGTAAGCTATTGGTCTGCCATTTGAATTTGATAGTACTGCCCCAATTGCGTACCCAGATGCATCGGTTTGTACTATGAATTGATTTAGTTCTGAGAAATCTGGGTACTGTAGGATTGGCGGTGACATCATACTCTGTTTTAGAGTTTCAAATGACGTTTGACAGTTGCTATCCCAGTTGAATTTAGTGTTTTTCTTACTTAAAAGGTTTAAATGATAGGCTTTGTCGGCAAAGTGGTCTATAAATTTTCTATAGTAGTTTGCAAAAGCAACGAAGCGTTTCACTTCGTCCGTACTTTTAGGAACTGGATACTCTTTAATTATTTTAATCTTATCTGGGTCCGGCAATATACCATTGCCTGTCACCACGTGGCCTAAATAAAGCATCTCTTTCTTAAGGAAATCGCATTTAGTGGGATTTAATTTTAAGTTGGCACTGCGCATCTTTTCGAATACTTCTATTAAATTTTTGTTATGGTCAGTTAAGTTCCGTCCCATACAAATAAGATCGTCTAGGTACACTAAGCACTTGTCGTAGGATAGCCCGGTCATTGCCATGGTCATCATACGCGAAAATGAGCTGGGACTAGTTTTGAGTCCCATAGGCATTCTTGTCATTTGATACTGACCACCGTCTGCACTAAATGAAGTATATTTCCTACTGTGTTTGTTTAACGCTACGTTAAAAAATCCTTGGTTTAAATCTAAATGTGTGAAATAAATACATCCACACAAGGAATCTAGTATATCCGTGATGTTTGGCAGTGGAAACTTATCATCCTGAATACAAGTGTTGAGCTTACGGTAATCTATTACTAACCGCCATTTTTTTTCCCCGTTTGCGTCTGATTTTTTAGGCACTAGGAGTACTGGGCTGGACCACTCACTGGAACAAGGTTCAATAATTTCTTGTTCCAATAAGTTGTCCACTTGTTTTTTTAATTCGGCTTTTTGTGAATGCGGCATTCTGTAGGGCTTAACGTACACTGGTGCCACGTTTGGTTTCAATGTTATTGAGTGTTCATATAATTTAGTTGTTCCTAATTTATCACCTGGTAGGAAGAAAATATCTGCATATTTTGCGCAAATGGACTCTATGGACAATTGCTCCTCTTTATTTAAATGTTTCAGCGATAGCGAAGCGAATACCTTTCTGACACGATCAGCATTATTATTGGTTTCTTGAAATGAACATACATCATACTCGCTTGCTTTGTAAAGTGTTGGACTAATTGTTGTCAAGACTAAATCTGTCTCCGTGGTGTTTAAAATCCTAATTGGTATTTTCCCATTCGTGGGCTTAACTAAAGTATTTGCAACAAAGATCCCCTTTCGCAGTTCTGTTCCATTAACTACACATTCTTCCATCTCACACGTTCGAATAAAGTGAATAGACTCTGATCTTGCCGGTATATTAAAATGATTGTTTGTCATTATTAATGGTAATGATACCTTTGAGTTGTTATTCCATAGTAACAAAGTTTGGTTACCGTAATTTAATACTGATTTATACTTGCTTAAAAAGTCTTGTCCCAGTATGCCACTACCTTTACAAGGCAATGTTTTAAAAACATAGAACTTATGTTGTATGGTCTGATTTCCAATAACTAGGCGCAAATAAGCATATCCTATAGCCTGTACTTTGCCCCCGATGCCGTTTACAAGTGTCTTCTCGATATGGATTGGAATGTTTTGGTCGAGAATTTGTTTATACTTTATGACAGATATGGATGCACCGGTGTCTACTAATAATTGGTATGAATAATGGTTATGCGATTTTATATTTACGTAGCCTACGTTATTGCATGATAAAATTATATTTTTAGTCCCGAAAAAACTGGTCCTCATTCCGCTGTTCTGTTTCTGTATTTTCCTGCGTTTCTGAGTCATCCAATGTATGTATGTGTTGATCCCTGGAGGTGCTATAATTGGACCTACCTCTGTTTCCATGAAATGGTCGGGTGGACCGGCGCCAGCTTGCCTGCGATCCTCTCCGAACCTGATCCTGCTGTTCGTCTTGGTTTTGGATAACCTGTTGATTGCCACGTGCGCGTCCTCTACCTGCGTATGAGAAGCGGCCTCTCCGCTGTGACCAGTTATAAGACGATCTCCCTCTATAATTCATCGTTAAAATATCGGAAGATGTTGATGGACTTGTTATATCTTCATCGATGGCCGCCTGTACTGCATCTTTCAATGATGTAAAATTTCTGGCTGAAATTATTGTACTAAGTCGTCGATTTCTCAATCCATCTGAGAAACATTTGATAGCTTGCTTCTCATTAATTGGCTTTAAAACTTTCAAACTGGCCTCGTTGGCCCCCGATTGAGAGATCGTCAAATCAACAAACAATTCCGTAATTTTTTTGCCGAAATCATCGATTGATAAATCGTTTTGCCTAAGACTTTGCAGCTTTCGTTGAATTGCTGTAGCCGATTTTTTAGGCAATAACTGAATCTTCAAGTCAGCTATAAAGTCGTCAATATTGACATATGAAGTCGCTAATTTCATTTTTGCGGTCTGTGAGAGTCTATTTTTTAATACGAAATTTAACAGTTTCCCTTGTGAATTTTCGTCTAACTCTGTTTTGTAATACTCTATGCCATCTATTAGTTGCTTTACGCTAGCCTCATCGTCTGTACAAACTGGTAATAAACTTAAAGCAATTTTTAAATCAAATTTACAAGTAGTTGCCATTTTATCTGCCGTACTAGGTTTCTGTGAGCACAATTCTAATATTTGTTCATATAAATGATCAAAATTTGCGCAAAGCTCGTGAATATGCGAACATTCACTCTCACATACGGTGCTTTTCGATTTTGAATAATATTCTAAAAATAAGTTGTACTCTTTTACTAAGTTGTCTGCCTCTGCTAATTTTACGACTATAATGTTACCTTTTCTTCTATCTGGACCTATCTTTATCAAATATTTTCTGATTTCAAATAACTTGTCGTACAATGTTTTTAAGTTTTCTGCCATTTAACATAAATACTTATTTCTATTTTCTTAGTAGGTACTGAATTACATACCATTATTTTATACTGCATACACTCCAGCGTTCATTTTATTTTCATTTGTCACTTATTTTAGTCCACTAAAATAATGTCATGTATATTTTATGCTATTACACGTTTACTACTAATAGAGAATAGACAACACCTTATATATAACCACGCACTGACACATTACGAATATAATTTTCGCGCACTTTTCTTCGTAAACCCTGGGTTTTTAACTCTTCAGATGACGTCCTCAGTGTCCTTCTTGTAGCCTCTGGCATTCGTCCGCATTTCCTCTGCGTCAGCTCTACGTCTCCATATAGAACATCGTAATCTGTCCTTCCTGATCTCATTACCCATCCATTTCTGATGGCAATTCTTGTAGATTCTGAAGATACCATACAAAAACGCCAACGATGCTATAAGAAGTAACACGATTAAAATGATGTTTGTTGTGCTGGCATGTATCGTCAGCTGCGTGATGTCAGCGCTGTTACTTCCACCTGCTGCGTTTTGTGGAACTATAACTTCTTCCTTCGTATTAGTTGTACCCATTTTGTGATTGTCGTGGTAAATATTCACAAAATAGAATAGTGACCACGCTAAGTCCCAGTACGAGATTGGTCTCGTTGCAATACATTGCGACACCCGTTTTGGTCAAAGAAATGTAAACATAGGTACGCTGCTAGCGTTTACGCTGTCACGGTCGCCATGTACGGATGAGTGATATTAGGAGTAAGTGATACAACGAATGCTGTTGCTATACTGCCCTTTATTATAAAAGAACACAAGTTTATATGGTTACATTGACATCTCCCTCTCATCGTGCCACATGCCCTTCCCCGCACCGTACACAGGCGAGCGGCCGGTGGCACTGGTGTGAGCTGTGCCTGAATTTTTGGCAGCGGTGACATTGGGCGGGCCCACGTTTTCCACGCCATGCCTCGATTTTTACGCCCCGCATATACATAAACTCTGTAGTATCGAAAATAGCGCGGACGTTTTCTGTTTTTGCGAGCACGGCGTGGAAAATGCAGCCGGGACGTCCTTGGCGTGCATTTATATGCCTCACGTACTCTGGTTCGTAGCCCAGAGTACGGAGCTCCTCCTCTATCTCCTGAGGGTCCGTGTCAGCAGGAAGCCCCTTGATGGCCACTTTCATCTTCTTGTCCGCCTGCAAGGAGTAGGCGAACCAGCTAATGTTTATTTCCTTTTCTAGGGCTATAAGGTATTTTTGTACCACCCTATATTCCTCTTCGCTTTCCGGACAGAAACGGACTCCCTGTCCGAAGGGTCTGGCGTTGGGTGGTCGACCTAGTTTAGTGGCTAGGGCCCTAAAATGAGTCGCCCAATTTGGCAACTTTTCCACTATGAGTGGAGGGTAGCGTGGGCGCTTTTTATTTTTCCTCGAGTCCGCCGGGTTTATTGTGGTGTTAGCCGGGTCAAGGGGTGTGCTCATGTTAGGGGTAGGGTTGGGTGACGTCCCTACCCTGGTGGAGTCGGTATGTGCTTGCCTAGCATTCGTAGTAGCGTTAGGTGACGGCGAGCGACGTACTGCGTCGGCGAAGGTGGGCGATTTTCTTGCCTGTGTACGTTGTTTTTCGACGCAGTAACGTTTTGCCTCTTCCTCAGATGTCTCATCTGGGCTTCTACGCCTCCTGAGGCCTCTACCCCCCGTTTGGAAGTCAAAATCCACATCCATCGAAGGTGTGGGTGAGGTCGGCGTCATTAGGTCCTCGAGTTCTGCTCTACGCCCTATGGATGTGAGCGACGTGTTTGACCCACTTAGCGACGATTGGTTGGATCGGTGAGCGGGGGAATCATAAGCTGAGGTGCGGGGGGGCGCTGGCGAGCCGGTATTGGCTACCGATGCTACAGCTGGCGCCATCTGGCGGAGTGGTTCTCTGCGTGTACGTGGGTCGTTGGCGAACGTTTTTGTACCTAGGCTCGTTTTATTTGCTGTGTTTTTGTCTGCTCGAGTCGCGGTATTTTGGGACGCGGCGGTAAGTGGGGTGGTTTTAACCCCTTGGGTTGCTCGCGGTGTGGTGCGCGGCGCTGTGTGTCCTTGGGACAAATTGCTTTGTGAGGACGTTTGGGCGACGGGTGCATGAGATGCACTTGTTGTCGCAGTTGTTTGTCTCGTTTGCTGAGTGACGGGACGTGAGGCGTTCGAACTTGTTCGTATCGGGTTCGGATTTGTATTTGTACGGTTACCGGATTTTGTTTGACTACTGCGGGTAGTCGGTGAAACCGTAGAAAATTGGCTTTCTGGCGTACGAACTAACGATTTGCGGTCGGTAGGTACCGGTGTTTTAGCTGGTGCAGGGCGGCACATCGATGGGGCACTGTACCTGGTTGGTGATGTTGGTGGTGGTGACGCTGGAGAGTCAGCAGTGGTTTGCCTGCTTTGCCTCCTTGTAGCGTCTCCCTGCTGGCTGCGTCTTGGGTCCATCAGCTGGGCTCCTGGCATCAAGGTCCCCAGGTTGGGGAGCGATGAGGTCCGGTCCAGTTGGTGGTGATCTCTTGGGTTGGGGGCGCCGCGGCCAGGAGGGCCGCGGTCGCCTGGCGGCGACATCTTCTTCTTCTTCTCTTGCTGTTATGCTGTGGGGACTAGCATGAAGCATACGTTGCTAAAACTAGTCTCCGCGACCACTATAACGGTATTGCGCAAGCAAAGGCCGTTAGGTGGCAACGAAGTCCGCCCTGAGTGCCCCCGAAAGTGCAAATTTGTGAAAATTTACACTATCGGAAGCAAAGAGGGTAGGCTGATTTCGGTCCGTGCGGTGATGCAGAAAAACGTGTGTGCAGGTGCTCGACTAGTGGCTATCCAACTGACTCACGACGAACCCGACCGCTCTTTATATAGCACCGAATATGTTTCTAGAACGTTCCATACTGTTCTAGATAATTCGAGAAACTTCCAGAACAATCGACTTTTGAACTCACTGTTCCCGAAGCAACTAGAAACTTCCAGAATGTTCGGTTCGAACATTCTGGAAAATTCCATTCGACACGAGAAGATTAGTTCCACTATTCGATACTAGATGGCGCCACTAGTAACTACTTAGTTCTTCTACTCGTCACTAGATGGCGTTGCCCTATCTTGTAACATTATTCTTATTACGAAAAGTTGTCAATAATGGCGGATGTTATAATTTTAATGACCAATAACTAGATTTAATAATTTAATACGAGAACTAAACAAATTTGAGTAATTGATTAAATACTATCAAGTAATAAGACTATTTTACACATCTATGTAATAATGAGAAACCTGATTAGTAAGATATTCAGATCACCGGAAACTTGGACAGTTTTGAGTTGAGGTGATTATTTTAGTAATAATCTACGAACAACTTTGTATTTGTGGGTATTGGTATTGTTTAATGTTAAAATAATTAACTGAGCAGCATTTTAGTATTGTTTGTTAGCTTTATTCAACTATCCAAGTAATTAGTGTCTAAACAAAAACAATATGGAAGTCCCGCCCACTTACAACGCGCATCGCGCCTATGGTGTGTGTAAAATAATCTGTTTAATAAATTTGATTGATTAGATGTTTAAAAACCTAATAAACATGTAACGCCAATTGTCTTAAAGTGATTGTGTAAACTATAAAAAGATTTAAAAGAGTATCCTTGAGTTTCTTGCTAGGTCTTCTCTAGAGATCGACAAGGGATTGCGACCTAGCGAGCCACACCATGTGGTTTTAACTTCAAGTTCGAATGAAAACTCAAAGTGCCTGTAACTAAGTCAAATAAATACTTTCGAGTTCCAATCCAGTGATGTGTGTTATTGAAGTTTACCCGTTCCTATGAATAATGAAGGAATTGCCTCTAGCCCTTTATAAGGCATAAGGATTGGGGGAGAATAAATAAAAACTGTCTATGCATTTGGCATGTATTTATTACCTTAATTAATAATACAGTCTTAGAAAATCAGTCAGTTCACTGGAAAACCCGGAAAATGTGGTGGTAAATATCCTCCCTATGCCTCCCTAGGTGTATGAAAAGCAGCAAAGCAAGGTGTAACACACAGCGGGACTTTGCACTTTCCGCACATAATTTTAGTGCGCTTATCATTATTTTTAGTGCTACAATGTTTGCACCGTCTATAAGTAGACTGGGCTGGCATGTGGTCTCCAACATTCGAGTAGCGCTGTTCATGAGGTACAGCTCCAATAACTTTTTGGCGGTTTGACACTTCAGTTTTGGTAATTTTGTAAGTAGCGGTATTCAGAGCTACAGATTTTCGTTTCCTGCTTGTGAAACCTGCAATGAGCCCTCTCGCAACAGCCACGCGAAACTCAAGATGGGTCAGTTTTGCAGATCTAGAAGTTTGGGAGTACAACATGCAAGCATTAGTTATGCTTACATCTAACAAAAAATAAAAAACACGTAACCACCATCTCTTGCTTCGTCTCCCGACCGAATATGTGTTACGAACCTGGTCGAACCGATCAACCCCCCCCATTCTGTTGGTGTATTCCTTCACAACCAATGGGCAAGGCAGGTTTCGTTTGTTGCCGTCTTTTTGTGTTCTGGCCACAAACGTGCGATTTTTAGGATGGAAAGTATTGGTGAGTAATGTAACTTCTTTGTTGTCTTGCCACAAAACAAAGGCTACATCTTTTTTGATCCTCCACTTATATTGTCCTTTTTGTAGTTTCAATTTTTTGAATCTACCCTCACCTGTTTTTTTTTTATGAGTTTTGGTAAATCCATTTGGTTCCTTCTTACCGTTCCCGAAGCATATAAACCCTTTTCATATAAATAATTCAAAAGAGAAGAATCACTAAAGAAATTGTCAAACGTTACATGTATCTTGAAATCTTCCGCAATCAATTTACTTGTCAAATTTTTTACCACCTTTGCCCCCAAACCCTCCTCAGTACCTGTATCAGTTTTACCAGTATATATTGAAAATTCATACAAATATCCAGTTGTACTGTCACATCGACACCAAACTTTGTAGCCCCTCTTTATGGGCTTGAGTGGCATGTATTGTTTGAGGGAGGACCTGCCTTTGAATAATATCATACACTCGTCAATGCTTTGTGAAGAAGTATTTTTAGCATTATTTTGACAAGATTCATTGATCAAAGATAGAAGTGGTTGCAGCTTGTAAAGTTTATCAAAACCATGACTGCCTCTGGCAGGTTGTTGACTGTTGTCATTCAAATGAAGTGAGCGCAAAATATTTTTGAACCGTTTGATAGGCATCACGTCGGCAATCTCGTTTACTCGAAAACCGGGATCAGTAGACCAGTACAGGTCAATACTTGGTAAGACATGGTACCCCATTATAATCAATATTCCTAAAAACGCTCGTATTTCTGGTTTAGTCACAGGTAGCCAACCACTAGGCTTAGTTTGATCTGCATAAAGATTTGTTTGCGACACAATCAAATCAAAAACTTTATCATTGAAAAAATTATCAAAATGAGCAACTGGTCTTGCTCGACTACTCAAAAAATATTTAGGTCGTAACAGTTTCTGATCAAATATTTCAACATTTGGTCTGTCAGTCCAGTTTGTCTTCTTCCAGTCATCATCCTCATCTTCAGATGATTCATCTACTTCACTTGAAGAACTAGGTACTTGCATTTCTTGTTCTTGTGTTGAAGAATGATGAATACCAGAACAGCTTGGCACGGGGTCAGTGTAATTAGAAGTGCTTACCTCTTGCGAGAGAGGTGAATCCGTAAAACCTGAACCAGTTTGTTCTTCTAAAATGCGTTGTATCGTTTCGACATCAAATTCCTCTCCTTCATCAGACTCCAAGTCATCCTCTGAACATCCATCATCAGGAACACCAACAACCAACCTCAAAGCTTCTTCCATTTCAAAGTCATTCAAAAAACGTCGTGACATTTTTATATAACCTGAAAATAAACAATGCGCCACCGTCAAAGGCATAGGGAGCATTTTTCCCACCATAAAAAATCCTTTTAGTAAGCAAGATTACAATTCAATTCAGGAAATAAAACACTTTTAGCAACAACAAATAATACGAAAACGTAAATAAATACAAATACGACCTTACCTAGAAGTAAAATTTGTAGATTTATTTAGATTACTTTCAGAGTCAAAAATCAGCTATATTTTCAACGTCCTGTTTCCGCCATGACACTTAGCAGATGTCAATGTCAAATTCGTTTTTTTATAAAATGTTCACTAATTCATCCTTATGTTGCACGTACAAAAAATTACCATGAAAAAATATCGATTTTGGTAAAATCGATGAAAATATATGGTGGTAAAAATACTCCCTATGCCTTAAAAAGGGCTAGAATTGGAGTTGATGAGGGTGGTCCTATAATTCATAGGTACCTCGTCGTGGCATATATAATACAAATGATTTATGTAGTATGCGTGTACTACTTTTAAACTTAATTATTTTATTCATCACCATATGTTTACCCGTTCCTATGAAGAATGAAGCAATTGCCTCTAGAATTGGAGTTGATAAGGGTGGTCCTATAATTCAAAGGTACCTCGACGTGACATATATGTCAAGTCGAAGTACCTATGAATTATAGGACCACCATCATCAACTCCAATTCTAGAGGCAATTCCTTCATTCTTCATAGGAACGGGTAAACTTCAATAACACACATCACTGGATTGAAACTCGAAAGTATTTATTTGACTTAGTTACAGGCACTTTGAGTTTTCATTCGAACTTGAAGTTAAAACCACATGGTGGCTCGCTAGGTCGCAATCCCTCGTCGATCTCTAGAGAAGACCTAGCAAGAAACTCTAGGATACTCTTTTAAATCTTTTATAGTTTACACAATCACTTTAAGACAATTGGCGTTACATGTTTATTAGGTTTTCAAACATCTAATCAATCAGATTTATTAAACAGTTATTATTTTACACACGCCATACGCGATGCGCGTTGCAAGTGTGCGGGACTTCCATATTGTTTTTGTTTAGACACTAATTACTTGGATAGTTGAATAAAGCTAACAAACAATACTAAAATGCTGCTCAGTTAATTATTTTAACATTAAACAATCTCAATACTCACAAATACAAAGTTGTTTGTAGATTATTACTAAAATAATTACCTTAACACAAAACTATCCAAGTTTCCGGTGATCTGAATATCTTACTAACCAGAAGGTTTCTCATTATTACATGGATGTGTAAAATAGTCTTATTACTTTATAGTATTTAATCAATTACTCAAATTTGTTTAGTTCTCGTATTAAATTATTAAATCTAGTTATTGGTCATTAAAATTATTACATCCGCCATTGTTGACAACTTTTCGTAAGGTCATATTCAAACATATTTACTTCGTCAAATGTGCGTTGTTAAAATGAGAACAAATCTAAAAGTCCTACAATAAGTGTTCCCGTTTTATTTAAACATCTGGTTTTAATTAAACAATGAAAATTAGCTTATCAAATGATCTTCATTCAAACAAACCAATAACTAATTCCACAATAAGCCAATAGATGGCGCTGAACTATAAAACCAACATAAACAGACATTTAATAGTTCTAGCGAAATCTCAGAGATGACAGGATTATAGAGTTTGTGTTAATTGGATAACGAATTAGCAGAACCACGCCTCCGCGGCGACATATATAATACAAATGATTTATGTAGTATGCGTGTACTACTTTTAAACTTTATTATTTTATTCATCACCATATAGGTTTTGAATAGTTTCTAGTACTTCTGATTCTGTCTCATGTAGGTCAAACTGTTTTTATCTTTCATTTTACGAATCATTTCGTTTGGTACTTGAAATTGTGTACAATTAGCGTGCTTACGGATTGCTTGTCTGGCTAGAAGAGTTCCATTAATAGTTGAAGTTATTAATTTATTTCGAAGTCTCGTTTTAAGATTATTTACTTCACTGAAGATAAGCTCGCAGTCTGCGTTCGAGTGTGGCAAACATAATACATTTAAAGCAAAAGATGCTATTGTTTTTAGTTCTGTTCCATCACGGATTTTAATCCAAAACTCATCGGTTTTATGTGAGCTAATTTCGTATAATGGTAGTTTATTTACCACTGGTAGCATTCTACATTCATCATCAATTTTTTGGAGATCGTCGGTGTGACAGTTCCTTTACGACTCTAGGAAGATAAAAATTTAGTTTTTCCTCAAAGTCATAGATTTAGACTTAAAGGTCGGCTACTTCTGAAGAAGTAGAATCTGTGCCCCAACCAGCCGCACAAATGTTGTAAGGTTCAACTTCCTGACTTGGGCCTGTGACTTTTCCACAGTGTACACGTGAATTCCAAATTATGGTTTTGTTTTGTTTTGGAATTCACAGTTATAAAATTATAACTTGGAAGTGGTTTAGAAGGATAAAAATATAACTAAAGGGATATATACGCTAAGTTGTTACAATTAACTAAAGCTTGTGTGAGAAACTCTTTACACTAATGTATAGAGTATTTAAATCAAAGGCCGAATAAAGGTCGCATATAGTGAATATACATTCAAGCATTAATACAAATATAATTAACTAATTTGGCAGAGAGTTTTAACTCTAGAAGTAACTGGTGTTGATTAAATCAACTCTCCTACAGACAGCCCCAAAAGCGCCCATCCCGCCATCATTTCCCAGTGTAATTGCTGGTAAGAAGAAATGATGAAACAAACTTCCCAGCACACTTTTCTGTCTGTTAGCCATAAGGACTATATTAGTAAAACAGTAGTGATGTATGAAGTTAATTAGACAAAGGGATTGCAAAGTGCATTATATAATGAGAGAGCTAGGATGGGAAAGTTACGCTTGCGCTTTTGTACATTAATTATTACACTTTACTCTACGTTATTTATTCAACGTTTGAATACACCATTTAGTGTCATGGACTGTTGCCTCGTCATACATGTATTGCTAGGTCTACTCGCACAGAACCACTATTTGGACACTGCAACGATTCTAGCAATTCATATTACCTAAACTCTTTACAACTGTCCCACACAATCCTAAGTCAGAGTACTCCGACGTTCATCTGAAAGTCCAGTTTAGTTTAAGTAACTGAAACGCGGACAGCTCTGAAATGCCCTTTACGACATCCTATCCCATAACGACGGTAACAAAAAATAGCGCAAGCGTTTCGTAGGTTCAGTCTGTAGCAGAACTATTTGTGTTCGGTATTGCTGCACGCCGAAATGGATTAAATCATCATTTCACATTTCCTTAGTCTGCCCACTTCGTGGACGGGGCTGCTCGGAGCGGCTCCCATCCAATATCGTGTCTCGCTAAATAATTTCGATTCAGTATTGCCTACAAATTGGATAATACGTAGTCACATCGGCATTATTGACGATTCGTGGCAACTTTTGCATAAGCGGTAAAATGTATGGACAAACGTTTCTTGTTTGATTATTAATTGCTTCTTCAGGTGATAAATATTTTAAAGGTAAATCGTCAGAAAAGTCGTATCTTTTTTTTATTTCTTTGCAGCCTGTAATGAGGAAATCTCTGCAGCGGGAGTAAATCTCTTTGAATTGTTCTTAGTTTGCTTGTATATACCAATGTAATTTTCAATGTTCCGATAACCGTGTTTACCTGAAGAATAAATATCAGCAGTATAACATTTTCCATGCAAAAGCTGTGCTGTCAAATTGTCATTTTAATTTCCCTGAGTCATCTGACGATTGAAAAATCTGCCCTCAATCTATTGTCCTTGTTATTTTCTATGTTATCACTTATTTCTTAGGTTAATTATTTCATATTTCATGTGAATATACTTTAACGTCGTTAGTGTACCTATAAGCTGTCAGCAGCTAGCTAAGTGTATGTATAGAATGGGTAGGAACAGAAAATAATACAACAAAAAATTGTGATATTGTATTTATTTGCAACTGATTAAATTCAAGAATTTGAAAAAGTTTTGTAGTTCATGATATGCACACGTTCCCAAGTCTCCTGTAAGATAGTGTACTTGGCGCGTTTTTTTTAACAATGTTTCCCCGGTGAGCCCATTGCTAAATCTATTTAACTGAGATCCTGTTTACTTAAAAAATATTGTAAGTACACACAGATTACATGCTTAATTTACGTTCATACATCCAGTCATACACGCACGCCAGTTATGAGTACTCAAATCTGCCTAGTAGATACCTATTATTAATCTCCTTTCATTCTTTCTCTTACCAGCATGGGTGTTCACCATCTAAGCATATTCTTCAATGTCTCTCACTATATCTTCTTTAAACCACAACATGCCTTATGAAATCATTCCTCGTCTATCATTCAAACACGCATTTCCTCAGCATTAATTCTACTTTCATATCTTTTTTGGTGGGAAAGCAGGAAAATTTGTAAATGCCTATGCAGTCATGCACAACTAACTTTCACTTCCATACATAAGTGAAGGCACCAGCACACTATTGTGAAAAGGTTGTCGAACCTTTTTGAGCATGGACTGGCTGGTCACTATCGCTGTAATAGGAGAATAATGTAATACCCTTTGAGCTAGTAACCATAGCCAGCGACTCTTCAAAACCCCAATGCAGCGCTCGACCACATTGCGAGTGTGAACATGGATTTTCCTCTGGTGACTTTGGGGCAGAACGAAGCATCGGTGTCTTAAGATCTATCTTTACGCGTATCCGGCGTCTCCTGAAAAAATAAGTTAGTATAGGCAATCTTGTTTAATTTTATCTTTTATTTTTAACAAGAACATAATATATTTTACAATGAATATTTTGGTTACCTAGTAGCCTATACTGCGCCTTCATCATGTAAGTGCTGCATGATATTTTGGACAGGATACTTCCAAATATGGGAGTCGCCCCCGAATGACGCATCATTATATTGAATGTGTAGGTTGGCATCACAAATCTAAAAGTTTAGGAAACATTTAAATCTCATCAAATATCCTGCCTTATACAGGGTGTCCCAGAAATCGACGTCAAGCCGTAAATGGGTGATAGACCAAGTTATAACAGTTCTCAGAAAAATACGAAAAAAAATCTATCTCATGTTTTTAAAAAATTATGTTCACTTTAAAAATTTACTAAAAAAATCAATCCCTGTAATGGTTCTTTAACTCCAATTGCTACAAATCCCATAATTTATCATTTTTTTATTATTATTATGTAATCTTGAATAATGCTTGTGTAGATTTTTGCCTAAAATTTAAAGCCAACTCCTCCTAATTAGAAGAAAATTTAACTTTTTCAAAACCAAATTATTCAAATTTACTGTTTCGCCCAACTTTAACTGACTGTACTGAAAAAAAAATGTACTACGCTAGTTTGGCAAGTAACATGAAAAATTGGCGCATTTAATAAGGATTCAAAAATGGTGTAACACTAAGTGTTACACCATTTTTGAATCCTTATAAAAAAAAAAAATTGACCAATTATTGAAAACGTAATCTAGCAAGTCTTGCTAGATTACGTTTTCAATAATTGGTCAATTTTTTTTTTGTAAATAGTATCGGTTTTAGTTATCGGTCAGTAAAAAAAATCTAGGGGATTTAAATCAGGCGAACGGGGTGGCCACAAGATTGTCCAACCGCGCCCTATCCACCTGAGCGGGTATTCTTCATCAAGATGTTCTCTTACTAAACGGGCATAATGCGCTGGGCAGCCATCTTGCTGGAACCACATTTCCCTGTAAACGTTCAGTGGCACGTCTTCTAATAAATCTGGTAAAGTATTTTGAAGAAAATCCAAATAAACTGCGCCATTCAAAATCTCTGGCAGCTCAAAAGGTCCAATTATTTTGCGTAAAAACTGAGACTATTTACAAAAAAAAACTTGACCAATTATTGAAAACGTAATCTAGCAAGTGTTACACCATTTTTGAATCCTTATTAAATGCGCCAATTTTTCATGTTACTTGCCAAACTAGCGTAGTACATTTTTTTTTCAGTACAGTCAGTTAAAGTTGGGCGAAATAGTAAATTTGAATAATTTGGTTTTGAAAAAGTTTAATTTTCGTCCAAGTAGGAGGAGTTGGCTTTGAATTTTAGGCAAAAATCTACACAAGCATTATTCAAGATTACATAATAATAAAAAAAATTGATAAATTATGGTATTTGTAGCAATTGGAGTTAAAGAACCATTACAGGGATTGATTTTTTTAGTAAATTTTTAAAGTGACCATAATTTTTTTAAAACATGAGATAGATTTTTTTCGTATTTTTCTGAGAACTGTTATAACTTGGTCTATCACCCATTTACGGCTTGACGTCGATTTCTGGGACACCCTGTATACTATACATATTTTCTAGTTGTGCAGTTAATTTTTTTAATCATATCCTTCTAACACTCGTTAAACTTTTAATCTTCAAGTCTTTGTTCATGGAGTTAGTTCAAATTATCAGACGGATATAATAAAATACAAAAACTTAGTCGCAACTTTATTAAAACAAAAAAAATGCAGCAACAAGAATAATACTTACAATTAATACATTAAGACTGTGATAAAGCTTTCTGTTGAAATAAGCTTCCTCATTTTCATGAGGTCGGATCACAGCAACATGGGTTCCATCGATGCAACCCAACACACCGGGATATTGAAACATATCCATAAATCTGAAACCAAATAATTAGGATTGGTATGTATTTATTTAATACATAATAAAATCAAACACTCTGTAGGTAATAAATGTGTTACATAAATGCTGATTCTCATTATTTTTTGTTTAAAACAATGGTAAATAATAGTCATAGATGTTTAAGACTTTATATCATTATTATTATAATATATGTATTGCACTTATTTTCATTGTTATCTAATTTCATACTTATTTCCTTTTTACAGCACCCCTCTCTTCCTGTGTCATAGGAAATTTAACATATCTTCGAAGAATCTCAATGCTGTTGAGAGCCTCAGTAACCTAAAATAAAAAGAATATTTGTCAGAAACTTACACCAGTGTTTTAATACAAAAGAATTCAAGTAGCACTTACCTCGCACAGACAATCATGTACTGTTGTTTGTGATAGCCCCAGATGGTAATACGCACCAATTTTTTTTTGATATGCCCCATTAGCATAAAAACTAACTGCTGCTAAAACCTGCAATAAAATATTATTTCTTGATGCAATTATTTTGAAGGCCTTGTTCCACACTTATATTATATCCAAGCACCATATTATGCTTGGATTTTTTGATAGGTAACTGGGTTTTACTGGCCATGAAGTTTCTGCCCCACATAAGTTACCTACGTTTTGAAATACTAGCTCAACTTTGTGACTAATTGACTGGCAGCCTACGTCTAGCAAGTGTGTAAAGGTTACTTTAAACTTAACAATAAGTACTTAGAAAGGTTCAAAAGTTACCTTAAGCTGAGGGCAAACAGCGGAATTACGACGCCTTTTGTAGAAGTGGAAACAGTTCCTCACAAAGCATCAATAATTTATTGAGGTTTGGTGAGCCTAAAGTTAGCCACGCAGTAATTGTGTGGCAAATCGAGGGGGTTGCTGGCACTTCTCAAAAGACTACGATTTATTTTAAGCATTGCTTTAAGGCGCTCCTCTTCCCCGAGATGCAACAAATAACCCCGTGACATTGTGGATGCTGAAAAAGCAATAAAATCTAATTAGAAGATAGCTAAAAGTGAGGTCAACTTCACGCTACTTACTTGGAGCGCCCGAGTATTTCGGCAGAATCTAAAATATCACGAATATTGATTAATAATTGCGGTTTCACACTAAATCACTTTCAGAATCATTCAAGAAGATGTTGACTTACACTTTTACATATTAATTTTGAAACTAATACGAGTAAATCACTTAGATAAGTGCAACGACAAATCGGCGCCAAAAAATATTGGACAAATCAATGCCAATGTCAAGTATATTTGAGGAGAATGACAAGCGTTTTTCCCATTCATATTTGACATTTGCATTACACAATACCAATATGTGAAGTTTAATCTCGATTCTGCCGCTTTCGTTTATTTTTTACAATCAATTCTATGTCAAAATGTTGGTAATGAAAGGAGCATTACCTTTCCGTTTCAGAGTGTAATATGCAATACGTAAAGTCGGTTTTGGGAAAGAATTGATTCTTTTGCTTTCGATAATATAATTACGCAATTCGGCTGCCGGAATCCGATTACCACACATCCTACCAGAATGAGGAACTAAAGATTTTAGACATTAACGTCTCGGAGATAAGGTTGCATTTGGTTGAATTCTGTTGACGTCTCTTTTCGCGGCGCTTCTACTTTATCTATGGTCTACAAGTTGGTGCGTTCCATTATACGAAGTATTTTTTGTTTTGTTTACTTTAGTCAATTACCGTATATTTTAATACGGTAATCAAAGAGCTGCCGTATACCGTATTTATGATGCCTAAGATGCCTGAATGTCGTATATTACGGCAATTGCCGTATCAAGAACAACGCTGGTATCATTAAATATTGGTTCCCACTAACATTTGTTTTTCAGCGTTAGAGGTGACCTTGAATTCATATTTATTTATTTATAATAAGCACACCAACAGCACTGTCACTTACAATTCAAATAAAATAATATACAAAATCGGCATTTCAGTAACCATGCAAATAACAGATATGCATGACATTGACACAATGAATATTTGAGACAAAGTAAAAATAAAAAGTGTGTCTTGTAGACCTTTATCTAGAACACTACAAAAACAAAATAAATTGAGCTATATAGACGTACATTGCTCGCACTGTTTATATAGGGAGCGTCTGTATGAAGCGAAACTCATAGAGAAAACATCGATAGGGTAATCCGTCAAGTTGGACCTTACGTGTTAGGGGGCTATTAAAGGTAGTATTTAAGGTAGATGTAGGCAATTGAAAAATGCGATGATGTCGATTGCTACCATACACTATCGATCATGTGCAAGAACTCTGTAGTCGCTTTGCTATTTTTAAAGTCGGGATGACCTCTAACCTAAAATCTATTGCATCAACAACTGATGGACTAAGTAGGTACTCGCGCTGCAAGCCTAACATATTTGTCTTGTTTTTATAAGCTATATGTAAAGCGCTTAAAATTTTAATCCCTCTTTGCTTTGTATTTCGTGTAATTTTCATATATATATTCAAGCGATATATCACCGGTATTTGACTTAAATTTAAAATCGGCCAACACATTTCTAGCGAGTTTTAGCATTATGTGCAGCGTCCAGCAGATAGTAAATATTGCTCTTCCTGTTGGGATGTTGAAAGAACGGTTTTTTAAATATTTTTATCTAGAGAACATTATGTGCAGCGTCCAGCAGATAGTAAACATTGCTCTTCCTGTTGGGATGATGAAAGAACGGTTTTTAAATATTTTTATCTAGAGAAAAACCTAAATATTCGTATTTGACTTAAATTTAAAATCGGCCAACACATTTCTAGCGAGTTTTAGCATTATGTGCAGCGTCCAGCAGATAGTAAATATTGCTCTTCCTGTTGGGATGTTGATTTAAATATTTTTATCTAGAGAAAAACCTAAATCTTCATAAGTCTTAATATTGGACGATGCGCCATCACAAATCAGAGATCTAACGGTGACCCCAATGTCATCAAACAGAACGATTGCGGTTTTTATTAATTCGGATAAGAGATCACTAGGCAAGTTATTTGCATTAAAAAAAATTGCAATTGGACACTTAAAGCGTACACCGTATGAAACTATCTGCAATACGAGGCCTTTAGAAAAGAAGCAAATTTTTCTGAATGACTTACAGATTTTGGACCTAAAACTACATATATAATTATAGGTAGCAATGTCAAAGTAAAATTGGAAAACTACTATTACTATAATAAAAAAACCTATAGTAAAGCATCTTGCTTATTCTGCGGGACTAGCCAAAAAACTTCGGAACTATGCAAAACGTCTTGAAAAATTTAACATGACTTCACTTGAAAAACGAAGAGATGGTATTGATTTAATATTTCTATTTAAAATACTTCACAGTAAAATAGACTGCCCGCATTTGTTAAGTAAGTTTAATATCAACCTACCCTACAACTATCCGCGTCACCTTATCAAACTACTACGTCCCCCATTCCGAAAAACTGTATCAGGTTCCAATTGCCCCATTCCCAGACTTTGCAGGCTTCTTAATAATTATGATGAACGAATTGATATTTGCACGTCACTTCAAAAACTCAAGCGTCAAGTCCACCAAAAATAAATAATCACCATACTGTTTTTTTTTGTTTTGTATCTACCTACATAAAATTTATTTCGCTGTATAATTTTCTGAATAGACCTCACTGTTTACGAGTGTTATTTCTGCACTATTATTGTAACTTTCTATTATAATTTTGTTTTTGCATGCTGTGTCTATCGCATTATAAGTGTACAATACTCAGTTCATATTATTTTTTGTATTATAAGGTTATTATTAGTGTAACAATTGTAGATAGGCCAATAAATAAATAAAATAAAATAAATAATAATAATAAAAAATCTCTGGGAGGCAATACGTATCACCAAATTATAAATCAACCAACAACTTGGTCCAATTTTTTGTAATAGGTTTTCTTTCAATGCCATTCCATAAAATATTAAAGCTAATTTTTTTTAATTATTTGTTTCAGCCAATTTCACTTGTGCCTTTAAATATTGGATTACTTCGGATAAGAAACCAATATTACAGTTTAATAAAGGCAAAGATCTTCATATCGTTTCTACATGAGGCAAAGATGTATATTTTCTCAAAAAATCGTAAGCCTTCGGCGAATAGAAATTCGAAGTGAAAGCGAAGGTTCTCACTTCTTCACTATATCGAATACCATTTGTATTACTGAGTAGTTTTTTTAACTTCTTACAGATATCAGCAAATCGCCCTTGGATAATATTTTCAATTTCTGATTGACGTTTTTAATAGTTCCTATTAAGAAAGACATCCTGATTTTTTTGAGTTTGTCGCGCCACTTTTTGCTTGAGAATTTTAGATTTTCTCTGAAGTATTTTTTTTTGGTAGATTTTATTTTCCCTTGTACACCCCCCTACAAATATTCGTGGAACGTGGTCTTAACTGCTGCTGACCTAAGAAAACAAGAAAGATTTGTGAAATTAGTATGTTATTAATTTATTTGAATAAAAAAAAGGAAAAAAAATATAAAATAAAAGTTATGTTATGTTGTTATTTGTTTTTAAATGATTGTTTTATTTAAATATTTATTAAATAGTAGTTGTGCCACGCGGTTACACCCGCTCCGCTCTTAAAAGTAGCAGCGTGATGTTAGATAAGTGGTTAAGAAAAGCAAAAATAACAGATACAGTAAAAATGAAACGCCTTCATGAGTAGGCAGAATTAACCGTCAAAAAAGTAGTGTCATGCTTAGTGTTAGTGCCTTTTCACACGCCCCGGTTGTCGGGAAGACGGTGCCGGCTAACCGGCGGCGAAGTGTTTAGCCATGTATGTAAGCTTTCACACGTACACGTACATGGCTATACATTCGCCGCCGGTTACCCGGCACCGGATACCCGGCAACCGGAGCGTGTAAAAAGGCACTTATAGCGACGGTTACCACATCGCGGTCGGCATTAACGAGTTTAGATATAATTATGTAGTATTTTAAACGATACATAATAATATATTAAGTAATATATAATTAAAAATACACATAAAAGGTATGTATTTAATATTTTATTTAGTAAAGGAAAGGTAACCTTACAGGTAACTACTTCAACTTTGCAGACAGCACGTTTCACTCCCGTTTCCTTTTGTGGAGAATTACTTTGATAAACAGAACTAGTGCTTGTAGAGCAGGGTCGATATTTTTTGAAACCAAAGAAAATAATAGGGCTGAAGCTTTTGAAAATGGTAAAAAGTGAATAAAAATAATAGTAGGATGAACCTATTGGGAAAGGAAGAGAATATAACAAAAAAAAAAGGAAAAATAATTTACGGGCGAACTTTTTTTTAATATGCTATGTAAGCTTTCACACGTACACGTACATGGCTATACATTCGCCGCCGGTTACCCGGCACCCGGAGCGTGTGAAAAGGCACTTATAATGACGGTTACCACATCGCGGTCGGCATTAACGAGTTTAGATATATGTAGTATTTTAAACGATACATAATAAATATTAAGTAATATATAATTAAAAATACACATAAAAGGTATGTATTTAATATTTAGTAAAGGAAAGGTAAACTTACAGGTAACTAGTTAAGATTGCTTATATTACCAAGAATTTATCTACATTGTTTTTTACTGATATGGTCTTCAACTTTGCAGGCAGCACGTTTCACTCACGTTTCCTTTTGTGGAGAATTATTTTGATAAACAGAACTAGTGCTTGTAGAGCAGGGTCGATATTTTTTTTTTTGAAACCAGAGAAAATAATAGGGCTGAAGCTTTTGAAAATGTTAAAAAGTTAATAAAAATAATAGTAGGATGAACCCATTGGAAAAGGAAGAGAATATAACAAAAATGAAAGGAAAAATAATTTACGGGCGATCTTTTTTATGTTGCTATGGGCTCGCGCTTGACCACTATCTCACCTGATGGTAAGAGATGATGTGGTCGACGGTGAAGCCCTCTTGCCTAGAAAAAACCCATTCACTCTTGACTTAAAGACTCCTAGATTGTTGCTATCGGGAAACACAGACTCCGGCAGGGAATTCCACTCCTTAGCTGTACGCATAATAGAAGTGTCCCCAAATGTTTTGTGCGTATGGGTGGGATGTCCACCATGTACCGATGACGCATCGCCGCACGTCTGGTAGTCCGATGATGGAACGGGCTGGGCGGATCTGAGGTCGGGCAGTGGAAGGAGGTGAGTTTTTAAGGGTATAACGGTTTAGCTCGATTTCAGGCAAAACTACATGTCCTATGGAAAATAGTTAAATGGCAAAGTTGTAGGTAATAAAAAGACTTTTTTCACATAACCTCAAAATTTATATAAAAAATTCATTTAACCAAGGTTTTGGTTTTTATTTTTATCTTTTACAAAAAAAAAATGTTTACGACATTTTGTGAAATCTTCTTTTTACGAGTTACACTTTTGTACGGCTTGCATGAACTTTTCTAAGTTTTTATCATGATCGTCTATATTTTTACCACAAACAGTGACGTCATCGAGATAGGCGTAGGTGCCGTTCAAATTCTCTTTCGTAATTATATTTTGTAAAGTTCTCTGAAAAGCAGCTACTCCGTTAGTAACTCCGAATGGTATACGTCTAAATTGATACAAATTACCGCACGCTTCAAATGCTGTGTATATTTTTTCGCTGGCCAGGATTGGCACTTATGGTATGCACTTTTCAGATCGATTTGACTGAAAAATCTATGTTTGGCCACTTTTGATACGATTGATTCTATGTTTGGTAGAGGATAAGCATCCAGTTCAGTAAATTTATTAATCGTTAGTGAATAGTATGCGGTATTGTCCTCCACCAGTAGCTAAGACTTGAGCTCGCCACGGAGATATACTGGGTTCTATGACGCCATCTTTGAGAAGTTTATCGATTTCCTCTTTAGTAAAAGCTTCATCCAATGCGCTGTATCGCCTTGATTTTATAAAGATAGGTTTGATTGCTGGCGATACATTATGGAATAAAGTTGCAGGTGGTACACCAGCTGCTAGAACATTGCATATTTTAAGCGGCTTTTGACTTCCTCCAAATTTCATTTCTACGGACGAGTGGTTTCTCAGCAAATCATATACAATATAATATCTGCGCATAGATTTTCAATAACTAGGAGTGGTATTTGCTTGTATGTATGGCCTTCTAACTCAATCGTAGCGAAGCACACTCCTTCTACAACAGAAGTATTGTCTAGAGATGCTAATGTTATTGTTTGACGATGTGGCTTATGTCTGAGATTCAACGTTTGGGCAATTCTTTTGTTAATGAAGCTTATCGAACTGCCTATATCTATCAGGGCATCGGCACGTGTCTGATTAATTACGACTGGAACTGTAGCTTGTTTAAGACTTACCGGTGACGCAGCGCACATTTCAGATAACTCTATATTTACCGCATTCACAGGTTTTGGGCTGCGACACACTTAGGCGAAATGGCCCCTCTTGCCGCATTGTTTGCAGGTACTGTGAAACGCAGGGCATTTAATACGTTGGTGGACATTTCTTCCACAAAACCAAAAAAAATTGCGCGCCGGAGTTTGTGGTGGTGCTGCTGCAGCTATTCTTTCCTCCAACGCTAGTTGTGAAGGTGGTGTAATTAACACTTCTCGAGTTTGAGCAGCATAAGAGTCAATTCCATTTCGTTCGTGTAAGATTTCGCATTATTTACAGCTGTTTCAAAAGTGATTGCTTGATTTAGAGCTTCGTCGAGAGTGAGGTTAATATTCTCAAGTAATTTTTGACGAATGTCACCTGATGAAAGTCCAGCTATGAATGCATCACGAATAAATTCATGTTTGTATTGCTCGGCGGTGACGGATTCAAAATTGCAGTCAGTTGCGAGCTGTTTTGAAGATTGTATGTATTGCGAAATGGTTTCTTTAGGTTTTTGACGTCTAGTTGCTAGAATATGTCGGGCGTGTACTACGTTTTTGGGTTTAATATACATTTTGTCCAACATTTCTATCGCAGTTGTATATTTTTGATATTCTTGTATTTGTACGTATATATTTGCATCTAGATGGTTTGCTAATAGCATTAATTTCATAGTATCCATAGTATCAGATTAAGACATTTGTAACTCAGCTTTGAGGAAGTTCATAAACAAAAAAAAATTCCATTTATTTTCGGCGCTTGGAGAATCTGGTGTGATATCAAAGCGCTCTGGGCGTAGGTATTTTGATATGCTTTCTGACACGCTGGAAGTCGATGGTACATTGCTCTGAGTATTACCATACATCGTGTTTTTTATTTAGTAGCTTATTCAAGCTGAATAAATTGTTACATATTAAAAGATTCACTAAACCAAAATATTGGCTTTATTCAGCTTGAAACAAATTAATATATAATGACAAGTGTCAATAACGTCATGCATATTTATAAACAAATAGACAATATATAGCAACGATTTTATGCGCAAAGAGTACATATTATATAGCCCGGCGAGTTCGTGCGTGCCGTGCCTAACAGGAGACAGACGTTGAGGGGGGATGAAGTAGCCATAAAAGTAACACGCGCATTGCGCGCGATATCTTTTCCCGTGACCCTATTCTTCCTCGCGATGGTCCTACTATTTGTCCCCGTCCCCCCAACGTCTGTCGCCCCGCAGTACTGCCCTCAATAACATAATTGCAGTAAGTACGCTCCAGACTGTTTCGAGAAAAACGCGGTTAAATTTTTGTTGAGAAAATGTTCCATAAATCCTTTGTTTTTAATCAGATCATGATGGTTGATACTTTAAAAGAAAGAGAACCACAGCACCTATCTATTACATATTTCTAAACCAATACAGAGTAATTAAGAGACAACATAAATTCATTATCTTAGTTAAACTAAGTATCTCCTAGAGGCTCTCTGATAGGTAACACTTAACATAAACACAGTAAGTGTATTATTTACTGTATTTATGCTAATTACCATATAAATAGGATTTAGTGATAAAAAAACAATCAATTTTTGGTTTTAATTAATGTTTTTGAAATATTTTATAATCTTGTAGATATACTGTTATTAACTGTTCCTGAAAATAACCTAGCAATAAAATTTGACAAATCATGGTACGTTTAAACTTTGATGCGCTTAAACTCCGTATTTTTTTATTGATTTGGTAAAGCAAAAATACGTGTAATTATCTGATAATCTCACTGACGGACTAAATAGAATTATAATTTTTCTACCCAGGCAACACCCTTGATGATCGCATAATAAATCACAAAATAACGTTTATTAATTTTACTGTCTTTTCAGTAAAAAAAAGGGCACAACTAAGAATTTAATTTTCTTACATTAACCACTCAACTCAAGTTATCTTAATATGTATTATTCAGTCTTCTCAATACTAATTATTTATGAATCACAGATGCTATTTTAGGGCAAAATGTATTATCTAAAAGTAGCTTTACATTTCAAATAAACTAAAAATCCTTTCTTCGGTATCAAAATCATCACTTACAGATTTATCGAACAACACCTTATAGGTAGATACTTAAGCCGTAAATAACAAAAGTTATAATCATGTAGGATAAAAAATTAAACTTTCTTCTATAACATTGAAACAATATTAAAATATTCAATGAATTAGGAATCAACTACGAAAACAAGGAAGGCGATAACGAATCGTCAAATTCGTTGGAAAGATTCAAGGATGCATCGTCAACTGGCAAGTCAAACCAGAATTGCCTTCGGCTGGGTAACATCAAGGGAACGAGATCTTTGACCATTCTCTCTTTTCGTGAAGAGGCGATACCCCATGGTGAACTACTCTGTTTAGCACAAGGGAATTGTTTGTTATTTAAATTTTGGCTTGTAAAAATATTGATTTTTTGTAGAACAAATTGTACTCCACGGACAACTTTGACCACAGTTATTTCTTAACGTATTCTCGGTCTTTCATTGCACGCATTTTCTGTTATTTCTGTCAGAATGATAGTCACAGAATTTGTAAAAAATCACGATATCCATTAATTTTAGAATATTCAATCCTGACTTAGAGGTTCAAACGGCTTCTACAAAGTCATTTAAGTTGCAAAAAAAAAACTGAATTTTGTTGAAGAGATTGCACCACTTGGTGGAGGAAGCTGTCAGCGGAATCGAATGTATGTAGTTTTAGATACTTTATAGTGATAGAGCGTGCTTCAATTAAATTAATTGACAAGAAACGAAAATAGTTTCCAGTATTTGTTATGTGACGAACATTTGTTTGCCCAAATCACCAAATGACTTTTGTGCCGGATATGTGTTAAAAAAAGCTCTAAATGTTGAAACAATGTCATGACCATTTTGGACTGAAATGGCTTTGTGCCATAAGACAGCGTAAGGAGTATTTTCTTTAGTAGATTTACCTAATGGAGCAAAAATCTAGTTGAATACAATAATTCGAGGACAGAGTATTGCTAATTTACTGCTCCCATGGCAAGTACATCTGACCGTTATCGCTACAACTGTTGTCTAAACATGAACACAGGATGGCTACATGCTCTCAGTATAATAAGATAACCTTATATAAGATCTGATTACTTTACTTAACATAAACGCAATATCGCATCGATCTGTCTTTGTGGTAAGTAATCTGGAACCTACGCTTGGGAACGTTACCAAGCATATATGAAGTATTTGCAGCATACTGCTTTTAAGACTAGATGACTCATTTAGTAAATATTGGGCAACTGCTTAGGATAAAAACAGTATATCTTCTTAGTGTCTATTTGCTAGGCTTATAGACATTTTTTATAGAGTTGATGACTTAACATATTAGTGGTATAGATGCCATACTGTACTTTGGCCGAGAGACTCTGAATAAGAACTTCTGCAGTAAGTGTACCCACTGTAATCATGCCTAGTGATGTAAAAAAAATGCTCGACTTACTGCAAATTTCTAATTGTTAAATTTGGTTCAAAAAGCGATTCAAACGAATGGGTAAGATAAAAATGTAGATCTCGTTATCGTGATCACGGCTGTATATCTAACTCATTTTTAACAAAAACCCGACTTACTGCAATTATGCTATTGAGGGCAGAGTAGGTAGGTAGGTAGGTACTAACTTCCAATAAAACAAAGTAGGTATAATGCTGTAAAATTATTATTGTATATTCTCAATTCACAATTGAAGGCCATTTTTGCTAATTTCCAATTTACCCTCATGACTAAAGTAATGGCAGAGTCTTTCTTTTATCAGTTTGGCATCATTAGTTGAATTTCGGGTAGAAGTGGGCTCCAAATCGTTCAATTCAATATCAGTAGCTTTTGTAACTTTCCAGTTTGATGTCAAGTAGCGACGGGATTTGGTTTTCATTAAGTAGTTATGTAAATAACAGCAAGCCGTTATTATCACTGAGGCTTTTCGTGGCTCAAAGCATATTGCCTTTAAATACACAGTTTTGTTTTGTTATTATACCAAAAGCACCTTCAATAACTGATCCAGCTCTTGACAGTCGCCTGTTAAATTCTTTTCGCGTTCTGCATCATATATGTTATCAATATTTTTCAATATTTGCGACAAAACTTGAACATTTATTGAATGTTCGGTTTTACTGGCCCACACAGTTTGCTCTGCGTAGTGCTCCCTCGAGATCCGCTAACACTGTCAAACAGCTTGTCTATAAATTCCACAGCTTTGCTTGTTGTGGCCATAGTCTCACTGACATTTTCACCCGTGGCTGTAGTTTCTGAAATATACCATAATTATTTATTTATTAATTAGTGACAAAATTACATGTTAAAGGTTAAATAAAACTATAAATACATAATAAATTGGCAAACATATAACCCACACCATTGTCCACTTAGAATATGGATTAAGTAGATTAAATATTTATAGCCAGATATTTGTATATTTATGTGTTTTAAGTATAATACATAAACATATTTAAGTATAATACATAAACATACAACAATAAACTGTTATAAGAAAGTGGTATGGATATTATTCTTATTACATTAGTCAAAAGATTAGATTTTACTTAACTATTTTTTTTTATCAACAAATAAATAAATAGCTTAAATTTATTTCTTTCATGTCCTTAATAAATAAAACAATTTAGTTAAAGTTGTCAGAAAATAAAAGGCCCGTTTTGACAGCTGTATAATTACTTAATAATAATTTAACTTGATGCTTGCTAATGATACTCGTTGTCTTAGTGTATTGGTAACATAGTATTTAATTAGGATTATGAATTAGATTTTTCAATTTATTACGTAGAAAATTATTGCAGCATGTAAATAAAATGAGAAACATCAACGGGCTTCTTATATTGTGACGACTATAGTGATTGAGAGGATAGTTATTTAATTTGTACCTATTCTTAGGTAATGCGTATTGATAACAAACTTAAAACTTACTGAATAATGCAGTGTTTAAGCAATCCATTGGTGGTTGCACTCAGCATTTTCGCAACAACACTAACTTTTATTTTCTTCAATTTGTTTGCATACATGTGGTGCTCTGTTAATTGATTATGCATTCTTGTATGACCAACTAGGCAATCAGAGTAAAATACCGTTTCAATATCCTTCCATGTAGCTACTATGCCTTTGAAAACCATATCTTTTGCTAGCAGGTTATTTCGAAGGCCCTTAATTAAGTATAAGGTACTATACACCACACATATCTGTTGACCGCATAATAATATGTCAATAGTTCTATCTACAAACAAAATAAGTTCAACAAGTTTAATTTGATTGATTAGGTACCTACAGATTCAAATTTTACTACTTCTTATATATCAAAGTTTAGACTTTTCTAATGCCATAAATTGTGGTGTAGGCACACATTTGGATAAAATTTGGCAGGTAAACCATAACCTGGACTGCAAAAGTATATTTATTATGATGAATATGCAAAAGTATATTTATTATGATGAATATGAATACTTTTTTATCTCAGGTAATTTCCAACTGCTAGGTATTTATAGCATAAGCAAAGGCTATTTGTTATGAAAGTTTTTCTCACAGAACATTTTCTCGTTTATCTACTCACCATTATATTCCTTATTCAAAATTCTTTTACGTTCAGTGTCCCTTTTCATAATATTTAATACTATTGTTAATATTCTTATTTCTTAGTGTATAATATCTATTACTATACTCTATGCTGCCATTAACATGAAGTCAGCAACATGACGACCATTAAATCACACACGTATGCCATGAAGTTACCGCTATATAGCCAATAGCATTCGCCGATACTAGCGCTTCCAATATTTTCGGAACTAAGCTGTCGCAGGCCTGGACACAATTTGTATTAAACAAATTTCAGTCCTGGTAGCAATCAATGTCTTCTAATGCAGGTAAATTCTAACTCATGCGGCAGTATCGCTCTCTTGATAGAATAAAATTTGCTGTTGCTGTCGATATACTACTCCCACTAGTCTGACGAACTCGCAAACGATTTTTTAACGATGCTAACTTTGAAGAATGTGCGAAGATCCTCACCAGGTTCACTTTTGAATATAAGGTACTGAGTATTTTTTAATTAAGATTTCACTGAATCTTCCAACTTCGGGTGAAATAAATGATCTGTTTGGGTTATATCATTATCCTGATGTTTTATTTCACCCGCGTTCAATTTTGTTTTTCTAGGTTGCATATCTTGAATATATATTACATCACCCCTAGCATTCTTAAAAATCATATTACGAATGCCATCTAAATAAGATTTCACTGAGTAAAACATTATAGATAATATCAATAAACGCAATTATTATTTAAGAAATAAATTTCAAATTGCATCGTTTGTTGCTCGAATTGAAATTGGAGAGCGAGTGACTCCGAGAAAAGTAGCTTCCTGAACGCTTCTGTCTGTGAGCGTTGGAGACAGGCTATTATGGAAGCCACATTTACACTGGAAAACGTAGCATTTGTGTCGATATGCTGCGAAGAAAACGCGGCGCCGCCATTTTGGTCGGCGGATTCTGCGACTGGCGAGTTTGGTCGTGAGGGGATGGGTGATGAATCTTCCCTCCGATTTAAACTAACCGTTCGGCTCCTGGTCACTGGTCCTTATATCTTTAATCTCTAGTTCGTCACTACTACTATTAACTAACTATTGTCACACGAAAAGAACGTTCGTTGGAACGCCACATATGATAGAGGTTATTCTCAGGGAGACACAACCACTATATGAATTCGAGTTTATTGTATGTTCACAGGAGGTATTAAATTATCGTAAGTACGAGTCCTTAACTGTAGATTTATAGATAAAATTCGGTGATAAACAACACACAAAAGTTAGTAAGACGCGGCGATTACGAAGGTAATTAGTTATAGCGTGGCGAGCAGTCGGCGCGAACACAACACGTGTGTGATATATTAGTCTATGGTGAGTGGTGCGCGTGGAAGTGATTTACAGACTGTGTTCTCGTTCGGGCTGCGTTGCCGGTATGCATGTGTGCGAACACGCATCGAGAAGCTTCCGCGGGAGTTGACCGCGGAAAATTCGAATGGGCCGCGTAGGCCCTTGGGTTTGATGGGTGGGTTACTATAATCGGCAATTGTGATATTGTGGTATCTTTTGTCGCAGATGGATTTTTTAATCCGCTGTTTTACATAAACGCTAGCCATTTTATAGACCAGCTCCGTTATGTGAAAAATCTTGTAAAACAGAGGCTTCGATAATCCACCTGCGACATATCGAATACGATGTTTTTATTAATGTTATATAAAAACTTCTATCATAATTTAAATTAATTACGATAAAATTAAATCCAATACTTACTCTTTTTCTTATTCATAATCCGCTTCAACTTAAAACGTTAGATTCACTAGACGAACCACAACTTAAATTATTCATTGTGTAACATGCCCAATGCAACGTTGGCGTCGATATGCAAACTGTCTGATAGATAAAAAACAGTGAACGGTAAGGTTCGTGCTGCTAGCTATTTCGGGTGCTAAATGATAAGTCTGAGCTAAGATTCAGAGTACGTTTATTCCGAAACTTCACGCTAATTAATGCTAATGATGGTAATGAGTGCTACAAGTATGCCGGTCGATCGCGCACTGGCTCGCGTAGCTCACGCTTTCCGCTGGTGCGGCCGCGCGACCTACTTGAGTCAAAACTGCTGATGATGATGTGTTCGATGAGTATCGAACATGCTCCCGAGTGGAGGAAATGGGAAAGATGAGATGAGATGATTACACAATTAAGAGGGTTAGTAACACATAGGTGAACCAGTATTTGTTTATGCTAAATGAAGGTTAATACAATGCTGAATGTTCTTATCCTAAGTGATAGCTAATCTCTATCTAGATCTACCGTAAAGACCGATTGTCTTTTACTGATAGGTGACGTTGATTTGTCTCTTTTGTACCGTAAACTGGACCACCGTTTGGTCCCACAAACACTGGGCCCTTGCTCGGGCACGGGTGATTTACGCGCACTAGCACTAACACTCACACTGCTGGTAGGCGCCGCCCGCGGCGCGGCAGGTTCGCTTGGAGCCTGCGGGTCACGCGCGGGCGCGGGTGAGGCTTGCTTGCCTCGCCACCACAGGAACACCAGGAACGCTACGACGGCGACGACTGCTGCTAGCAATACGTATGATATGGCATAGTGATGTATATCATGCGTAGTTAATGTTCCTTCTTCTAAAGCTGCTTTCTTCATAGCGGCTATCTGATTGCCGAGACTTGTTAGTGTGTTGTTGATCTGTGCATCTTCTGTTGTTGTTTCGAGAAGCGGTAGCGTAATATTGACCAAATGATAGTGCTGTATTGGAGCTATGTTCGCTAATAATAGGTCATGTTTTAAGGTCAGCTTGTTTTCCTGCTGATATGAATAAAGTGTTATGTCACGGCCCTTAGCTATGCATTCTTTATCGAGTTGAATGAGCCCGGCCTTGCTGACACGGCGCGTTCGGGTTTCATTGTCACATATGATTGTAAATGAATAGGTATCGCATGCGAAATACAAATAAGACGATAGGTCGTGTAATTGTAACCACATATTCTTGCAGGTTTCTTTCTTAGACTGGCAGATACCTATTTGTTCGGTTTGACAGAACTTTTCTTCTAGACCCAGTCGCTTGACTGGACCTCGTAGCTGACAGATATAACTTTCCTCCTGATAGGTGCAGGTTTGAAGATCGTCGTTCTTGACTTCGATATAGGAGTCCCTCATCAGATTAGTTGCTATGTAATCTGTGAGGGGAATAATGCTGATCATGTCCTTTCCCACCTGGAGAGGAACAGGTATTAAGCGGTACAGTTGGAAACTGTCTCTGCTAATGAGTGGCACGGAGATCTCAAACATGAAGTACTCTTTACTCATTCTCGCCTTGATCTTTAGGTGTTTGTAGATTTCATATAAATCGGCCTGGATGTTGTTGATAGGCAAAGTAAGTTCTTTTGATATTTGACCGGAAATGATTTGAAGTTCGTTGCTGAGCTGCTCTGGAGTAAGTAGATGCATGTTAATTTTACTATGATAAATATCCGCTAAGGTGTCGATTAATGTATCTTGGACACGCTTTAAGTTGTGTATCATGTTTGTCGTAGCCATGGCTGCGAGAGTGAATTCTTGTAACATTGATATACTTTTACCTTGCAATTGTATCTGCTTAGTCGCTTGATCTAAGAGGTTTAGATGTCTATTTATGAGCTTATACTGAGTATCAATAGTCTTCTCAGTTCGTTTCAGAATATTATACTCAGCTTCTACCACTGATGTTTGGTTTTTCCAAAGCTGTAATAGGTGCTTTTCGTTGCTATTTATAATTTCAATATCACGTTGGTATTTATCAGCGAAACTTTGGTCGAGTACTCCAAATAATGTATTGGCTATGGAGCCGACCGCGTTGACAAGGCCGTGTCGGGTTCTTGACCGAGTGCCGAAATGCTGATTTAGCAGCAGCTGATTGTGATATTGGAGCTCGTTGTAATCGTGCTGCACTTGTAATAAAATCATGTTACAATGGCTAGGCTCCTTGATTTGTTCACATGTCTGCTCTAGATATTTAATGAAGGTGTCCCCGGCTTTATCACCTTGCCAATAAGGTTGCATGTTGTAGTAGGACACAATTTTCCATTGATCCCGTATTAGATTTAATTTACCTATTGGGTCGTAGTATAAGGATTGATTACCGCTAAATTGGGTAATGTGGTTCGATGCTTCGCTGCTGCTCCAAATGCTGATAAAAAATAATAGTGATAAAACGATGTTGACGAAATTACGATGCTTTCTCGTACTTGCTTTTGTTTCATCCTTTGTGATCTTGGGTTTGGCTTTTTTACTCTGCTCTTCAGCTTCCTTTTCTGCGTCCTCTTGCTCGATTGGTAAGACGGACAATTTGATAATAGGTCGCTTTATTAAACCGTTCTTCGTCTTTAATGTCACAACCCTTACAAACCCGTCCTTCCCTTGGTGTACCTCGACAACTCTCCCCACTGGCCATTTTCCAGAAGGAAAATTATCATCGTGGATGGTCACCATATTTCCGATCTTAATGTTGCTTTTTGGCTTTAGCCACTTGCTACGAACAGATAATTGGCTAAGATATTCAGTTTTCCACCTCCTCCAAAGGTCTTGGAAAATCTTGTTTATTAAGTGCCATCTAGTCCTAGCGTCACTGGCTGTTTCAATAACGGTTAGACCTGCTCTACCGGTTAGGAAGTGCGCGGGTGTTAAGAAATCTAAATCGTCTATGTCTTCAGATATCGGACATAGTGGTCTAGAGTTGAGACCCGCTTCTATTTGCGCTAAAATGGTGCTATATTCTTCATACGTCAATGCTTGGTCCGCTACAACTCGTTTGAGGTGTTGCTTTAGACTTCGTATTGATCGTTCCCATAATCCTCCCGCACTAGGCCAGGAAGGGCAATTCCAGTGCCATTCTATATCCATTTCCGTTATCTCACTATAAAATGAGTCACCGAAAACTTGTTTTAGCTGCTCGTACTCCTCCTGCATTACTTTGTTAGCTCCCACAAAGTTAGTGCCGTTGTCCGAGTACACATGTTTCGGGGCTCCTCGTCGCGCTGACATTCTCCTCAATGCTGCGATAAAGGAAGTGCTGGTCAAGTCCGACACCAATTCTATGTGCACGGCTTTCGTAACCATGCAGACGAACAAAGCCACGTATCCTTTCGTTGTTTTTATTCCACGCCCTTTATTTGCCTTCACAGATATGAAGCCCGTGTAGTCTACACCTGTGTGATAAAACGCTGGAGCTGGGTTGGTGCGGAAATCAGGTAGATCTCCCATAATCTGCTGTAGCTTCCTGGGTGCCTGTTTCCTACAAGTAACACATCTATGAAGTTGCGTTTTGATGGCTCGATTTCCTTTAATTATCCAATACTTTTGTCTAAGAAAGGACATAGTAAGTCGAGCTCCTCCGTGAAATGTGAGCTCATGGGCTTGCGCGATGAGAAGCTCAGTCAGTCGACTGTTGTATGGAATGATGATTGGATGCTTCATTTCTATGCTTATGTTGGCCTGCCTGAGTCTTCCCTTTGCTCTAAGGATCCCGTCCTGATCTAAGTATGGATTAAGGTTGAGTAGCTTGCTATCAGATTTTACTTCCTGGTTTTGCAATAAGCGTTCAATGTCTGTTTTAAATTCAGCGCGCTGTACGTTTTTTATTATTATAAGTTTTGCTGATCTAAGCTCGTGTAAAGTGAGATGCTTTGTTTTCTGTTTACTAACGACAGGTGTCAATGCCCGCCGTACCCAGGCTAAGATGCGTGTTGTTTTTGTAAACGAGCTGTAGCGATGTAATAGATCGTCGACTATGCTGCTATCCATGATAGGATTTTGAACAATGTTTACCTGCCTTTTTATCTCTTCGTTAGTAGTATACTTCGTTTGACCCGTAGGTTTGAAGTGCGATGAAGATAAGAAGGTCGGTCCTTGCCACCACAATTCGTGTTCTAGCAATTGTGAGGTCGTCAGGCCTCTACTAGCTGCATCCGCTGGGTTTTCTTTGGTGTTTACATAATGCCAAGTGTTTGGTGGCATAATGCTAGCAATTTTCTTCACCCTGTTCGCTACGAAAGGCTTCCAGCGCTCCGGGGATCCTTGAATCCAGCTAAGGGAAACCTTAGAATCGCTCCAGCCGTATATCTTCACGGCCAAGCTGTTGATGCTTTTGACGATTTTTGACATGAGTTTCGTAAGTAGTTCGGCCGCACATAATTCTAACCTAGGTAGCGATACAGCTTTGCTAGAGGGCACTAACCGCGTTTTTGCTGCTACTAGCACTACTGATGTAGAGTTATTGGATACGATTCGTGCGTATACTACACAGGCGAAGGCTTGAATTGATGCGTCACAAAACCCATGTAATTCTATGACGTCATGCTCTTTGCTTTGTAACCACCGAGGAATGTGGAACTGATTTAATAGATTTAAATCTCCCTTCAATTTGATCCATTCTTCTTTGGTTTTAATAGAAACTTCGTCGCTCCACTGGACCTCAGAATCTTGCCATACTTGCTGGAATAAAATTTTCATCTTTGTGGTTAGGGGCGCTAACCATCCCAAAGGGTCGAAAATCTTAGAGATTTCGGATAGAAGCATTCTTTTGGTCAGTTTTGCTGTTTGTGTGCTGTTTGAATCATATTTGAAGATGAATTCGTCCTCGGTTGAGTTCCATTGTAGCCTCAAAGTTTTTGATGAGCTTTCAGTTTTAAATGTAAAGACTGCTGGCTGTTTGTCGGCAGTTTGCTCAACTGTTTCAAGCAATCTTTTATCGTTTGAGGACCACTTTCTTAGTGAAAATCCGCCGCTTTTTAGGCATGCGTTTACTTCCGTAATCCTCCGCTTTCCTTCTTTGATGCTATGCGCTCCCGATACCCAATCATCCATATAGAGCTCTTCCTGGATGCATTTAGCTGCTCGGGGATATTTTTGCTGCTCATCTGACGCTAATTTTCGCAGAGTCATCATTGTCAGGAATGGCGCTGCTTTAGTTCCATACGTTATGGTTGTTAATTTATAATTTCTTATAGGCTGATCCGGACTTTGTCGCCATACGATTTGTTGTAGGCTTTGGTCCTGCTCATCGACTAAAATCATACGGAAGCATTTCTCAATATCAGCTGTGAATGCGAAACGATATTGCCTCCACTTCAGGATAAGCTCTAACAGGTCTAACTGGAGGTTTGGACCCCTGTACATTAGATCGTTTAGGCTGTGGCCTAAAGTAGTTTTAGACGACGCGTTGAATACTACGCGCAACTTTGTTCAAAATCAAAATCAAAATCAAAATCAAATATTTTTATTTTACATAGGCCTACATGGGCACTTATAAAACGTCGACAAAAGGTGCACGGTTCGGGTTAGTCGTTTCCTATGGAGAAGAACCGGCAAGAAACTCCATGGTTACTCTTTTGTTGTGCTAGATTCTGCTCTCAGTACCGCATGATGAGGAAGGAAACATTCTATTTCCGTCTTCTGTTTGCTGTTAGAAGTCGCTAACTTCATGTGTTGCAGCTGCTCATATTCGCGGATAAATTGCTTGTATTGCTTCGCTAGGTCTTCATTCTTGCTAAACTTACGTTCTACATTTTTAAATTGTGCTATCGCTATCTCTTTCGAAGATCCTAGCTTCTCTTCTAATTCTGGTTTCATGGGCAACCTAACTACATAACGACCGTTTTCTAGACGTTTCGTCGTAGTTTCATAAAAATCTAGGCATTCCTGATCTTCTACGGACATAGAATTCTGTTCTTGAATGTCTTCAATTGTCCAGAATTGTTGAATGTCTTCAACGTTATGCAAGATCACGTTGCATTGGAATGAGGTGCTTGTATTGCCACCGCACAGCAACCATCCTAAATGAGTTTGCTGTGCTAGCGGTTCCGAGGACGTTTGTCCGCGAATTAATCCTTCTAAAAGGATGTTGGCGTAGATTTCTGCTCCTAGGAGAAGATCCACCGGACGACTGATGTTATAATCTGGATCTGCTAAACAAAGATGTGCTGTATGTTGCCAATATGGCTTAGCGAACGTTTCGTTTGGCAGATTTTTTATTAAGTTGTTCACTATGACAACATCAGTAGAAAACTTAAAATCGGTGTAAGTCGATTGACAAGCGATCGTTAGTTTTCCTTTGCAGTTGTTTTCACGTTCACCTACTCCGAAAATAACCCCTTTACAAGATTTTCGCTTTAATCCTAGCTGCTGTGCTGCTTTCTCGCTGATCACGGAAATTTGTGAGCCCTGATCGATCAGTGCTCGCATGACGTGCTGGGTCCTGTCGGCTGCTGTGACTTTCACCAGCGCTGTGGCTAGCAAAATCTCCGATGTTACTTGCTGAGAAGCGTAGATGCTTTTGTTGTTTTCGCATTTTTGTTTCGCAATCTCGGTCAAGTTGTTAGACTTTGATTGTGTTGCGAAATAGTCATGCAAAGTCGTATGATGTTCGTCATTGCACTTATGACATCTTTTTGTCGAGTAGCATTTTGCGCCATTATGATCGTAAACACAATTTACGCAATAATTTAATTGGCTAATTATTTTTATTTTCTGCTCATTTGGTAATTCTGTAAATTTTTTGCAGCTTATTAAATTATGTTTTGCCGAACAATGAGGGCATTTATTTACTGACTCAGACACATGCATTGATTTCGCCATTTCCATTTTCTTGCTATTTTTAGATTCATTGCCCAATTTAAAATTATTTTTGCGATTAAAATTGGATGAACCATTGGATGATTGAGATGAAACTGCCTTAGTTGTCCCATCTTGACGTCGCCGAGATGACTCTAGGGCAGTGAACTTGTTCTCTAAGTAGTCCAAAAAGTCCCGAAGTACCGGAAGCTCTCGCGAATTCTTCAACGACTCTATATACTCGAAATAAGACTCACTATCCAATTTTTGTGCTAGTATATATACAAGAAGAGGATCCCATGTCGTAATATCTACGCCTAGATTTTTTATGGCGTGGAGGCTCTCTAAGGTGACATCATGAAGTCGTTTGATGGCTGTGTACGACTGCTGCGGTATATTGGCAAGATTGTAAAAGGAATTTACGTGGGACATAAATATCTGCTTTTTGTTGTTAAACCTGTGAGTTAAAATTTCCCAACAGGTGTTATAGTTGTCCGCGCTAATCGGGAGATGCTGGATCAAGCGCTCCGCTTCTCCTTTTACCTTGCTCTTCAGGAATTGCATCTTTTGTGCCTTTGATAGAGAAGGATTGTTGTGGATTGCTTCATCGAAAAGATCTTTGAAGGGTACCCACTGCTGATAGTTACCTGAGAACACAGGAATTTCCATCTTCGGTGTGGACTTGTCACGGTACGATGTTGCCCACATCTTAGAGCTGATAGCCTTTCTCAAGCCGTTATACGTACGTTCATGTTTAATGTAGCTTAATTCGGACGCCTCGTCGTCTTCTAACTCCATCATTAGTTCCCAATGGCTGTTGTCCACGGCTGTCCATCGAGTTTGTAATAATCGCAAGGCGTCTTCAAACTCCCATTTATCGGACATGGATTCGACATCTATGCTTTCTACGGTTCTTGCGAATGCTTTGAAATTGATATGTTGCTTGCGCATCATATCATCTAGTTTGCTATAAATACCTTTAGACACCTCGGCACGAGCGCGCGCCGGGCTGGCGGATGCTGAGGATGGCTCGTGGTCCTGGTGCTGTAAGTGTTTGCCCCCGGCAGGACCTGCTGTTGCTGCTACTTGCTGATTAGAAGGGTTGTCTTCTAGATCAGAGAATCCTGGCGGCTTTGCTTGGTGACATAACGCGTCATAATATTCGGATATGGCGTCTTTTGCTGCTTTATAAGTCTCCATTGTCCGCTCGAACTCCGAATTTACGAAGTACTTATGACCTCTCTTTTCAAGCGGCACAAGTTTTTCGTTGTTTAGCTGATACTCTCTCCAATACGACTCTAAAAGATCTAGTCTCTTTTTACAGTAGTCGATGGTCTTACGCTGTTTGCTATCCTTATTGAAATTAATAAGGACCTTGGCAATGCTCTCTGCTAATTCAGTTTGTTGGAAGTATAAAGTCTCCATTGTGCTGCTGCTAGACTTAAGCGAGACAGAATATACGGAACGCTCTTACTTGAAAGCCGCCTTGTCCTACGGCTATTGCTGCTATGCTGCTGGCTCGCTGTTGTCGCTGCGCGGGTAGCTCCCACGGTGGTTGTGAATCCCTATGAACTCACGCCTAATCTAGTTCGCGGCAACCCACAGGTTGCTGGTACGGTACAAGCACTTCGCGTTACGACTTGTCGCGGTCGCGGAGTCCTTGACGGTTTCGAAGGACCAATATGAACGGTAAGGTTCGTGCTGCTAGCTATTTCGGGTGCTAAATGATAAGTCTGAGCTAAGATTCAGAGTACGTTTATTCCGAAACTTCACGCTAATTAATGCTAATGATGGTAATGAGTGCTACAAGTATGCCGGTCGATCGCGCACTGGCTCGCGTAGCTCACGCTTTCCGCTGGTGCGGCCGCGCGACCTACTTGAGTCAAAACTGCTGATGATGATGTGTTCGATGAGTATCGAACAAACAGGAATCCAGCAGTGAAACAAGTTTTGATACATCCCTCCCATTCGCACTAGTGCAAAAACAATATTTGATATTTCTCTCTCATTCGCACTTACTAACACCACTGATGAGTGCATAGTGTTATCGATGTACACAATCTTTTTTGTTATCTATCACTCGGTATTGCATTATGTTATTAATATTTAATGAATTAAGCATAAAGTAATACCAAATAACATTAAACAATACGTACGTAAGCATTGATTTGGCGACTGCACCATTCTAGATTTCTTAACTCAAGACAGAGACGTAAAGTTTTATTTAATAATGTTAACTTAGGATTTGGGGATATCGGGCATCACCCTATTGCACCATGACTTTTGTTTTGTGTAATTGAAGACCGTTTTGTTTATGCTTCGACTTTTTACTCTTTACTGGTAATAAGGTTTAAAATTAATACTGTTAATCAAATCTTGATTCCAATATTGAATACTACTGACATTGGAACGTACCGAGTCACAATAAAGTTGTTTCAAACATTTCGTTAAAAATCTTGACTTCACTTGTGCATTGCGTCTACTGTGCTTATACGGGCTTTTGCTCGGCACCCTTAGCAAAATGATTAAATCGATCACATTTTGTGCACTTTGATCCTCTTGTTGGAAATTTGCTAATATTCCGCTCATGCTTACCACCACAATATCTTCACTAAATATTGTGCCTTATGCACTTCAGCAACATTTAAATTGCAATGTACCTCTTTTGTCTGTGTTTTGGTGAACTCCGAGAGAAGAGATCTTTTAATTGCTGATCCAGGTCAACTTCTCCGATACACAGCAGTTGACAGCAGCTTTTCTTGCTCTGCTTTAACCGTAGTGCTAAGGATTATTCTATCTCTTATTGCTTCATCTTCATTACCAAAACCACATTACCAGTACCACAGTTTCTAATCACTTTTGACATCATTATAAAATGAGTCGAACTGTTCTCCCACTCTTTAGCTTAGGGTGTAATAAAGGAATCTTGAATAAAGAATGTTCTTCTTGGGTTGGCAATACTCACCAAATGCTACTTCACTAAACTCATCATTAATTAAATTCATGAGTTTTATTCATTTCAAGTTTAATTTTTTTGTAGATTTTCAAGCCTTCTTTCCGATCAAATTTAATAAAATAGGAATCTTTCTCTTGTCGTCCTTTGTGTCAAGCCTAAACGCGATGAGGTATATATGTCATGGACCAAGTGATTAATATGTGCACTATATATAATGTCCGGGCATTTAATCTAGTCAAGTCAAATCGGGCAATGTAATAAATACTGATTTAAATTTCTATATTTATCACATTGTCTGATCATTATGAATATTGCTACGTAACGGTTGAGCAATTCAATAATTATGGTCAATGAATTAGTCTAACTAGCTAAGGGCACGGGCACCCCGACACGGATAGGTTAGGTTCGAAGGAGATGTTTCTTCATGTTAGGTTACCTTAGACCCTGCATACAAAAATAGTGGACTCTACACATAAAATAGTACATTTTATATCAAGCGATAGAGACGTCACTCGACCATTTCATATCGCCCTCTAGCAACAATTAAAAACAACAATCCATGAATGTTAATACGTATAGCTAGCTTCATATCTGAAGTACACCCTGTCCTCTTTTTTCTTTCCTTTTTTTACATCAAGTAAAATAAAACATTAGATACAATTGTAAGGCAGCTTTTCCTTACCCAACCGGCTAACTCGTGGGTAGTAAGTAGCATGAGACAATTGCAGGGATTAACTCACATGAAGCTGACTGAAGTAAAACACACTTAAGTTTGGTCAACAAATTTAATTCTTCAAGCACACTTTCCATCAATACAATAACTTGAGGTTACAAAGTATGAACCACTCACTTTCTGAAGGGATATAGATTACCCACAATATTCAATGTTGGAGATATGATTCCTCAAACAGCATCGTTATCTGTGTAGCTGTCCGTAAGCTTGCTGGATACCAGGTGATAACTATAATGCTCGGAACCTTTTGCAAGAGGAGACTGCTGTAGCTTGAACAGCTAGTTGACCATTAGCTATTCATATATATTAACTTATACCTAAAGATAGCATTTGGAGCCCTGCCAAGGAGAAGAAAATTGCATGTTAAGATCAAACGCACATGTGTCATGAAAATGGGCATTCAGACAAATTCAAACTAATACTCACAGCGCCTACATCATTGATTATGATGAGCTTTTCATCTTGACGCTAGCCAGCCTTGCCCCATATAACATTACGTAACTTTTCTTTTGATCCTTGCCTTTGAGGTTATGGTTTTTTGACACCGTCCTCCCAACGCAAGTTCACTCGTAGTAAAGGCTAAGTCATTGCAACTACCGATCTTGAACACTTTACTTTTAAGCCATAGGCCTTTTACTAAATTATTTTTTTTTTGTGACCAATGTGAAAAGATTTTACAATTAATTATTATATGTATTGAATTTGTGTGTTTGTTGTATTAAATGATTTCACACAAATAAGATACATATTTTATTATTAACATTTTAAATAGTGTCAAACATACATCAACGCCAGATGTTGCTAATATATGCACTGGCAGTTTTTACCCGTTACACAATGTCAAATACTTTATTTCAATCTTTTTTTACAATATTTGAAGGCCAGCTCTTAATTTTTCTTCTACATCATAATCTTGACGTGATCTACATAATAATTTATTTGTATCTTTACACCAATTATATATGGATAAATTAATACACAAATCTTCAATTTTTGAAATTAATTGCACTTTATGGTCGTTGCATTTAATAAAATTATAATCCAATATAACTGAAAATATTCTTTCCATATACTGTCGGATGTTTTTACAATCTTTTTTTATTATACTAGTGACAATATCTTGTATATTTGAGAAGCATTTCATAAGTGAGATGGAAGGATAAGTAACGCTCGTTTTATTTGTAAAATATTCCCTAAAATGAAGGGAACTATTTTCATTATAAAATGAATTCTTGCATTTTTTTACTTTTAACTTCCTCAATACCTACTGTCACGATTTACTTGCCTACATAATTTATAAATAATTAAATAACCTCTCGAACAAATAATCTATGATACAAATAATATTAAATTAGGAACAAACGGACGCCGCAACTTCTTTTGGCGCGCGGTTTTATATATACATATTCCAAAATCCCTTCCTTTCACCTGCCACGGTTAGCGCGCGCGCATTCATTCTGCGGCCACCGCCCGCCAGTCACACTCAATCGGCTATCGAGGAACCACGCATACTAGGTTTCTGAACAGAACCTACCTGTGCTCCCTCGTACTTGATATAATTTCATTATAGTATCTCTGTACCACCTAGTGGCTTCACCTTAATATAAATATACTTGGTTAAAAAGGTAATTAGTGAGCGCCTAGTGTTCTGCCCGTACTGGGTAAGTTGTACAATTACTGTCATTGTTTATTTTATATATCTGGTTAAATATGTGTATAGCCGCCGCTGCTTTATGTGATTTATATTTACAGGGAAACTACTTGTTTATAGTTCTGTCTTTGTAAGCTTCCTTTACCTGGGCCGTTTGTAACGGTTAATTTTAAATGATGTCTTAGGGATACCTACATCTGTAAAAATAATAACTGATGATGTAAACTATCGCTGACACCACCACAATTCTTTTGCCTTAATTCTATTTTTTTTCTATCAGTACTTACTATCATTAGTAATTAGTCGCTTAAATACCTAGTTTTTTCTTCTTACTGCCTACTGAACCTAGACTAGCCTTCTAGTAGATGCCAATCTCTTTCTGTAAGGTGAGGGCTTGCAATTGAGACTTGGCGAGATGACGAGCTAACACCATTTTGGAACGGAATCCAGGAACTTATATGCAGTTGAAGATCAGCGTAGCTGGCTGTCTGGACGGCACCCTTGGACCGGCATCCGGCACCATTTGACCATCTTCTGGACTGACTTCGAAGTCACCACCGATGTCACCGACTGGCACCAAGCAGGAGAGTGCGGTATTAACGGCCTCCTACGTAGCCCGACCTTTGACCGGCCTTACCTCCTACCCTCTCTTTGTTTTTTTTATTTTTTAAATATATTGTTGTTAAGTCTAAATATTATCGTTTCTTTTTTTAAATCCCGCATCCAGATAAAAAGGAACGTGACACTACGTATCCTGTCACATACACTAATTGTGCTTTTAAATTTGGGTTTTGTCTCTTTGTTTTAAGATCTTAAAGATATTGTCATTGTTTACATCATCAAAATCAACTTCCATATTATAACTTGACGTCTCAGGTTTCGTAAAGAAGAGGTTTTTAAAGGATTTAAAATTTAAGCATTTATCAACTTTACAGTTGGATCGGGATCCTTCTTCGAATGCTTATTTCTAAAATTATTAATTAATAAGGAAGCATAAGCTGCTTCGAAGCCAATACACGAAGGCGACGTATTACGATTTCCATGGTTTCGAATGCAGCCAGAAAAAAACATTTTTAGGGCGTCCTGGTTGAAATGTCTCATCCATAGAGACGTTAGGTTAGGTTATACAGTTTAGCTAAAACTTCGACAAGATATTCAATATTTTCAATTGTCTGCAACCAATTTGTAATTGATGGTACAACACCAGATTTTCCATTACCACAATATTTCATAGACATTATAATTTTCTTTGCTTCAGGCCATACTGCTTTGTGAGTTGAATTTGGAGTTACTGGTCCAATCAGAGGTTTCCCAGCCCTTTTTTTTTAATTGTCGTAGCTCACGTTAACGGAGTCGAACAAATCGTCGGAAAATAAAAGCAAATCTCCTGTTTTATGGTACTCCGCTGATCAATTTGTTAAATTATAATTACATTATCTCTAAATGGATGGATGTGTTCCAGTGATTTTATATTAGCATTGTGCGAGCGAGATAGCGTTTTAGCATTGTTGTCAGCGTCGATTAATTTTAGATTATGATTAAGAAAGAGCAATTTTATTATGACTATTACTTGCGAGATATCCCATATTTGCTGCAACAGAGCGACTAAAAACCTGTGTGGCACATTTGACTTTCATCTTAGAAATTTTGCCTTATCCCCTTATAAGCAGGATTTTCATTATAGAGTTCTATAATGTGATCCCATTTAGCAGTCTTATCTTCACCATCTATTTAAAATATTAAATCCTTATTAATTTAATTGTTCCTTATTCCTTCAATAAGGTGAGGAGGGTCATAAAGAGGACTTACTTCTTCTCCGTCTACCTCAAATACTTTATATTTCTCCACTTTTTCTTTTCTAAGGTATTCTTCCTTCGTGTGTCTGATAAGCCTATTAATTGCACTTACATTTGTCGCTCACATACAGTCGCTATAACTTTTAGCCCAAATGCATGCAATCTTCTTATTACAAGCTTTTTTGTGAAGCCAATTCTAAAGCTGGTGTGGTGCTTACCAAAATATGTATGAAACTGGTTGTTTATATCGTGTGTCTGATAAGCCTATTAATTGCACTTACATTTGTCGCTCACATACAGTCGCTATAACTTTTAGCCCAAATGCATGCAATCTTCTTATTATAAGCTTTATTTGTGAAGCCAATTCTAAAGCTGGTGTGGTGCTTACCAAAATATGTATGAAACTGGTTGTTTATAATTCTTTTGTACACCTCTCACCATAAAAACCAGGGCGTGGTCTGCAATTTTTTCGGATGCTTGAGTGCCATTTTTAACAAAACCACGCAATAATCGTTTCTTCTATTGTAATCGAAATGTGGGGTAAGTGCAACTTAGTCAAAAAGTAATATGCATAACTTTTCTGCCGCTTTAATTTTTTTCACATATTTTCTATTTTTTTAAATAAGTTTTCGTTGATGCCTGGGTGCAATGAAGCCCTTGATATCATCCTAGTGCGTGTTTTTGGGGAACGCAGTACAAAAAAAAATCCAATACCACCAGTAGGCCCTAGGTCCCTGCTTATACAGGGCTAAGCATATTTTTTCATCTTTCGTGAATCTGCAACCTAATTTATGTTTTCCTGTCTCTCAAAATGGAAGCATTGTGAAAATGTTTGCTGCTGATGAAAATTTGCTGAGTCATTGCAGAATCTTTTTGTCCATGTAATTTTTTTATCTTATTCTTCAGCATAATTGTGTCCGAATCAAAACTTCTGTAAATCGTTCTCTTGCCATCGTGTTTGCCTGCAAGTACAAATTATGACTTAATTCTAATGTAACTTTAATGATTAGTTTAGTAATAGTAGACTTAAATAGTAGTAATGGTATAGTGAATGATAGAGTAGTGGTTAACATTCACACAAAACACACAACATTCACACAAAATGTTTTCTAACACTCTTTCCGAGTGTAATAAAATATTTTGTGCCAACCAAGTAACATAGACAAGTACAGGACAAAGGTAGGAAGAATAATAATATAATAAAATAAATTAGTAGGATCATTACTCCTATATGTATATGTCACGTCGAGGTACCTATGAATTATAGGACCACCATCATCAACTCCAATTCTAGAGGCAATTCCTTCATTCTTCATAGGAACGGGTAAACTTCAATAACACACATCACTGGATTGAAACTCGAAAGTATTTATTTGACATAGTTACAGGCACTTTGAGTTTTCATTCGAACTTGAAGTTAAAACCACATGGTGGCTCGCTAGGTCGCAATCCCTCGTCGATCTCTAGAGAAGACCTAGCAAGAAACGCTAGGATACTCTTAAATCTTTATAGTTTACACAATCACTTTAAGACAATTGGCGTTATTTATTAGGTTTTCAAACATCTAATCAATCAGATTTATTAAAGTTATTATTTTACACACACCATACGGATACGCGCGATGCGCGTTGTAAGTAGGCGGGACTTCCATATTGTTTTTGTTTAGACACTAATTACTTGGATAGTTGAATAAAGCTAACAAACAATACTAAAATGCTGCTTAGTTAATTATTTTAACATTAAACAATCCCAATACTCACAAATACAAAGTTGTTCGTAGATTATTACAAAAAATAATCACCTCAACTCAAAACTATCCAAGTTTCCGGTAATCTGAATATCTTACTAACCAGAAGGTTTCTCATTATTACATAGCTGTGTAAAATAGTCTTATATGATAGTATTTAATCAATTATTCAAATTTGTTTAGTTCTCGTATTTAATCTAATTATTGGTCATTAAAATTATAACATCCGCTATTGTTGACAACTTTTCGTAAGGTCATAATCAAACATATTTACTTCGTCAAATGTGCAATAGTTAAAATGAGAACAAATCTAAAAGTCCTACAATAAGTGTACCCGTTTTATTTAAACATCTCGTATTAATTAAACATTGACAATTAGCTTATCAAATGATCTTCATTCAAACAAACCAATAACTAATTCCACAATAAGCCAATAGATGGCGCTGAACCATAAAACCAACAAACAGACATTTAATAGTTCTAGCGAAATCAAAATTTGTGTTACTTGACAATTAAATTATTAATTTGGATAACGAATTAGCAAATCCACGCCTCCGCGGCGACACGGCCATTCTGAAAACAGACGCGGGCTCTGCGGCTGCCGGTGTCCTCAGTCTCTGTTTCTTGGTGGTTATCTGTAATAGCAGACATAAATTTGTCGGCAGATTATTGTTGTTTATCATCCTACAATATAAATTAAATTTGGGATCTGATAACAACTAGTTTTAATCATCATTGACAGCTTGTAATAAATCTGTGCTTAGTATGCCTTATTTTTGAAATATTGAATGCATTTTAACACCCACAACTATATGCTTTAGGTATTCAACTTGCAATATGGTAAAGATCAATGTTGTTAGAAAACAACGAATTGCTACATGTCATGCCAATGTAAGGCATACAATTTGTATTTCAGATTTTTGTTATTGAATAATCAGTTGCTAGCTTAATAGACTATTTTGAATCTTGTTTGCAGAATGTTGTTGTTTGTATTATCTTACAATATTCATTGATTTGTAATAGGTAAGAGTCAGTTTAAGTTATCAGTTTATCACTGAATACTTATTAGATTAGGTAACTACAAAGTTTATCTTAAATAAAAATATTTGATGCATTAATGAGCACACACCTACTTATAAGGCTTACACAGCACTCTTGTATTTGGTAAGTATAGTGTTAGAGTATTGTGATCAGCTGTTTTTTGTTTAGTTTCATTCTCACGGGATGGTAATGCTCTGTGATAGACACAAAGTCTTTGATTTGACAGGATTAAAGGATAGGATCAGGAACACCGCTCTGTGATAGACACAAAGTCTTTGATTTGACAGGATATAAGGAACCAGGCTCTGGGTGGTCTCGTGCACCGTGGACCCAGCAGGATAACATGAGAGATTGTTCATTAGCGGCCTCCACGCCTAACCAATGGATATTAAATCATTCTTAGTTGCTTCCACAGCAAACTAAGAGATTGTTTGTTGTATTATCACTATTAGTTTCCTCCACGGATTACTAACAGACAGCTTATTGTGTCATCATTATTAGTTGCTTCCACAGCATACCAACAGTATAGTTTATTGTGTTATCATTATTAGTTGCTTCCACAGCATACCAACAGGAAAGTTTATTGTGTTCTCATTATTACCTCAAATCCACCTCCATGGATGCTGATAGATTGGTGTTGATATAAATGATTGTGTTATTAACTGCCTCCAGACACCTCAATAATTAGAGCTTGTTTTATTATTCATTTTTATAATTGCTTAAATTTGACAATAGAATACCATGAACTGTTACGAGTTACAAAAATATAATAATAACAACAATCGTCCTGATTGAATTCAGCCATGACAGCCAATCTGACAAGCCATCTACATAGGAAGATAGTACTATAGCGCACAAGGCCAATGGCTTAACATGCTTTCCGAAGCTTGGGGTTCTCCAATTTCAAAACTCTAGGCTGTCACAAAGGAATCCCTATTGGAAATATCCCATAAACACATTTTGCCCAACCTAGGAATTGAACCCAGGAATAATAATTTAAAAGTACTTTGTTGCTTGGTAGTACCATGCACAAGCATCATGTAGAGTTATTTGACATGGCTATTGAGTTGAGCCTTCTGATACAACAGCACTGTATCAGTTAGCGAGGTGAGTAGAAGATAGTTTGAAAACGTCTCACCTTTCACTTTAGTTATGTTGTGCTTGAAGTCTTTACTAGCTGACCTCTATTTGGTGGCATGTATGTTGGTAGCATCTAAGGTCCTGACCCGGCGACACGGTCACTTGCACCGCCAGGTATTTTTAGTTTCGTTTCCATATCCTTGATAATACTTAGTTACGTAGGTAACCATTTTGATTTTTGATATGACAATTACCAGGAATCTGGAATGTGAGAAGGGATGCAGCTAAATAATAATGTGTGTGACAAATTATCGAAAAACAAACCTGTCTTTTGATTGTTTTTATTCTGTGCAAATGCACCCAATAACGAGCTTTGAAATCTGTCAGAAATGACTAATCTATTTACGCTCATGTACCACCATAACGAGTAAAATTCAACTAAACACATTGTGAGATTTAATTCATCAGGAAGGTTCTCAAATTTTGAATGATTAAAGAAACTTTGTTATAACAAACTTAACTTGAATAAGTTTAAACTTAGAGCTTATAGGAGGCCCTCCTATCAGTATCCAACTGACAGTCTGTACCAAGAATGTAGCTAACTTATAGCAGGGCGGGAACTTGAAAAAGAGCGGGTTTCAAATTTTTTATAAAAGTTTATTTCCCTAGTTATCTTCAATTTAAGTTACCAAAAGTACAGTAAAATTACACTGGTAGTATAAGTTTACGTAGGAAATGGATGGTAACGAGGGGGGCGGGGATAACCCGCCCGTATCACACAAACGTCCTCGGCCTGAGGACGGAGGCACCTCCAGCGGCTTGGACTCTAGTAGCGGCGGCGGTGAGCGTATTGACTCCATGTATTTACCTTATTTAAAACCAAACTATAAAAGACTCTACCCAGAGAACTCCTCCAATACGGAATTTAAAGTGTTTGTGGAAAGTAAAAATGCAAAGGACAGATTGGGAAATAAAAGTCCCATTTATTTAAATCACATTTTCAATAACGAAGTAAAGGGTGTGGTGGCAATTCAGCGTGTAAATGCTAATAAAATTGCAGTGACATTCAAGCAATATAATGCGGCAAACAATTTTATAAGCAATTCAACTTTTATGGAGAAATATGAAATAAAAGCATATATTCCTGCAGCACAAACAGAAAAAACAGGCATAATCAGATTTGTACCAGGTAATATTTCTAATAAGGAACTCTACACAAAACTATCTTCCATTTATGAAATCATTGCTATCAGAAGATTCACAAAAAAAGTGGGTCAAGAGCGTGTACCACTACAAACAGTTAGCATTACTTTCTTATCAAATGTATTACCCTTTAATGTGCACTATGACTTGTTTGCGTACAGAGTCTTCGATTATATCCCACCATTGCAGCAATGCTTCAAATGCTTTAAATTTAACCATTCGGCTAAAATTTGTAATGGCAAGCAACGATGTTCGATCTGCTCAGGGGAGCATTTGTATAAAGATTGTGATAAGCCAAACGAGATCTGCTGCATCAATTGTAGCGGTCCTCATCTAGCAATAGCAAAAATATGTCCAATAAAGATTTAAAAAATTACTGAAAAGAAATCTAAAATTACTCATGCAAGTGTTGCCTTGACTAAGATATCTCAAAATACTGAATTTCCTCCACTGCCGATGCCAAAACACCCACTTCAAAATGTAAATAAACCTGTAAATATAAAACCTGTATATAAAATTGTAAATAGTAATGTAAATAAATCTGTACATAGCAAGCCTGTTTCCCAGGCTTCCAGCAATGATGTCTTATTACCTCCAGTAGACATCAAGTCTCAAATAATGTCCAACAATGATGTACTAATGGCCCTGGTACAGACATTGGTGGAATTGGGCAATAAGGGTGACTCTACACCCATCACTACGCTAACAATTAAAGATATGTTACTTAAAAATCTATCCAAATAATGGATTTAAGTCCTCCTAGAACATCTCGATTACGTATTGCGCAGTTTAACATTCAAAGTGCTAATAGTAAAAAGCCTTTACTAATTAAGTTCTTGCGAGAACAAAATATTGATATATGTTTGCTAAATGAGACTTGGTTTAAAGACAATAGTAACTTTAAAATACCTGGATATAATATTTATAATAGAAACTCAAAAAGTGAACATAATGGCGTAGCCATATTGATTAAGGCATATTTTCAGTATAATATTTTAAATACCAGATTTTATGAAGATATTCAAACAGTTGCTTTATCACTATCCACTGAAAAAGGTAATATTTCAATACTTTGTGTATATTGCCCTCCTATTTGCGGGCACATCAGAATGAACAGGCTGCGTAATAAGAGATCTTCCTAAGCCAATTTTTATGAGTGGAGATTTTAACGCTCATCATATTGCATTTGGCTGTTTGTCGACTAAGGGTCGAGGTCGGGATTTGTATGATGTTATAGATGATTCTGAATTGTGCATTTTAAATGATGGCAGTTTTACTACAATTAATAATCCCACACGTAACCCATCTGCTATTGATGTCAGCTTCACTAGTCCGTGTATTGCACCATTTTGCGAATGGTCTGTGCATGATGATGCTATGGACAGTTATCATTATCCTACAATAACTGAAATATCTTTGGCTGTTGATAAATATCAAGTTAATCCTCCTGTCGAAAAGTTTTTGTATGGTAAAGCTGATTGGAATAAATATCATGAATTATCAGAAATATTATTTGCAGACATGTTGATAGATGAGGCAGACCCTATGTCTTCGTATTTAGAATTCTGTAATCGTCTTGCTGCCCTGAAGTTGATGGTAATTCCGAAGTTTACTAAACATAATAATTTTAAAAGTAGACCTCCAACACCTTGGTGGAATGAAATTTGTGAGAAGGCTGTAGTTGCATCATATAATGCCCTAAAACTGTACAGAAGTGACCCTAATATAGATAACTACATTAATTATAAAAGGCTAGATGCCTTAAAGAAAAGGACAATTTCAGAGCAGAAGAAGATAGGCTGGAATAATGTATGTCATACTTTTAATAGGACTACTCCTATCAGTAAAATTTGGAATTTCATTAAAAGGTTTAAAGGAATTAAAACTGTAAATAAATCATACAGAGATGAGTTTATTCCTGCATTTTTAGACAAACTTTCGGATAACACGAACCTATTAGAATCTAATAATTTATACACTTATTTTGGGAAAAATAACAATAATCAAAATTCAAAATTTTTATTGGAATCTTTCTCATGGACAGAATTCATTTAAGCCTACAGTCTAGACGTAATACAAGCCCCGGCCTAGATGATTTTCCATATGTTGCGATAAAAGATTTGCATGAGTCTGTTCAAAAAGTTTTTTTTAATATTCTCAATTCACTTTGGAATAAAAAGTTGATACCAGACTCTTGGAAAACACAGTGTGTTATTCCTGTACTAAAACCTGATAAATCACCAAATAATGTGAATTCATATAGACCAATATCTCTATCATCATGTCTCGGCAAAATATTTGAAAACATGGTTAAGGCTCGGTTGGATTGGTATGTAGAGGCGAATGGTATAATCCCTCATGTGCAGTATGGCTTTCGTCGTGGGCGTAGTTGCGTTGACAGCTTTGTATCTTTGATCTCGGACCTGAAAAGAGCAAATAATTTACTTTCAAACACTATGTGTATTTTTAGATGTACAAGGTGCTTTTGACAATGTTGATCCCGGAATCCTGGTTAAAATTTTATCTGATATAAATATCCCTGGTCATCTATGTAAATGGATTTATGAGTTTTTAAGTAACCGAACTGTTTATGTTAAGCATAATAATATACTACATGGGCCAAAAATAGCATCAAAAGGCACCATGCAAGGTGCAACATTGTCACCTTTATTGTACAATTTGTATACAAGTGAAATATGTAAATATGTAGATACAAGTAATGTAAATATCTTACAATTCGCTGATGACATAGTTTTATATAGTAGTAACCCAAATTTACAAATAGCCATTGATAAAGTTAATAGTGATTTAAATCAATTATCTAACTATTATAATGGTAAATTACATCTTAAAATTAATGCATCTAAAAGTAGTTTTATGATTTTTGGCAAAGATGATCCAACCTGTGATATTGTATATAGTGGAGAAGCAATTAGTAGTTTGTTCAAAGAAATTTTTGGGAGTTATCATTGATCAATAAATTACTTTTGAAGAGCATATTAGACATATTTCACAAAATGCTTTAAAAGGATTGAATATAATTAGATGCCTTGCTGGAGTTTCCTGGGGAGCAGACCCCAAAACATTATCTATTTTGTATTAAGCAATAGTAAGGAGCCATTTTGACTATAGTGCTATAGCTTATCTAAACAGTGCTCATGCCCATAAATTAGACATTTTGCAGAATAGAGCTCTGAGAATCATTTCTGGTGCTATGTGCTCGACTCCCATTAGGGCCATGGAAGTTGAAACTAAAATTGATGACATTTCTTTTATGTGGGTGCCATCTCATAAAGGCATTGCTGGCAATGAAATAGCTGATAGAGCTGCGTTTGAGGGTGTTAATGCTCTTGACCTAACAAATACAGTATATGTGCCTATGACTGATTATCTGTATTCTATAAATGAAAATATTAAGAATCTGTGGATAGAGATGTGGAAGAAAGACCAGGAGACAAAAGGAAGGTGGTATGGAAGCATTCAAGAGAGCTTACCTGTAAGACCTTGGTACGATCGACTTAAATATGCCAGCCGTGACTTTATAACCACTATTAATAGACTGCGTTTTGGCCACAACACTGTGCCATCACACCTTGCAAGACTTGGCATAATTCGAACCAGTACTTGTACATATTGTGAAGAAAAAGAGGGAGATATGGAACATCTATTCTTCAGTTGTCAGAAATTTTTGATTGACAGACTAATGTTAGCCAGTGATCTTAGTGATGTGCTAAACCTAAGTGATAGTTCTTCCCGCCCGCCGCCGCTTAAAAAAATATTAAAAGAATTGAACTGTTTTATACCGCTTTACAAATATGTTAAGAGTACCATTCAAAAAATTTAACATTATAGTGCAGTAAATACTTTATTGTGATAAAGTGTTACCCATCAAAAAGACTTGGCTTAAAGGTCTTAGTAACCAGGCCAAAATCTTAAAAAAAATAAAAAATAATAACTTATAGCACTGTCACTGACAAGATCCCCTACCCAAAACAAATCTACCAGATCATGTAGACAGATAAGATGGAACACAGTAATCACATTAAATAAACTCAAAGATGTCTTACATACACAGGACCATTCATTTACCAAGAATTCACAAGGTCCATACATAATTGGTTACTCTAAGCTTAGATATTTTCTTAAGCATGTTATAATTTGAATTTTATTTGTTGTGCTTTTCATATTTATAGGAATGCGTTAATACATTTTCTTATCTTACTTTACTTAGTAAGTATGACATGCAACAGGTTCCACATTATTCAATATTATTATTGAATAATGCCCCGTTTGGCAGTCGGGTAAAAACCATAACGTCGGTGATATTCTGAAACCGCGGAACTAACAATGTTTAAAACCGCGTATGGTAGGTACAGTGAATTTTACAGGAACGAGGAAAAACGTAATAATTACTAAACCAATTGACAAATTATAATATTAATCTTAATATTGTAGGCATTAGTTATTTAAAATATGTATTAATGAATTTGAAAATCGACTTTCGCGGATTAATCATCACAAATAAAATCAAAATAAGTTTTTCAATACAGTTTTTAAACATGGCGTACTTTCAGTGGCTATAATTATGATTCGAAAGTTAAATCTTACGCATAGGCATCTTTCTGTTACGCGGTCGTGACTTTTGTTTACGAGCTCGATCATTATGTTTGCAGTTTAGTTTTAAATTTATAAGTCAATTTAAAAAAGTTTAGGAGCAAGGAGTTTTCAAACATAGAATAAAATGGGATAGATTTTCTAAGAGGAAAAATGAATGATTCCGTACGTTTTAGCATTGAATTCTCAAAAGTCTTATAAATGGTTGTTTAATATATTTAATTACCAGTTTTAATTAAATTATTTTCACATCAACATTTGTCAAAAATCGAATAGGCTGTATAGCTGTATAGGCTGATATCGTTGTAAAAAAATAAGTCCAGTTGCAAAAACGCGCCATAAGTCAATTTAAAAAAGTTTAGGAGCAAGGAGTTTTCAAACATAGACTAAAATGGGATAGATTTTCTAAGAGGAAAAATGAATGATTCCGTACGTTTTAGCATTGAATTCTCAAAAGTCTTATAAATGGTTGTTTAATATGTTTAATTAACAGTTTAAAGTTAATTATTTTCACATTAACGTTTGTCAAAAATCGAATAGGCTGTATAGGCTGTTTTCTTTGTAAAAAAATATGTGCAGTTGCAAAAACGCGCCATATTGAAAATTGTATTTTTTGTGAATAAACAAATCTAACAATTTTATTTGTTTTTACTGTTTCTCACAACTGTATTGAAAAACGTCGTGTGATACACGGGTGTGTAGGTTATTGCAAACTCGTGTCATTAAAAACCCTCGCCTTCGGCTCGGGCTTGTTAATGACAGCTCGTTTGCAATAACCTACTTCCCACCCTTGTATCACAATGTACTATTTTATGTCACTTACGCGGAATTGTCTAGCGAATTAAAACAAAAGAATACAATCAAAATCTTCTTATTATTTATTCAGTCAACTTCTTAGTTTAATTTTTGGCACATAATTATCATCGGTACATTATCTAATCAACAATATACAGGAAAATAACACCATAAATCCCCATAATATAAAATAATAGCTCTTTATAGCTTAGTATGTTTAAAATACCTTGTTGTAGGATACTTACTAATTAACAGTTAAAACTAAAAATGAATAAAGAAAATGTATAAAAATATTACTTCTGAGTAGAATAGTAATTGCACTTTGAGGTCTTTGTTAAAAAATGAGATCAATAAAACTTTACTTTTTCTTAAATGGTAAATTATCGTAAAACAAGAACCAATCTGCAGGTATCACACTCTTTAATTGCTGTAAGTGCTGATACTTACTGTCTAATCTGTCTAATATAGGCAGTCTAGAGGAATACAGGGGAGGTACATTATTTAATACAGCTGAAATAGGTTTCGGTCTCCGAGGAAGTGGGCTGAAATCATCTTTAAAATGTTTTTTAAACTCTATTGTACCGTTAGGATTATACTTTAAAACCGTTAGATCCACTACGTAATCATCTCCAGCAGAACGCCCAGGACGAATGGAATCATAAATTTGGAATTCTTTTAGACTGTAGTCTTTAAAAAAGGTGAAATCTGGTTGAAACACCTGGTATGGAGAAGGATGCTTCCTGGCTTCTTTTGTGATTGAGGCATATTGAGATGGAAGAAAAATTTCAACATTTTTCAGCTTTCTTTCCACCACTGAGTGTACAGAGTCAACCTCCATTTGAGTGTGACCTTTTTCCAGATACTTTTGTGTAATTGTTGTATTTTTGTCTATTGCTAATCTTAGAAGGGCATTAGAAACTGTTGAGTTTCTGTTCTGTGCAGTGCAACCATCCGTCCAGATAACAACATCCCTGCAATCTTCTTCTAATCTCTCTTGAGTCTTCCGCGATCCTGCTCCCGTGCCAGTTCAGTTTTAAGTCGATCCGCGCTCAAAAATCGCAAAAGTGGGAAAGTTATTGCCGATCCAAGTGGGTGATATCTTAAAGTGTGCGGGTAAGTGAGTGCTATCTGCGCGCACCAAAAAAATTCTCCGGAGTCCATTTTTGGGATTTTTCCGGTTGAAATAGGACGGAATTCGGTAAGTATTTATAACATATCGTGAAACGCTGCCGAATTCTGTGTAGCGACCCCCGTGTTTTTTGACGTCTTTATACGCACAGTCCTTGCCCGCTCATTTTGAGTGGTCCTCCGGATTTTTCCTGCTTCTCCCCACTCGTGTATAGGTCATAGAAGAAAATCGACTCACTGGTGAAGACTTTGCCTGAGGGAGAGCGGCCAATTTTGGCTTCGTCAATAGACAGGCGTCCGCCGCACCAGTACTTTTTCGAAAGCAAAACTGTTCGATTGCGCGCGGCTGAATTTCCACACGTGTTTAAAGTTGCATAACCTAAAAGGTGGTTTTTCGTTTGACAATTGTGCGAAAACTGCTCGAAGAGCAATAGAGTAGTAGGCTCCGACCACGCAGCCTATTCCGGCGTGTGTCCGGAATGGATCAAGTGGGACCGCATATCTAGGGACGCAGTCAGTTACTGCTAAGGGCACACCGTTGGAAGTCAAGTTCGCTCAGGTGAACCTCGGTCGCGGCCTCGCTGCTACCAAGGAGTCATTGTTGGACGCGGTTGGGAGCTGTACGGACGTCTTGCTCGTCCAGGAACCGGGATTAAGGGGGCATTAAGGGCGTATTGTCCGCGCCTCACGTGGTCAGTCAGGACCCCTGCGGCTCCAGGGACTCGCCCGTTAAGGCGGCGATCGTCGTCATCAATCCCAATATAAGAACAATCTGTAACTAAACGCTGAACACTAGGAACTTAAGTTCTGTGATATTAATTATTGGACACCTTAAAATAGGCCTTATAAACATTTACCTTGAAGGCAACACTGACATCGACGCTTACCTGAACAACATCCTGGAGGTTATTAACCAAATCGGCACACGTGACATAATTCTCGCTGGCGATGTAAACGCTGCAAGCCCCTGGTGGGGCTGCGATGTGGAGGACAGCAGGGGTAGATCGGTCATGGACCTGCTGGCCCATAATAGTATGAACGTTTTAAATTCGGGAACAAATCAAACCTTCCACACCTTCAGAGGTGGAAGGCTTTTCTCAAGCATCGTTGACGTTACGGCCTGCAGCGATTCGTTGCTGGCGGGAATTACAAACTGGGCAGTGGACACGGATACGGCTATTCTGACGGATCACCGCACCATACGGTTTCACTTATCGGTGCGTGGTCGGGACCCCCCATTAAAACACCCTTCCACCAGGAAATATGATTCTTCAAAGGCAAAATGGACCAGATTTTCTGGTATCCTGAAGGCCGAAATGGCCGATTTGGACCTTACCACTGGCAGGATTGGTTCCATCAAAGACCCTGAATCCTTGGAGAAGATCGTCTGCGATTACCAACTAGCTATCTCCAAGGCTAGCGACGAGGCAATTCCAAGACTGGGCCACAGGAAAAGCCGGATGCCTCAGTGGTGGACGGTTGAGCTGGAATCCAAATAAAAACGGTGAGAACGCTTCGCAGAAGGATACACTCGGCAAATCCCCGCAGAAGCGGTGTACACCAAAGCCAGAGACGATTTCAAGAGTAATATTGAGCGGACCCTCACTCATAGTTGGAAGGAGTTCTGCACCAAACAGAAGCAGGAGGATGTTTGGACATGCGCGCAGTGCATTATTACACGATGTACTAGCACCAATCGCATAGAAGCGAGCATTCTGAAGCATCCATCGACCAACACAGCTCTATCACCTGATGAATCGGCTCAACTCCTCGTCGACACTTTCTTCCCGTTGGATGATCCAAGTGCAGACTCCCCCGCTCACAGTGCCATCAGAGAGAGTGTTCGACTTACTGCGGAGGATTTATCTCGACCTCTTCACTCCACTACAGGAATAACAGAAGTTGCTCCCTTGTTTACGCACACCGAACTCCAGCACGCGTACTCTGGGACCCACCCTAAGAAAGCTCCGGGTGCCGATGGCTTCACGGCCAATATTTGCCACGAGGCATATAAATCAAGATTTGGAACGTGCAACTGGACCCCCTTATGTCAGAGGCGGAAAAACTCGGGGCGCATGTCCAGGCATACGCGGACGACATTTTGATCCTAGCTCAGGCTGAAACTGGGACGGATCTTGAGATCATTGTCAATGAAGCCCTTGCGGTTGTTGCGAGGTGGGGACAGGGGTACAAGATGAAATTCGCCCCCCACAAAACCCAAGCGATGGTCTGCACCAAGAAATTAAAATACGACCAACCAAAATTTTATACACAAATCGAACTCTCCAACCGAATTAAGTTGCTGGGCCTCACCCTGGACTCGGGTATGAACTTCCTCCCACACCTAGAAGAGATCACGAAAAAAACTGGCAGTATTTTTAAGATGGTAGCAAGGGCAGCACGGGTACAGTGGGGCTTGAATGCAAGCATCCTGAGAACTATCTACATCGGCGTTGTGGAGCCGGTTGTCACCTACGCAGCTAACTTCTGGGCGCAAGTTGCCGATAAAGTGTATGCCAAGAACAAGCTAAATTCTATCACCAGGATGTTCGCAATCAAGATCTCAAAGGCCCACCGTACAACTTCACTTACTGCTGCGGCTGTTCTCGCGAGAGTTATCCCACTGGACTTGCGTGCGATCGAGTGCCTTCAAATCTACGAGATCAAAAGAGGGAAGCCCCTGGATGAGCTCCCTGGCAGAGCCCTGGAGAGGCGCGCTAGCCCCTCGGAGCTGCCGCACCCCGCTCTCCGGTCGAGGCTGGACTTTCGCCACATCAACTCGCCCGAGGACCTGTCTCAAGTCGGAAATAACTTCCTCCAACTCTACACGGATGGTAGCAAAATAGAGGGTAAGGTCGGGGCTGCGGTTTCGTGCTGGGAGCGGGATCAGGAGGTGGCCAAATTGAGCCTCAAGCTGGGGCATCACTGCTCTGTGTTTCAGGCGGAAATGGTAGCAATTAGAAGGGCCATTAAATACACCGATGACAGAAAACCGCCCATCTCCGCCAATATCATATCGGACTCGCGGTCTGCATTGGAGTCCATAGCGGACCCAAAAACCCAGAACAGTATCGCCATGGGAGTTCAGCGAGCCATTGCGGTGGCGAAGCTACAGGGCAGAGTTATTCACCTGTTTTGGGTGAGGGCCCACATTGGGATACCGGGCAACGAAAGGGCAGACGAACTCGCCAAGGAGGCGGCACTACACCGAAAAACCAGCCCCGTTTATGACGATTTCCCCCTGTCCTTCGCAAAGCGCTCCATCAGGGATGCGACTCTTGTCAAGTGGCAAGATCGGTTTATTGCCGACATTCATCACGACAGGGGTATCCGGCTATTCTTCGAAGATGTAAGACAAGCCTACAAGGTGCTGGAAAAGGCGGGACCTCCTAACAACTTAAGAGCCCAACTCCTTACAGGGCACGGGGGCGTCCGAGAATACCTATTTAGATTTAAGCTTGCGGGCGACCCTGCCTGTGTTTGCGACAACAACACAATTGAGACTATTAAACATGTATTAAGTGACTGCCCCCGATTTGTGCGGGCAAGGTTCGATTGCGAGCAGAGGCTGGGTCGCTCGCTGGACAACTTCCGGGAACTGATTGATGACGGCGATCGCCGGGACTTGTTTCTGGCTTTTGCCGAGGGTGTTATGTACAGGGCGGCAAAGGCAAATGGCTCAACCCTACCTTAAAAGTTTATTTTTCCCGCGCTGCTGCATCGCATGGACAAGTACTATAATATCTCCTAATGTTAAGTATCTGTACATTTTGTTAAATTAACTGTCTCACCCAGACTCATAAGTTCTCTATAGTTGTTTAATATAATATATATTACTTAGCCTTTAAGTACTGCTTGAAATGCAAACTAGCGGCTGCTGATTCAAGGTGCTGAAAATAAAAGAGTAAATAATAGATCATTATTGTAATTTTATTATAGTTTTTAGTAAATAAAAATAGATTAGATTCAATGTTAGGTCAATCTTTTTACTCTAATTTAAGGAATAAACTTTCCACACTGTTTTATCATAGTCTATAATAACGTTGTTCCTGTAAGCGATGCAGCCCCTTAGTCCTCTAATTTATATAGACTACTCATATTTGTACATTTGTGTTAGAAACTCGTAAGTATAAGTTTAGTTTATAGTTAATTTATTAAGCTTAAGCATAGTCAACAACTAAAGCAAGCGACTCACAAAAAAAAAAAAACAAATTACTAACATAGAATATAGCTTTACTAACCCAATTAACCAAAATCTGCACAGATACCAGTCAATCTGCACGAGTGACCTGGCTCGGAGATTATATGTGTAACTACCGAGCTAGATCCTTCGTGCACTTTGGCGAAGTATTGATAGAATAAGATAAAGTTTAACTGCCGAAATGAACATCGGCAATAATTTTTAGCGGCAGGAGTGGTTTTTTAGTCGGTATGCACCTTCTGTGAGTCCGGCACTGCCCAGGCTAGCTCGCTCTGGGTGTGAGTCAGTCTGGGGCGTCCTAAGATGATTTTCCACTCCTGCCAAAACAAAACAAAAAAAAATCTTCTTCTAATAACTTAGTCAAATAATCAATAAAAAAAGATGCGTAAGTGGTAGCTTTTAAATCACAGGCTGTTTCGTCGAACCAGTAGCAAGTTACATGACCCGTTGCAATATCGTATAAAGTAAAGTTGTGCACAGCTAATTTGGTCTTAAAGTATAAAGCACTAGCTGCTAGCGAAGGGCACAGCTTAACAGCCTGCAAATCGGCGGTCACAGCATGAAGAAGTCCTCTTTGAGCGCTTTGCTTGTCGCTAAGTTTTTCAGCTCGAGCCAATTCTTTCAGGTGGATGTGATTCTGGTCATCTTCTTCAGAAACGTTGCCGGCTTTATATGAACAACAATAATCACATGCATCTTTCTTGGGTGCAAATAGTGCAATGTTTTGTTCATCTAAGATGCCACAAAAGAACTTTCTTGAAGCTACTGGCTTAGACATTGATGATGCAAATTCTACGTACGTATTATATAGCTGAGATTTTGATTGAAATATAGGTTCCAAATATTGTTTAGTGGTTGATTTACGGCAGTAATGAGATGGTAACTTCGGAAATAAATTCAGGTAATCCTTAACAGACGATTTTTTGCTTGTACTGTAATCTTGAGATAGAGATAAGAGAGATAGAGATAGAGATATATTTATTTGCTAAAACACGTGTATACATGCAAGAATAAATAATACGTGCATGCAGGATAACATTGAAAAAACAAAAGGTTCGGACATGTTTGCCACCTAATATGGCATGCAAATATTTTAAAAGTTATCATCAAAAACAGATTGAAAATGAAAACCCAAAATGAATTTAAACATAGCAATTACAAAAATGTCAACAATAAGAAAAAATTAAAATAAAAAATATTAATGTCAAAATATTAACCAAATAACAAATAAAAATGTATGTCAAATCTTTGTAAAAATATTCAGATATTGTGTGTCTTTGTAATCTTGAGTAATTCCAAAAATAAATTTAAAAACAATAATTACTAAATGTCAATTAAAAATAATACAAAAACTATGTAAAATATCTAAAAATGTCAAATAAAACTGTATGTCAAATCTATGTAAAAAATATCAAACAAATGTCAAATAAAATTATATGCCAGTTCTGTGTAAAATATCAAATAAATGGCAAAGAAAAATGTAAATACCCATATCAATCAAATATCTTGAGCAATTCCAAAAATAAATTTAAAAACAATAATTACTAAATGTCAATTAAAAATAATACAAAAACTATGTAAAATATCAAAAAATGTCAAATAAAACTGTATGTCAAATCTATGTAAAAAATATCAAACAAATGTCAAATAAAATTATATGCCAGTTCTGTGTAAAATATCAAATAAATGGCAAAGAAAAATGTAAATACCCATGTCAAATCTAAGTAGCATTCATCAAATGTCAAAATAAATAAAAAACTATGTTAAAATATATGTCATGTCGAAGTACCTATGAATTATAGGACCACCATCATCAACTCCAATTCTAGAGGCAATTCCTTCATTCTTCATAGGAACGGGTAAACTTCAATAACACACAGCACTGGATTGAAACTCGAAAGTATTTATTTGACTTAGTTACAGGTACTTTGAGTTTTCATTCGAACTTGAAGTTAAAACCACATGGTGGCTCGCTAGGTCGCAATCCCTCGTCGATCTCTAGAGAAGACCTAGCAAGAAACTCTAGGATACTCTTTTAAATCTTTTTATAGTTTACACAATCACTTTAAGACAATTGGTGTTACATGTTTATTAGGTTTTCAAACATCTAATCGATCAGATTTATTAAACAGTTATTATTTTACACACGGCATACGCGCGATGCGCGTTGCGAGTGGGCGGGACTTCCATATTGTTTTTATTTAGACACTAATTACTTGGATAGTTGTATAAAGCTAACAAACAATACTAAAATGCTGCTCAGTTAATTATTTTAACATTAAACAATCCCAATACTCACAAATACAAAGTTGTTCGTAGATTATTACTAAAATAATCACCTCAACTCAAAACTATCCAAGTTTCCGGTGATCTGAATATCTTACTAACCAGAAGGTTTCTCATTATTACATAGCTGTGTAAAATAGTCTTATTACTTTATAGTATTTAATCAATTACTCAAATTTGTTTAGTTCTCGTATTAAATTATTAAATCTAGTTATTGGTCATTAAAATTATAACATCCGCCATTGTTGGCAACTTTTCGTAGGGCCATAATAAAACATATTTACTTAGTCAAATGTGCAATAGTTAAAATGAGAACAAATCTAAAAGTCCTACAATAAATGTTCCCGTTTTATTTAAACATCTCGTATTAATTAAACATTAAAAATTAACTTATCAAATGATCTTCATTCAAACGAATCAATAACTAATTCCACAATAAGCCAATAGATGGCGCTGAACCATAAACCAACATAAACAGACATTTAATAGTTCTAGCGAAATCTCAGAGATGACAGGATTATAGAGTTTGTGTTAATTGACAATTGAAATTATTAATTTGGATAATGAATTAGCAAATCCGCGCCTCCGCGGCGACATATACTACTATGTTAATATATGACTCTGCCAGAAATTCGCTAACAGTATAGTAAGCCTTTTTACTTAGAAACGTTTTTAATTATTTCTTTAATTGAACGTTATTAAGCTCCCTCCAACTTTTGGGTAACTTATTATAAATAGTAGGAGCCATGCAGAAAACACTTTTGCGCATAAGTGCCGTCCTACTTCTATGTAGACAGACCTGACTTGGATCACGCCTGTTTCTAGGATATTTATCCGCCATTTGCGGAAATAAGTGACTATTATGCCTAACAAACGTTACTGTTTCCAGAATATACAGGGATGCCAATGTTAATATTTCATATCGTATGAAGTAGGGCTTACAACTATCGGTGGTTTTTAAATTGAACATGGCTCTGAGGCATCTCTTTTGCGCTTTAAATGCAGTTTCTTTATTAGTTGAATTACCCCAAAAGATAACCCCATACCTGAGAATTGAATCTAGTAGCCGTAATCTAGCCCGTAGTACGCGGTTAATATCGCATCTATGTTAACCGTACGTGAAAGAATGTACAACGCGTACGCACTACTGCTAATTCTTTTAGTCAGGGCCTCTACGTGCGCCTTCCAGTTCAAATTCCTATTTATAGTCAATCCTAGAAACTTAGTTGTATTTACTGCGTCAATTGTTTTATTATTGTAAGTTATGTCAAGATTAGGAAAAGTCAATGCGCGCTGGCTAAAATGCATAATCATAGTCTTATTTAAATTAATTTTTAAATTATTATTATCTAGCCATTCTATAGTTTCTTTCAGTGTATTGTTTATGTCCTCTTTATATAAATCTATTTGATTACAGGGGATTGTTATCGTACTGTCATCCGCAAACAGTGTCATCGGATGTTTGATTGCCATAGGAAAGTCATTTATGTAAAGTGTAAAAAGTGGTGGTCCTAGTATACTTCCTTGTGGAACTCCGTAGACAACATTGCGTTCCTCCGATTGAAACATTTCTTCTCTTTTTGTGTCTATATTTAGTTTGCTTATTTCTGTTATTTGTTTTCTATCGTTTAGGTAAGATTTTAAAAGTCCAAGGACATTTCCTCTTAAACCATAAGCATCAAGCTTTTTCAGTAAAATATCATGTTGCACGTAATCAAACGCTTGGGTCATGTCGCAAAATATCGCACACACTGATGTATTTGTATCCATATTTGACATTACAGTATATAAAAAGTCATAAATGGCCATGTTAATTGTTTTATTTTTTCTAAATCCTTTTTGTTCGTTACAAAGAATATTATTTTTGTCCAAATATAAATCTAGTTCTTTATAAATATAGTTTTCAATTATTTTTGAAAATATTGGTATCAATGAAATCGGCCTGTAGTATTCCATTAATTCTTTGTCTAGTTTTTTGAACAATGGCTTTATTATAGACTTTTTAAGGGCATCTGGAAAAGTACCTTCGCTAGTACACAAATTAATGATATAACATAAAGGGCAACAAATTACCTCGGCGACTGCTTTGATTATTTTTGTACAGATGCCATCGTATCCGACACTGTTTGTATTTTTTAAGGATAACGTGATTCTCAATACGTCGTTTGGCAAACATGGAGCCATAAACATAGAGTCCCTCCTGTTTACAATATGCCTAGTGACTCTGTCTCCCGAATTAAGGATAGGCTGAATTTTATCAATAAAATAATCATTTAATAGATTAGAGATACATTTTGGATCAAAGATAATGTCATTAATATTAATTCTAAGTTTATCAATGTTATGTTTTGGAATATTCAATTTCGCTTGATTTATAATTTGCCATGTCGTTTTGGACTTATTAGTTGATGTCTGTATTTTATGATTGTTTTGAGCTCGTCGAGTTAAATTAATGATCCTTTTAAATCGCTTCGTATAATTTTTAAATAGACTCTTATTATTTGGAGTAGATTTTTTTCGAAACTGCCATAGCAATTGCCGTTTTTTCTCGCTGCATTTTTTTATACCACGTGATATCCATTTTTGTTTTTTATGTACATTTACCGAAACTACATTTTCAGGAAAGCATTGTTTGTACAGTAATGTGAAGATATCTAAAAACGCGTTAAAAGCTACATTTGGGTCCTTTGCTTCATATACTTCCGAAAAAGTCAGACTCTGCAGATAGACCTTAAATTTATTAATATTATCACTATTATAGTCACGTCTTTTCCTACTCCATCGATCAATAGAACATACTGTGCTAATTGGGCATTTTAGTAATTGGGCTGTGTGATCCGACAACGCTAACTCTAATACAAAAGCCTTACAGGATCTATTAAAGTTATGCGCAAAATTGTCAATGCATGTATTGCTCTTAAGTCGAGTCGGTTGCTGAAGCATCAGTTTTGAGTTAAAGCTTATCAATATGTTTTCGAATTCCAATGATTGATTAGTTCTCTTAAGTACATCTATGTTAAAATCGCCCGCTAAAACAATATTTTTACGATCCTTTTTATTCAAAATATGTAATATCTGTTCTAATTTATAAATACATTCATTAAAATTATTGGGCTTAGGTACCCTATAAATACAAACGCATATGATTTTGTGGGTGATCAGTTCAATGGCGCAGCATTCAATTGTGTGTTGCACTGCCTGAAGTACTTCTCGTATGTGGAAAATAATGTCATAATAATCATTAGTCATCTTGAAATCTTCTTCCCCAAGCAAAATAATACAGAAGTCGTTCTTCGTATAATTTATTAATTTTGTATCTAGACCGCTTAGAAGATGTTTCGTATTTGCATGGGGTTTTAAATAATGACATACTCCGTAGTTATTTTGAAAAGTGCTTTGAGCTGTTGCCAGTACATCGTTTTTGTTACCTGTACTAAGGAAACATATTTTACGTTTAGGCAGCTGTTTAGGTTTCGTTTTATTGTAATCTCTTTTTAAGACTGGGTAGGGATCTTCCGTGTATTTTTGGGCTGTTGAGCATTCCCGATGGCTTTTCACTATTTACTGGCATTAATATTTTAGGTGTATCACATAACTTCGGAGACCTTGAAACAAATTTATTTTTTGCAAATTTTGGTTTTGGTGTACGAATCGTCTTTTCAGCTGTGCAGACTTTTTTATAATTATTTACTACTTGTTTAAATTTTTCTAATTCTGCCTTTAAAGTCGTGTTTTCTATGTTTAAATTAGTCACTTCCTGGTTGGCAATCTGTAATTCTTCTTGTAGTTGACTAATTTTATCGCAAAGTTCTTTGTTGTTTTGTGATTCTTTGAGCGATGTATTTGGTAAACTTATCATTGTTGTGTCAAAGAGAGATGATAACTTGAACGTTGCGGTTTTCTGAAAGTTATATTATCAACTTGCTCATTCTCCATCGTAATAATATGTTATTGGAAGGGAAGTTGTTAGTGGAAGTTAAACAGTTTTTAAGAAATATTCGAAAATCCAAAAACTGATGTCCGATACGCGACGTGAGTAGCGGTAGTATTTAAATTTCTTGTAAGTTCTGTATTAGAGCGAGCATCACCTCTTCCTTCGCCTAACCAATAGCGTACAGTCCACTCTTTTACACCCAAAGTAGGTAGAAACGTTTTCTTGAGCAAACTCTCTCTTTCCTCCATTCTTTTCTCTTTTCTCCATTTTGGAGTTAAGCTCGCCTTTGTACGTGAAAATTGATTTCACTTTGTATAAATGTATTGTTTTGGTGTACAATAAAGAATTAAGAATTTCCTACCATTGACTTGTAGATAGTAAAATTTAGTATTGGAACGTCTAGAGTTATGTCCTTTCTTCCCTCTTCGAACAGGTACTTTGTCAATCATTGAAATCACAAAAATTTTCTTTTCTTGCCACGACTTACTCCAAAAATCTTCAAATATAGGTTTTTGTAAATCTTCGTTTAATTGTGAGCAATACATTACTTTGCTTTTATTACAAAACGCTTAATTACATTTAGTACCTATTGCTCTTTTAGGTCTTTTTTGTTTCTGAATAAGGTTATCAATTTTTTTTAAGCCTATGGTAGGGCGGGGCTAGATGAGCAATTTTTTATTTGAACGGATGTAGCTCCTCAATAAAAAGTCTCAATGAGTCGTTATGTGGCTTGATGGATTAGTAATTTATCCCTTAGCAAAAGTGTCCATAGTATATTTTTTGTAACAAGTCGAATTTAAGAGTTACCGCTGTTTAAATGCAGCAAGTCAAGTATGCTCAATGTACCCCATAGGTGAGGTAGGTTGAGCAAGGGTATGGGGCAAGTTGAGCACTAAGAATGTCTAACCAAACCATGGGTTCAATGTTGACTAGAGAAGTAAAATATCCCAAGTAGCACAGATAGCTGTATAACTACTCACTTTTAGACCTATTTGAAACTCTATCAGTCTTATTAATAAAAATGGCGTATTCCCAGCTTACTCCGAACTTACTCTTGGACTAGCTAATCCCGGAGTAACTAAGGATTAACATAGATCTAGCAATGTTATTAATAAACATGGAATAACCTCGGACTAACTATTCATTTCTTAGTCTTTGATTTACGCGTAAGCTCTGGCAACCCAGATGAATTTAAAAGTAAAAAGAATGAACTAGTGAATGAAAAATAAGCAAGTTGAAGACATTATGTAGAAAAAAAAAAACAAAAAATTACATCTGCCATAGAGATTTGACAGTAAAGGTGAAGGATCCCTCCTTTTCAAATTATCGTATTACCTTTAAACTTAAAAATTACATAAAATGATGATTAAAAAATTAATTAATTTGTAATTTCGTTGACTAAAGCTAAACAGCTGCCAATGACCTTATTTTTTTTTAATGTGCCACATCTACGAAATAAAAAATCAGAGTCTATGTAATAATTGTGGTTGTGAGAGTTTTTGGCGGGATTTTTTCGAGTGTAGTTCAGCGGCTGTTAATATTATTTGCAAATTGATTCCTAGTGGATATTGTGATATTAAGTTGGTGTAGTTTTATGTCTCAACTGTCTACTCAACTGGTCAATCTATGAAAGCATTGACAGAAGCGATCTCAGGATAGTGGAGCGGAGAATTTTATTGTAGTATTGACAACCTCCCGCAAAGCTTACTGGGAAGGCTGACTTTATACAATTTGCTGCCAAATACTCCAAAAAACATTAGAATCTGTTGCATCCGCATTCTAATGCATACTAAAGAATTCAAGAAGGATATTACGCACTGAACACGAGGCGGTATGGTCTAAGACCTTAGCCTGCCCGAATAGGGCGATGCAAAAAAATTAAAAAAATTGTGGTTGCCATAGTTACACTACTCTTATTCCGACCTTAAACTAGCTGGCACCATGGTTTAACTTTTAGTCCGAGACTAGTGTCAGATTAGTATAATCCCTCCTTATTCCGTGTTTATTAATACGGATTTTTGTTAGTACCAACCTAATGCTTGGAATAAAGTTATTCTTACCTTAGTCCACGTTTATTAATAAGACGGTATGCGTATTAAGACTCTTTATAAGAGTACACTGGTGATCCTACAGCTGCATAATAGCTGTCAGTGATATTTAAACAGCTCAGGCTGATTAAGAGCTGCATTAGGGCTGATTAAGACCGACTAAACTACCATTAATACGCTAAGAGTGCTATAAAGGTATATTTTCAACGACTCTTTTCAGCTTTTAACATTTTCTAATGCCTTAACCGTAGTAAGGGCTGTTTAGTGGATGAAATTACGCCAAATGCTGTATAAGAAGGTATTTGTGAACTCCTATTACACTGACTTATTAAAGGGCCACGTGTGAACTATTATGACGGTAATAGCTGTATAATGGATGATTTGTGGCCCACATTACAGCTTATTGCTGAATATGTCTACAGCTAATCAGCCTTTATACTGCCATTGATAGTGGCTGCATAGCGGCTGTTTAAACATTCACTAGATGCCTCGCAGCTGTTTAGAGACTCACTAGTGTATCGAATTAACGGCTTTTTTTTATAGTGGTTCGCATAAGTACCTTTAATCAGACTTTACCTGAATAAAAGTAACATGTGGTACTGTAATCAGTCAGTGTAACTAGTTGAAGCAGATGGCGCTTATATACTGACGTATATATTTTATTGCTTTATAAATATGAATTCGACTAATTCGTGGAAAATGAAAGCTAGAACAGGAGGCATTAGAAGAAAATGAAGACAGAAGAAATAAAACCTTGAAGTCGGGAAGTAACGCAAAGCGTGACAAATAGTTTGAAACAGGATGGTTCCGTACAAAATATTAGTCGCAAAAGCTCAGAAGATATTGTACATTCAACAAATTATGTGTGTCCAAGTTCTTCTTCCAGTAACCTCGGTGATAATATTAAGTGTTCCACCGGCAATTAAAACTCAGAAAAAATATCGAGTTCTGAAGATGATGACGACGGCAACTATAGCGATGATGTAAAGCACTCACTGTTTAGGAAAAAAAATAGAACGTGGGCTGTAGAAAAGAGTATTAACCATGTTGCTTTCATCACGCTTTGGCATATACAAAGCTAACGCTAACGCTACCGTAATTTTAGATCTTCGGGAAATAAAATTCAAATTAGTATGTATTAAACATAAAGAATGCCATAATTTTATTCCATTATTACATACTTTGTAAATAAAACAAAATAAATGATTGAACTTATACATATTTATTTATTCATTTAGCTCACATCAAATGGTACTCTGTCAATGTAGGTATCATCTGTCACAGAAAAGAAAAAGGTAACAACATTATACTTAACAAAACCATTGATATCCCTATTGTATCATATCTTTTACCTACACTTTCATGCAACTAATAAAACCTGCATCACAGTAAATCACTTATTAACAAAGTATTAGAAACCTGAACATAAAACAAAAGTACTGTTAATAAAGATATACCAAAACAACGAAAACTGAAATCTACATAATCATAAGAGTCTAGAATAACAATAGCCTTTAATCATAATAAAGGCACTCGCAATAACATAATTTAAGCTTACACAATCATATAATATAATAGGTAACAACAACAAAATTTACAAAAAAAGAATACTTTTGTATCATATTTTTTACCTACACTTTCAGGCAACTAATAAAACCTACGTGGAGTAGATATAACTTATTATTAAAGTTTTTGAAACCTGAACATAAAATAACATTCGATACCGTTAATAAAGATATAACAAAACAACGAAAACTGAAGCCTACTTGATCATAACATAGGCTAGCTAGAATCATATTAGCCTTTAATCATAATAATAGTCACCCGCAATAACATAATATGATGAAACTAAGGCTGCAAGAGATTGCCAGTCTTCTTGATTTATTCGTCTACAAAACTACCAAAATTAGCACAGTGAGACCACATCGTTCTGATCGTTTTCTGGTGAACTGTTATTACTTATAATATTCTCTATGACTCCATCTCTAAATTCTTGTTTGTCCTCCGTCTCTAACGAGTTTTGTTCTCGTTGTATATTATTTTCGCCTTGTTTTGTAGTAGTCATTATTAAGTTTTTCGGGATTTTTATTTTTTCGACGTTTCGTTACTGACGCTCTTAGGTCTCTCATCAATTTTCTCTTTCCTGATTTTTTTAAAGCAGTCTTGAAAAATATTTCCGAAGCTTCTACTGTAAATGCTGCGTCCCACGAATGAACCAAGTCAAAAAAAACTTTCTTAATAATTTGTAGTTTTCAAAGCAATTTTCGATTTTTCTCCTCGGCCAGTCCACGAACACAAACAGATAAATTCCCGAGAAAGCAATGTGTAAAGTAATCGATAAGCAAAAGTTTTACCATCTCCAGTGGAAGGCGAGCATAAAAATTACAAATGTTTCTTAAGTTTCTTGTATTCGGATTTATCTGCTAGTTTGACTTCTAACGCATCCAACTGACGTTGGTCTTCAATTATATTAAAGCAAACGCTCTCGGCTTCATCTTGACGGACATCTTTCAATAAAGTCACTTGTACAGGTTGTTCGTTTCTTGGCTGGTTCAGTTTTTCTGATTTGGGGGTATGTCTTCTAATTGAACAGACATTATGCAGATTTTGCCCACCATATTTTCTATAATTTTATTTAGATTATGAATCATATTAACCATCGTATCAATTTTGTCCGAAACCATATTCTGGTCTTCACAAACTTCTAAAATTACATCTCCAGTATTAGGCGTATTATTGATGGACGTATTTGTTATGTTTCTGGGTATGGAGATGGTGTTCGTCTGAAAAAAAAACTTATAAATGAAATATACCGTACATACAAATATATGTATACACATATTATACTCATATGTACACATGTCCACCATAGGCCCGAGCAACCCGACAACAATTTTAACTATGAATTGCTGGTGATATTCTGAGCACAAAATGTTATGGCAATACTAGTAGGTCAAATTCTGTAATTTTAAAGTAATATTCGACACAGTAGGTAATAGACGTCACTTTTTGAGTAACAGCCTTCTTAGATTATGTAAAAACTAGGAAATTAAAATATGTTGAGGATGAAATATTGCATTTATGTTTATGTTGCTGTACAATTTATTTTACAATAAAAAATAATTTGTTTATTTATATATTAATATCTTTCTACCCAATTTGAAAGGATCGCGCGCGCGTAAAATGGTTTGTTAAAAAATTTGAACTTGATGTTATCCATGCGGTGGTTTTAGATAAAATACTATGGATCCCTAAAGAGTCTGTATAACAACTGTTTAATTGTTCACATTATGGCTAACGGTAGAGCTTGTGGCCCATTAAAAGTAAATAAAACAGTTTATAGCTGCATACAGTTCACATGTGTAATTTTATTCAGTTTTTTGCTGATTAACAGTACACTAGTGAACTATTAGACACCCTTTTGCATCATATAAGAGTTTTTACCATTCACGTCGCTGTTTAACATTTTATTGTATAACCTATAAATATACTGATTAATTTTTCATATTTTATGATGTTTTGTGTATGAATTAGGAATATATTGCATTAGTTTTTACTTTATGATAACATAATAATAACATTTTATCTTATAATTATTTTTGAAGCACTAAAAATAGTTTATTCAAGTTTTCATCACGGCTTATTTATATCACAAAACTAATTAAAAACAGAATATTTTCGTGGCGCACTAAAATTTTCTTAGACAATATATATGTATAATGTCAGTGAAATTACATTCCCAATCAATTTTCTTTTATTAATATGTAAAACATGTACTTACCTGGTAATATTAATATTATCCACGTATAATTCACTCCACGAAACAAGTGTTCAATTGGCAGCTAGGGTTATATTTGCTTCTATAATTATGTTTGCTACTTCAAATATGTTCCCTTTTACACTGGCCGCAAGCAGCCTTTCCCGGTTTAAAACATCTATTAAGAGCGTAGATGTGACATATTTACTGGATAAAGAGTAACTTGTGATCTCTTAGTCAGTCGATATTCAGCGCATAGTACTGTCGTTACCCTTTATAACACTGTTAAACTGCTGCTACACAGCTCCTAAGCAGCTACGTGAACATAAGGCTGAATAATTTGTGCCCATTTAAGAGTTATAAGAGGGGTTAAGGCCCTATACAGCCCTTATGCAGCTTTTTTATTCAGCTTTAAGCATGATGGAAATCCGTTATTCGGCTGATAAGCAGCCTCGTGTGCTACTTGGGATGTGTTTGACGATCAGTTCTTTATTTATAGTATTTTAGTGACAGAACAACAAAACTTAAAGTAATTTCCTTTGACTAATTAACCAAAACTAGAATCAACAAAACATTAACGTATCTTAAGATAAACTTCAGGATTAGATTCAGTCTTTTTGTATAAAATCAGACTTGAATATCTTAAAAAATATATATTAATAAGATCTTAGCAACTTAATCGTCATTGTCACTGTTGCAATTGACAAAAACGAAAGTAAGACCAGCACCTGGAACACATTTTGTATGTGCCCATTCCCTGCAAGCTTGACACTGGATCCATTTTTCTCCTGGTAAACTTTCAGCATAGCCTTCGCAACAAATCAGACAGGAATAATCATTATCATCACTTGACTGGAGTATTTTTTTACAGACACCCTGCTTCCTTTTCTTACCCATGTTCTTCTTTGGCTTCTTAATTTTTTTTGTGGTTTTATTTTGCTGTTCTTCTAAAGCGTTCTTTTCGGGAGTGTCTGTTAGTATTGCAGCTTTCCTCTTTCTTCTGTTAGTTTTAGCTGCTTTTCTAGGGCCAGCCTTTGGGTATGGCCGTACAATTGCCGGGGAAAATACTTGGATTAGGTCGATCGTCTCGTTTTCTTTATTGCTTGGACCAGGTTCGGGTTCAGCTTGACTGGTAGAGGCAGAAGGAGTGGGATTAGGTTCAGTGCTGGACATCACAGCTTGCTCTGGATGATGTTCTTCCGGCTCGATAGTTTGTGGTTCAGGACGATCGGTTACAAATGATGGTGAAAACTCATCCTCACCAAAAATGTTTGAATTATATGGGAAGATGCCTGTCTTTCGGAAACCGTTAACAATATTGATACTTGTCTGAGCAAACGGCAACGAATCAGCGACTATTTTTGGTATATCATAAATAGTAAGGGTTTTCCCTGGATTGTTTCGCAGCCATGTGTCTTGAGCAGCAGCGCAATACTTTTTGAACGGTCCAAAGACTGACACATCCAACGGTTGTAATTTATGGCTACAATGCGGTGGAAAGGACAGCATTACAACTCCGTTCTCTTTGGCCAAAGTTAGTGTCTTTACGTTCAAGTGAGAGGAGTGATTATCTAACACTATCAAAACAGGGCGCTCCATGGACGGTTTCAAATGTTTTATAAATTGTTGCATAAACTGATAGAATTCTTCGTCTGTAACCCATCCACTGGCATTGCCTGCAATACATTCAGGGGGACCACCGTTAAGAAAAAATGTCTTAAACTGTTTTCTCGGAAATACAAACATGGGAGGTACAGCATTTTCAAGAGCAGATACAGCAGTTACTACTGTAACGTTAGTCCCTCGTTCTCCAGAAGTCATTGCGCCGACGTTGCGCTTACCTTTGGCAGCTACAATTTTATTTGGCTTCAGGACAGTGGATACTCCTGTCTCATCTATATTCCAAATGTCTGCCGCACTAAATCCATATCTATCCATTACTTCCGCTAATTTCTCAAAAAACACTTTAACATTCTGCTCATTAAATGATGTTGCCCTACCAAGACTGGTGGTTTCTGGTTTACGTATGGATAGCTCCAGATTTCGTTTTAAAAACTTCGTAAGCCATTCTTTTCCGGCCATCTTATTCGCAGTCCAGCTAAGTGGAATTGTAATGCCAAATTTAATAGCACATTCGTAGGCAAGGCGACGGACGTCTTTTGGAGAATATCCATAGAAGATTGATGCCATTTGTAGCAAGTACTTTTTCAGAGAGTCTTCCTGTGTAGGAGAAAATACTTGTCTCGGTGTTGCATAGCCCATGGATGAATCACCACCTTCATTTAATTTCTTCAAAAATCTTGTCAAAGTCATCCGTTTGATACCAAATTCTTTAGCGGCGGCATTAACACTTTTTCCTTCATCATTAACAGCCTTTGCAGCATTTTTTAAATCTTCAGTAGTGTAAGAACATCTTGTAGTCTTCCTCTTGTAAGTCCGCATCCTAACAAAAAATAAAACATTCATTACTTTACTTGTTTGAGTCGTGGGGTAAGTTGAGCAACTATAGCTCAACTAACCCCAATCCGGAATTTTAAAACAAAAGTGAGGTTATAAAAAAATCGTAAGAATTACCCAGAACCTCTCTCTACATATCAAAAGTATAATAATTATCTGGAAGATTAACACTTACCTGATTGAAAACAGACAACAATTGATTAATATAGACGAAAACTTGCGATAGACAACGTTTTTACTTTTTGGGCACAAAATAAACAAAACGCACGGGCGCTTCACTCGTTCGTCCAGCCGCCACTAGTGATCGCGTGGTGATTAACCCTCCCGCGACTCCTTCTTTCCGCCATACGATGCCTATGCGTATGATGAATAGTTTGCGAGATATTTGGATTGTCCAACTTGCCCCTATGCCCAACTAGCCCCGCCCTACCCTACTCTTTGCCTAACATTCTATTTTTCTTATTAATTAATACTGCCCACGAACTTCGATCAGCCTTTCTTTTTCTTGTACGTGACTCTTTGGCCACTTCAGGCTCAATTTCTCTCTCCACATACCATTCAACGTTTTCATTAGAAATAGAATCAGATGGAGTAGCAATAGGCTGTAAATTTTTAATTTCGGATAATGGAACGTAATCGGGATCATTATCTACATGATCCGAAGTAAAATCTAAAGCTTCTGGAATATTTGAAATCATCATAGATGATGCGCTAGGGCAAGGAGAAGGCTCAAAAACTGTTGTCAGAGTTTCACAGTATGCAATGCTATCATGAACATTTTCGGATGTAGAGGCATTTGGGAAACATGGCAGTTGGGTCGCTGGAAACGGTTCAATTAATGTTTGAGGGGTGTGTGAGTTGGTATTATTAAGTTTATCCAAGATGAGCTGCGTTTTACGCACAAGTTCACGACGTTTTGCTAGATCTCTTAAGGTGACAACAGACACATCCGCACATTCATTTTCTTGGTCCATGACGTAAACTAAAAAAAAAACAAAGGTAGGGTAATTATAGTTACCAAAACTATAATTAAATAGTAACTTTATACAAACAGAAAAACTTTACCTCCTACCTACTATTATCACCTACTAGTAGGTATTAGTACAGACATATCCAGTCGCAGTGTACTTTTACAATAATAAATACAAGAAATTAACCTAAGTTACGAGTAGGTACATAAATTTTACAACCGCGTATGTAACAGAAAACGAAAAATGTTATGAGTTTTAAAACCGCGTATCTAACATCGAAATAGTTAAAGACGTTTTCTTAGGGTAAATATTAATAATTCAAATAACAAACTATCCTAAAAAGTAACTTAACCAATATAATATGGAATTATTGTGTTCACTTACCAGTTATTGCAGCATTTATAATTAAAACCACACTATTTCACGCACGCTTCGTTAAACAAACACACCTTCCATGTTATGATGCGCAGATTCGCGGTTTTGGGCACAATAAACAATCACCTGACGTTACGCGGTTTAAAAGACATTCGATTTCACGGCTTCCTATTGGATAATCGGCTCGGCCAACATCACAGAACGCAGCCAATCACTACTACGAAGCTAAGCCCGCGAAATCTCGATTTTGCTACTTTTGTAAATACGCGGTTTTAAACACTGTTAGTTCCGCGGTTTCAGAATATCACCGACAAATTGTAAAAATATCAACTACAGCGTCAACATGAACATGTCATGGCACTTTTTGTGTTTTCACTAAACTCAAATAGTACTTTGAATTTTTTATCATTCATACACTCACACCTTGTCCCCATGCGGATAGGCAGCAGCCACAGATCGCCACTTGCTACGATCCTTACGTACTCCTCAAATAAAATTAAGTTTCTCAAATATTAACTGAGCCATTGTAATTCTTAAGAGAAAAGAAAGAACCATATTTAAACAATAACATTGAGTCACTAGTGAGCTGTCTTATTTTATGGAGTAAATTAGGCTGTTTTCATTCATGTTATTTTCAAAAATTGTCACACAAATACCAGTAGGCACTAGTCTTGCAAAGGGGCATCGTGTTACCCAGTTACTGGGTTTTGGTGACCCCATGTAAAACACTGGTACTCAGCTGAACCCCATCAGGTTAGACTAGAAGCCGACCACGACTTAGTTGGGAAAAGTCTAGGCAGATTGATTAAAATTGTCACACAAAAGGTCACTAACCTTGCTTTGTATGATGAAAATAGTTAAGAATGTTAGGTTACATAAATAAATAAAACAGAATACTCCCCTTAATGATGATGGAATCTATCAATGGACAGATGAAGTTTTTGTTTGTTTAGCTGCTTCGGTCATTCTGTACTGTACAAAGTTTTGGTTCACTTCAATTATATTGTCTCCGGCTAGTTATGATCATAATGATGTAGGACAGCAACCTCCCAGCATTATTCTGAGCGATGACCGTTTTGCGTAGTTGTGACGCATACTTTGTAATGATTGTATTTATCAGGTATATTTTTTTTATGGTATGCGTCGTGCCTGGCGCAAATAAACAATTTTTCTTTCTTTCTTCATCAGCCACTTAGACGAGACCATAGCCAATTCTTAGCTTCTTCTGACGTTTCAATAAAGTTCTATGCGTTCTTGGAAATTATCATAGGAAAATCTTTTGCCATGCCCTCGGCGGTGGCGGTGATTGATGTACGAAATTCTTCGGATGGCTTTCATAGCATGGGCAGAAGGCGGGAGCTGATCTCAATTCTGATGTCACGTCGAGGTACCTATGAATTATAGGACCACCATCATCAACTCCAATTCTAGAGGCAATTCCTTCATTCTTCATAGGAACGGGTAAACTTCAATAACACACATCACTGGATTGAAACTCGAAAGTATTTATTTGACTTAGTTACAGGTACTTTGAGTTTTCATTCGAACTTGAAGTTAAAACCACATGGTGGCTCGCTAGGTCGCAATCCCTCGTCGATCTCTAGAGAAGACCTAGCAAGAAACTCTAGGATACTCTTTTAAATCTTTTTTATAGTTTGCACAATCACTTTAAGACAATTGGCGTTGTTTATTAGGTTTTCAAACATCTAATCAATCAGATTTATTAAAGTTATTATTTTACACACACCATACGGATACGTATTGTAAATAAAAGGTGGTGGAATGGACGCTCCTTTTTATGCGAAAAGGTAACGGAGTTTCAAACATTCAACACACCACATACCTTTCAAGATAGTTTGCCAGAATTAAGAACAAAACATACAACTGTCACCATGGTTTGTGATGGTTCTGATGGACATTTTAAAAGGTTCTCTTCATTCTGCATACTACAACGCGCCTATGTATTTGTTTTAAGATTTATTCACAATATTAAATTAGGAAACAAGCTTGATCGTTTAACAAGTCCCTTGTCAGTGAAAGAGTTAACTAACTCATTAAATCTCATCATTAAAAGAATTCAATTAGAGTCATTTCCAGATGAACATCACGCTTTAGTAAATAAATGACCAATTAAATCAACTCGTAACTTGTTAAGTTTAACTTTATTTCTAGATGACAAAGGCATTATCCGAGTGGGAGGTCGATTGTCTAATTCGCCTGACTTCTCATTTAACAAGAAGCATCCCATGTTATCCCATGGTAAGCATTATGTCACTCAACTTATTTTCAAGCTAGAGCATTTGAGGTTATTACATGCTGGTCCACAACAGCTGTTAGCTCACATAAGAGAGACCTGATGGCCCGTGTGGTAGGAACTTAGCTAGTGGTCTGCACATTTGCGGCAGACGTTGCGGTGGATGTGGCATAGCTATATTTGGTCGAGAAGGAACTGGCATATTAAAATTAAATGGTCTATGCATAGGCATGGGAATGTGCGGCATAACAGGATTGAATAATTTGGTCTGGTCCGTCTGTGCCTGAGGCTGGGGCCTTTTAGCCGGTGTATGCTCGTTTCGCTGTTGTAAGTAGAGAGTGTTCATTTCTTTATGAACAAACTCAAGTGCCTTTTCGATCGTGTCCGGTCGCATGCACCTAATGCCAGAACTTAAGGGGTCACGAAGGCCCCGTAAGTGATTGCAAAGTTTACTTTTTATAAAGGGAACGTTTCGAATCCATTGTACTGTGAACGTTTTCATGTCGTGACACATAGGCCATTATAGTGGCAAATAGACTTTGCCACTTTTCGTAGAAATCCTATGGTGTGGAAGAGCCTTGAGTTAATAGAGCCATGCCGTTATAAAGCGAGGTCTCATCGCGTTGGTCTGAGAAATTGTTAACTAAAGAACTACGTATGCCATCCCAATTAAACGGGCTGCGGGTCCAGTGACCTTGTTAAGAATCCCGTTTAAAAGAGTAAAATTTATTAATTTGACCACATCATCACATACCATCAGGTGAGATAGTGGTCAAGCGCGAGCCTATCAATAATAATAATAAAAAAGGCATCAGCTGTACATTGTCCGTGTTTAACGACATGTTGAGTAGAAGAAACAAGTATAAGATCAAGAAGTTAAGGAGTACAGTTAGGAAAATTATGAGTGGCACCTAAGGGAAGAAGATACAAATTGCAAGAATGTGTTATAGAATGGAGAGAGGAAGATCTTGAATCCTGTTTGAGAAGACAAGTGTTGAAGTCTCCCATTATAATAGTGTGACTGTAAGAAGGAATTATGTTAACGAGGAGATTTTCAAACAACAATATACACTACAGACAATAATAGACACCAAGCAGAATCTTCGAATGATGAAGGTTGAATTCTAAAAAGAGATGCTCGCCAGCGTTCTGTGGTGGTGGCTGTGATGACATATGAACAACTGAGAAAGGAATGTTATTACGAAGATATATGGCAATACCGCCACCACCGCAGGCCGTGCGATCATTTCTAATTAGTTGGTATCCGGGTAAAGAGTAGGAAGTGGATGGAAGACATGGCTTTAGCAATGATTCAGAAACAAGGATTGCAGAATTTTCTTACAGTCAAGATTAGCCAGCATGTCATGGTAATGAGCCGGAATACTTTGGGCATTAATATGGACTACATTAAGATTCCTTGGAACATTGGAGAACTGAGACTCAAGGGTGTCAGCAAGAGACGGGATACTGCTAAAGCTGTCACTGTCACTATACACTGATAAGAAACTGTCATTATCACTATCCACCATACACGTAAATATAAAATAAATATAAAAACGACGATATATAAAAATATCTAACAATAAAAAATATGAAGGTAGGTTGAAAATCGTCCACCTGCCAGTTGTGTGTTCACATTAAATTAAATTACTAAGAAACAAACAATTTACAAGTTTTAGGGAAGGGCACTTAACTGATTGGCGAGACTGTTGCTTCTGGCTACACTGGTCCTCACTGGTGGCTGTGGCACTTATAGGTGCACGAACTGCTCGCAGATGTCGATGGAATCCTCGAACTGGCGCGGGCGTGGCAGGCTGACGGTGAACCTCGCCGTTGTAGAAGCTAAGGCTGGGCGCGGCGCGTTGTACTGACCGTCCTGGCTGGCCTAGTTTTCTTCTGTTATAGTATTCTTGCGTCTGTAGTCCTCCACGATGAATCTTTGGTAGATTTCCTTTTTATGAGAATTCTTTGTCTTCTTAGGTACTCGATCCGAATTTTGCTAATTTTTCCAGTCACGGTCGCCAATTTAATGTCTAGTAGTAGACATTACGAAGTTTATTAATGAAAAACCAGTTTTGTTCACAAAGCAGCTTTAATCTTCAGATTTTGGAAATCGATGTCGACACAGCCATGTAGAAATATATAATGGTAAAAAAGTCAAAAACGTGCGAGTGTAAGTAAAATTTACAAAAAGAGTTATAGCACCTCATGAATGTGCAGCTTGGTGCTATTACAAAACATCAGGCGCGGATATGGCGCAGATAATAAATATTTCAAATCATTCGTTCATTCCCAACACTACGCGGCATTAAATTGATATTATTTAACTAAGGTGATGGTACGATAATGAGAATATTCATTATGAGCTTGAAACAAAGTGTGCTCAAATTGAGCTTGTTTTGTAAAAGGTTAGTCGACCCCTCTCCCAGTTGATTTATGGGTACACTACATAAGTACGAAAAACTTTATTCCGACAGTCACAAATACGAATTTCAAAATACCGATTTTCATAATTCCGAATGGTTCAAAATGTCGAATATAACAACTCCGATTTATCATTACTCCTATTTTAATAATTCCTAAATTTCAATATTCCTATTTTTAAAATTACTATTCTCAAAATACCGAGTTTTAATAGATCGAATAACAAAATGTCCGATTTTTCCGATTATTAAAATACCGATTAATACAATTCCGAAATAAAAACGCCTTGTAAAACTAAACAGCGAGACAAATAAACACATAATTGCTCGCCAGAGAGAAGTATAATATAGCAGGCATGCAGCGTGCAAGCAAGCTCGCAACATGCAAGCAGGCATGCAACATGCAAGTAGGCATGCAGCATGGAAGCAGGCAAGCAGCAAGCAAGCAGGCATGCAACATGTAGCAAACATTGTTTCTGTCACGGCTCCGGCGCTGCGGGGTTTGGGCGGCCCCACGCGAGCTTATCGTCGCAGATGGTTTTAACGCTCACCACCTGCTCCTCAGCTCGCGGGCCGTCCCACCCCTCCGCGCCTACGCAGGCTTAAATTACACTCTAGTTTAGGGCAGACAAGACTGCTGTGAAGTCGGTGAGACTGACGTGAAGTCGGTTTTGCGGCGATTCCTTTCTGTCACTAAATTTTGTAGCACAACATGTTGACTTTTAGTTTATTCGAAGTATTGAAAATCGGAATGTGGTTTTTCGGACCGAGAACCCTTCGAGCATTTGATTCTTCGAACATATGAACATCGGAAAACTAACAAATCGCATTTACGACTTTCGGTAAAATAAAATTTCGTGATTTTTAATAATAGACATAATTCTTAGGAATTATGAAATTCGGACTTTTGAAAATCGGAACATCGAAATTCGGAATAAAATGTTTCGGAGTATTTGGGTGTTCCCGTTAATTTATTTAGCATTTTTTTTATAATTCCAACAAATCTTTCAACAAAACCATTGGACCTAGGATCTCTTGGGCTTGAAGTAACTAATTTTATATGCCAACGTGTTGCAAAATTCAGGAACTCAAAAGTGTTGAATGGCATATTATCAACCCGCAAGATTCTTGGTCTACCATGATTTGAAAAAAAAAATGCTTTACACACACATATCCAGTAGATGCAGCTAATGAATTTTTATGACTTAAGTCAAACCAGTAATAGTTAGTTACAATTAAATAAGTTTTTCTATTCCACTGTATAAAATCACAAGCAATTTTTTGAAATTGTTATGTCTCTCAAAATCCCATCAAGCAAGGTTCTTTTGATTTCTTCGGACTATATTTTTCACATGTTTCACATTTTTATATAATATTAATAAAATTGTCTCAAGATTCGGCCAATAAAATAAAGATTTTGGCCTAGCAATGAGATACGTATTAGGTCAACATCAGAACCAGTATCCAGTTGGAAGGTACAATTTATGGCATTTTCAATGATTATTGAAGTTAGTTTAAATGAAATTTGCAGAGGTTTTACTAATCAAGCTGTATTTTACTTAAACACCGAACAGTACACCATTACAAGTAGGTAAGTAACCAAAAAAAAATTAATACCACACTAATCATAACCATTGGGAGCGACAGAAACAAAAGCAGTACTGCCAACTTAGGAGAACCAATGTATTGTACATCTTATTTAACACCCTCTCTCAATATAAATACAGAATATTTTAATAAAAAAATAATCAACAACAATAGTAGCTTTAGTTTATCATTACATTACCTACACCCTGCCCTTTATGCATGGAGGCTTTATAATTCGGGTCCTAAGTTCCGTTTACGTTTTTATTTTTAGTTTTTATTTTCGCTTGAGTTTAGATTTTGATGTTTTTGGTGGTATATTGGCGTGTGCTAGCTGTCATTATGGCAAATATATTTAATTTTAATTTTTTATGTTGAGTAATGTAAATTATTTGCATACTATTGTATAGAATCAAGTTTTTGTTTTTTTCTAACTGAACAGACAGCTGTGCTGCTGGGGAGTTTGTTGCGCCAGTTCTTCTTCCCAGCAAAAGCACTAGGAAGTGGTGAAGGGCGGGCGTTTTTTGGGGACTGTCTTATGTAATTTTGACGTTCGGAAAGTGCTGATTCTCAGCCTAGTTTGAATAAATGACTTTTGAATTTTGAATTTGAATTTGACCACACTCTTTCAGAAACTTTACAATTAATTCTTTACTAAGAGATTTTGTTAACATATCTGCTGGTTGTTTCAAAGTGCTTATGTACTCAAGACAAATTTTATTATTTTTAATTAAATCCTTGACAAAATGATATCTGATATCAACATGTTTCAATCGTTTTACAGACTCTGTGCTTGCATTCAATATTGCTGACTGATTATCACAAAACAAATTTACTGGACAAACATTTTAAAATCAAAATCTTGTAACAAATTCACTATCCAACACGCTTCACTAGCAGCCATACTCATTGAAACATACTCGGCCTCTGTTGAAGACAGACTTACAGATGATTGCTTCTTTGAGCACCATACTATTAAGCAATTTGCAAACGTAAACAAGTACCCCGAAGTAGACTTTCGGTCTCTTTGGTCACCTGCCCAATCAGCATCACAAAACCCTTGCAACACTGTATCATTACATTTGTATATTAAGTTATAATCAATAGTATATTTTACATAACGCAATACTCTCTTAAGCGCACTCAATAATTCACTATTGGCTGAATTTTGGAATCTACTTAACATAGGAATGGCAAAACAAAGGTCAGGCCTAGTGCCTGAGACAGCATACATAAGACAGCCAATTATTTTCCTACAAGTTTCTTCAAACTTTTTATCACATTTTACATCAGAATCAAGAATCTTACTGTTAAATTTTTTATCCATAGGGGTCATCATTGGCTTACAATTATCCATGTTGAATCTTTTTAATACATTTTCCAGATAATTTCTTTGCGACAATACAGTTGTACCATTTTGAAAATTTTGTTTAACATTTATTTCTAAGAAATCCGAAATAAACCCCAGATCCTTCATCTCAAATTTCTCATTTAATAAATCTTTTAGTTTTATAATCTCCTGTTCATTTGTGCTAAAAATTAACACATCATCGACATAAATTAATACAAAGATTTTATCTGTGCCATTATACTTTGTATACAAACATGAGTCACACTTTGAGCTCACAAAACCATCTTTTGTTATTACTTTATTAAATTTTTGATTCAATCACTTAGGAGAAGTTTTCAAACCATATAAAGATTTCTTTAATTTAACAGTATTATTATTTCCCGAAAAGGCCCCTTTAGGTAAACTAACATACACTTCTTCTTTTATCTCCCCATATAAAAAAGCCCCCGTAACATCCATTTGATAAATGGGCACATTTAATTTTATTGCTACTGCTACAAATAGTCTAAATGTTGACAACTTCGCGACTGGAACATAAATATCACACAAATCAAATGATTGCTGTTGTTCAAACCCTCGGGCAACAAGCCTAGCTTTATACTGTAAAACATTATTTACATTTTTTATCTTAAAAACCCACTTACTGCTAACTGTTTTCCTATTCACAGGTACATCACAAAAATCCCAAGTGTCATTGTCTTTAAGAGTCTGTCTGTAATGCCCTAGCAATAGCTTCACTCCACTTACTTGCATCACTTCTGTTCATAGCCTCAGTGTATGTAGCTGGTTCACACTCACTCTCAACCCGCTGCACATGATTGCATTTATAGAAAGATGTTTGTTTTTTTAGCCGCTTGCTTCTTTCATCTATGGGTAAATCACTTTCATCCAAAAGTTGTTCCTCATCACTGCATGGTAAGTACTCACTGTCACAGTCATGTTCTGATCCCTCCTCTCCAACACTACTTGTATGAGTCACTTCCATTGTTTCATCTAGGTTAGTAGTTAGCTCATTCACAGGGTTAGGTTCTGTCTCAGGGTTGCTATCTACCACAGGTTCTTCTTGCAGGTCAATTGATGTTATAGATTCCTTTTCTTTGCCTTCCTTCACTTGAAGTTTCTTCTCTTTACCATCTCGGTTTAGGAATACAACATCTCTCTTCGTCTCCACTGTGTTTGTTGCTGGAAAACAAATTCTATACCCCTTCACATTTTCTTCATAACCCACCATCAACCCTTTTTCACCCTTCTTGTCCCATTTCCTCCTTCGTTCCTTCGGAATGTGAGCATACACTTCTGTGCCGAAGACTTTCAATTGGTGAATGTCAAACCTTTTGTTTGTCCATACTTCAAATGGAGACCTTCCATTTTCATGAATTTTCTCAGTTCTATTCAGGACAAATACTGCTGTATTAATTACTTCCGCCCACAGTTTCTTTGGAAAGTTTTCTCAATGTAACATTGTCCGTGCTGCTTCCACCAATGTTCTATTTTCTCTCTCAGCCTTTCCGTTCTGTTCCGGCGTATAGGGTACAGTTGTTTGGTGTGTTATCCCACGTTTTGAAAACAGTTCTTTCATTTCTTTGTTTATAAATTCTAGACCATTGTCACTTCTAAACATTTTCACTCTGTTTCCTGTTGTGTTTTCGGCCTTATTAATGAAGTTCTCAATGCAGTATTTGGTCTCATATTTTATTTTAACAAAGTACACAATTCTGTAATTCGAATGGTCGTCCTTCAGTATGACAAAGTATCTCGCTCCTCCAACAGATGCTTCTTCCATTGGACCGCATGTATCCGCATGAATCAGCTCACAAGTCCTTGTGCTCACGTTCTCACTTTTGCTGAACGGTAATCGATGTATCTTCCCAGCTAAACAACTCTCACACTCAGGTTTAGTAGTTTGTTTAACAACAACATTATGTTTTTGCAGAATATCTTTTACGTAAGCAAAGTTTTGATGCGCGAGTTTTCTGTGCCACTCATTTAAATCATTCGCCAACAGTGTTGCAGTGCTTGCAATTTCGTTATTATACTTATACCGCAATTCCAAGTAATAAGAATTGCCAATTCTTTCCGCCACCGCACCAACTTGGTTATCTTTGTAAAATTTGCATGACCTGTCATCTGTCATCATGGCGTAACCTTTATCTGTGGCGCGAATGACTGAAAACAGGTTGTTATTTAGTTCCGGAACGTTCAAAACGTTGTATATGACCGTATTAATCCATTCGGTCCCGTTCGATACTTGCACCGCCACCTGTCCGCGGCCGAGGACACTAATTGTCGCGCCATTACCGACAACCACTGATTGTTCTGTGGTACAAGTGAATGTAGTAAACAATGCGCGATTTCGACACATATGTTCACTAGCACCGGAGTCCACTAACTACTTTGATTTATGCAGTTCATATGACGAACTAGACACTACAAACGCATTACTCTTTGTTTTGTTTTCTGTTTTACTAACTTTTTGTTTACGAAATTTACATTGCGCCTTGAAATGTCCGAACTTTCCACAATAGAAACAGTTTTTATTATTTACGTTTTCTTCACTGCCATTTTTAATTAGTTTGCAATCACTTTGAAAATGTCCAATTTTGCCACACTTAAAGCATTTTATTTTTCTTGAATTTTTCACCACGAACGCAGTGGATGAAGATTGCTGGGACTCTTCAATCTTGCCTTTCATCCTCTCTTCTTCAATTAATAACCTGGCCACCAAGTTATCAATGGTCTGCTTATCGTCAGGTGCCGATTCCCACGCTGACACAAAATGCTTATATTCGTCAGGCAACGACATCAGCACCTTTGTGATAATGAACTTATCTGATATCTCCTCGCCCATCTGTTTTAACACATTTCTCATCTCATGAATTTTGGACAAGAAAACTGACATATCAATGCCTTTTTCGTATCTGTACTGGAAAAAACGTTGTTGCACAGGTAGGAATGATAGTGTTGCTATTGTAATCATTTGAGTGCGTGAGTAATGTTTATAATATTAAATTTATATTTTCAATGTGGCACAGACAACTCCTCCGGACTAGAGGTTTCCTCTAACCAATTTAATAATTAAGATTTTAAACGAGAGAAAGAGTAGTAATATTAAAGAAAAAAAAAATTGTGAGTAATATTAAATTTTATTGCCAAGGTAACGGACAAATCCGAACTACTGGCCTTATATATGAACCAGTCGCGGTCTTTACTTTAACAGTTCGTATAATTTTGTCTTTTCCAGGATAAACCACATCTACTATCCCAAGAGGCCAACTAAGAGGATGAGAGTTATTAGGTTGAATGATGTGAAATGAATGATAGTGTTGCTATTGTAATAATTTGAGTGCGTGAGTAATGTTTATAATATTTAATTTATATTTTCAATGTGGCGCAGACAATAAAAGCAAGTTAAGCACGTATTTAGGTGCTATAATTAATTTACAAATTTGTGCACAGAGACTTTTTAAACAATATGTTTTCTGATATAACTGCTGAACCAGCACAATTCTTCAATTTTCTACGGATGTCTACGCAAGATTTTGAAATACTACTGCAGAAAGTGACACCTTTTATTGAAAAACATGACACAAGTTTTAGAGAAGCAATTCCAGTAAAAGTGCGATTAGCTTTAACACTGCGCTACTACTTAGCAACGGGGGACAGCTTCAGAAGCTTTCACTATTTGTTTAAAATGTCCCACCAAGTTATTTCGAAAATAGTGCACAATACATCCATGGCTATCGTAACAGTATTAAAGGAGGAAGTTAAGGTAAGTAAATTAAACTCGCATGTTAATAGTAAACATTAATTTTTAATCCTAGTACAAAAATGGCTGTTACAGACCGACGGACTGATACCTAGATGATTGCAAAAGGATTTTATTCAGTTGCATCATAATCAGCCAGTAGTAATTCACCGGTTTCGGTTATAAGAATTTGTGCGGCTTTTTTAGGTGGTAACACTCGAACGGATTCTGTGCTATTGAATGATGTTTATGGATGATTGGTGTGTGATTGGAGGGATTGATACGGTTGTTGGTATTGCGACTGGGGTGATTGGCGTGACTGGCTGACTGGTGACTGAGGCGATTGTGGTTGCTTTGCTGAATGTATGGTGACTGAAGAGATTGTGGTTGCTGAATGTATGGTGACTGAGGAGATTGTGGTTGCTGAATGTATGGTGACCGAGGAGTTTGTGGTTGCTGAATTTACGGCGACTGAGGAGATTGGTATTATTGAGAGAACTGGGGCAAACGGAATGGTTGATGTGATGAATTACTGGTTGACGAGGATGGCTGAGTTTAAAGGTGTTAAATAAAATCATGTAATATATGATTGAAATAGATTTAGTAATAAACTTAGTAAACACTTAAGTCCTAAATATTTTATCTCGAGGTTCTAACCACCGACCAGTGTTCCCAACACATATCCTAAAGATTACCATAACATTCCACTTCTTCTTAGAACTAAACAATTTAATTAAATGTATTTAAATTGTGGCGGCGTACAATCCGCCTACTTGGTTGGGTAACAACCTCCTTTTTAGGGTTCCGAAGTAAACATGGAACCCTTATAGTTTCGCTCTGTCCGTCTGTCCGTCCGCAGCTTAGCTCAGAGAATCTAAGTACTAGAAAGCTATAATTTATTATGGATATACATATTAATAATTCCGACAAAGTGGTACAATAAAATAATGAAAAAAAATTTTTTTTCATTATTCCATAGACGTAAAGTGGGGATGTCTTTTATTTTTCTCATCTGTCCCATGGTGTGGGGTATCGTTGGATAGGCCATTCAAAAATATTATGGGTTTGTTAAAACCATTTTTCAATTCAGAGATCCGTTTGCGTAAAATTAAGCTTTAAATTGAAAATTTATGTTAGAGTCAAGTGCCAGCGAAAAGGTTGCGCTTGGCTATGTGAAAAAAACTAATCGTGGCCGTTTTGCCCGTTGCGTACCATATTCCGTAGCTGCGGCTGAAGTAGTCATTCACGTCCGTATTTAACTCTGTAGATAAATCTAATCGTGGCCGTTTCGCCCGTTGTGTACCATATTCCGTAGCTGCGGCTGAAGTAGTCATTCACGTCCCTGTTCTTCATATTCTTCTTCGTTGTTTTTTTTTTCAGGAACCTGCAAATGAACAACAGTGGTTGGAAAAAGAAGCCGAATTTCATCATATTTTTCCACATTGCCTTGCAGCTTTGGACGGAAAACATATTGTTTTACTGTCACCCCATCACAGTGGTACGGCATTTTATAACCTAGGGATAAATTTGCTCAAGTTCTTAACAACCGCATTTAATTACGCAGGGTATATTTCATATCAATGTTTAAAAAATATATAATATAAGATAAATAAAGACAAGATACTATTGTAGGTTAGAAATGTATGTACCTGTCTAAATACATAATCTGAAACAGCAATAATAGTACATTATTGCAAAGGCCGGGAAATAGACAATTGTAGGTCGAGTAAGGGTCGCCGCACACGGGCCACACGCGACAGCCACAAACGCCGCCACGAGAAGTTATAGTCGCTGCACACGGGCCACAAATGCCGCCACGAGAAGCAAGAAACGTGTAGCGTGTGGCGGCCACCGGCGTCAACCGTGTGCGGCGAGTCCATACAAAATGTATGAAAACTACAGGAAATATGCCAGTGGCGGCGTTTTGTGGTTGTCGCCGGTGGCCTCGTGTGCGGGGACCCTAAGAGTTTGAAGGCCGAGCCGTAGGCGAGGTTTGTTTGTTTTTTTTCTTTTTGTTTTTTTTTAAATAACAGGTTAGCTGGCGAAAAACTTTAGGCCTATTCCAGTGATTTAATATTGCAATATAAGGGTCAGTTTTATCTTAATCACATTTTTCTAACAGGGATTTTATAATTTTCACAGATGCTTCTGCTAATCCATTAGATTTAGGATAATTTGGCGAAGAAGTGTGATGTGGCAGTGGTGGCCCAGTGGTATCGGTCGCGACTTACAAGTTGTAGGTCGTGGGTTCGAGCCCAGGTAGGCGCTTTACTTTGTGTAAATTATTTCATCACCACTGCTCTCAAAACGGTGAAGGGAAACATCGTGAGGAAACCGGCATGTCCTAGAACCAAAAATTCGAAGACATGTGACATCCACCAACCCGCATTGGGCCCATTCCCTCTCACAAAGAGGAGGCCTGTGTCTCAGCAGTGGGAACATTAATAGGCTGGTGATGATGATGATGATGTGGTATGTTTAAATTATAGTCTTGAGCAAAACATTTAAATTCGTTGCTTGCATACTGAGGGCCATTATCAGATACAATCTCGAGTTGAATACCATGTCGAGCCCTATAATTTTTATATGCTTGATTATAGTATAAGAGTTTAAGCTCTCTAGCTTTGCAATTTCAATGTACTTACTATAATAATCAACTATTAACAAATAATAACTCTTATTATATTCAAACAAGTCGGTACCGAGTTTTAGCCATGGCAGTATAGGTATATCATGAAATATTATTGGTTCTTTCGGATTGTTGGTTCTAAACATAGCACATACTTGACAATCCATACACATTTATTTTATTTGGGATGACATATTAGGCCAGAACATACTTCTAGCTCTTCTTTGACATGTACCAACTCCAAAGTGACCTTCATGAACAATTTGTAGCATCATTTTCTGTAGAGCATATGTAATAACAAATACATTATTTTTGAGAATCATTCCATCTATTACAGCCAAGTCATGGCGAAAGTTTCAGAATGGTTTTGCTAAATCATTGATTTGTGACTAGGCCAACCATGTTCAATATAAAAATATATTTGATTAAGAACCGTATCTAGTTTTGTTTCAGACCTAATTAATTCTCTTTAAGCATTACTTATAGGAAGATAATCTAGTGTGAATTCAACATGACATATCAATTCTTTATTGATTTCATCATCAAACTTATCAGATTCTTTATTGTTAATAGCCAAAAATTACCTACTCAAGAAGTCAAAAATAAACATCTTTTTACACGAAACATATTTGACAGTAATATCATAACCTTGGACTTTAAGCATCATACGCTGAATACTTGATTGAACTTTATTGAGTGTTTTTTTAAAAATAATCTCCAGTGCTGAGTGATTTCAACTACAATAGGCCGTCCTAATATATATTTGTGAAACCTAGTATAACCAAAAACAATAGCAAACATTTCGCGTTCAACCTGAGCATAACCCTTCTGACTTGGACTTTAAGCATCATACGCTGAATACTTGATTGAACTTTATTGAGTGTTTTTTTAAAAAGAATCTCCAGTGCTGAGTGATTTCAACTACAATAGGCCGTCCTAATATATATTTGTGAAACCTAGTACAACCAAAAACAATAGCAAACATTTCGCGTTCAACCTGAGCATAACCCTTCTGACACTCTGTCAAAGCTTTGGACGCATAAGCCACAGGATGATCCTCTTGTAAGAGGCATGCTCTTCAGAGCTGCAATCAACCGATACTACAACATCTAAATTATTATTAAATATATGCAAAGTTGGAGCCTTGGTTAATATGTCTTTTAATTTGTTAAATGCATTTTCATGCGTTAATTGCCACTGAAACATTATATCTTTTTTGAGTAATTATCTTAAGAGATAAGTAATTTGTCATTCCAAGAAAGCGTTCCAAATCTTTTTATCCTTAATACCCTTAATATCAATTATAGCATTTATTGTAGATGGGCCAGGTTTAATGCCGTCACCAGTTATGATAAATCCTAAAAATTTGATTTCTTCCAGTAATAATTTTGATTTTTCACTATTATATTTGATATTATGTTTAGCAGCTAATTCTAAAACTTTTGATAATCGTTCATTATGTTCTTCAACAGATTATGCACATATAATTAAATCATCGCAGTAAAATTCAACACCCTCAATTCCACTAAAGGTTTCTTCCATTCGTTCCTGAAACGCCTCAGTAAAAATAGATAAACCAAATGGTAATCTTTTATAACGGTAATTACCAAAGGGTGTTGAGAATGAACATAGTTTTGAACTTTCTGGATCAAGAATCACTGACCAAAATCCACTATTGCAATCCAATTCAGAGAAGCATGTGTTACCTGATAATCTGTCAATGACATATTCAACAATTAGAAGTTGTTTGTGTTGTCTTACAATAAATTTATTTAAGTACCTTGGGTCAGTGCAAATGCGAATCTTGTTATTAGATTTTTTTGTTATAACAACAGAGTTGACCCACTCCACAGGATCGTTTACTTTTTCAATGATATTTTGCTGAACCATGTTGTTCAATTCTTTTTTAAGTGTTTGTCTGAGAGCAATTGGAATCCGGCGAGGGGGATCAACTCTTGGACAAGCTGTTTCCTGTAATTTAATTTTATAAGGTTTGTTAAAACATCCTTTGAACACACTCTCATATTTTTCCAATATCTTATTGATACATTGACTATTGATCATACACACATATTCTCTCTTTAATAATTTTAAATAAATACAAGATTTCAAACCTATGATAGTGACACACTGAGAGTTGACAATAACAAAATCTATATTATAAGGCTTTTCATTCTTAAGGTAACATTTAATAGTACAAATATCCTTGACAGAAATATTTTTATCATCTAGAGTAACTAATTTAATTGATTTCTTTTTTAAGAATTTCAAATCAAATCCTAAAAGTTTAAATGTATCAATTGACATACAATTAGCTTGAGAGCCACTATCTAATTTAACTTAAATCTCTTTATTGTTAATATTAAATTGTTCATAACACTTTCGATATTTTCCATGCCCACAAAAAATGACTCCTCTTGTTCTTCAATGTTAGCTATGCGTTGTGATTTTTGTTTATACTGATTAAATTTATTACGGCATACTTTCGCATAATGGTTTTTGCCTTTACATTTTTGGCATACAACTCCAAAAGCTGGACACTCATGTGAAGGAGTCCAATTATTATCACCACAACGAAAACAATTCTTACATTTGTTTTCCTTACTTATGGCCAATATATCTATGTCCGGTTGTGTTTGAACTGTGTGAATTTCTGTTAATTGTTTATGTGATAATTCAGTTAAATTTAAGTTCTCAGTTCGCAAAAAACTTTTCTTTGACAACATTGTTGTTAATTCCAATAATCATAATGTCTTTTACGAGTTCTTCTCTCAATTTGCCAAATTCACATAAGTTACTCTTGTTGATTAGATCTGTTATAAAATTATAACTTTCAGAGGGACCTTGAACCCTGGTGAAAAATCGAAGTCGTTCCATTGTTATATTAATTTTCGGGATAAAATGTTTCTCGTCAATATGACTTTTGCATATGATTCTTCCTCTTCCTTCTCGGAGAAGTCAAAGGTATTGTTATATATTTCAATGCCTTGGTCTCCAATGCAATTCAATAAGATGGCCATATTTTCTTGTCGGCCACATTTTCCAAGTCATTAGCCAATATGTAAAATTTCCGTTTCGAGCTATAAAAACGATTGGAACATTTAGTACTAAATTCAAGCAGTACTTATTACTTAAGCAGAAGGAAACCGGAAGATAAGCTTACCCGGGGTTTGCACGCAGTTAGTATTACTGCCATTAATCCATTTTCTTTGTTTTGAACTTTCTTGCGAACACCACACCACATACCAATAACATTCACACCACTCCGTTTTATCCAATACTAGCATAATACTATTCTATGTATTCTTTTCACCAAGTTTATTTACACTATTTCATAACATAACAACATTTTTCTTTTGACAGCCGACCATAGATTTCTTCCGTATGTAATAAATTACTCTTTGGTCCGTGCGCTCTATTGTTTGTCTATGGTTTCGACAAATAATTATTGAGCATCGCGGACGTCGGTATAAATAGGTCTACCCACATTTTAATATGTTTCATATTTGTATAATACTAACACATACTCTGTTCCACCTTCTGTGTTTATTTTATTTTGTTTGTTATTTATATATATAACACAATATAACTTTATTATAAGGTCTTAGGTACAATCTCGAGGGATAAACAGCATTGTAACACTAGTCAAGTATTATAGCGGTTGTCAGTCGTCACACGATCGCAGCGTGCGCGGCGCGATCTCTCTCGGTACGTAGCGGGGAGCCGACTGTCCACGCGAGCGAGCGATGGCGGGGGCGCGGGGGGAAGAAACAAGGGAAGTACCTATCCTTGACGCGGCGCGCGGGAGTACATGCAACTCAACGCTACACACTCCCCCTCTAGTTCGAACATAGCGCCCTCGCGTTCGGACTAGCAATCAAATCTACGCGGTCGACCGCGTCTGCGCTTCTCTCTAACCGGAGCCTCGACATCACCGATGAATGGAGTCAAATCAGAGACGTGGTAACGTCCTACGTGCTCACCTCTAGTAACTCCCTCCACTAGGTAAGTAGTAGGGCTTACTACTTCGCGGATGCGATAAGGGCCATCCCTCCGGGGTATAAATTTCGCAGACTGCCCGGGGCCGACATCATTCATGCCTTGCGTTTTCAACAAAACAAGATCACCTACCTTGTATTCTGGAGGGGCGCGTCTGCCTTCATCTGCGTACTTCTTCTGCAGAGACTGGTTACGTTCGTGAACGTCTCGAGCGTCAAGCAGCACCGTAGATAACTTACGAAGGTAAGGAGTGATATTGTGGACGAAATCATCGCTGTCCACAATGGTCTTCATGTCTGCCACGACGTCCGATGGCGCGCGCAGCTCTCTCCCGAAGGTAAGGAAAGCTGGTGAAAAGCCAGTGCTCGCTATAACAGCGGAGTTCATCGCGAACCTTATGGCCGCGAGATGAGTGTCCCACGATGCGTGATCCTTTCCTACTAGTATCGCTAATTGTGGTTTAAGGTCACGGTTTTTCCGCTCAACGGGGTTCGCTTCTGGGTGATACAACGGCGTCAAAGACTGTTTGATACCCATCACATGACACGCCTGCTGCATCACCTCAGCAACAAACTGAACTCCGTTGTCGCTGATCATCCTGCGCGGGACTCCATACCTCAGAAAGACCTCGGATATTAAAATCTCTGCGCATTCCACGCTGGTGGCCTTCTCCAACGCAAATAGCTCAACCCAATGGGAGCACGTGTCTTCTAGAATTAAAATCCAACGGTTCCCTTTCGAAGTCTTTGGTAGAGGTCCGAATAAGTCGACCGATACCACTTCGAATCGCCGGGTGGGTGCAGGAGTCTGGAGTAGTCCTGCAGGCTTCCTGTTGTCTATCTTGTATCGCTGGCAAGCTGCACAGCATTTAATATAGTCTGTGACAAAAGACTTCATACCTGGCCAAAAGTATCGTGCTCTGATGCGTTGTAGGGTACGTTCAGCACCAAAGTGGCCTGCCGTAGGAGCGTCGTGGAACTCTACGAGGACAGCATCTCTCTCGTGTTTCGGCACCACGAGGCAGGCGGACTCGGCGTCCTCCGATTCGGGTGCGCACCTGTACAACCCACCATCAGATACCAGGTATCCTCTCTCTGACCATCCTCTCCCCCTGAAGGGATCGTCGTTTGTCTCAAGATCCTCGACGATACTCTTTAGCTCTGGGTCCTTGAGTTGATTAGAGCGTACATCTTCAGATGTCCTATGTGGTACATCTACGGTCACTAAGCATACTTCGCAACCAGCTGGGCGGCTTAGTGCATCGGCAATTACATTCACCTTCCCGGGAGTGTACTGTATCTGCAGGTTATAGGCCTGAAGGGTTAATGCCCATCTGGCAAGACGACCACTAGGTGACTTAACCCTTTATAAGGCAGAGGGAACTAGGACAGTTACAAATTTAAACTAAACGGATTTTGTAAGCCAATATGTTATGAATGCCTTATGTATTTTTTTTTTCGTGAAAATCGAAGGGAAAATTTTGGAAAATTTGGTGGCAATATAGTTGCCGCTGCCTGTAAAAGACTATCAAAAATAAAATAAGGTTTATTCTTAAGGTTACACTAGTCAACGGCACGAACTATTTTGTGCGCGGGGTTAAAATGCATTTTATATCAACCGACAACTCGTGCGGAAGAGATAGATGCTTTGATGAGCAGTAGGAAGCTAGTTCGCGTACGAATACACACTTTTGCAAATTTGTAGCGAAATGGATAATGATTTAGGACGAAATCGAGCGCGCGAAATTTTATAAACAGACCTTTGGCTGTTTAGATATCATAAAAAAACTACTGAATCTATCTGTTCAAAATAAAATTATTTGCATTGTTAAACTACTAATCTATGCCTGTATGGAGGCCGTTTTGCAATTTTCCGTCTTCTTATGGTATTTATTTGCGCCCAAAAATGCGTTAAAATTAGTGTCGAAATGTGGAACTTTCGACGCTCATAACTTTCAAATATTTTCTATTTTTACTTTTTTGCTTCCATACAGGGCTAGATAATGATGAGACAAATTGATATCACTTTTTATTTTGAACATACATCGTCAAACAGTGGAATAATCCCCAAACTACGTTTGTATGGAAGAATTTTTGACTAGTGTAACCTTAATGCAAATTTTTATTTCTGTTCATGGTAAATATCAAAACAAGGTACCACACAGAGTGGAACCTTGCATCTGGAACATTGAATTTTTGACCTTTTATTGTTTGTCTTTGTGCTACATACACGACATCGCCGATAAGTTGGCAAACGTTCATGTTTATGTGTTCCAACACTGGCAAAACGAAGGTCATCGATTACAGAGCCGGTTTTTTGGTAATTATCTGACATCTTGGGCTTCTTAGTAAGATACATTGGTTGGGTATCCAAGCTCCTTCTCCTTGATGAAAAATTATTTATAAGACCACGTGCCAAAGATAATCTAAACGCTAATTGTGGCATAATACTGTGGACGCGGCTGTTTGAACTGTAGAGAAGGTACGAGTTTGTTATTGCTAGGTCTATGCAAAAATAAAAAATGCGAAGCCACCATTTCTTACTTCTTCTGCCGACTTCATAGGTACTCCGCTTCTGATCGAAACGATCCACACCGCCCATACGTTTTGTATATTCAAGTACCGCTGTTGGACAAGGATACGTTTTTTTTGTTCCGTCTTTCTGCTTTCTTTCACATGTAGTTTGGCAAATTTTGGGGTGAAATGCGGTGGTCAAAACTGTAACTATTTTTGTATCCTGCCACATGATAAAGGAAACATTATTTTTAGTACGCCATTTATATTCACCTCTCTCTAAATGTATTTTTTCTTGTCTTGATACATTTTTTTTCTTAGCTTTTTTTAGTATTAGTGGCAAATCAGATCTCCCAGAATTGACGGTTGCGGTGGCATATATTCCGTTTTCAAACAAATATTGCAAGAGCTCATAAGATGCAAAGAAATTGTCAAAAGCTACATGTCCTCGGAAGCCTTGATCAATGAGTTTTTGTGTGAGAGATTTCACTACTTTGACTCCTAGACCAACTTCAGGAGCTTGGTCTTCACGTTTACCAGTGTAAATGCTAAATTCGTAAACATAACCAGTTTTGCTATCAGCTCTTACCCAAACTTTGTATCCTCTCTTGATGGGTTTGAGGGGCATGTACTGTTTTAGAGTTGAACGTCCCTTGAATCGAATCATCGATTCATCAATTGATTGTGACGATGTTGTTTTCGCTTCTCGCTGACATGCAATATTCAGCAAATCCAGTATTGGTCTTACTTTGAATAATTTATCAAAATTTGTTGCAGCTCTTTGAGGCGTTTGCTCATTATTATTCAAATGCAGGTTTTCGAGGATTTTTTTTAATCTTTTGATTGGCATTATGGATGCGATTTCATCTACGCGGAAAAATGGATCGCTAGCCCAATATAAATCAACAGTCGGTAATGGATGGAGCCCCATTAGAATTATTATGCCTATGAAAGCTTTAATTTCATCACAACAAACAGGTGTCCAGTTACGACTTTGATTTTGTTCTGCATAGAGATTCGTTTGTGTTACAATATGTGTAAAAATATCGTCATCGAAGAAACGTGTGAAATATGTTGTAGGCCTTGTCTGGGATGAAAGGAATTGAGTTCCTTGTAAACGAACACGGTCAAAATCATCCATGTTTGGTTGTTGAGACCAGATAACTTTTTTCCACTGATCTTCTGCACCATCCGAATCATCAGTTTCAGAAAATGTATCAACAGCTGTAGGAAGTTGGCTGAATGGTGGTTCAGGAGGAGAGTCAAGTAAACGGTTACGGCGTCTGTCTAAATGAAGACCAGATGTTGAGGAATGAATTGATGTCTCACGTTCGTCGTCCGAGTTGTGTGTCACCTGAGTAGACTCATTGTTGCGGCTGTCTAAATGTAGACCAGATGTTGACGATTAAAAGATTCTTCTAAATTAGAGTCGTTTTTCTCCTGGGTAGAATCGGTTTCGTTCGCACCACTAAGAATATCATATAGCGTCATACCTTCATACGTATCTAAATTATCCGGTTCTTGTTCGTATTCGTCCTCCGAAATGTCGGGGTCGTCGGGTAAGCCAAATAACTCGTCCAGTGCATTTTCTATGTCGTCATCAGACAATATTTTCGGCATTTTCACCTGCAGTAAATACTGTAATATTATTATCTACACGGGCAGTGGCAGATATATTGCCACCAGTTAAATACAAAATTTTATCAAAATAATAAACGTAATTTTACAAAATACTACTCGATCGTACAAGTGACATACGTAATTATTGAAATAAATGCAAACTCTTACCAGTTTCCCAAAAGATTTTAAAGATTGAGCTAGATTTGTTACACGTTACACAAAATCACCGGTTTTTACCGTTCAAAGTTTGAAAAGTGTCAATTGAATTTGACAATTCCCACACAACAAAAAATATACGTTGACAGGACATCTCAAGCTTGCCAGTAAAAAAAAAAAAATACCAGAAAGATAAAAAGTTGCCCGAAAAAAAAAATCTAAAATTGGTGGCAGTATTTAAATTCTTGGGTATAACTATAGATAATAAACTAACCTGGAAACCTCACTTAGAGGAAATCTGCAAGCGTGTGAGTAAATCTGCATATTTATTATTCCAATTATCAAAGAAAGTAAATACCGACACACTTTTAGGAGCCTATCATGGATTGGTCGCTTCTATTTTGAGGTATGGTGTTGTTTTTTGGGGACAGTCAACTAATAGAGAACTTATATTCAGGATGCAAAAAAGGTGTATACGATCAATGTGTGGTCTAAGAGCATTTGTAACTTCTTCTATTCTACAGTCATTATAGGCAACATTAACTAGTGGATTCTTACGGCGCTGGTGGAAATGAATAACTTTTGTTTTATTTAAATTAATTACAAGATTATTTTTGTCAAGCCAATTTATAATGTCACTCAGAGAATTATTTATGTCATTTTGGTAATTATTAGGATTTGTATATTCCACAATAGTCGTGCTGTCATCTGCAAACAGTACCATTTTATGATCTATAGTTTTTGGAAGATCATTAATGTATATTAAGAAAAGGGGTGGCCCCAGTACGCTACCTTGAGGTACATAATATTTTACATGCCTTGGTTTAGATAAATATTTTATCTCCAATTTAGTAATAGGACAAATTCTAGTGATTTCTGTACATTGAGTTCGGTCACTCAAATATGATTCTAGCAGTTTCAAGATGTTTCCTCTTATGCCATACCCATGTAATTTTTGCAGTAAAATCTTATGATCCACAAAATCGAACGCTTTTGTCATATCAGTGAGTATAGCACACACAGGATTACTTTTATCTACAGATGTCATTACACTAGATAGCAGGTCGAATAGAGCCATATTAATATTTGTATTCTTTCTGAAGCCTTTTTGTTCATTGCAAAAAAGATTGAATTTTTCGCGACTTTTTTTTTTTAAGCGACGGTTCACCGTCGTGGGGGGCCTCCTTCCCAGTGCAAATGCACATTTTATTTTTTCTAATTGTCTATTAATTTTTCTAATAGTCTAATTACACACCTACACACCTACCTAACCTAACCTAACCTAACTTGACCATAATGGACGGGTGTACTGTAACTTGACCTTGTTTGCCACTCAGGTCGATGCCCTCTCCGCCGTTCCCGCTAGTGTCTGCTCGCGGGCGAGGTCGTGCCCTCGGTACATGGCATCCGCCACCAAGGACATCTACTCCTAACGAGACCGGTCCGTCCGCAGCGCGTCGACCAAGAATGTCGATGGACTACTCTCCGGTTCGACCGATGGAAGATTTAACGACGACTTTGGAATTGTGAGTTAATTTTAAATTCAGTATTGCACCTGTTCTTGGGTGCAGATGTTGTGTATCTTGTCTTGTGGTTTAAATAAAACACTTTGATTATCACAGTAAGTTTTTATTTTAACAATTTCAAGTACATGCATTAACAATTAGTTATATCTGTTTTATATTTAGTTATTATGTTGAAAGCTTTGCGTTTGTCTTGGCTGCAGCTGTTGCGGTGGTCTTTGTTGCATCGGCCGTCCCTGTTGAGGTGTTTGCCCTTGTTGTCTTTGTACAGGCGCAGGATGTTGTTGCTGATGTGTTGGTGCCGGCTGATGTGATGCACCTTGTCCACCAGGTGATGTTGGTTGTGCCGCAGCTGTGTCTGTTGGTTTTTTTAATTTTGTTTCTATTCTTTCTATAGCTTTAACGGCTTCGTCTGCTTTGCGTTTCAGCTGGCCGATTGCATTATGTTCTGTTGCTGCTCTTTGTTCCATTTCTGTTATTTTTGCAGCTTGCGTTTTTAATGTTTGTATTTCATGTGTTTCGTTTCTATTTTCGGCTTGTAGTTGTTGTATTTCTTTTTCTAATTGTGCTTGTTTGTTTTCTAGTGTTTGGTGATCGTAGGTTTCTCCTTCTGCTTGGCGTCTTGCTCGTGTTGAGGTGATTTCCATGTCTTCATTGTTTGGCGCTGGTTGATGTTCCTGTGGTGTTGCGATTAAGTCAGTTAGTGGTTGGTGTCCCAATATGATGTTGCTTACTTTGTGGTCGTTGACCCTGTATCCCATTATTAATGGGTTTGGTTGTGGGTTTCTCATTGCTGAGTATAGTATGTTTTGGCCGTGCGACATTGCTTCGATTTCGATTCCTGTTTCAACCATAATGTTGAGTATGCTGTTTTCGTGGTTTCCGTCTGAGCTGAGTAGCGGTATTATTCCAATTCCTATTGGGTTTGTGAATTCTAGTTGTGGTATATTTTGATAGTTGTTATAGAATTGGTTGTCCACTGTTGCGTATTCGTATTTTAATGGTTCTGCTGCTGAATGGTTTACTGCAGATTGTGTTCCATCGCGTAGTACTACGTTGTGTATTGCATTTTGTTTTTAGGTAATCGTACTTTAGGAATCTCCATGCGTAGTTTCTTATGTGGAAGCAGCCGTCACTTGGTTTATGATGTTTTTCGTAGATTTGTCCTATTGTGTTTGTTGCATTTAGGTATTTTGTTGCACTTGCTATTAGTGCCGGTAGGTATGCGTATTTTTCTACGCTGTTTGGTTTTAGTGTATTTGTTGCTAGGTCGTATATTCCGTTGTGGTACCAGTATTCTAATCTGTTGTCTATGAATTTTCCTTGGCAAGTTGCACTTTGGTTTTCTCCCGGTATTTGTCTGTGTTGATTTTGGTTTGCTAAGTCTCCGATTTTCTTTCCGTATAGTGTTGTTGGATTTATGGCTCTCCCATTTTTATCATTCCGTGTTTTCCCATGTCTTCCCATATACCAATTGTTGTTTGTGAGTTTGCGTTTGCGTATTGTACATTTCCTGATGATGCCACAAATGGTGTTCTGTTTCCTAGGTTGTATATTTTGATGTAGTTGCTTTTCACTGTTGCTGTGTGGTTTGTTTCTATGATGTCGTCGTATTCTTTGTGTGTTAGATACATGAAGATTTTATCCCATGGTAGTGTATGTATGAATGTTTTTATTATTATTCTTCCGTTTGCTGCTGTTGCACTTGGTTTTTCGCTTAAGTATGTGCATAATGAGCTTTTGATGTGGAAGTTGAACATTTTTTTGAATCGGAATGTTTTTGTGTTTATTTCATTGTTGATGCCGTTTGCTACTATTGCTGGTAGTATTGAATTCGTTGTTTCCATGGTTGGTTGGTTTTTTTTTGTTCTGCTATTTCCTCTGAATCTTGGATATATTGTTCCTAGTACTCTTTCTCCTAGGTATTTTGTTCCGATACCTGTTAATGCTGCTATTCTTGCTGCTGAGTCGTATTTTGATTCTGGAGTGTAGTTGTATACTTGTTTCAGGAATGTTTCATCAGCTTCTTTTACTTGTGTTGTTGCGAGTTTTTTTAAGTTGTCTTTGTTTTTTCCTAGTTTTATTCCTTCTTCATATTCTTGCTGTATTTGGTTATATGTTGTGTCGTGTTCTTTTGCTATTCGGTCTAGTTCATTTGTTGGTTCTCCTAAGTCTAGTTCGTTGCCCGGTCCTAAGTATTTATAGCCTGGTAGCGTGTAACCTGTTTGTTGCTCACCGGCTTGTTCCATAATGAGGGGGAATTTGTCGGTTGGTCTTTTTATAGTGTGTTCGTGAGGGAGACAGGTGAATGAAAGTCTGTAGTGTTGTTTCGTTTTTTTTTTTTATTGATTATACGTTCTTATGGTTACTTATATCCTAGTACATGTTATTCTATTTGTTTCCATCACCGTTTTATGTCTACTTATTGTCTAGTTATTATTATTATTACGATAGGGCATATATTTCCCAGAATGCTTCCCATATGAATGCGTTTAGTTTGAAGTACGGTGTTGGTTTTGAGAAGTAGTAGCTGATTGTTCTTGTGTCCACCGCTTCGTTTGCTTCTGTTACATTTACATACATGCATATGGGGTAGTTGCTGGCAGTGTATAGTATACAGTTTGTTATATCCTGTCTTGATTTGTATTTTACATCGGTCGACATTGGCTGGCGTGCGGCTAGTAATTTCCACTGCTCAAACTGGTTATCTGTTAACTTGCATTCATCCATTAAGCATGCATTGGTGTGTATTAGGCTTGCGAAATTGAAGGATGATTGTGGTGTTAATCCAGTTAATCTTGTTATGTTGAAATGCATGCTTGCTAGCGTGTCCATTATCATGGTTTTTCCTGTGCTCGGTGGTCCATAGAAGAATAAGTTGTTTTTTTTTGTTAGTTTCCCCATGGAAATGTGCCTTTGTTGCTTTTGCGAATGAGTATGGGTTGATCGCGTTGTCTTCTAATAAGCGTACTAAGTTGTCTAATCCTTGTTCTACGATTGCTGGTTCGTTTGCTGATGGGTCATGCAACAATTCGTATTGTTTTGCTCTCTGTTTTCTTTGTTGGTGCGACTCTTGAAATACCAGTGTTTTGGCGATACGTAGTGCCGTTGTAAGTCGTTCTCCGAAGTTTCGGTTAAATTGAACTGCAATCCCCTCAGGCGTGTTGCATAGAAGTCGTGTAGCTTCCCCTTCGTCGAAAGCTTTGTTTTTACATAGTTGAAGCACAAGTTCTTGATTTTCGCGGATAAGTTTTGTACGTCTTGTGCTATTGTCGAGTCCTGTTTGTTGACGAATGGCATCCTGTTCACCTCTAGGGTCATTGTGTCGGTTTTGACACTCAGTAGGCTGTTGTTCATTACCATCGGTATCTTCAAATATGTCTTGATCGGATGCAGTAATTCTGTTATCCATGCGTCCTTGAATTGTGGTTCGTTCTGCGCTTTCATTTCGAAATATATTATTTCCCCTTTCGGTATTTCTAGTGTCACTTTTGTATTGTTGAGGATCAATTCCCAGCGAATGAGCGACGCAGATTGCAACCTTTTTATCACGGTCTGTGAGAATTTGTTTAAATGTTGTACGATCATTGCCGGTAGTAATATACTCCAGAAGGCACTGAATACATGCAATTTGAGAACATTTGTGCTCTTTGGCTCTAATAGCTTTTCCAAGCTTGCTGTTATGCCCCCAGTTTTTTGCGGTGGAGATGTATATGATGTGGTAATGAGTTCGTCGTGTTCCAGTATGACGAGCGATGACTTTCCAAGGAGACAGTTTAGTTCTGTAGTTGTTATATTGTCTTTCGCCCATTGAGCAATCCAATGAGTCGGTGTCATATTCTTCTTCTGTTGCCGTTTGTATTCCTGTTGCGCAGCCTGTCTCTGCTCCTGACGTTGTCTCTTCGTCTTGGCTTGTTGTAATTGCCAAGCTCCTGCTCTCTTCTTCGGGGCTATTGTTTCGGGAGTCGGCGGTGCTTGGTCCGGTGATGGGCTCTTCGGTGAGTTGGATAATTCTTCTAATTCCTCGGGTTTCTTTTCTTCCAGTGGGTGTGTATAATTGTCGTTCCAGTCTTCTTCTTGTATTAGTTGTACTTCTTCCGTGTCCGAAGGTGTTGTTTCGCTGGGTTGGCTCATCTTGTGGTATTAGATTTTGTATGTCGACCGAAGTGATGATGTGGTATGCGTTGTACATGCCGTACTGAGTGTCTTGTCGTCGTTTCGTTCCCTTTATATAGTGTTCCCCTTTCTTTGTTCTGTTGTGCACCTTGTGTGACGCAGATGTTAAAGTCGGAGCCAGGGTGAAGATTTATGATGCGACCGAGTCGCCAATGGTTCGGTGGAAGACGGTCATCCTTGACCACGACCAAGTCTCCCAGTCGTAGCAGCTCCTGTTCATGCCGCTGCCATTTTGCCCGTTTCTGTAATTCTGAGATATATTCTGTATGATATCGGGTCCAAAAATGAGCCACCAAGGCTTGTATCCTCTTATATCGAGACAAAGAGCAGATCCTTGTCTCTCTTTCTATGTCTACCTGAAGGGGCAACATCATGCTAGTTCGTCCAATCAGAAAATGAGAGGGAGTCAGTGGAGTCATGTCGTTGGGATCAGAAGACAATGGAGTAAGTGGGCGTGAATTTAAAATCCCCTCAATTTGAATTAAAACTGTGTTTAACTCTTCGTAAGTTAAATGGGCTAGGGATAGAATCCTTTTAAGAAGGAGTTTAACGGACTTAACTGCGCCTTTAGCTAAGCCGTTGAAATGTGGGCTATAGGCAGGAGTGAATTTGAAATTGATTGCCTTTCCTGCTGCATTTAAACTAATGTCATTACACTTTGATTTTAGGAAAGTTGAGTTCATTATAGGCTCCTACAAAATTTGTACCGTTATCTGAGTATATGTTAACAGGCCGACCTCTGCGAGCGACAAATCTATTTAAAGCAGCTATAAATGCTTCAGTACTAAGATCAGTCACTAGTTCAACATGAACTGCTCTCACTGCCAAGCACACAAATATACAAATGTACGATTTTATAAGTTGACTGCCCCTACCTTTCCTGATAGCAATTAGAATAGGTCCAGCATAATCGACAGCTGTGTTACTGAATGGGTGCTCACTATGAACAAGTTCTTTGGGCAGATCCGCCATGATTGGCTGAATCGTTTTACCGGCGAATCTACAACACTTATGACACTCATGCGTGATTTTTCTGGCTAAACTGCGACCGCCTATTACCCAGAATCTTTGAAGAAATGTAGCAAGCAGTAATTGAGGTCCTGCATGCATTAATAATGTATGATAATGTCTGAATAAAATCTGGGTAACATGATGAGAAGCATGAATTAAAATAGGATGTTTAACATCATAGGTATAATTTGAATTTGATAATCTACCTCCAACTCTTATTACATTTTCCTGTGACATGAATGGATTAAGATTTAGAAATTGTGACCTTTTTAAAGACTGGCCTTTCTTTAACGTGGAGTATTCATCTGAAAACTTATCTAGTTGAATAAGTTTACATAAAAGTAATGTGGCTGAATTTAATTCTGAAATAGTCAAGAATTTAGTAAGTTTATTATGAGGATGCCTACAGTTGTTTATGAAGCGTAATATGTAAGCCGTGACACGTTGCAATTTACTAAATTTTGAAAATCTATAAATAAATTTGTTTTCTTCACTAACAAGATTGCACAGCACCTTAGTTTCTGGTAGGGTAATGGGTATTGTATGGGTTTGAGTTGGCCATTGCGATTTTGGTTGTGTTAAAAATTGTGGTCCTGACCACCACAGTTTAGAGCCTTCCAGCTGAGTAGCATTACATCCTCCTCTAGATCCTATATCTGCTGGATTAAGTTTAGTGGGAATGTAATTCCAATCCTTTGCATTGGTAGCATCAGTTATTTCGTTAATTCGATTGCAAACAAATGCCTTTAAAGATGACCTTGGTGTTCGTATCCAACCCAATACAATTGTGGAGTCGCACCAGAAAGTCCATGAATGTATATTATCTAATCTTAGAGCGTTTTTAACTTTGATTGCTAAGCTAACTGCCATTAGTGCTCCACTAAGCTCTAATCTTGGTATAGTCATGCCCTTCAGAGGTGCTACCTTGCTTTTAGCCATGACGAGATGAACCATAATGTTGCCATCCTTTGAGACTGACCGAATGTAAACACAAGCACTATATGCTTGCAAGGAAGCATCACTAAAGGTATGTAGCTCATAGCGTACAGCTTGATCGCATAGAATAAGCCTGGGTATAATAATGTTATTTACTTGTGACAGTGATTTCAAAAATTTCAACCATCGTTCTGTAAATGCCGGTGGCAATGTGTCATCCCACGCAATTTTTGAAGCCCACAATTCTTGTAAAAATACCTTGGCCTGTAAGATGCAAGGATTCACAAAACCTAATGGATCAAAAACTTGTCCCACTGTTGACAATACAGACCGTTTATTTATTGTATTTGTTAAAGGATCGCTAACTGTTGCGAAACTAAAGGTGTCAGCCATACAAGACCATCGTAGACCTAATATTTTGGCATGATCATCATTCACTAATTTGAGCAAATGATCATCCATTTTACCTTCATTTATGCTGTTTAATATATTCAGGTTATTAGAACGCCATTTCCTTAAATTAAATTGACCTTTTTTAATTCTGTAATAACACCTTGACATATTTGTAGCAATTCAGCTTCTGAATTGAGGCCTGATATAAAGTCGTCCACATAGAAGTCATGCAATATTGTTTCACGTATTAGAGGAGAGGAACACTCCTGACCTAACTGTACTAGACACCGTGTGGCTATATAAGGAGCAGCTGCGGTGCCGTATGTCACAGTGTTAAGTTTGTAAGTGTATATCTTGTGCGACGCATCAAACCGCCACAAGATTTTTTGAAGGCAGTGTTGCTCTGGTGCTACTAGTACGCAACGATACATCTTTTCGCAATCAGATGTAACAACATATTTGTGTTGCCTAAATCGGATTAATATATCGATTAAGCTATCTTGTACTGTAGGACCTACATACTGTATGTCATTAAATGACAACTGTGAAGTAGTCTTTGCACATGACGCATTGACGCATCGAATACAACTCTTAGTTTAGTAGTTAAACTAGTGTCTCTAATCACACCATGATGTGGCATGAAATACGACCATTTATCAGTACTATGATTAGCTAAAGACATAATATGACCAAGGTCAATGTACTCTTTAATGAAGTTTGAGTATTTTTCTTTGTATAATGAGTCACGTTTAAAATTTCTTTCTAAAGACTGAAATCTAGATAAAGCTTGTTCATATGAGTCACCTAATGTTTCTGGTGAATGTTTCAAAGGAATTTTTACAACAAAGCGGCCATCTTCCCCACGAGTGGTTGTTTTTATAAAGTTTTGTTCACACTCATTTTCCTCCTTTGTTGTTGTACGGGTCGATGAAACTGATTCTAATTCGAAAAATCGATCTAATTGTTGTTGAAGTTGGCAATCATTCATAAAATTACATTGTGCCATGTTTGAATAGACGGTGGGCTTATTACCTTTAGTTTCCTGATTATGCATAACGCCTGATACTAACCATCCCATCCTTGTATCAATAAGAACTGGTTTATTCTTGCCTACAGATATGCGTTTTGTACCTAATATGTTACAAAAGATTTCAGCATTTAACAGTATGTCTATTTCTAAAGGAATGTTGAAACTAGGGTCAGCTAATTTTATGCTCTTTGGAATGTTTAGGTGTGAGATATCAAAATGTGTGGAAGGTAATAATTGAGTTATCCGTGGCACAATAAAACAATCAATGAGATGTATGTATGACTCGGTACGTGAGGATATGGTCAAACTGGAACGTTTGGTTACGTGTAATGACTGACTTAAACCTTCTACTAAGATTGAAGTGGACTTAACTGGTAAGTTAAGTCGGTGACATAGCTTCTCTCTCATAAAGTTAGATGTGCTACCGTTATCCAGTAAGGCGCGGACAGTATGTTTTTTACCATTACAATCAATAATGTCTATGAGTGCTGTCGACAGCAATACGCAACCGTTATGTGTTGATGACAAGACAACATTAGCTTTATTTGTTGAATCTATGTTGGACTGACAATCCTCCTGTGAGGCTAATACAACACATTTGTCTTGAGACACAGTAGTGTCGGATTGCTGTGAAAGTGAAGGTGCGTCTAGGTGCAATGCGGTATTATGTTGTTTGGCACATACTCTGCATGGCCCAAATTTACAATCCTGAGGTCCAAGTCCCGTCTTAAACAATTATTGCACAGGTTGAGTCTTTTAGCCTCGACAATTCGAGCCGTCACAGACAATGACATGAATTGAGGACACATATAGATAGGATGTGTTTCCTTGCACCGAGGACATGTGTATGAATTATTTAATGTTCGCTTTTTATGTTTTTGATTAGCAATTAATGTTTTTGGTTTAGCATTTACAGGTTCACTGTGTCTACGGGTGATCCTATTAGTATGGTCTACTGTCTCTAAAAGTTCAGAACGCTGTTTAATAATGTCTATAAACTGTTCTAAAGTAGGTATTTTATATTTTTGAAGATTCAGGTGTTCCTTCCATGTCCTGCTAGTTATACTGTCTAATTTTTTACACATAATATGAACAATGATAAGATCCCAATTTTTTATATTGAAATCTAACATCTTTAAAGACCTAAGGTTTTTATTAACAGTATCTATGAGGCTCCTCAACGCTGAGGAAGATTCCTTTGTGATGTTTTCAAACTCAAATAATGCATCAATATGATTGTGGATAAGCAAGTTGTTATTTTGATAACGTTCACATAACAATAACCATGCTGTATCATAGTTTTTTTCAGAAAAATCCAAAGAAGTAATAACGTTTGCAGCCTTGTCTTTTAATGCCGAACGTAAATAATGAAATTTGCTAATTTTTGGTATTTTGCCATTATTGTGAATGAGAGATACATAAGTGTCATGAAATTCTAACCAGTTTTCATACTGTCCAGAAAAGGTAGGAAGATGTATCGTAGGTAATTTTAAGTTTAAGCTTGGCCCACCTGCAGTGAGGACAGAACCGAAGACTCCAAGTCCGCTTCCGCAGAGACCGGCCTGCCAAGCACCTCTCGTGCCTTGCCGACTGCCGCGAAGTACTGTGTCACGAAGCGCTCGCGTTCACTATACTCATCTTGACACTCAGCATCTGTAATGTCCGGCAAACTTTCTATTTGAATCTGTATGGAATCATATTCACCGTAGCACTCTTCAATCTTTTGCAACCTAGCCCCAAGCTCACTGAGTTGAACGTTACTAGGCATATCACATGTGCACATGACTAGCAGATATTTCTCAAACTGTGTGAGTTTAGCTTTATATGAAGCACGTTTCTTTCTTAATTCTTTTAGGTTAGGCATTGCGAACAGTAAAATAATTTGAATTAATATTGACAAGACCAAGAACTCACAAATAAAAATGCATAGGAAAACGTGAAACTCTCAAGTTAACAAAGTGTGAAAAGTAAAGTGTAATGACAGCAGGTTATACTTAAATGCAAGCGTGCAGATACAGGCAAGAAGCGGGAAGGTTAAGCTCGGACAGGCAAGCAGCCACCGTCCGACGTTAAAGCGAGGGCGTAGCCCCGGTGCAGGCGGAGACAGCAAGCAACGCGCGACACGTGGCGTCGTTGCTCTGCTCGGCGCAAATCCTGTTGGAATGCGATAAATAATGATAATAAGGAAATAATGTAACGTAAAACGAGTTGGAAACGGGATAATCACAGTTTTTTACTGACTTAAAATGCTCTAATGAGAATGACGCAATACTTATACGTAAGTAGGTACTGTGTTCATGAAACGCAAAAATCAACAAATTAATGACTGTTGATCGTATTAGGGGATAATTAATGATATATCCACTTAATGACTTTGACTTTGGGAAGATAATTGGAACGAACTCACAGGAATAATGCCCTCCAGACTATAGCATTGCTCGTTGATTCTCGTTTAATGCGACGCCATTTTTGTCGTGTCACCACGCGGCAATGCTTCCACGAGGTACGGCTAACGGACGGCACGCTCGACGGACTTGACTCTTGACACGTTGACACGACGTGATGAGTCGAATCACGGGATGCTGCCTTGAGGTTCCACGTAGTTTTCCAATTCTTCTCCAATATCAGGGCTCCGAAGGACCAATGTTGGGGCTGTGACCTCGTCCCGGTTGGTTTTTGGTTACGTGTGTGGAGATAAAGGAGACTCCGAAGTGTTTTCCAATAATAATGACTATATTTTACTAGTTTGGATTACAGTGGTATGAATGGACCGCGTCGCGACAGTTAAGAATCGTACGTAATTTAATGTAGAACTACGTCTACTAGTAGCGGCTGCTGCGGTCACACTGGTGAGGCGGCGCGGCCGGCCCGGCGCCGCCGGCGCTTGTGTGCGAGCGAGAGCGCCGCGGCTGGGCAGCACGCGTGTTGGAGCGAGACGCGTAGCTATTCTCCGCCCGCGTCCCGCTCATGCGTGGTTGAGGCGCCTGTGCGCGCCAACAGTAGCTGCGGCTGAAGTAGTCATTCACGTCCGTATTTAACTCTGTAGATAAGTCATTCACGTCCCTGTTCTTCATATTCTTCTTCGTTGTTTTTTTTCAGATGCCTCCAAATGAACAACAGTGGTTGGAAAAAGAAGCCGAATTTCATCATATTTTTCCACATTGCCTTGCAGCTTTGGACGGAAAACATATTGTTTTACTGTCACCCCATCACAGTGGAACGGAATTTTATAACTATAAGCATACATTTAGTATTGTGTTATTAGCATTGGTTGATAGAAATTACAAATTCATGTTTGCAGATGTCGGATGTCAAGGACGAATAAGTGAGAAACAGTGTATTATGCCAGAAGTTTTTGGGGGCTGAGTCACCCACGTCCGTAGGAGTGTACCCCATTCGATTCCCTACACGTGGTCCCCGGGTGGTGCAAATCAGGTGACAAACTGGTGGTAGGCTTCGGCCGAAGGCTTGCGACCACCCACCGGGCAAAGACGTACCGCCAAGCGGCCTAGTCGTGTTCCGGTATGATGCTCGGTGCAGCCACTAGAGGGGTTGGGTCGCGATAGTTGCTCCACTGCAAGCAGGCCGGCCTGACTCGCGCTGTTATGAACGTATCGAGAGACTGGTCGCGGAGGGTAGCGGGATCCGAGGCACGGTGCGCCGCTGGCCGACCGCAGGTAGTTGGGGGCCCAAGTAGTGTGCCAGCCACACATGAAAGGCTGCCCCGCCAACTGTCGAAAAATCCCGGAATGCGCCATCGTGCTGGTTGGCGACCAGACGAGAGTGCCCGATGGACATTCCTGGGGGGGCTCGGGCGTCCCCGCAGTCTCCAGACCAGTCCCCCAATGATGGCGTCCTATCGGCGCGTGTCTGTAGGTTGCAAGCGTGGGACCTCATCTTACTTCCTTCTCCTCTCCCTCCTTTTTCACTTAAAATGCCAAGGAACAAGAGAAAAAAAGCTGAACAGCGGCAGCACTCACTCTCACATAAAGTGCACCTCAGCAACATCCGAGGTCTGCACTCTAACCTTGTCGCAGTCCATCACCACCTCGAGACTGAGAAACCAGCACTTTTGTTCCTTACGGAGACGCAGATCGGATGCCCGTCAGACGTGGCGTACCTATCCTACCCAGGGTATACCCTGGAGCACATGTTCAAGCCACGCGCTGGTGTATGCATGTACGCCCGGGACGACATCTGCTATCGGCGTCTCCGTGACCTTGAAGACTCAAATTACTCTGTGCTATGGGCCTTGGTGGACACAGGTCTGGATAAGATCATCTATGCCTGTGTCTACCGATCGCATAGCGGTGATCTGGAGACAACCAGGCTCACACAGTACTTGAGTGAGGCGGCTGATGTGGCTCAGCTACGATAACCCTCCGCCCAACTAGTGTTACTGGGGGACTTTAATGCCCACCACCAGGAGTGGCTCTTCCCATACCAGTGCACTGACCACGCTGGACGAGAGATGCGAAATCTTTCGATTGCGTTAAATCTCACCCAGCTGGTCCAAGGGGCTACGAGGGTGCCGGATGTTGATTCACATACAGCCAATTGCTTGGACCTTCTGCTGACAACTGATCCAGACCGATACTCAGTGTCGGTATCATCACCTTTGGGTAGTTCCGACCACTGTCTGGTGAAGTCTGTATCCGTCTACTCCCCGCCCGATCCAAGCCCAAGGGGCACCCGGCGGGTTTGGCGGTACAAGTCAGCAGATTGGGATGGTATGCGATCTTTCTTCGCATGCTATCCTTGGCGGCCCACTTGCTTCTCTTCGGATGACCCATCGTCATGCGCTGACGCAGTGACCGATGTGTTGCGTCAGGGGATGGAGTATTACATTCCGTTCTCTGACGTAACTGTGTCCAGCGTTGACCGTCCATGGTTTGGTGCCGAGTGTGACCGCGCAAACGTGATTAAACACAAGGCGTACCTAGCATGGGTCGACGCCCGTATGCGCAAGGCAAGGGACGTGAGTCAGAAGAAGAGAGCCTTCAACAGGGCTGCCAAGTCCTGCAAAAAGGCGATGCGAAGGGCACGGTTTGACCACATTAGCAGGATCGGGGACAAACTTGCTTCACACCCCGCAGGTAGCAAGGCGTTTTGGTCCCTGGCTAAATCGGTTGAATCAAACTTCTGTCGCCCCTCACTACCACCACTGCTGAGACCCGACGGGTCGCTGGCCCACTCCGCTGAGGACAAGGCAAACTTGTTTGCCTCCCTCTTTGCGGAATCTTCGCGTCTGAATACTGATGGCGCGCGGCCCCCTCCTTCTGCTGTTCGATGTGAGACGAGTATGTCGGACATTCGCATCCATCAGAGGGAGGTCTGTAGGGTGCTGCGTAACCTTGACGTGAACAAGGCTAGTGGCCCGGACGGGATACCAGCAATTGTACTTAAAACTTGTGCGCCTGAATTGTCTCCTATCATGACACGCCTATATCGCCTTTCGATGGTGACTGGAAAAGTACCGAAGGCTTGGAAGCAAGCTAACGTTCAGCCCGTGCCCAAGAAGGGCAGTCGAGCTGACCCAGCCAACTACAGACCCATATCAGTAACGTCCATCCTCTGTAAGAGTATGGAACGTGTATTAAATAATAAGCTCCTGGCATACCTAGAAGACACTGACCTCCTTAGTGACCGCCAATACGGCTTCCGCCGAAACCGGTCAACTGGGGATCTTCTAGCGTATGCCATCCACATCTGGAGTGAGGCCATCGAGAAACACGGGGAGGCGCTTGCTGTCTCCCTTGACATATCGAAGGCCTTTGATAGGGTCTGGCTCGAGAGCCTTATTGGTAAGCTTCCTTCCTTCGGTCTGCCTAGTGGCCTGTGTGACTGGATTGCAGACTTCCTGAGGGATCGGTCCATCCGAGTGGTAATTGATGGCTGCTCGTCCGGTCAGTTAGGTATTAACGCCGGAGTCCCTCAGGGGTCAGTGCTCTCGGCAACATTGTTCTTGCTGCACATTAATGACCTGCTAAAACCCGGAACCTTTGGGTATGCAGACGACAGCACTGTTGCTGAGAGATATGTGTCTAGCGCACGGGCTACCGGGCCTCAAATTCGGTCTCTTCGGGAGGCCATGGTTGAGCGCTTGAACCTGTCTTTGGAGGCAGTCTCCGAATGGGGCAATGCCAATCTAGTCAGTTTCAATGCTGCTAAGACCCAGGCGTGTCTTTTTTCCGCAAAAAAGAGCCAATTCCACCCGGCTCCATCCTTCCGTGGTGTAACCGTGCCGATAACGGACCACCTCGACCTTCTTGGTGTTACGTTGACATCGACCCTCAATTTTGGTCCTTTCATTGAGGCAAAGGCTCAATTGGCTGCAAAAAAGTTGGGGATCCTTGCGAAGGTGAGACGGTACTTCACGCCTGAACAGCTGCTCAACTTGTATAAAGCGCAAGTTCGGTCATGCATGGAGTACTGCTCTCACCTCTGGGACGGATCTGCCAGGTACCAACTAGATGCACTTGAGTCGATTGACAGACGGGCCAAGAGACTTATCGGCAACGATGCGCTGGTCAACTCAAAGCTCCAGAGCCTTGAACACCGACGACGAGTTGCCAGCCTGTCGGTATTCTATCGGTTACATTTCGGAGAGTGTGCGATGGAACTGCACAATTTGATTCCGTCTAGCCCTTTCCATCATCGGACTACAAGACGTACGACAATGCGCCATCAGTACATGGTGGATATCCCACCCATACGCACAAAGCGTTTTGAAAATACTTTCATTGTGCGTACAGCTAAGGAGTGGAATTCCCTACCGGCGTCTTTGTTTCCTGATAGCTACAACCTAGGGGTCTTCAAGTCAAGAGTGAATAGGTTACTTCTAGGCAAGCGTGCTTCACCTTCGACCACATCATCACTTAACATCAGGCGAGATAGTGGTCAAACGCGAGCCTATAACAAATAAAAAAAAAAAGTTAGGCCAAGGCGACCTGAATTTACCAGATCCTCCATTTCGTGGCAGCAATGATGCATTGCCTTATGTATTTGTGGCAGATAATGCATTCCCATTACAAGTAAATTTAATGAAACCATACCCGGGCCAACACCCAGACGAAAAATCAAAGAGAAATTTTAACAAAAAAATATCACAGGCTAGAATTATAGTTGAAAATGTTTTTGGAGTAACATCTGCCATATTTCGAGTGCTAAGAAAACCAATAGCACTTCAACCGGATCGTGCCTCTAATATTGTGATGTCATGCGTTTTTGATATGTATAGATATAAGGATATGCGCGGAGCGCAATAATACGACTGACTGGTGCTGAGCTTCGTTTATTACTGAATAAGATGGCGCAGGTGCGCGCGCTCAGCGGCCCTCACACACACGTGGTGGCACACACACACACGTACACATCATTCCTCCACACTTAGATTTTCAAACCTGCTGACAAAATTATAATTACTTAATATATCCAATACTTAAATAATTATTACTACTTACTATAAACTATTACTAAGATTAACATATCCTTCTAACTTCAAGCGCAGACACCGTTATATATTATGGCAAGTGGTTTTACAATATAAAGTGCGATAACAATAACAAAACAGTTAGAAGTATTTTTTATAGTCTACGACATTCCTAGTACGCTTTTGGCGTGAGGGTGTGGGTGCTGGTGGTACGTCAACATCGCGTTCCTCCGTAATTCGAGATTGAGTGCCCTCGGTATCCAAAACCTCGGGCTGCACTGCCGGTGGTGGCGGTGTAGCTATACCATCAGCTGCTCTTCTCTCACTCTCAATCGCCCCACAACCCCGCCATTCCTCCCCATCACCAGCTACGACACAATCCGTATCTGGTGCTGCTGGCGCATTATAGGTTTCGTTCGCAACAGATGAATTCATAGCCAATTGCTCGCTAGATACTGCTGGTAATGCAGTCGTTTGGCCTGAACTCGTGGTAACCGAAATTTCGGGTACATTTGCAGAACAAGTAGTTGTGGGCTCATTGCTGCCTGTATACTTCAATAACTGATCTACATGTCTTATACAGGCAACATCTAAGTCGTTAATATAAATGTTGTACATTTTATTTCCTACTTTTCCTTTTATTGTTCCCAACTGCCACGTTTGTTTTCGTGCACTGTACCATCGGGTCCAAACGACATCGCCTATCGTGAATTGTCTTCTGCCTCTCACCGCAGATGTTTCGTCATAAATAGATTTACTTGTAGGAATGACTAAATCGAGACGAGTTCGTAGTTTCCTACCAAACATTAACTTGGCTGGCGTTTCCCCGGTGGTGCCATGCACCGTATTTCTATAATTAAATAAATATCCCAGTAACAATTCACTAATTTGGTGTACTGGTAAGTTATCTGTTAATATACATTTTAGCATTTTTTTACATGTTCTTACCGAATTTTCGGCTTGACCATTGCTGGGCGGATGATAAATTGGTGACGTCATATATTTGATACCATTAGAAGAGCAAAATGTTTTAAACTCAACCGAATTAATCTTGACGTCATTATCTGATACCAACACATTCGGTATGCCAAAGGTTGAAAAAACTTGTTTGAGTTTAGTAATTAGAGCTTTAGTTGAAGTGCCATTATGCATGTGTAGACATTCTACCCACTTACTATAAGAATCAACAACCACAAGATATACCCTCTGCCCTACAGTCATATAATCTATGTGAATGCGCTGCCATGCGGCGGCTGCAGCGGGCCAAGGTGTGGGGGGATCGCGCGGCGGCGCGGGGCGCACGCTCGCACACGTGGTGCAGGAACCTATCCAGCGCTCGATGTCGCTATCGATGCCTGGCCACCACATCCTACTCCGAGCATTGCTTTTAGTTTTTATTATTCCTAAGTGTGTATCGTGCAATTCACGTAACATTTTCTCTCTTAGCGATTTCGGAATAACTATCTTATGTCCCCTGAAAAGACAATCGTTTTCATATTGCAAATCGGACTTGCACATGAAGTAAGGGAAAATCGATTTGCAATTTATTTTTCGGGGCCAACCTTTTTGCATGTACCTACGGACAGTTTGTATTACGTTATCGTACTCCGTGGCCTGCACTATCTCGCGGGTCGTTGTAGCGGGTGACGCTTCGTCTAAGAATTTTAGCGCGTGATAGGTATCATTACTATCGTCTTCCGGCTTACTCGTGCACTTTAAAGGCGCTCGGGAAAAATAATCAGCCACTAAGTTATTACTACCGGTAACATATCTTACCACATAATTGTAAGCTGAGAGCGTTATAGCGTATCTCTGCAGCCGTAAGGCTGTTGTTACCGGTATACCTGTGTTTTGGTTAAAAATCGACACCAATGGCCTATGATCCGTTTCTAAAATAAATGGGTCACTGCGACCGTACAGATACTGATGGAAACGTTTCACCCCAAATATGATAGCGGTAGCCTCCTTCTGTATCTGGCTATAGTTTCGCTCGCTGGCGGTCAACGAGCGCGACGCAAACGCGAGCGGGCGCGCGTGCTTGTCATCGTCCCCGCGCGCGCTGCGACAGCACGGCGCCGAGCCCTGCCGGGCCTGCGTCCACGGTTAGAACCAGCTGCGCCACGGGCTCGAAATGCGCCAGTACGCGCTCTGACGCAAGTTCACGACGCACTGCCGCCATTGCCTGCCGCTGCCTATCACCCCATTCCCATGGCGCATTGCTACGTAATAACTCGTGGAGAGGATTAAGTAGTGACGAAGCGTTAGGAATAAAATTCCTGTAGTAGTTCACGACGCCTAAAAATCGTTTTACTTCGGTGACATTTTCAGGTTCGGGGGCGCTTAATATTGCCTTGACTTTATCAGGACTCGTCTTTAGTCCTGCCTTACTGATCACATAGCCTAAGTAAATTACACTTTCTTTGAAAAACTCGCACTTATCTTTTTGAAGACGAAGACCGGCATCGCTCAATCTACCTAAAACTTCCGACAGTATTTTAATATGCGAGTTCCTATCGGGTCCTGTAATGCATATGTCGTCAAGCCAGACACTAACTCCGTCAATTCCCGCTAATAACGTCTCCATGGACTTTTGAAAAATAGCGGGTGCGTTGGCAAGGCCGTAAACTAATCGCGTATATTTGAACAGACCTTTATGTGTGTTTATGGCTGTTAAATCCTGCGATGTCTCATCTAGTAAAAATTGATTATATGCATTTTTCAGATCAATTTTACTGTACAACTCACCCCCTCCAATCTTTGCAAAAACCTCTTCTATTCTGAGTAACGGGTATTTTTCTATTATAAGATCTTTGTTTAGTGTTACTGAAAAGTCGCCCGCGATTCTGACTTGATTATTATCTTTTAACACAGGCACTATCGGCGTGGCATATTGGGCGTGATTTATGGAAACTAAAATACCTAAACCTACTAACCGATCTAACTCTTTTTCGACCTTATCTCTTAGGGCAAAGGGTACCGTCCGTGGTTTGAAAATTTTTGGTGTAGAATTTTTTTTTAGTTGTAAGCTTACTTTAAATTTATTAAATGAACCTAACTCATCTCGCCATAGATCTGGGTATTTTCCAAGCAATGCCAGTATGTCATTGTCGCTACTTATTAAAGAGTTAATGTTAGTTGTAATAATTAAATTAAATGCGGACATGAAATCCCTACCTAATAATGGTGGGCCTCCGTTCTTAACTACAAATACTTTTATATTTCTTTGCAATTGATTAAATTTTGCTTTAGCAGTGAAATATCCCAGCGGAGAGATTTTATGTCCGTTATACAAACACATTTTTACATTACAATTTTGTAACTGGAATTTCGGGTACTTTGCTTTGTAAAAATTTTCGGAAATGACAGTGCTACCCGATCCAGAATCTAGTTCCATATTAACAAGTTGGTCACCTAATACTAATTCAATTTGAATTGGGTTAACGGCATCGTACCTTATATTAAAATTCTGGCACTCCTCACAACCTTGGTCTTGGGGCTGGTTACCACCGTCTCTCTTGGACGAATCTACATGATAGATGCGTGTGAAGCCCCTTGAATTACCGCACACTTTTTTTAAATGACCTTTTAAACCGCACTTTTGGCACGTATAACCTTTGTAGCGACACTTATCACCACTATGATTCTTCATGCCGCAAACCTCGCAACGGTCCGTATCGCGGCGGTTTGCAGCACCAGCACCACCGGCGGCGCCACGTCCACGGCTAGCTTGTCCCTGGAACTTCGCGCGGTAAACTGGTTCCTCCTTGATTGCGATGGGCTCCAAGCTGCCCAACATAGCCTTTGCCTCCTTGGCACACGCAGCCTGTTCCGCCATTTCAATAGCCCGCGACAACGAAAGCGTCGACGGGCTCTGCTCGAAAAGCTTGTCGCGTTCTGGTCCTGCACTCAGGCCGAGGACGAAACGATCCCTCAAGTTCGTTTCTAGAGCGGTGCCGAAGTCGCAGTAAGTTGCCAAACCTCTTATTCGCGCTGCCCATTCTCCAACGGTTTCGCCTGTTTCTCTGCTGGCACCAAATAATTTCGCCTTGTCCACAAATGTGCACTTTTTCGCTTTGAAATGGCCGTCGAGTAATGATAATAACTCTTCATAGCTCAATGTTCCTAGTTCTTTTGGATAAGCTAAGTTTTGCACCAGACGGTACGTTTCTTCCGTGAGATGACACAGCAAAATTCCATTTTTATTTTCTTGATCGACCTTGTTTATTTTCAAAAATTGCGTCAACTTCCCTTTATATATTTGCCAATCATTTGTTTTGTGGTCAAATACAGTAAGGTGTCCCAGGTACGTGCTCATTTTGGTTTCTTGCGTGGATCGATCACCTCGTCGCCAATGATATGTATAGATATAAGGATATGCGCGGAGCGCAATAATACGACTGACTGGTGCTGAGCTTCGTTTATTACTGAATAAGATGGCGCAGGTGCGCGCGCTCAGCGGCCCTCACACACACGTGGTGGCACACACACACACGTACACATCAGTTTTACTACACAACTTCTTAAGGACTAGTAAAACAACACACAAACACAACGGAATGTACAATAGTTTGTACATTCCGCCGGGCTTTTTGGATATAATTGAAAACGGTGATGTGGTTCCTGGCAGTTGGAGGAATGAGAAACGAGTCGACGGCGCTTTGCGTTCTTTGTCAGCTGTAGCGAGAAGAAATGCTTTAACACCATCCAACATACGGGATAAATTTGTTCAAGTTCTTAACAACCGCATTTAATTACTCAGGGTATATTTCATATCAATGTTTAAAAAAATATATAATATAAGATAAACAAAAACAAGATACTATTGTAGGTTAGAAATTGTCTTCCATCTGTTTCCATAGCTGCAAACATCGCAGCTGCTACGATGTCATTAGTGCTTATAGAATCTGGCGTAGCGTTGACATTAGGCACTGGAGTAGATGTTGCAGCAAAGATTGTTTGCGATGTAGAGAGAGCTGGTGTTGGTAGTTGTGGCGGAGAATCCACATAAGTTTCATCAAACTGATAATAGTCATTAGTCGTGTCTGAATATACAGAAGACGGTGTTTGGTAGCTGTGATTAGAAAAAGACGAAGTAGTTCTTTGTCTAAGTTCTTTTATCCGAAATTCTGTCAGAATATTCTGGATTCTACTTTGTGCTATTAGAGCATTCTCTGCCGATAAATTCTTAAGTTGTAACGCAACACTCCTTCCAAACACATCAAATGCGGTTTCACTCTCAGAATTTATCCCATGATTTAACTTTTTGAGATCAGAAACAGCTTGAAAAATTTCTTTTGTTCTCTTTTTAGCTCTCGCAGTATTTCCAGTGGCAGTCGTAGTTACAGTAAGTGGTGCTTGCTGGTCGTTGCTTGTATTAGCTAATACTTCCTGGTTGATGTTTGGATGCGAAGATGTAGCAGAGCTACTGTCCTGAGAAACTGTGTCTTCATTAGTAGGACCAGGAATCTGTGAAATGAAAATAAATTATTGTTTCAGGTACCGCAGAACAATGAAGAATGGAAAGAAATAGAATTAGGCTTCAGAACAAGGTGGAATTTCCCTGGTTGCCACGGCGCTATAGACGGGAAGCATGTGATAATTCAAGCACCACCGAATTCTGGAAGTGAATATTTTAATTACAAGGGTTCCAACAGTGTTGTTTTGATGGCTGTGGTGGATCATGACTATTGTTTTCGATATGTAAATATTGGGGCTAATGGAAGAAATTCAGATGGGGGGATATTCAAAAACTGCAAATTACGTAGTGATCTTGAGAATAATTTGATTCCAAAAGGAGGATTTTTAGTTGGAGATGATGCGTTTCCACTAAAATCATATTTATTAAAACCATACAGTGGCACAAATCTTTCAACGAAACAAAAAATATTCAATTACAGAGTCTCTAGAGCACGGAGAATCGTCGAAAATGCATTTGGTATTCTGGCAAGCAGGTTTAGAATTTTTCAAAAACCCATACCAACTAATGACGAAACCACCGATAAAATTATTCGCGCCTCATGTGCGCTGCACAATTGGTTACGTCTCACAAGTCCCGGCCATTACTTGCCAAGGGGTTGTGTTGATGAAGAAGATATAGATACAGGATCCGTTTCTGAGGGGAGTTGGAGGCGAGAACTTATAGCTACTTTGCCAACTATCACTGATCATAGCACCAACAATGCAGCACGTACAGCAAGGGAGCTTCGATATAAATATGCAGAGTTCTTCAGTGGGGCAGGTGCCGTATCGTGGCAAAACAGAATGATTTCATAATTTTATTTAAGAAATAGGGAAAACTAGGGACACTTCATCTCTAGGCGACATATTTTAACGATGTTATAGATATTTTAATCGGTAATAACAGTAGAAATCTCCCAAATGTACGGTGAACTGGTATTTTTTATGGTAATTCGGCCGAAAACTACTCTCCCTGATATTATATCAGGCAGAGTTGATTATTTATTAATTTATGACCGGAAATATAAAATAACTTGGCCTCTTTCGAATGTTTAATAAATATTGAAATTATAAACCGGGAAGTATAATACATTCAACGACGGTAAAAAATATAGTAAATTAGCGATAAAAATAAGGAATCAAGTGTCCCCAGTCTCCCCTATCTACATTATAACATAAAAAGTAACAATAAAAAATACTTACGTTCTCAAAAACATTTTTGTTTAAATCTTTTGAAAACACCTCTTCCATCTCTTTCAGCCATTTAATATTAGAAGTGTACACATTACTGAGACCCGCTCCGGATTTCTTCGATTCTTGAATTTTTTTATTTTCTTGTTGGTACGTCGACCGTAAATTTTTTATTTTGTTTTTAACTTCTAGTGTACCGAATCCCGTTATATTCATTCCACTAACTATGGAATTATATGCTGCATCCCGTTTTTGCTTTATCTTGTATTCAGGTGATTTAAAGTTCCATAGACACGGATTTAGTTTATATAACTGTATAAATTTAATAGTTGTTTCGACGTCTCATTTGATATTTGTAGACATTTTAACTTGTTTTAAACAACTGCACTCAAAAAAACCACGTGCGGCGACGCGACAATCATGTGGCCGAGTGGCGAGCGGCGAGACAGTGCACGTTCAAACCTGCCGAGTGAGTGAGCGAGACAGTGCGGGGAAGCGGGAGGGTGGTAACTCGGTCTAGTAGGTAGACCGGCAGCCGAGCTGTTGTCTCGCCACTTTGTTCGGCCGAGCTCTCGGCCGTGCACTCGGCGCTATGTTTATACGTACCGAGTACTCGACCGAGAGCACTGTCTCGCCGGTTTGCTCGGTACGTGTGATCAAGGCATCACTCTGAGTAAGAAAACTTAAAAATTATATCATCACCAAGCCATGCACTCGGAAAAGAATGGAAGCCTAACACTGATAAAATTTTAATGGTATCTTCTAAATAAACTATATGATTGTAACAATGATACTCCATTTTCTGAACGTTCCTTGATTTCTAGCCTATTGGATCCTTGTATTATTCTACAGTTGCTATGGTCTCAGAAACTAGGCTGGGATGATGAGATACCTACTTATATCAATAAATTATGTTATTTTTTTATTGATAATGTACATCACTTACAATCGATCGATATTCCTCGTAATGTTGTTGTGCTAATCCTGTAACAAAATAGTTACATTCATATTTGGATGCCAGTATGAAATCATATGCTGGGTGTGTATATGTGCGGTCAACTGATGCTATAGGCCACTGCTAAGTTCGTCTTTAGTCTGCAAGAGCCAAGGCGGTGCCACTGAATACTACATACGCAGGTTAGTATCGATATTTTCGAAGATAGCAAGCTTGGAATGTCAAGATGGAAGGATTTACTGCGTATCAGAGTTCCTATATATGCGGTGCATAAGGGAAAGGTTTTATGAAGACAAGCTCAGAAAGACAAGACTAGGTATATTTATTTCAATTAAGCTTGTCAATTAATTCATATTGAGGCTCAGAGAGCTTAGCGCCCGTTCGCTAAAGTAGTCCTCGTGGAGAAGAAGGGCGCAAGAAACTCCACGGAAGCTCTTCTATAGTATTTATAGATATATTTTACAATCATATAAACAGCGTTTATCACAATAAAGATCTGATTCTATTATCACCATTATATGATGAATCTTGTAACATTTCACAATGTTACATAATCAAAACAACAAGGGTACGGCAAAGACCATGACTAGCCCTTAAATCAATTTAACATCAATTAGGAATAAAGGCCATAATATGATACAGATAGTTTCGGGATTTTTTTCCTCTTTTTCAATTATTTGTTACTGTGTTCGTGAATAATGTTTTGGTTATCCATGATGGTTTTCTGATTATTTAAAATTTGGTTTTATTTTTAAAGAAGTTGATTGTACTTGTTTAGTTCCATAAATAGCTGCTACTAGAAACTAGTCACCGAGCATCGTAGCGCCTTTCGTTAGAGACTGGAAAAGTGCCGAAGGCTTGGAAGCAAGCCAACGTACAGCCCGTGCCCAAGAAGGGCAGTCGAGCTGACCCGGCCAACTACAGACCCATATCTGTAACGTCCATCCTCTGTAAGAGTATGGAACATGTACTCAACGGTAAGCTCCTGGCATACCTAGAAGTGAACGACATCCTCAGTGACCGCCAATACGGCTTCCGCCGAAATCGGTCCACTGGGGATCTTCTAGCGTATGCCATTCACATCTGGAGTGAGGCCATCGAGAGACACGGGGAAGCGCTAGCCGTCTCCCTCGACATCTCGAAGGCTTTCGACAGGGTCTGGTACGAAAGCCTCATTGGTAAGCTTCCTTCCTTCGGTCTGCCTAGTGGTCTTTGTGATTGGATAGGGGACTTCCTGAGGGATCGCTCCATCCGAGTGGTTATCGACGGCTGCTCGTCCGGTCAGTTAGATATCAACGCCGGAGTCCCTCAGGGGTCAGTGCTCTCGGCAACATTATTCTTGCTGCACATTAATGATTTGCTAAAACCCGGCACCTTTGGGTACGCAGACGACAGCACTGTTGCTGAGAGATACGTGTCCAGCGCACGGGCTACTGGGCCTCAGATTCGGTCTCTCTGTTGAACGCTTGAACCTGTCCTTGAAGGCGGTCTCCGAATGGGGTGATGCCAATTTGGTCAGTTTCAATGCTGCGAAGACCCAGGCGTGTCTTTTTTCCGCGAAAAAGAGCCAATTCGACCCGGCTCCTTCTTTCCGTGGTGTAACCGTGCCGATAACAGACCATCTCGAACTTCTCGGTGTTACGTTGACATCAACCCTTAACTTCGGTCCATTCATTGAGGCGAAAGCTCAGCTAGCTGCAAAAAAGTTGGGGATTCTTGCTAAGGTGAGACGGTACTTCACGCCTGAACAGCTGCTCAACTTGTATAAAGCGCAAGTTCGGTCATGCATGGAGTACTGCTCTCACCTCTGGGATGGATCTGCCAAATACCAGCTGATGCACTTGAGTCGATCGACAGACGGGCCAAAAGGCTTATTGACAACGATGCACTGGTCGCCTCAAAGCTCCAGAGCCTCGAACATCGACGCCGAGTTGCGAGCCTGTCTGTTTTTTATCGGTTACATTTCGGGGAGTGTGCAACGGAACTGCACAATTTGATTCCGCCTAGCCCTTTCCATCATCGGACGACAAGACGTACGGCCATGCGCCATCAGTACATGGCGGACATCCCTCCCATACGCACAAAGCGTTTTGCTAATACTTTTATTGTGCGTACAGCTAAGGAGTGGAATTCCCTTCCGGGGTCTTTGTTCCCTGATGGCTACAACCTTGGGGTCTTTAAGTCAAGAGTGAATAGGTTTCTTCTAGGCAAGCGTGCTTCACCGTAGACCACGTCATCGCTTAACATCAGGCGAGATAGTGATCAAACGCGAGCCTAAAGATAATAAAAAAAAAAAATACTACTGATTGTCTCAATGAATTTTTTTGAAGATGTCGTTGCACTCTCTTGTAAACTATCTGCAATCACAAAATTACGTAGTGTGAATAAACTTCTGACATAACATTGGAAAACCTTAAAAAAAAATAGTACATTGTACACCGAGGGGAGAAACGATCTATTTCTGTTCGAGAGTATGTTTAAGCCCGAGGCGCAGCGGAGGAAACTCGAGAACAGAAATAGAACTTTCTCCCGAGTGATACATAGTGCTTTATACTACTATTACCTACGAGGAAAATAAATTACAATATTTCTTTAATTAAAGTTTATATTAAAATTGTTACAATGGCTTAAACATAGTGAGGTTTTTTCCAGGAAGGCTAATACTTGTGTGAGATGATTGAGATAAAACTGGGACACTTGATTCTGCTGTTGGTACACTTGTGATTGTGGGAGGAGCTAGTTTTATAGTTTGAGTAAAATCATATTCTTCCAGGAAGGCTGTTGGCGCTGTGCTCGTTGAAGGTTGTGGGGACTTTTTGTTATGTAAATTGATTGATCCTGATATTTGGTTATTAATGTGTTTTTTATTTTCTATGGAATCTTCGATGTAACTTTCTGAGACAGCGGACGATTTCCAACTACCATGTCGTTTTATTGCAGTTAAATCAGTGCCTGTATCTGCAAGGATGGATGCGGAAGTCCGTTTGAAACAGTGCCCAGTGTAGAGATCAGGGTTTGCGAGTTTTAAATATGAGGCTATTTCTTTCGGTACTGAACTTATTTTGTTCTTTCCGATCACTTGCCTGACGCATTTATTGTTTTTAAATTGTACCTGTTAAGGGTTTTTATTTAAAATGATTTAACTCGATTTCTTTCTGTTGTGTACTTGAATTTTATTTTTAAAGTGAAGTAAGTTTTTTACAGTGTTGCTATTACTAATATTTAAAACTAATGTTGTAGTGTAAAGAAAAATCAGTAACATACACTCCCGCGCTGACGAAGTCTTAATAAACGAAATATAAAATCAAGGAAAATTGATGTTCACATTCGTCAGTTCGGATCGAAATAATTCATATTGAAATGTCACTGTCAGTTTTCAGATTGACATGTGTAATGACCATATACAACTGTCAGTGTCATGTCATTTCTCGTACATTTTAAGGTTATTTGATTATAAACAAAGTTATAAACTTAGGAAAATATGCAGATATGCTATGCTTAGATTAAATTTTACTTATTTCTAGGTTCGTAAGTATTTAATTCTTATAGCTAAATTACATAGGTAGGTATGCTAATATCTTAAACATTTGAGTTCGCTTTAAATAAATTACAATAAAGGTAAGTAAAATTTGTGAATAGGGCGCATATAGGTTCCCTTTGCAGTTTTAACCGAGACAGACCGGGTTAATTGGTCGTCTTTTGATTTAAATATTTGAACAACTCTCGCCAGAGGCCAGTGCAAAGGCGGAGTGTTTTCATCTTTAATTAAGACTAAGTTGCCGATTTCTAAGTTAGGAGACTCCTTTAACCATTTTTGTCGGCTTTGAAACTCAGACAAATAGGACTTATAATATTCTTGCCAAAATTGTTGATTAATAGAAGTTATTCTTTGCCAAATATTAAGTTTGTTGTCTGAAATATGAATTAGGCTTGGTTTAGGAATGTCTAACATAGTTGATCCTATTAGAAAATGACCAGTGCTAAGGTAATTTAGGTCATCTATATCATCTGACATCGCATATAAAGGTCTTGAATTTAAAATTGCTTCAATTTGGCACAGAATAGTATACAATTGGTCATAAGTCATTCGACAATTGCCTAGTTTCCTTTTGAGCAAATTCTTTGCTTGTTTAATATTTGACTCATTCCACCCATGTGGCTTGCAGGTGGGGTGGTTAATTTCCATTTTACGTTCAGGCTATTTGTATAATCAATAATTTGACTAAGATGTCTCATTTTTAAACATGTGGTAAAGCTCATGTAACTCATGTCTAGCACAATGAAAATACGAAGCATTGTCTAACAAAATGCTATTACATACACCTCTACGGGCACAACAACGTTTTAAACAAGCGAGGTTTGAGTCTTTCGTTAGATCATTTTAAAGTTCAATATGTATACATCTCGATGAAAGACAGACCAGAATGAGGATGTAACTCTTTGTATATTTAGCATTGCGAAGGTTACTAGATTTTATGTACACGGGACCGCAATAGTCGACTCCAATGTTCAAAAAGGGACGTTCTAAGTTTACTCTGTTATAAGGTAAGTTAGCCATTTTCTGACTAAAAGTTTGACCACGATATCTGGCACACACTACACACTTGTAGACAACTTTCTTAACTTGGACTTTAGCATGTATAGGCCAATAGTTTAACCTCAAGTTTGAAAGTGTATTTTGTACACCTGAATGAAACAGTTGTATGTGAAATTTTTGAATGATAAGTGAACAACTGCCACATATCACATATGGCAGTTGCTTGGTAGTATAACAGGAAATTTCTGATTGTATTGAATATTTGCATGTTTTATTCTGCCACCTACTCTTAATATATCTTCACTGTCTAGGAAGGGAGATAATCAGCTTTTTCCTATAAAGCCTTTTGCTAATTTAAGTTCAATTATTTCTTTCTGTGTGTGTGGACTGTATCATTAAATGATGATTGCATTATTAATTCCATGTCTCCAGTAACTACCCAGCCAAATACTGTGTCAATGTGTGTGGGTCGGTTATTGCCTAACTTTATTCTGCCATTTAGAAGAAGAGAATAAAATAATTGACCACCAATAAGTAATTCTATGCTTTTAGGCATATTGAATAAAGAATCTGCTAAGTTATAGCCCTTTGGTACTTTGGGCGCACGGTTGACGCAGTGGTTGAGCTATTGACTGCTGCGCTGCGTGTCGCGGGTTCGATTCCCGCACGGAACGATTATTTGTATGATCTACAAATAGTTGTTCCGGCTCTGGGTGTTTGTGTATGTGAGTTTATATGTTTGTAAACGCACCCACGATACAGGAGAAATTCCTAGTGTGGGGCAACGTTTTTTTTATAAAACAAAAAAAAAATAAAAAATGATCAAGTGGAATGTAATTTTGTGGTAGCTTTGTAGAAATTTCGTCTGTTACTACACAAGTTATTGCTGATGAATAATTGCTGTTACAAGATGCAATATTGACTATTGTCCATTTAGATGAGTGAGTAGCAGTGGTTCCTACGCCATGTATAATGTAATTAGTTTGATTAGTGAGAGGAAGCTGAAGGTTCTTCGCTAAGTTCCTTGTAATTAAACATACCTGACTGCCGCTGTTTAACAGGGCTCGACATGTTGTCCAATCACCATTGTTTTGTTGCACTTTAATTATAGCAGTAGATAAATATACTTGACACTTAGTTATGTGCAAATGCATAACTGAAACTTGCATATTACCATCTTGTTGAACATTATTGTTACTCACACTTGTGTCGCACTTGTTCCCTGACAAATAGTTACCTGTAGTTGTGTCAGATACCGAGGCCAAGGCATGGTTGTCAACATGGATTGTACTATGATGTTTTTTATGACAATCTTGACAATTATTTTTTGAGCATGTGTGCTGATACTTGTAAGGTTTAAGACAATTGTAGCAAAGTTTCTTTGATTTTACATACTCATTGCGTTTGATTGGTGTCATTTCTAAGAAAGAGGGGCACTTGTATAATTCATGATACATGTTACATAAAACACAGATAGAAGTCACAGTGCCTACATGGGTAGATACACGGAAAAACATCTGCCTCCTCGAGCGTTGTGGATGGAACTTCTTCCGCCATCGGCAACCGCGAGAAGACATCTGCATTTGCATTACTCTTGGTGTTTTTGTATTTAATATTGTACTGGAATCCTTGTAAAAATATGGCGTAGTGTTGCATGCGTGTAGCAGAAAAATGAGTTAAAGCTTTAGATGGTGAGAAAATTTGAACAAGCGGTTTATGGTCCGTGTAAAGGATAAATTTTCTCCCATACAGATATTGAAAAAAACGTTTAATGCCAAACACTATTGCATAAGCCTCTTTGTCAATTTGTGCCCATTTCCTTTGTGTAACATTTAAAGTCTGAGAAGCATATTGAATAGGACGTTCAGTACCATCCGGCATAATGTGTGAAAGTGCAGCTCCCACACCCGTAGAAGAAGCATCTGTAGCCAAAATTAAAGGTAAGCTTGGTGTGTAATGAGCGAGTACAGTGTCTGAAAGCATTTGCTTCTTTATCACCGATAGTGCCTTTTCACAATCAGCAGACCAAAACCAATTAGTTTCCTTTCTTAAAAGTTTATGCTGTAACGCATTTTTTGTTAACACTATGTATGTTAGCGACATCTGCCTCCTTTTTGCCAAACAAGTTCGGTTAGTTGTGTCGCTAAGTGATTGTTTGATCATTTGGGTGCTAGATGGCGCTGACATATGTATGACATAGATGAAAGTTTAAATAAAATATATTCTATTTGTGTGAAATCATTTAATTCAATAAGCACACAAATTCAACATACAAATTAATAAATTATTAAATTCTTTTCAAATTAGTTACATAAAAAATGATAATTTAGTAAAAGGCCTATGGCTTAAAAGCAAAGTATTCAAGATCGGTAGTTGCAATGACTTGAGCCTTTACTACGAGTGAACTTGCATTGAGAGGACGGTGTCCAGAAATAACCTCAATGGCAAGGACCTAAAAGTATACGTAATGCTATATGGGGCAAGGCTGGCTAGCGTCAAGATGAAAAGCTCATCATAACCAATGATCCAGTAGGCGCTGTGAGTACTAGTTTGAATTTGTCTGAATGCCCATTTTCATGACACATGTGCGTTTGATCTTAACTTGCAATTTTCTTCTCCTTGGCAGGGCTCCAAATGCCTCTTTAGGTATAATTTTATATATACATAGTTAAAGCTAATGGTCAACTAGCTGTTCAAGATACAGCAGTCTCCTCTTGCAAAAGGTTCCGAGCATAATTGTCATCATCTGATATACAGCAAGCTTACGGACAGCTACACAGAGAACGATGCTGTTTGAGGAATCATGTCTCCAGCATTGAATATTGTGGGTAATCTATATCCCTTCAGAAAGTGAGTGGTTCATACTTTGTAACCTCAATTTATTGTATTGATGGAACGTGTGCTTGAAGAATTAAATTAGTTGACCAAACTTAAGTGTGTTTTACTTCAGTCAGCTTCATGTGAGTTAATCCCTGCAATTGTCTCAAGCTACTTGCTACCCACGAGTTAGCCGGTTGGGTAAGGAAAAGCTGCCTTACAATTGTACGCCCAACGTGTCGCATGAAGTTTTACTGAAGTACTTAATTTTTAATTTTGTGTCTAGAATAACTTTAATACTTACTTAAGAACTTAACCAAACTATTGGTTAACTTCAATATTGTTTAATTTCAATCTTTAAATAACAAAACATTAACTTTGTATAAAATTTCAAAGTGCGGTTATAGTCACATGTTTTATTTTCAAACTAAACCTTTTCACTAGTGAATGTTTTGTTAAACTTAATATAGATAACTCTAATCTAACATAGTTATTATAACTGTTAATTAGAGATAAGTATATAGAACAATTATTGTTTTGTTCAACATGCATAAAGCAATTTGGATTGACTACCTTCGTAAAGAAGAAATTATACATGAACTAAAACATTTTAATATTTCAACAGATGTTAAAGCAAGCAGAGATGTGATTCGAAAGCAGTATCGTTCCCTGTGTAATTTGTATCGGAGAGGCAGCATCAAACAGGAGGATTATCCGGCACCAGCAGTGATGGATGAGGTACAGTTGTGTTCGGAACCTGTTGCTGAGCTGTTACGCTTAAATAAAGAGTTGACTCCAGGAGATACTGTTACAATCAGGCGAATATTAGCTCGTTCACAATACTACTTAATGAGAATTTCTCGTGTGACTGATGCGTCACCGGAATTACTTGAACTTAAAAATAAATTAATTAATATTATAACCTCATTACAAGACGATTCTGATGATGAGGAAATGCAATCTACGCATGAATCATCACCAGAAATTGAGCCAGTGGAAAAACCACAGGTAGTCTTTGTAAATGACAGGTCATTGAACTTAAATACACTAAACTTGAAATATGATGGTACTACATGCGTTAGGGTTTTCATAGAAAGATTGGAGGAATTGAGGCAGGCTAGAGGTATACCTGAGGAGCGTGCATTAATTGCTTTTACTGATATTTTAGAGAAATCAGCACTGAATTGGTTTAGATCAAACAAACATACTTTTACATCATATAGACAGTTGCTTGTTTGCTTACGTGAAGATTTCGACATACCAGACTTGGATTATAAATTGACCCAAGAAATACGTTCCCGTACGCAAGCTAAGCACGAGTCAATGATAGTTTATATATCTAATTTGCAGGGTATGTTTAATAGGTTGTCAAAACCTCTGCCTGAAAGTGAACAATTAGAAATCCTAATGCATAACATCAGACCAGAATACATGAAGGAGATGGCCTTACTTGACATCAAATCAATTAAGGATCTCCAAGTATATGGTAAGAAATTGGAACTTGCCCGTGCTAGGGCTGAACAATTTGTAGAACCTAACCTCTCGAAACAAAAACTTGGTCAAGATTTCCAACCTAAAATAAAGTGTGCTAGTTTACAGAAGTCTAGTAAACCTGTTGCAGCAGTTGAAACTCAATCAGCCTCTGAAGCCAATGTCAGGAAATGTTTTAGATGTGATCGCACAAACCATTCCACAAAATTTTGCAAAGCTTCAAAGGAGGTGGTTTGTTTCAAGTGTGGTGAAAAGGGAGTCAAAAGTATAAAATGTCCAAAGTGTTCAAAAAACTAAGGAATAAGAGCCACAAAGACTTAGTCATCAATTTAACATCTTGTACACACAATATTAATAGTGTGGCTCTTTTTCAGGCAAAGTCAGATGACATTAGACCTCATTTATTGGTTAACATTTTGGAGTTGGAAGTTTATGGTATGTTGGACACTGGTGCAGTTTGTTCAATTTTGGGAAATAATTCACATAAATTATTTATGGAATATGGATTTAAATTAGTTAAATTACCCAATGGACAAAATGTGAGAACTGCAGATGGTTCAAAAATTAAATGCTTAGGCTATATGCAACTACCTATTAGTTATTTGAACCAAATCAAGATCATTAAGTTCTACATAGTTCCCAACATAGTAACTTCAATCATTTTTGGAATGGATTTTTGTAAAACATTTTTAACAACACTTGATAGTGTATTGAATAATGGAAAAGTTTTTGGCCTACCTGACAATTATATTAATTTGGTAGACACAGACCAAGGTCTGGAAAGTTTAGAATCATTAACTTCTGATCAACAGATAACATTACAGAAAGTTATTGATAAATTTGATGAAATTAATACAGAGAAAGTCGGTTTAGGCAGGACAAAATTAATTACCCATAAAATAGACACTGGTGATTCTCCACCAATTAAGCAAAGGTACTATCCTCTATCTCCAGCTAAACAACTAAGCTTGGAAAAGGAACTGGATAGGATGTTGCAGTTGGGTGTGGTTGTCCCATCCAACTCACCTTGGAATTCTCCAGTTGTTATGGTAACTTAATATAATAATAATAATAATAATAATATTTATTTCCATCTTAGATACAGTACACCAGTAGTAAACATTAAAACATGGTTATTTATAACAAAAGTACTTACATAGTTTCTAAGCTTTTAATTTACACTCACTAAGTTTATAAAGTAGGTACACTTGCACTAATACACAGTAAGAACAAAACTTAGATAAGTACTATTAAGTATAACAAAGTAAGTAAGGTTTAGGTAAGTAAGTAAGGTTTATTTTTAATTGCATAAACTCTGATTGTACCACTGACACCCAAGCTAAGATTAAACTTGTGTTATGGGTGCCATGGCTCTCTCTATTAATCTATTTATGCACCTTACACAAACCAGTACGGAGTTACATTTGCAAAGTATCCATTGTTGAACATAAACAAAACAAAGTTAATAGAAAAAAAGAAAAACAAAAACAGTTAAACTAAACTTAAAGATTAATAAAAATAAGAGTAAACAGTATACTATGTCTTCTGTATGTGTTGAGTGTATGTGATGTGTGTAAGTGTCGTGTGTATGCATTGTGTGTAAGTGTCGTGTGTATGTGGCGTAGTTGCGCCATATGTTTGTGCGGTGATTGGTCTAAAAATCAGTAACAATTAGAAATTAGAACAGCCTTCCCAGTAACTTTTCTATTTCCTCGTATGTACGAGTAGCAAGCCATTGAGTAATCTTCTTTTTGCAATTGAAATTATTTAGACCATAAATATCGCATTGCTTGTTAACTGCATTATAAATTCGACTGCCTAATACTCGAAAATGTCTTTCGGCCAGTTTAGTTCTGTAGCTTACCATGGGACAAACATATTTACATCTTCTTTTTGCCAGATGACCAGTATTGCACTCCAGAGAACCATGCCTGCGCAAGATGGTGTTTAGTACAAACAGCTGTCTCACAGTCATGACTTTGCAGTCTTGATACAATGCTATGGTACCATACCGGAAATGTTTAAAAGTCATAACTTTAAGGACAGCTCGCTGCGCCCTTTCCAGCCTGATAAAATAGCTCTTTGGAGCACCCCCCCAAGACGTAATACCAAAAGTGAGTACTGACTGACAGAGTGAGAAGTAGACCATCCGAAGTGTACTTATGTCTGCACTATGGCGCAGAGTTTTGAAAATCGCTATGAGCTTTCTCACTCTGCCAGCCGTTCTATCAATTTGCTCCTTCCAGGACATCAGGTTATCTATTATGATACCAAGATACCTGATATGTGTTGTTCTGACTAGAGGAGGGCAGAGACATTGATCCACTCGCTCATTGCAAGTGTGGGCCCTGATAATAAATTCGTCATCCGGCTGGGTACAGGATTTTATTGAAAACGGGATGTACTTCGTTTTGTCAATATTAAGAGTAAGAATATTGGCTCCTAACCAAGACATCACGATACCCATTGCAAACTCCGCTCTCTCTTGAACTTCTCTCCAGTTCAGCCCATGCACGAGCAAAGCGGTATCGTCTGCGTAGGTATATATGTTGGAGTATGGAATGGACATATTACATAGGCTGTTAACATATATAAGAAAGAGGGTAGGCCCCAAAATTGAGCCTTGGGGGACTCCGAAAGATAGTGAGTGTTCGTCACTGACGTATGCGCCTATCTTGACACACTGTGTCCTCTCAGATAGGTAGCTCTTAAAGATAGCCAGTGCTGGACCCCTCACTCCTATCCTCTCTAATTTAGACAAAAGAATAGGGACAGAGACAGTGTCAAATGCCTTAGATAAGTCTAAGAAAATACCCAGACACTTAGACCTTTCATCTAGAATATTCACAGCACTATCAACAAAGGCAGCAACAGCGTCCTCACAGGATTTCTTTCTGCGAAAACCGTATTGGTTATTTGACAAAATGCCATGTGCATCCATAAAGTTGACGATACGACTGTTTAGAACCTTTTCCAAGATTTTTGAAAGCGCTGGAAGGACAGATATAGGTCTGTAATTATTTACACTGTCTCTGTTTCCACCCTTATAAATAGGATGCACTATTGCTTTCTTTAGGGACCTTGGAAAAACTCCATTGGAGAAACATAGGTCACAGATGTGTGCGATGGCGGGTACAAGGAATTGGCGACTCGCTTTTATAATTCTAGTTGGAATGCCATCCCATCCCGCGGCAGAATCAGTACGCAAACTAACTATGATTCTTTCAACTTCATCAAAATCCGGGCTAAGAAGCGCAAAAGAATTCGTCTGTGCATCATCCCTGAGGAATGGAAGATGTTTATTGCACGTGCTACTATTTAGATGTCTTTCTGCAAGATTTTTGCCAACGTTTGCGAAGAATTTATTAACTTTATTTATTGAGGACTTTTCATCAAGTCCAGACAAGGTCAAGAGGTCTGTGGGCGGAGGTTTAGAAGTCTGCTTATTAATAACGTCATTTATAACTTTCCAGGTTGCCTTAGGATTATTTTTAGCTTTAGTAAACTCATTCTTCTCATAATTAATTTTAAGTCGGTTTAATAACTTATTACAAAAGTTACGATAACGGAGGTATGTGATTTTCAAGGTGTAATTTTCTGGTGATTTTTTATGTTTTCTGTGCATATTGTCCCTGTTCCGAATGCATTTCAGTAGCCCCTGAGTGATCCAGGACTTTATTGTTACCATTTTTGAGGGCACAAGTCTGTTTTTAGTATTTGTTTGTACAATTGAGGTAATGGTTTTTATAAGAAGATCAGTAGCTTCATTCGGATCTTTGGACAATAAGACAGGACTAAAATCCGTGTTGGATATTTCTGAGACAACTCTAGGATGGTCGATTCTTGCAACTAAACCTAATGGTGACTTAAGACTTTGTTTGGATTGTCGAAAACTAAATGCTGTTTCCAAAGCTGATGCATATCCTTTGCCTTATATCCATCAAATACTGGATAGTCTTAGAGATGCAAAATATTTGACATCAATTGACCTCAGTGCTGCATATTGGCAGATTGAATACGATAGTGAGAAGTCTGCTGAGAAAACTGCATTTACAGTTCCTAGACGTGGACTTTTTCACTATGTGACAATGTCGTTCGGTCTAGTTGGAGCATCTGCCACCATGCAGCGTCTGATGGATAAATTGTTTGGTCCTGAATTTGATAACAAGGTTTTTGTCTTCCAGGATGACATTATATGCATCTCTAATGAATTTAGCAAACATGTTGAGCTGTTGGAAAGGGTATATCAGCGTTTGGCAGAAGCAAACTTGACAATTAATATGAGCAAAACTCAATTCTGTAGAAAAGAACTCAAATATCTTGGATACATGGTTGATAAGCAAGGTTTGCGTACAGATCCTTCTAAAGTGGAAGTAATCCTTAACTATCCAACACCTACTACTCCTAAGGAAGTTAAAAGATTTGTAGGCATGGCAGGTTGGTACCGCCGCTTTATACAGGACTTTTCAAAAATCTGTAGGCCGCTTAGTAAGTTAACCTGTAAAAATGTTGATTTTGTATGGACAGAGGAAGCTGAAGAAGCCTTTACTAAACTAAAATCAAGCTTAGTTTCAGCTCCAATTCTTAAATGTCCAGACTAGCTTACCATTCTCAATCCAAAGTGATGCATCAGCATATGCTATTGGTGCTGTATTGACCCAATCATATGAGAATTTTGACCATCCAATTGCATTCTGTAGTAGATTACTTAACAAACATGAAATTAACTATACTACTACAGAACGTGAATTACTAGCAGTTTTGTATGCTCTAGAACAATTTAGAATGTATGTTGAGGGTCAAAAATGCAGTATTATTACTGATCATGCATCATTACAATGGTTTTATAAATTAAAAAATCCTTCAGGGCGATTGGCTCGATGGAGTATTCGCTTAAGTCAATTTGATTTTGACATTAAGCACAGGAAGGGTAAAGATATGGTTTTACCGGATGCACTCTCAAGAATTAAAGTAGAATCAATAGAAATTTCTGATAACATTCAAGATAAGTGGTACTTAAAAATGGTAGAAAACTGTGAAAAATATCCTCACAAGTTTCCCAACTATACATTTAAAGATGGTAAATTGTTTAGGCATTCTAAAAATAAATATAATTTAACTTCTCAATTCTCTTGGAAACAAGTGATACCAAAAGAAGACGTGGGACCCTTATTAAAACAATTTCATGATGATCCCACTGGCGCCCATCTCGGAATATTTAAAACTCATAAACGTTTAGCATTACATTGTTTTTGGAAAAATATGTATAAAGATGTTGAAAATTATGTCAACAGTTGTCAAACATGTAAAGAGTACAAGCCAGTAAACTCATCTCGCCCAGGTTTAATGGGTAACCCAAAACAAGTTAATAAACCATTTGAAGCAATTTGTTGCGACTTATTAGGACCTTTTCCTGTGTCTACTAAAAGAAACACAAATTTACTAGTATGTTTTGACTACTTTAGTAAGTATGTTATGTTGTTTCCTATACGGAATGCAACAGGCACTGCTATAGTCAAAATACTGGAAGAAAAAGTGTTTCTTGTGCACGGAATACCTAAATTTGTCTATGTCGACAATGGTCCTCAATTTATTTCAAAGCAATTTAGAGATTTAATGTGCAAATATAATGTGCCTAATATTTACTACAATCCAAGATATCATCCCCAGGTTAATCAAGCTGAGAGAGCTATCAGAAATATTCTGTATGCGATTGCCTCATATGTAAAATCTAACCACAGGCAATGGGACAATCACATACCAGAAATTCAATGTGCACTTAATACTTCAGTGAATGAGTCAACAAAATTTTCTCCATACTTTCTCGTCCATGGACGAGAAATGTTTGTAGATGGAAAACTACATCAAAACTCTGAAGTGCCACAACCAGTTTCTGATCTAACCGTGGTGGATCACCGAATTCATGGTGATAATCTAAAAGAACTTCAAATGATTTTCAAGGAAGTTAGTAAAAACTTAAGGCTTGTTCATGATAAGAATAAAAAGCATTATGATTTAAAGAAGCGACCTTTGGAATATAAGGTTGGTCAAATAGTCTATAAGAGGACATTTACCTTGTCGGATGCTAGTAAGCATTTTACTTCTAAACTAGCACCACGTTTTATTAGATGTGTTGTTTCCATTAACACGTTGAACGCCATATGAAAAATCGAGTATTTCCATTCAGGCCACGGGGCTCACCGGTGAGCCTTATCTTACTGAACCATTCGAGCCATGGGGGTCACCCGTGAGCCGCATGAGAGGTCTAACGAAAACGCTTCCTACAAGCCACAGATTGCAGCTATCAAACAAAACGCGTATGGAAGTGAGCCGCGTGGCCCTGTAGCCGAACCGGACGGCGTGGTTTTCAAATCCAATAAAAACTTGCAGTTTTGTCAAGGTTATTGCAATGATGGTAGGGTTATTCTTAACGATACGATAGAAATTATTATTTAGATTTAATAGCGGAAATAAAACTATAAAATAATAATACAATATTTATTAAAATACAAAAGAACATAACATTTTCTTCATTACCAAGTAAAAACATCGGTGACATTATGTACTCAATACAAACTTTTATAATATTTTTTATATAATTTATGAATTTCAACAATCAAAACTATGGCACTTCTTTTTATTATCACATTAAATAATCAGTCATCTTATGTATCATAAAAAAAAAAATAAAATTATTGGTGAATCTTGTTAAAACAAGGTAAACAAAGGAAAGGTTTAGTTGGACAACTTTGGCAATAAGTGGATACTTTTTTCGACTTTGTTTTAGCCTGTTTGCTACCCATGATTGGTACGTTATCTGCATAACATTGGCGACATGTTCTTCTGACTTTTCTAGCCAAACCCTCTTTTCTTTCCAAGGAGTGTTTAATTCTCTTCGGTCTCTGTACAGGTACATCATTTTGTTGGACTTCGCAAAGATTCATCATTATATATCTCCGGAAATCTACCATCTGTATGTTTTTTTTGGTTACTGACTTGTACAGAGTCAAAGCATTTACCATCGCAGTATTCAGTAATAAATCAACAGCCAGCTTCTTGTACCACTTTACAGATTTTCGCAACGGGGACGAGTATGCTGCCATCTGATCTGATAAGTCAACTGCTCCTTTGGCTTTGTTGTAGTCAATTATGATCTGCGGCTTCATGACCACATTGCCCTGACGCTTTTTTATCTTTCCAAATCGGTCTGAGTGTTTGGTTGACAAAATCAACACATCTCTTTTGTCTTTCCATTTCATGGCAGTAATACCATCTCGACTTTCTCTGGCAATAAATTCTCCTTTCTTGAGTTTAGTACTCACGACTTTCTTGGGCAGGTGCCTTCTATTCTTTCGGATTGTTCCCACCAAATGAGTTTCGTTGTCTAGCAAAGCCCTGGCTAATTCTATGCTTGTATACCAGTTATCGGTATAAAGAGTGTGGCCTTTATTTAAAAGACTGCTAAGTAAATCCATGACAACATTAAATGGAGTGGTATTTGTGGTTTCATAGTTTTTTCCTGCGTAAATACTTATTTTATAAGTATATCCGGGCACACAGCACAACTTAAATTCTTTAATACCATATTTGTGGCGTTTCTGTTTATTGTACTGTCGAAATATTATCCTGCCACGAAACGGGACCACACTTTCGTCTATACATAGGTCTTCGCCGGGTGTATAATGCATCTGGAATTGTTCATTCAATACTTGCAAAAGGTAACGAACACGATGGAGGCGGTCTTCTTTGTTTGTCTCATCGTTTTGTGAAAAATGAAGCATTCGCAATATCAACTCAAAACGATTCCGTGGCATTATTTTGCGTGGAAATGGATGGCCTACGATATCATTCGTTGACCAATATTCCGCCAATCTAGGAAGCTTTGTGATGCCCATAAACAGGATTAAGCCGAAAAACTTTTTTATTTCCCCAAGATCTGTTGGAACCCATTTGCGAAGCCTTGCAAAGCGTGAATTTTCTTCTGAAGTAGCTATTTTGTTAAGTGCAAATTGGTTAGTTCGATCAGCAATAACTTGAAAAAGACTATCAGGAACCATTAGTTGGAAAAAATCAGCTGGAGATTTGCCACGCATGCTTGAGCATAGGTTAGTGGGGAGGCCAGGATGTTCAGTAAAAGGTATAACTTTACGTTGATTACCTTTAGGCTTTGACCAGGTGCCCGATGGCGATGTATTACCTGAACAATAAAAATACAACTACATTATATTCATTAAATAATCTCTGCACTAAACTATAGAGGCCTGTAGCAGACGGAGGACGAACAAACTTACCCCTTTCTAATAAAGCAAGTGATCAACGCGCATGTGATTTTTTATTACTAAGGGGGTTTAGGCACAGTTCCCTAAACCTGTTAAACCTATTATAACCTATGTGGCACCTATGAACTCTTGAAATAATTTCAGGACTAAATTCCCATGAGAGCAGAAGAGACGCAATTGTACATGTCAAACTAATATAAAGCAGGCAATGCCGTGGGCTAGCTAGTTTAAATTAAAATTTTACTTACCAATAGTGTCGGCAATAACCCTTAAGATTTCATTGTCGCTATCTTCACTCTCTGATAATACAATTCGGCGGCATCTTCTTTTCGTTGGTTGAACTACGTCTTCATCTGAATCTATTTGGAAACTATGGTTCAGAAGATTTATTTCGATATTGTCTAACTGCGTTATCTCCTCTTGCGTTAACTCAAATTCTTCAAAATCATCCATTTTAGCGGGAAACGCGTAACAGATACTCACTCGTCGACGCAGCGCGCGAAATTGATCGGCCGGAGCAAATCGCAACGCCCGCGCCGCGCGCGCGCGGGGTTGGCCGCGGCGTGACCCCGCGGCCCCCGCTAACGGAAAAATACGAAACCCTTAATAAGAGGCCACGGGGCCCACCCGTGAGCCTTTTATAATATCTTAGAAACTAGACGGTAAAAGTCGCTAATTTTTATTTTCCACGCCAATTAACCCATTTTATAAACTTTGGAATTAAAATCTCAAGTTGATGAAAATGACCGATTTTCTAATTTCGGCTTGGCCCGAATGGTTTAGTACGCTAGGCCCACCGGTGGGTCGTAAAGCATACAACGTGTTAAACACTCACCTGTTGTGTATAGTTTGAAAGACATGCAGGGTAAGGATTTAGGTAGATTTCACATAAAAGACATCTTGAAGTATGAAGACTCCTAGTTAATAATCATTGTTGTGTTAATGGTTTAATATTTGCACCAATTCAATAATGGAGGTGCAAATATTTAATTAAGAAAGGGATGAATGAATGCTGGTAGGGTATAAGGATATTTTTTCAAAATTTATTTGATATCAATCATTTATAGGTTATGTATGTATATGGAAGGATGAAAGGTAACACAATGATGCAAAAACTTAGTAGTGTTCTCATTATAATCTTGACTTAAATAGGCATTTACTGAAGTCTATACAGCGAATAGGTGCTCAATGTAATGCTTTCCTTATTGTTATGGGGGTATTTACTTTCTGTTGCGAATCTTAACTTGATTAGGTATGTTCCTATATCTATACAACGGATGGGTACTTAATGTGACGTTTGCTATTTTGGAAAGCAACGTTGCTCTTCATTAAGAATCTTAGCTTGATGTGGTACTTTCCTACATTTGCTTGTTTGTATTTGATCAACAACTTGATACTTGAAATAACACTTGTTTTATCTAAAGGCAGTGTTACTTGTTGTTGTAAAACTTAAGTAGATTGGACATTTTTGTCTATATTTATATAATGAAAGGTTGAATCTCTTTAGATTCTAACCAGAACGTTAAACGTTTAATATACTAAAATCCTTAGTAAATCAAGCATTAACTTTAATCAAATTGGATTAAGGCTTGACTTATAAATAAGCTAACTGCTCGGCGGTTGTGCTGTGATAAATGAATGTTATGCATTACTAATTTATTGTAGGACAATTACTAAGTATGTTGATTAGGTTTAGATAAGAGCAATCAAAGTTCGTATCCTATAGTTAATATACTATCTCTATTATTTTAATATTTAGTATATTTGTTTTGAACCTATTTCCTTTTTTAGAAAACTTAATGTAGGTAGTTCTAATATAAACTATATTTGACTACCTCAATACCTGTCAAGGAAAATGATAATTTCACATTGTGCATGGGTATTGACTAAATCAAATTAAAAAATTGTTTCACAATTTTTTTAACCGGGAAAGAAGATATTGTAACGCATTTTTTGTTCACACTATGTATGTTAGCGACATCTGCCTCCTTTTTGCCAAACAAGTTCGGTTAGTTGTGTCGCTAAGTGATTGTTTGATCATTTGGGTGCTAGATGGCGCTGACATATGTATGACATAGATGAAAGTTTAAATAAAATATATTCTATTTGTGTGAAATCATTTAATTCAATAAGCACACAAATTCAACATACAAATTAATAAATTATTAAATTCTTTTCAAATTAGTTACATAAAAAATGATAATTTAGTAAAAGGCCTATGGCTTAAAAGCAAAGTATTCAAGATCGGTAGTTGCAATGACTTGAGCCTTTACTACGAGTGAACTTGCATTGAGAGGACGGTGTCCAGAAATAACCTCAAAGGCAAGGACCTAAAAGTATACGTAATGCTATATGGGGCAAGGCTGGCTAGCGTCAAGATGAAAAGCTCATCATAACCAATGATCCAGTAGGCGCTGTGAGTACTAGTTTGAATTTGTCTGAATGCCCATTTTCATGACACATGTGCGTTTGATCTTAACTTGCAATTTTCTTCTCCTTGGCAGGGCTCCAAATGCCTCTTTAGGTATAATTTTATATATAGTTAAAGCTAATGGTCAACTAGCTGTTCAAGATACAGCAGTCTCCTCTTGCAAAAGGTGCCGAGCATAATTGTCATCATCTGGTATTCAGCAAGCTTACGGACAGCTACACAGAGAACGATGCTGTTTGAGGAATCATGTCTCCAGCATTGAATATTGTGGGTAATCTATATCCCTTCAGAAAGTGAGTGGTTCATACTTTGTAACCTCAATTTATTGTATTGATGGAACATGTGCTTGAAGAATTAAATTAGTTGACCAAACTTAAGTGTGTTTTACTTCAGTCAGCTTCATGTGAGTTAATCCCTGCAATTGTCTCAAGCTACTTGCTACCCACGAGTTAGCCGGTTGGGTAAGGAAAAGCTGCCTTACAATGCAATGGTTCTAATGTATCACTTAAGTTTGGTAAAAACCTGCCATAGTAATTAACTAAACCTAAGAGGGCTTGCAGTTCTGAGATATTTTTAGGTTGAAGAGCGCCCACTACAGCTCTTATTTTACTGTCTGACTTATGGATTCCATCTCTACTGATTTTGTACCCACAATATTCAATCATATCTTTCATAAACTCTGATTTCTCTAAATTAACTTTCAACCCAAATTCAGAAAGTCTAGCGAAAACTTGTTCCAGCCTATCAAGATGTTCCTGATCATTTGGAGCTGATATACGGATATCATCAATAAAGCAATGTACCCCTGGTATGCCTTTTAGTATATTCTCAATTTTCCTTTGCCATTTTGCTGGAGCGCAGTTAAGACCAAACATTAGTCTTGTACAATTGTAAAGCCCTTTGTGGGTATTAAGTGTAAGTAAGTGTTGATATTCTTCCCTAACTTCCCAATTTAAGTAAGCATTTCGAAGGTCAATTTTAGAAAATTTGTCACCACCAGCCAAACCATTAAATAACTCTTCTGAAGTTGGTAAAGGATGTTCATCTACTAGTAAATTTCTATTTAAAGTTATCTTGTAATCTCCACAAAGCCTAATTTTGCCATTCGCTTTCACTACTGGTACCACTGGAGTGGCATATTCACTATAATCAACTTTGATCAAGACCCCTTCCTTTACCAAATTATCAATTTCCATTTCAACTCTCTCCTTCAATGCAAAAGGCACTGGTCTAGCCCTATAGAAAATAGGTTTGGCATTTTCTTTTAAGTGCAATGCAACTGGGTCCCCTTTAATTTTACCTACGCTTTTGTTATCAAACAATGTACAATACTTTTTAAATAATTTTTGCAAAGAATGGTTATGCGACACAATACCTGGAGATACTTGATTAACCTGTGCTATGCAATCCCTGAAGCTACAAAATGCGTTAAAATTATTGATCCATTCTCTTCCTAGGAGTGGGTGCTGGTTCCCCGATATGATGTATAACTTGACACTTTTACTTTCCTTTCCAATGGCAGCTGTTACGTTAGCGACACCTAAAACATTTAAAAATTGATTAGAATAAGTACACAGTTTAGTTTTTGTAGGAACCAATTCCTCATCACAAATTTCTCTATATTCTTCCAGGTTCATTATAGACACTGCTGACCCACTATCAAATTCCATTGACACCTCGGACCCATTGATTTTTACTTTTATCCAAAACTTGTTTGTATTTGCATTAATGTTGCAATTATTAACAAATACCACCTCCTCTGTATCCACTTGGCCAGTCACATCCACAGCATTAACCCTTTTTAATCGAAGGCACATCTTCCTAAGATGTCCTGTTTTCTGGCAGAAATTACATTTAATGTTCTTCATAGTGCATTTGCTGGCATAATGGTTTTCACCGCATCGAAAACACACAATGTTTGATGATGTTGCTGGCCCAGATTTATCCGATGACCCTGGGTTGTAATTGTTGCCTGGCTTTGTTTGTGATGATGGAGCAAATGAGGGTTTCTTTTTATTTATGTACACTGCCTGTACCTCTCTCTCAATTGTTTGTGTTCCCTCTGCTTGAGCACTTTCTATGCCTGTGGCAATCCTCACTGCTTGTTCTAATGTTAGCTTACTTGACTCAAGAAGCCTGTCACGTATTTTTTATGATCTGACACCACACACAAACTGATTTCTCAAGGCTGTATCTAGAAATGTACCAAAGTTACAGGTCGAGGCCATTTTCCTTAACGACGATAAATATTCCTTTATCGATTCACCTTCTCTTTGGTGACGGTGATGATATTTAAAGTATTCCGCTATCTCCAACGGGTCTGGATCTAAGTGCTTAGTAAGGATTTCAACATTTTGACTATACGAATTTGAGCTTGGTTCCGCTGGCGAGACTAAGTCACATAATGTCTCGTATAGATCCGCACCAATGTAATGAAGAAGATATGAGTTCTTATCTCCTTCCACCGTAATTGCATAAATAGTTAAGGCACTTTCAAACCTCTGTACCCATCTTTTAAACTTGTGCTTTGTATCATAGAATTCTATGAAATTAGGTGGCACTTTAGCCATGATTCACTGCAGAAACTTCACCAATTCTCGTCGCCACTATTAAGTCGTACTGTGACCGTGTAAATAGCAATGAAAAAACGTAGTTTTTGTATGATTCTTGTAATTATCGATACAGAAAAGCACATGCGTTATACGCGGTAAAAGCAAGAATGTCAAGATGACAACGTCAGTTTTACGTCTAAGGAACCACAGACTATAACAACGAGTGAAGTTTGACCTTTTGTTGTTCACCACTGTAGAGATGCGCAGAATGTGTCATTGAATTGAAAAGATATGTACATATCTTTTGACCATAGTGAAGTATATCACTCTTTTAGTTCAGTAGTTCATTTAGTCCAATGGCTCAGGTCTTATCTCATCGCTGGTTTTCGTTGGTCACTTCATCGATCAGTGCGATGTTTTCAACTCTTATAGTTCAGTAGTTCATTTAGTCCAATGGCTCGTGCGGTGTTTTCGATTGCTGAGAACTGCGAACAAGATTTTGTGTTGACTGCGACGAGATATATATTTTTTTTATGTTACTGTGAATAACAGATTTCTATTCATACTTTTATTCTAGATTATTTTTATATCTATTTAAATATTTATTGAATTATGTATATAGAATTATTATTTAATTATGTAGGTATTTTATTTTAATTGATATAGATAATGAACGCTAGTTAAATAAAAATGTCAATCTAGACTGGCGTATTTAAAAATCTGATATTTACAATGATTTGAATATATACATATTATTTACATGTATTCGCTGTATTTCTATTCTGCATTACAGCTGATGAAGAGCAGCTGCGACACTTTTGCTGCCTTCAATTGACTACGTTTGGCAGTCAGAATGTTCCCTGCCTTAGAAAAAAATCGTTCACAGGGAACAGATGTGGCCACTATATTGAGTCTTTTCTGCGTATACTTAAACAGCAACGGGTATATGTGACGGCGTTCTTCCCACCACAGAAAAGGATCGCTCGTCCTCTTTAATAGTGGCTCTTGCAAATATTTTTCTATTTCCACAATACCAGCTGCTGTGGGGTTTGTAGGAGTCAGTTTAGCTACCTCCTGATCGAACTCTGCACATATTGATGTTGATGTGAACGTCGAAGACGTTCGGAACGGAGGTATACGGTAGGAACCAACTTTTAATTTTAATTGGCTCACTACCCTTTCAGCTGCGCTTTTGCTGAAAAACCCTTTGTCCTTGAACCGCGGATCCAAAATAGTTGCTTCAGCGTGCATCGGGGAATGTTCAATGGCAGAAAACCTTCGTTCAAACTCCATACGAAGTTTTTCTACCATCTAATATATAGCAGGAATGGTCTGGTCTTGCTGCTCGCGTAAGTGTCAGTTGACATGCATATTCAGGATGCGGTACAAAGCCGTCAAGACCTTTGATAGTGTGACATTTTTCTCCGCACTTACTTCGACAGTTACGTCATAAAACATTTTAAGAATGGGTATTGCCGTAGAATTCCAACGCGTCACAACATCTTGCTTTAGTTTCAGCTGTGGAACATTTAATTGGCCCTGCAGTTCACGTAACCTTGCTTGCTTGCGAGCTCCTCTTGAAGTATTCCACAACTTGTTTGACCTTTGCCGTGGTCCCTGAAATCGGCACATGTGCATTCTGGACGCAAAGATTAAGAGTGTGGGCGAAGCACGCTACATGACGCCAATTCCCGGCTCTAATTGCGGCGACAATATTAGCACCATTATCACTGGCTATAGCAGTGACTTTGTCTGATATTTCCCATTCTTCCATAACATTCCTCATGTGGCTTGCAAGGTTGGCAGCAGTTGCCCTGTCTGGATACTGTACGCAGCCTAGCATCGTCGCATGAAGTTGAGAGTTTTTTATATAGTGCGCTGTTATAGCAATGAAGTGTTCGTTGTTTATCGATGTCCATCCGTCTGTTGTAAGACATATAGCTGAAACACCGGCTACTTTAGCTCTCGCTTTTATTAATTCTCTGTTAAACATTTGAGGTAACAGGTTCTTCGAGAGTGATTTCCTGGTAGGTAGCGAATATCCACCACAGAGCATTGCCAAAAAATTTTAAACTCTGGCTCCTCAACTATGGAGAATGGATGGTGGCCTTTTGCTATCATTTTTATCAATTATTCGTCGACTTTCTCAGATCGTCGCGGTCCGATAGGTTTCATGTTATTTACAAATTCCACCATCGATTGTTGGGTTGGAGTAGGAGTAGGGCGCACTGGGGTGCGAGTCAGGTAACCTCCACGTGTGCTTGGTTGATTGCTAGTCTCTTTCGGATACGTCCGGGGGGAAGAGCAACCCGCTGGGCCGGTGCACCCTGGGCACCGTCAATAACTTCCGATTCGTGGGCTCTTGTTGGCAGTGGCGAATACCTGACGGGGGGAGATGTCGCTCTGGGTGTTCTTCTGAATAGCAGAGGACATGCCAGATGCGACATAGGGGTTGGGTTGGGATTAGTTAAGGTTAGTCTGGGTTGGTTAGGAAGGGGAGTTCTACGCCGGCTCTCCTTGAATCCCGGAGACCGCGGCATACTCCCAACGACCTCCATTGTAGGCGGTATGGGGTACGGGACTTGCTGTGGACGGAAGGAGGTTGAGAGGGAGGGTGGTTACCTGAAAACAGGTAACCACCAACAAGGGAGCTTCGCCAGTTCCTGGAATTCCGGAGACCACGGTATCCTACCAAAGACCCCCATCGTTGGCGGATGGGGTACGGCGGTGCTGTGAGCGGAGGGCTTGCCTTAATTGGCCGGCCCGTGAGAAGGAAAACTCAAAAGGAGCACCCGACAGCGATGTCGTAAAAACCTGTAGATACCTGGCGACATCTACAGTATATAGCTACACTGTTTTACGGAATGGGCGTCATCCGGCAGTGTCATTTACATCGTCCCATTCTCGTGGGTACAATTATGAAAAATTTACAAAAACCAAAACAAACAAAAGAGGGAAGATAGGAGGAAGAGGAGAAGAAAGAGAGTGAGAGTGAGAGGAAGACGGAGTAGGCGAAGACGATAAAAGAGTTACGCGTCAATTTGGTGCGTCTCTCAGCGTCGTCTGGAGACTCGGACGTTAGTCTTATGACTTGCGGATCAGGAAGCGAAGAAGAGGAGGCCTGCCTGATGACGGTCGAGTCCGGGAGTGAGAAGGAGGAGGCTCTCAAAAATTGGAAGAAGAGACCATGGGGATGTGGAGTCAGAGGAGGAGGAGACGATGTCGCCGACCAAAGGGGCCGCGCACAAAACCAAACGTGGGAGAGGCCGACCGCCCACCACGGGCGAATACGTGGGCCTAGCCGCGGCCAAGGCCCAGTTAAACAAGCAAAAGGAGGAGGAGCTCAGGCTAGAGGCCGAAGAAAGCATCGCGGGCATGGCCGAGACCCTGAGAGAGTCGAGGCACGCCTGCCGCAGCGGCCTCAACCCGCCAAACCCAGACGAGGACACGGCGCAGTCTCTGGCAGCGCTTAACCTTCTGCTGCTGGAGGCTGCGCAGATTGTGGAGATGGTGGCCACAAAATCAAGAAAGGGACTAAAGGGGACCTTCATTAAGACATTGAAGGATGCGGCCTCAATTATCAAAGAGGCCGCGGTGGGCATAAGGGCACGCACAACACCCGAAGAGGTGGCGCACCTAGAGGCCGAAAATCGACGGCTCACGGCCCAACTGGCAGAGGCAAACAGCCGAACAGCGGCGGCAGCAGCGACGGCAGCACCTGACGCGGACGCGATCAGAAAAATGGTGGAGGAGATATCTCGGGCCAGCGTCGTGCAATTCGGTAACATGCTGAATGCACGACTCGAAGGGCTCGAGTGTCGCCTCCTACCGGAACCGGGATTGCGGATGTGGAGGACGTGGCTGCGGCAGTGGCAGCCCCTACACACCCGAGCCATCCAAGTCGGTGGGGGCAAAGGCCCCTGCCCCAAAGAAGAACCCAACGCCCCCCGCGCCTCTGCCTGCGCCCACAGCCCAGCCCCAAAATAAGGGCAAGGGCAAAGGAAAGGGGAAAAGGACGGCCCCGGTGGCCCCTGTCAGGGACCTTAGCCCGATGAAGGACGCCCCTCCACCGCCCCCATTGACGGAGCAGTGGAGTCTGGTCGATGTTCGGGGTGCTAAAAGCAGGGGAAAGCAGACGAGCACCCAGAGCGCCCAGAGCAAGAAGGCGGCGGCGGTGACGAAGCTGCGTGCGCCGAAAACGGCTGCGGTGACATTAACACTGCAGCCGGGCGCGGCAGATCGTAGTGCCAGCTACGGCACGATTCTGCGGGAGGTCCGGACACGCGTTGATATGGCGAGTCTGGGCATAGAGGAGATGCGCTGCAGGACCACGGTCACCGGCGCCCGCATCCTCGAATTCTTCGGGGATGGGGGCGCTGAGAAGGCCGACTCTCTGGCCTTCAAGCTCAGAGAGGTCCTCAGCGCAGACGTTGTCAGGGTCTCCCGCCCCACAAAAAGAGTGGATGTGCTCGTGTCGGGGCTGGACGACTCGATCACCGCTGCAGAAGTGGTTGCGGAATTCGCTGCGCAGGGAGTGTCACGTCGATAACTAAAGGCCCGGTGTCATCGGCGACCGGGCCACGATGTGGCTCGGCTGCCCGGTGGCCGCCGCCAAGACGGTGGTCGGCGCAAACCGCCTAAAAGTGGGGTGGACCACGGTGAGGGTCACCCTGCTGGAGTCGAGGCCCCGAGAGAGGTGCTTCAGGTGCCTTAACCTGGGCCACGTCGCCAGCGTGTGGGTCGGAGGTGGACCGTAGCAGTCTCTGCTTCCGCTGCGGAAAGCCGGGCCACCGGGCGCGTGAGTGCCGGGCCGAGCCCAACTGCGCCACCTGCGCAGCAGCGGGCAAACCGGCGGGGCACTCTCTCTGCGGTGCGGGCTGTGTGGGCAAAGCCAAGCCTAAAACGAAAGCGACTAAGGCAAGGGCAGCGGTGAGGGAGGAGAGCTGGGGGAGGCCATACAAGGTGCTAAGAAAAAAGTTGCGGCCCTGGGCTCCCCCTGTCACATCCAGCGTGGACGAGGGTTTCCTTGACGAGGTGGTGGACACCCTATTCCCGCAACGAGACGAGTGGGTGCCCCCGGCGATGGCCCGACACAACAATGCGCGATCTGCAGAGGACGATATCCCCGCACCGCCAATATCGGAGGCGGAATTCGGGGCGGCCGTCCTGAGACTGAAAGAAAAATGAAGAGGACGGCCCCAGGCCCGGACGGTGTTCCGGGGACGGCCTTAGCGATCGCGCTGGAGGAGATCGGAGAGAGGGTGAGGGCCCTCTTCACGGCATGCGTGGCGCAGGGTCGTTTCCCACAGCCATGGAAGACGGACAAACTCGTCCTACTGCCGAAGGTCGGGCGCCCGGCCGGAACGCCGGTCGACGAGGTGAGTAAGCTCTTTAAGCGTGTGCTCGCTGCTCGCCTGGCCGAGTGCATGGATCCGGATCTGGACGACGCGCAGTTCGGTTTCCGCCGGGGTCGGTCGACCCTGGATGCCATTGCGCAGGTGAGGGAACTCGCAGAGGAGGCGGTCTCCCAGGGCGGCGTGATGCTTGCGGTGTCATTGGACATCCGCAACGCATTCAACACGCTGCCCTGGCAAACGATCAAAGCGGCACTGCGGTACCACGGCGTGCCGCAGTACCTTCAGAGGGTCGTCGCCGACTATTTCGCCAGCAGAGCCGTTGTGTTCCCGACGAGGGCCGGCGAAGGCAGGAGGGAAATGTCGTGCGGTGTTCCACAGGGGTCTGTTTTAGGCCCTCCCCTGTGGAACATCGGTTACGACTGGGTGCTGGGCGGGGCCACTCTGCAGGGGGTCGGTGTTATTTGTTACGCCGACGACACCCTCGTGTTGGCCCGCGGCGGCACCTACAGAAAGGCATCCCTGCTCGTCACGGCGGGTGTGGCCCAGGTCGTGAGGAGGATCCGTGCCCTGGGGCTCGAGGTGGCCCTGGAGAAGTCAGAGGTCCTACTATTCCACGGGCCCAGAAACAGTCACCGCCGGAGGTCTTAATTATCGTGGGAGGGACCTCCATCGCCGTCGGTACTAGCATGAAATACCTGGGGCTCGTCCTTGGCCCCAAAGTTGTTGGCCACCGCTGGGGCCTTGGGACGGATCCTCCCAAACGTCGGGGGGCCTGGTGGAGTTTGCCGACGCCTGTACACGGGAGTGGTGCGCTCCATGGCGCTCTACGGGGCGCCAATATGGGCAGGTGCCATGAGCAACCAAAACCTGGCAACGCTGCAAAGCGCGCAGCGCGCCATGGCACTCAGGGTGGCCCGGGCGTACCGCACCGTGTCGTGCGTCGGTGCGTGTGTTCTCGCCGGTACACCGCCGTGGGACCTCGACGCCGAGGTACTCGCCGCGGTGTACTGGCGAATAAAAGAGGCGATTGCGAGTGGTGGCCGTCCCCATCCGCGGGAGATTCAACGCTGGCGAGAGGAGGGTGGCCCGTCTAGAAGAGACGGTCGTGAGTCGAGAGTTGGTGACCGCGGTTCGACCCATTCTTCACGAGTGGCTCGAGCGGCGGCACGGAGCTCTCTCCTTACACCTGACACAGATGATCACCGGGCATGGATGCTTTGGGAGATACCTGTGCCAGGTGGCAAGAAGGGAGCCCACGGACGTGTGCCACCATTGTGTGGCGGGAGTCGCGGACACGGCGCAACATACGCGCGAGGAGTGCCCAGCTTGGGAGGTCCCTCGTGCCGACCTGTCCGCGACAGTCGGCGATGACCTGTAGCTGCCGGCCCTCCTCAGGGAGATGGTCGGCAGTGACGAGTCTTGGCAGGAGGTAGCGACTTTCTGTGACGTAGTAATGTTGCAGAAGGAGGCGGCGGAGCGGGACCGAGAAGATGACGTCGACTCGGCCGGATGCGCCGCCGCAGACGCGGAAGGCAGCGTCTGGCCTTCGCGGCTGAAGTGCCGCCGTAACGCCGGGGACGTGGTCCGTCGTCCGCACAAAGGTCCCGCGCACAGAGACGCCCTGGGTGGTCAGAAGGGCTACGTTGCGGAGCAACGCCAGCGGGGCACGCGGTCGTGTGCCTAGTGGGTCCGGCAGCCCCGTAGGCGACAGAAGGACACTCCAGGTTTTTAGTGGGTGCAAACCCCACATAACGCAGTGGTTCCCCCGAGGCCACTGCGTATTCGTGAGGAATTTTCCTGGGACATCAAAAAAAAAAAAAAGAAGTAGGGATCCACTTGTAAAAAGTGGTTCCAAACAGCACTTCTCTTCCTTGAAGACATTTCTGTCTCATCAAAGTTTCTTAACGATATGAAACACTGTACAATAAGTTTAAATATACTATTTAAAGTATTTGAATATACACTTACAGTCCTATTAATAAAAATGGCGTATTCCCAGCTTACTCCGAAGTTACTCTTGGACTAGCTAATCCCGGAGTAACTAAGGATTAACATAGATCTAGCAATGTTATTAATAAACATGGAATAACCTCGGACTAACTATTCATTTCTTAGTCTTGGATTTACGCATAAGCTCTGGCAACCCAGTTGAATTTAAAAGTAAAAAGAATGAACTAGTGAATGAAAAATAAGTAAGTTGAAGACATTATGTAGAAAAAAAAACACAAAATGACATCTGCCATAGAGATTTGACAGTAAAGGTGAAGGATCCCTCCTTTTCAAATTATCGTATTACCTTTAAACTTAAAAATTACATAAAATGATGATTAATTAATTAATTAATTTGTAATTTCGTTGACTAATGCTAAATAGCTGCCAATGACCTTATTTTTTTAATGTTCCATATCTACGAAATAAAAAATCAGAGTCTATGTAATAATTGTGGTTGCGAGAGTTTTTGGCGGGATTTTTTCGAGTGTAGTTCAGCGGCTGTTAATATTATTTGTAAATTGATTCCTAGTGGACATTGTGATATTAAATTGGTGTAGTTTTATGTCTCTACGCAACTGGTCAATCTGTGAAAGCATTGACAGAAGCGATCTCGGGATAGTGGAGCGGAGAATTTTATTGTAGTATTGACTACCTCCCGCAAAGCTTACTGGGAAGGCTGACTTGATACAATTTGCTGCCAAATACTCCAAAAAACATTAGAATCTGTTGCATCCGCATTATAATGCATACTAAAGAATTCAAGAAGGATATTATGCACTGAACACGAGGCGGTATGGTCTAAGACCTTAGCCTGCCCGAATAGGGCGAGGCAAAAAAATTAAAAAAGAGTTTTTGGCGGGATTTTTTCGAGTGAACTTCAGCGGCTGTTAATATTATTTGCAAATTGATTCCTAGTAGATATTGTGATATAAAAGTGGTGTAGTTTTGTGTCTCAACTGTCTACGCAACTGGACAATATGTGAAATCATTGACAGAAGCGATCTCGGTGTAATGGAGCGGAGAATTTTATTGTAGTATTGACTACCTCCGCAAAGCTTACTGGGAAGGCTGACTCGATACAATTTGCTGCCAAATACTCCAAAAAACATTAGAATACGTTACATCCGCATTCTAATGCATAATAAAGAATTCAAGAAAAATACTGATGACTAGGCAGCATGGTCTCAGACCTTAGCCTGTTCCGTAAGGAACAAAAAAAAAAAAAAAAAAAAATATTGTGGTTGCCATAGTTACACTACTCTTATTCCGACCTTAAACTAGCTGGCACCATGGTTTAACTTTTAGTCCGAGACTAGTGTCAGATTAGTATAATCCCTCCTTATTCCGTGTTTATTAATACGGATTTTTGTTAGTACCAACCTAATGCTTGGAATAAAGTTATTCTTACCTTAGTCCACGTTTATTAATAAGACGGTTAAAGTTTATAGACACTATTTATATACAAAATTACAGTTTATTTATTTACAGTTAAAAATATCCAAAATAACATAAAATCAAAACGCGCACAACTTTAAAATGAAAAATTCTCCTAGCCGTTTGTTTACGTTATTTGTACTATTAAGTACATTTGCCATTGCTAATTAAAGAAATCAGTATTAAAATCAAAATGACGTTAACAACTATACATGACTATACCAAAATATCTACTATTGCCTTGAGTTAAAGCTCAATTCTTAAATGCTCATAAACTCTCTCTCTGTCGCTCGCTTCGGGAGCGGTAGATAAGACGTCGCCGTCGTCGCTCGACGACGGACGGAGTCGAAGATTGTAAGGTAGAATTTTCTCCCTTTCTCACCGGCTTGCCCAGAGGTAGGTGTTCTGCATGAGACTATAGCAGGGATTATTTAACATGAAGTTGATTGAAGTAAAAGGCACACAGGTTGGTCAACTAATTTTATTCATCGAGCATACAGTCCGTAATCACCACTTGTAGATGTTCTAAATATAGGAATAAACAACTCACTTTCAGAAGGAACACATTTTACCATCAATTCACAATACTGGAGATATGATTTCTCAAACAGTACCGTTATCCTGTGTAGGTGTCTTCAAACTTTGATAAATTATATCATCAGGAGTGTTCGAAACCTTGCTGTAGCTGTGGCTAGTTGACCATTATATATATATATTAATTCTAGAATGCTCCTAAAGAGACATTTGGAGCCAGCGCCTCCTGAACAATTGTTCCTTTCATTTTGACGCTAGCCAGCCTTGTCCTTCCCATTGTCAAAGATGTTTATTCGGTTTTATTTCTGGATATTAAGTTCACAGGTGCTAGTGACTTCAAGTGCACCCTTGTAAAAAAATTGACAGTCACGTCAACCATAGACCCTGAACGTTCTATTTTAAACCATAGACGCATTTACTAAAGTATCCTATATGTAACTAATTTGAAAAGAATGTAATAATTTATTATTTTGTATGTTGAATTTGTGTGTTTATTGAATTAAATGATTTCACACAAATAGAATATATTTTATTTAAACATTTATCAATGTCATACATATGTCAGCGCCATCTAGTACCTAACTTACCAAACAATCAAGTATAGATACTAATAATCGAACTCGTTTGGCAAAAGGAAACCAGATGTCGCTAACATACCTAGTATGTACAAAATTAATTTGTTACAAGATTGCCGAATTACCGATATAGTATAGTACAGTTCGCGAGCATCGCGTCGTCCCCCGCCCGCTGCGCTGCAAACTAGTGAACTCAAGATATGTTTGTATTGGAACTGGACTAGTGAAGGACGAACTAAACGCAACTGAAGTAGTCCAGTTGAAGGATTCATTCGCGAACGACACATGACTACACCACAGTAGTGGGTTTTGGTACATTTTGTGTTTTATTATACATCAATTCAAATGCTCTAGCACGATGATTCAAAAATGCGATTAATTCAATAAGTGTTGGCAACTTATCGCCTCTGCGGTCGAGTTCCCAGGCAGACCTGAGACTGATCTAATCTTTGCACAGTAATGTAAATTAATAATATGTCCCAGCTATCAACAGGTACCTTTAGTGATTTTAACGAGTCTAGACTTTGTTGTAGCGTAGATAAGAATTTGTTCAAGTTATTTTTAGATATTATCAGTACTGACATTACATTTTTGATGTGATGGTTTACTGTAACTATCTTATTTTCATACATTTTAATTAATATATCTAAAGCACGTTCGTAGATTTCTTGATTGTGATACCATTGATTAGGCCGGCTGCTTCTCCTCCTAATAGGTCCCTATTTCAGGTATTGCAATTTTTGCAGCTCGGTCAGATGAGTATTGGAGTCAATAACGCCATCAAATAGTGTCTTGAAGTTATACCATTCGGAGAGTTTACTACCATCAAAGCTTGGAATCTGCAAGTGAAAATTTTTAAGAACATATAGGGTTAGCATATTAGAACATATAGTTTAAGAATATATAGGGTTAGCTGACTGAAGGGATTGAAATGAGTTCGTTGTTCGATTGAGCTCGTTCTCCTTTAGCAACTCTGATATTCTTGCTCTATAATGAAAATATTTGTCTTCTGTGTTAGCTCGTTCTTGTTTGTATATTTTTGTATCTCAGTCATCCAAAAGTTCGATATCTTCTTGTGTCGTACTGTATTTTAGATAAAGATCAGCTAATTCCGAAAGCCTTGCTTGCAATTCATATATTTTCTCGTGGTTTTCAGGATCATCCACGTAGATTCTGGTAAAAGTCCTTTGTAATTGCTTCTGCGGCTGACTAATCGTTCTAGTGATTCGCTCATCTTCTTCGTTTAACCGATAGGTATAAATGGTTGATATTTAGAGGCTGAAAATATAAGGATTATATACTATTGCGCAGCAGGCGTGGTGTGTTGCCGTATAGCCGATGCCAATATTCCTTTTTAATTTAATTGTTTTTCGGTAAATACAATAATCACTGGTTACTGTTATATTAATTAATCCGGTTTGTGGACCAAAATTATTGTTAAAGGTTTTTACTTAAAATGATTTAACTCGATTTCTTTCTGTTGTGTTCTTGAATTTTATTTTTAAAGTGAAGTAAGTTTTTTACTGTTGTTGCCGTATAGCCGATGCCAATATTCCTTTTTAATTTAATTGTTTTTCGGTAAATACAATAATCACTGGTTACTGTTATATTAATTAATCCGGTTTGTGGACTAAAATTATTGTTAAAGGTTTTTATTTAAAATGATATAACTCGATTTCTTTCTGTTGTGTGCTTGAATTTTATTTTTAAAGTGAAGTAAGTTTTTTACAGATTCAAATATATTCCTGTACCCAACTTAAACAAAAGCATACCCAAAACTTGTCTCGCTTCCCCTATATCATTTATCTTGAAATGTTTACAAAGATTGTCTAGTAAAACTTCCTTTTGCTGTTTGTCTTTGTAAAATAATAAAAATCGTCAACGTATAGAGCGATATAAAAATTATTATTTTTGTACAGACAGCTATCAAAGTCACAGCGCTTGAAGTTCAAAGACAATAAGATTTAATTTACTTTATCATTCCAAGACCGTGAAGCTTGTTTGAGGCCGTATATCGCTTTTCCTAGTAAGCAAACTTTTTCCTTCGAGTTTTCGTCTATGCAACCCTCCGGCTGTCGCATGTAAACTTTTTCATGTAAATTACCGTTCAGAAAGGCTTTGTTCACATCGAAATGACTGATGATCAAATCCTTTTCAATAGCCAACGATAGCAACAATCTAATTGTCGATCTTCTCACCACTGGTGAATAAGTTTCGAAGTAGTCAACCCCGTAGGACTGAGTGAAACCCTTCGCCACAAGTCGAGCTTTATAGGTCTTGTTACCATCTACATCAAACTTATACTTGAAGATCCACTTGATTTCCACGATTTTAGCTCCAGGTGGCTTGTTGACGAGCTTCCAGACCTTGTTCTCGTACATCGAATCCATCTCTTTCTTTATGGCTTCCTTCCAGTTATCCTTATCTGCCCGACTTAAGGCTTCCTTAACTGTCAAAGGCTCCTGCTCTTCTGTACAGCATGCAAGTCCATGAAGATTTCCTTCTCGGATTCTATTACGTAGAGGATAAGGACGTTCACCTTCGTTTGACTCTTCTATATTAATACTCTCTTCAACGTTTTCCACCACGTCATTTTTTGCTCCGCTATCACCCGTTTCGCCCACCTCCACTTCCGCGTCTTCAAATACTTCAGCCTCATCTGTGGAAGTCGTCCCTTGAGCAGCTTCTGCACCAGATGACGAACCTGACTGCAGGCTTTCTACTTTTGCAAGTTCCCAGATTACTTCAGCATCTTTGTCACCGCTACCAACGAGCCGACTACGATCCACAAAAACTGCTGCTATAGAGTCCTCCAAGAAAACTACATCCCTTGCTCTAACAATGACGCGAGGATAATTGGGATTTATGAAACAATATCCCTTGGTTTCTTCACAGTAACCAACAAAGATATGTTCTACCGCTTTAGGGCTCCATTTCTTCTGAATTTCCTTGGGCACGTGCACAAAAGACTTCGCTCCAAAAACTCTGAAAAGATCGAACGACTGAGCCTTCCCTGTCCACAACTCCTCAGGAATCTTACCATTATTGCCACTTCATATAAACAGCCGTATTACATGCCTCTCCCCACAGTCTCACATTCAGATCCTTTTCCGCTAACATAGTTCGAGCCATCTCCACAAGCATGCGCACTCGGATACATTCAACGGTTAGGTAGAGTGCATCTGCTATGTTTTATCCTGTTCTATCACACAGACCTAGGACGCTCTATATTCTCTCTCGCAACTATCAAATAGCTCCAATTCTAAAACTTTATAGCTTGGCAATAATGTTTCATGTACGATTTTTACGATTGGTTTTGTAATTAAAACATCAGCGATTGGTTATCAGATCGGTGTAGTTACCTATATTGACTTACCTGTTCACATCTGCTTGCCAGGTAGCCATGAACAGAAATAAGTAGGCAAGCCTACCTTTTTTTTTTTTTTTTTTTGGGTGGGATATCATCCAATGACTTCTCCCGCCCTGGGTGAAGCGGGAGGGCGTGTCAGACTTTTACTGACTAAAACCCACCCGTGTTCCTTCAGTTGCTTGTGCCAGGGCCGCGGTAACTCTGTTTCAAATTTACCCGCGACCCAGACAGGCATCGGCCCTAGCGGACCCCGTCAACATTTGCTGACGTCTCTTTGAGGCGCGCGTGGAACACTACGCGCCGTCGACTCGGGCCTGGTCCTTATCGGACGGCGAGCTACCCATTACTCGCCGTCCGCAAGCCCGCGCCTACGGTGGCCGAGAATCGGCTTGCGACTCCCGACGCCCGGGGCGTCTCCTGCGGTGGCTAGGGGCGTGAGGGCGTCTCCGTTGTGTCTCCCTCACGCGTTCCGCCTCCTCCTTCGCGAGCATTACTGCTTCGCTGAAGGAGGTGACAGCTTCCCATGCCCTCTCGCTCCGTACCATGGCGTGAACCAAGGCCGGACGCGAGAGGTCGCCACCGCTGATCGCCTCTACGAGAACACGGCGGTGCTCCGCCCAAGCGGGGCAGACCTCCACCGTATGTTCCACCGTGTCCTCCGGGCGATCCACACAATGGTGACACCCGGGCGTAGGCAAGCCTACCTAGGCATATTCTGTGTATTAAAAACTATCAGTTGAGATGAAATTCATTCGGTTATCAAATGAGTGAAGGTGATGAAAAAAAAATTGATTTCAATTAATTCAATTAAAAATAGCTATGAAAACTTTTCGATAGGCAAGTTATCATAAGCTTGTTTGTTAATAAATTATATTTGATAAAAAATATGTCTCATCCAGTTATCTGATGGGTGAAGGTCGATCTTCCACGTCTCTTAGGCTATTAATACAGGCTACACAAGGCTCCATTACGCTCTTTCCAAAATCCATACCCGGAAGCTTACGTAAATCTCGCTCATTTACGTGTTCAAGCCGCCGGTGCCACAACATCAAAGGATTACCTGCTTTCACTGACGTCAACGCAGCTCCATCTACTACCGTACCATGACAACCTTCAAGCTTATAGATTCCTGAGACTTCACTTGCGGTAGCTAAAAGCTTTCCTTTGAAATGGCCTGGAACCAAATGGTGAATTAGTTTGCACCCACCTCTGTCAAAACTCACCTTCCATCCTTTCTCTACTAATTTAGACACTGATAACAGATTTACTTTCAAACCAGGTACATACATGACATCCCTCACAGCAAGCATTCGTCCTTTCAAACTCACCATGATATCATTTACCCTTGCATTCAATCTTATCATTGTTCGCACATGTCACATTACTCATACCAACATTCATAACCAAATCTTTAAACCAATGTTTCTGGAAAGAAATATGTGAAGATGCCCCGCTGTCGATGTACCACTCCGTCGGATTAAAGGAGTCCCCGGTGCTGAATGAAGACAGGCTCACGATCGCGACTTCACTCAGTTTGGTAATCGAACCCGTTTTCTTTCCTTCAGGACAGTCCGGCTTCTTATGTCCACGCAATTCTCCACGCAAAAAAAAGGGCTTGGTATCAGAGGGTTAGTGATTATTTGATAGATTTGGGATATCATAAGTCAAAGATGCTTATTTACCAAATTTGAAGGAAGTGTTAGGATAATCATAGCTCTTTTTGTCGACGATTTCTTTGTATTTTCAAATTGTGTAACTGCAACTGATAAATTAGTGAATGAATTGAGCTGTAAATTCAAAATAAAAAACTTAGGTCAGCTACAACAGCTACAAACACACAACTTAGGCTTAAGAGTAAATGTATGCAAAAATAAAATAACTGTTGATCAAAAACAATATGTAGAGAATTTACTAATACGTTTTGATATGTTACATTGTAAAACTGCACTAACTCCTATGAAGATTAATTTAAAATTAGAAAGATCTCAGAATGTTTGTAATGACTTACCATTTAGACAACTGATAGGAAGTTTAATGTACCTGACAGTTTTAACTAGGCCTGACATAGCCTACAGTGTTAGTTTTCTCAGTCAGTTCAATAACTCTTATGATGAAACTCACTGGAGGCATGCGAAAAGGGTATTAAAATATTTAAAGAAAACCAAAAACTATGGTCTTGTATTTTGCAAAGATAACTCTTGTATTGAAGGATTTGTAGATGCAGACTGGGGTTCTGATGTGAATGATCGAAAATCTTTTTCAGGGTTTTGTTTTAAATTGTCAAATACTGTAATTTCTTATGAATGCAGGAAACAGAGAAATGTAGCTTTATCCTCAACCGAAGCAGAATACATTTCTATGTCTGAAGCAAGTAAAGAGGCAATTTATTTGAAAAAAATTCTATATGAGATTAAAGGGAGTTCAGACTCAATAGTCTTGTTTAATGATAGCCAGAGTGCCCAAAAATTAATTTCAAATCCAACTTTTCATCGCAGATCAAAACATATAGATATTAGGTATCATTTTGTCAGAGAGGCAGTAACTAACAATTTTGTAAAAATTGCTTATTTGGAAACGGCTGAGATGCCAGCAGATATTTTAACCAAAAGTTTGGGGTCTGTGAAACATTATTTCATGGAAAAGCTTGGTATTTCACCTGTTTCATAATATATGCGTTATTCTTGTTAAGCGGAGGTGTTAATATATAACAAGCAATAATGACGTAACTCCTAGCGCCATCTGTGTACCTATATGTCAACTATAAAATAATAAATGACAGTTTGTTAGAAACTACCAATGTGTTTCATTAAAAATTACGTAAATCATTTTTTTTTACCGTTACGTGTTGGTTTTTCTTTTGTTTTATAATAAAACCAATTATGCCTAATTGATAAAACAATTGAACATTACCATTCATGCGATTGTTTTAACTTTAATCGAACTTACAACATTTTGAGAGAATTTCGCTTATTGCCACTTTATAGATATGTTTCCAAATTTTCATTAACGTACTGAATTATTTGTTATATTTTTAACATTTAGATCTTTTTCGAAGTTAAGGATGGCATTGTGGCCATCTTAATAAAAATTGAGAGGGTCAGAGCACTTGAGATGAGAAGAAACTATTGAACCTACAGATGATGTGCATAATTCATCGTTTACCTGTTTCAACCATTTATTACAGTTTTCAATGATTCAGAGAGAGTAATGACTTTGTGCAAAAATGAGGACAAGGCAGAAAATTCGTACTTTTAACAGAAATAATCGTTTCATTCAGCTTCGCGTTTGTAAAAACCTGCGTTTAAAGGCCGTTAAAACCAGAAATGAGCTGGAGGAAGTTCGAGGTTCGTCGTAAGTGAGCTTACGGTAATAAGGAGGTAGAAGTAGTAGGTTTTGGTTCATTCATGCCCGGCAAAGGTACATAACATGAGGCACACTCCTTAGAAATAGTATAACTTTTGCTAGAAAACATCGACTTTGGCCAACGGATTAATCGAGTAAAATATTTTTTAGTGATGAGTGTGGAAGTCATTTAAATGGAATTGACGGACTGCATTAAATGTTTTATCATGAACAAGAACAACATAATCGGTATTTTTTTTAAATTACTGTGGCATATAGTAGAGGAACAATATTGGATTTCGGTAGGATATATTTTGGAGCTCGTACGGACTTGGTGGTAATCGATACAGGAGATCTTATTAAAGATCGCTGTAGAAGTGTTTTTGAATTTAAGAATAAAATATGATACAATTGCCCCATTTATCAGGGGTCACTTCGTTTTGATCCAGGATAATGCTCGGCGAAATACCCCTTTTTCAACTTCGGTCTATGTTAAAAATTTCAATATGGCGTTTTTGGAATAGCCGACGATAACACCAGTTATGCATCCTATAGAACACGTTTGGGACCTGATAAAACGAATGGCAAAATTCATAATACCTACACCTGTCTATGTGGATGCACTGTGAAGTGCCGCGTTGTACAGAATTGATTGAGACTACCACACGAGACAATGGATACCATTATTCTCAACATGTGTAGACGGGTAAAAACTGTGTCATGCTCTGCCGCAGAGCCACCAATTTAGAAACTGATCTTATCTTAAAATGATGTACGTCAAACGTACATCATGTACGTAAACCGTTATCGCTGTACGTGCGTTAGGTAATGATAAAATAGACATTGATTGTGGCTCTGCTGCAGAGCAAACTCTCTAGCAGAGCCACACAGAACATGTACTCAGGCAAGATAAATGCTACTGTTTTTTTATGAAGACTATTGTACGAATTGTGCATATTGCGTAAGTGTTTAAAAATATCATTATTAGACAGTGGTTTTATTTATATTAACTTTACAAAAAAAAAAAAATAGAAAGCGCCTGATTATTTATGTACTATGTACTCAATACATTTTGTGACAGCTAATGTTGTGTGCATCAGAATGACGGGAGTATGACTACAAATGGTCATACTATATGCGTGAGAGCAATGCACGAGCAATGTACCGAATGTACGTAAAATTTGAAGCAATGAACTATTTTACAACCACAGTTTTTAGAAAAAATATGTGAGCCGCCAACCTGATGTTGGAATGGCGGGGGTATATTCAAAATCTGAACAAATTACCAGCTGGCTGAGTGTGAAATGCCTACCGTAGCAAAGTATGTTATCATATTAAAAGCATAACCAGATGCTATCAATGATTAAAGAGTAATTATAAAAATAAAGAACAATGGCGAAATCTTAGTTGTCTTAAATTTGAGCGTCTGAAAGTGAGTTATATACGAAAGAAATTCTATTAATTGTCTACGTTTTTTAAAATATAATTGGGCTGGTTTAAAAATATCATTATTAGACAGTGGTTTTATTTATTTTAACTTTACTAAAATTTTCATAGAAAGGGTCCGATTATTTTGTGTATTGTCAACGAGCCCACTAGACGACACAACCTGGAGTGTCTTTTCACCTTAGTGAAAATCTAAACTAATCATATACATTAATCGTAGTTGGCAATGGCATATTTACCAAAAAAAAACTGTAAACGTTACCCCCGCGTCGTTGACAATACATGGGTTATTTTATGTCAGCAATTTTTTCCTAGACAATCTGCCTTTCTATAAAATTAAAAAGAAAAATAAGACAGACAATGTTTATTTCACAAAAGAAAACAGTCCATTACTTTTCCTAAAATTCTACATTAATAGCTAGTTTACATACAAAATAAAAATAAGACTGAAAGTAAGCAAGAACATAAAGATAAATATGCATTATTTTGTGTCGTGATATTAGGGTTCCGTTCGAACATTCACAAATGATGATACTAAAGAACCGCCTTTTGTACCGAGTCTAAAATCTTGGCAAAACATAATAATAAATTGTAGTTCGATCGCATCGGGATCGGTCTATCATCACTGATAGGACTATTGTTGCCAATAAGCCGGATATAGTGGTGATAGACCGATTAGCGCGTAACCTTGTTACCTAGTTTGTCCCATTATCCTTACCAGGATCGTAAGGATAATGGGACAAACTATTTAAATTATTGCATTGTCATCGGTCCTTGATAAGTGTGCAAAGTTTCAAATCAATCCCTCGTTTTTAAGGGGGTGAAAATCACGTTCAAAGATTCCGTTACATTGATACATAGCTACATACATACCAAGCTAATAAAAGCGTGTTAAAAAGTAAGTACAACCAATACGACGAAATACTTCCATAAAAAACAAAAAAAAAAACAAGCAAACTATAGAAACTATTTATAAGTATGTGGTTAAAAAAAAACTTGGATTAATAATATGACTAAGCCAAAATAAATAATCACAAATGACTCAAGTGCTTTAATAGGAGCATGCGTGAAGGCTTTTACTACATTTAAATCAACTAAGGAATATGTTAGTCACAGTTTTAAGGTCCTTGAAGGCAAGACCGAAATTATTCCTACATGATTCTTACGCTTAGATTCGTCTCATTTCATAAAATGCTTGTATGGGCACATACAGTGTTTCAAGTTGGCAGACGTACGTGTCAAAAGATTTTATTTAAGAATTTTATTACAATTGAAAATTTGCACGAATTACGTGGAATTCAAAGAAATTATAAGACATGTAGTGACAGTGGCTGATAATAGATTCGATCGATGTTCAGAAGTAGTTCATTCGTTGGGGTTGGTATAACTTTTTACAACAAGTTACCGTCTTCTTTTCTAGATTTGCCATTTAACGCATTTAAAGCAAAAGTAAAAGCTAATCTCTGTTCTAAGGCATACTATTCTATTAATGATTATTTAGATGATAAGCATAGTTGGTCGCTGTGTTGAACTCAAGACAATGTTCGTGTTCTTTTACCAAAATTAGCTTGCTGTCAGGTTAAATATTATTATTTTCTAATTTCGTTTTTATTTGTATTTTTTAAATTTTATTTTTTGGTAAGACTGTCGTAGGTATCGTTTACTGTTATTGTCGGAGCTGATGAAGATTGCTACTATCTTTGCATTATATAGAGTTAATCTTTCTAGTATTATATAGCAGCAAAGCCAGCATTGTGTGAGTACCATGTACTTCAGAGCTATCATTGTCTAGATACCTACGTCTTCTATTGACTTGAATGACTCCGGTGGTTGAGAGTATGTCATGCCCACTCAAATGTCTCGCCGATGGTGGCGCGTGTGTCGGATCATTTAGCTCCCTTCAAAATGGTTGAGCTGAATGGTGCTGATACATGTGTCATGTTCGTGAACGGGCGCTGTCGGTTGGGACTGGTCATCTCTTAGCTGCCATGGTTTATTTTAATTGATTCTAATTTTATTTCTGAATTGTCTTTTTATATTTACTATGGACACTTTTAACTTTCTACATCGTTCTCACATAATGTGTAATCTCAACATGAATGATGTAACAAATGATTTGTAATAATTACCTAATTGAAAAAGAGTGTCCATGGAGTTTCTTGCCCGTTCTTCTCCATAGAGATCTACGCCTTGGAATGGGCATTAATTATTATGTCTTGTGACTGGGACTGTAGCACCATAATTTTGTAATATTTTATTTTGTCTTTTGACAATTCAAAAGTGCCTGTAACTGGCCTACTTGAAATAAAGTGCTTTGACTTTTGACTTAGAAAACGGAGAACGGACCAGATATGACATTTCTAAGGAATTTATTATTTATGTTGAAATAATAAACATCAAATCTGTTTGTAATTCCTAAACGTAATTTTTTGTGTCACTCGCTAACGTGTGGCGCTTGCGTGCTATCTGTTCTGTCACTTATTTTACCGAATAAACCGTTGTTAAACTTTATCTCGCGTTATTTATTTCCTACAGGTTATGGACCCAGTCCGTATACCTAATAGTTTCAAAGTTTAATATTTATTATCATAAAGTACAGTACAGCTGTTGATATTTCGTAATTTCATCGAAAATCGTTCAGAGAAAAATGGCTATGTCTAACCTACAAATTGAGAAGTTAGCCGGGCGGGAAAATGATTCGACTTGCAAGTTTGCGGAAAATCATATCTCGAACATGAAGATTTGTGGGAGTGTGTCGATCCTGGCACCGAAGTCGACTCCAAGAAAGACGTCAAGGCGAAGTCTAAAATCATTTTGTTGGTGGAACCAATAAACTACGTCCATATTGAAAATGCACAGTCATCTAAAGAAGTATGGAGGAACCTACAAAATGCTTTCGAGGACTCTGGGTTATCAAGAAAAGTCGGCTTATTGCGAGATTTAATCAATACAACACTGGATAATTGCACAAGCGTCGAAGAGTATGTAAATAAAATAATGAGTACAAATTACGAAATATCGGTATTCAAGTTGATGACGAATGGCTGGGAACACTCATGTTGGCAGGTTTACCTGATAATTATAAGCCAATGATCATGGGTCTGGAAAGTTCCGGCATAAAAATTTCATCAGATTTTGTCAAGACAAAACTTTTACAGGAAGTGAATGTTTCCGAGTCTTCAGCGTTATTTACAAAGCACAAGAATAACTCAAAAAACCATGCCAAGCAAAAAGGAAAAGGGCCCCGCTGTTTTAATTTTAATAAATATGGACACTTCAAAAATCAATGCACAGCGAAGAAATCTGACCAAAACAGTTTTTTCAGCTTACAGTAATGTGGAACCGAACGACTGGTACATTGACTCAGGTGCCACATCACACATGACAAGACGTTGTGACTGGATGTATGATATGCAAGCATCTCCGATTCAGCAAATAAAGGTGGCTAATAATGATGTTGTCTCCGTGCAAAATATGGGTAAAGTAAACATTCAAACCACTTTTTGCAAAGATGAATGGGCAATCCAGGTGAGAAATGTTTTATATATTCCTTGGCGGAGGCGGTTACTGCTGCTGCCTACGTCATAAACAGATCGCCGTCGCGGGTTTTGGCAGAGGTAACTCTCTATGAAAAATGGACTGGTAAGAAACCAAACCTTTCCAATTTAAAGATTTTTGGTTCCAAGGCCATGGCACATATCCCAAAACAAAAACGCCTAAAATGGGATCGTAAATCAAGGAAATTAATTTAAATGGGATATTGTGACAACACAAAAGGCTATAGACTGTATGATCCTACAAATAAAAAGGTCATAATTAGTAGGGAAATTGGATATTTATTGAAAATCATTAAATAATGATGATAATAATATACAGCAACCTGTATTTACCAAACAGCTTTTGGATATTCCTCTAAGTACAGGAAATGATGAGGTGATATTTATTGATAATACTCGGAGTGAGACCCAAGATGACACATTGTCACACTCAAGTACTGACACATCTTTTGATAGTTGTGTGTTGAATAGAATGACTGATGATGAAACATATTATCCTAGTTCCAATTATTATAGTAGTGCTGATGGTAGCCTTACAAGAAATATCACTCTAAGATCACATCAGAGACACAATAATTTCATGTGTGTTCAGCAGATTTCAGATCCACAGACTGTTGAAGAAGCCTTGTCAGGCTCTGATGCTGAGCATTGGAAAGCAGCAATGGATGAGGAGTTTCAGTCATTATTAGAAAATAATACCTGGGATATCACTACTCTTCCAGACAACAAACGTCCCATACCATGCAAATGGGTCTTCAAGAGGAAGACTAATGAAAATGGAGAAGTAGTGAAATATAAAGCACGGCTTGTGATTAAAGGTTGTTCACGAAGACCAGGTATAGACTACACAGAAGTATTTTCACCAGTGATAAGGTATGCTTCTTTGAGGTATTTGTTTGCGCTGGCAGTTAAATTTGATTTGGACATCTGTCAAATGGATGCTGTGTCAGCTTTTCTTCAAGGCGACATAGAGGAGGAGATTTATATGCTCCAACCACCATTGTATGGCAACGGTAAAAATGTATGTCGTTTAAAAAAATCTTTATATGGATTAAAGCAGGCAAGCCGGCAATGGATCAAAAAGCTTAGTTCTGCTCTTAAAAGTATATATGGGTCTATTACAGAACAAGTTAGATCCATGTATTTACTATAAAATTGTGGACAACAGTAACATGATTTTTCTAGCTACATATTTTGATGACATCATTTTATTTTATAATAATATGGAGTCCAAAAATTATGTCAAGGAAGAGCTAAAAAACATTTTAAAATGAAGGATTTGGGAGATATTAATTATTGTATTGGCATACATGTAGAAAGAGACAGGAAGAAAGGAGCTATATATTTAGATCAGAAAAAATACATAACAGAAGTTCTAAATAAATATGGCATGTCTGATTGCAAAAGATTCCAATGGATACTAATACAAAGTTAAAAGGAATTGTATAGGATCATTGCGGAGGTTTTGTGTCCAAAATGAAGCAACTTGACGATTTTCAATTAGGTTTATATTGTTTTAAAAATAAATATTCATTACAAAATTAGCCGTGGCTGTTTGGTGGTTCGCAAAGGAAGAGTGAAGACATTATGAATGACGGAGGCGCGAGTGAGCGAATGATCGAGGTTGAGTGGTTAACGACCGAATTAACAATATCCTCTTCATCTCTTCAGTGATAGATGGCGTGGACATGCCCCCGGCCTTGGAAGCCCAGCTTTCAAAATGATGGTGGATCAAGCGTCGTCGCTTACCGATTGCAGTGGCAGCGGACAAATCTTGGAGAAGGCTCGTCGAATTGTTCCAGTACTTGTGTGGATATCCGCTACTCGAGCCACGCCGTCTTTCCCAGGAAATATACGTGTAATACGACCTAACCGCCACTTTAACGGTGGTAGGTTGTCATCCTTTATGAGGACAAGGCTGCCCAGTGTGATGTCATCCTGCTTAGTCTTCCACTTGGTTCGAAGTTGTAGCTCCGACACGTATTCTGTGGACCAACGTCGCCAGAAGTGCTGCCGAAGTTGTTCGATTCGTTCGTAGCGTGTCAACCTCGAAGTCTGCTTGTCTGTGACGTCTTCAATAGGTGGTGCTGTCAACGGTCGGCCAATAAGGAAATGGGAGGGGGTAAGAGGAGTAAGGTCGGCAGGATCTGAGGAGAGAGGTGAAATTGGACGGGAATTTAGGACGGCTTCGATTTGTGTCAAAGCTGTGCAAAATTCCTCGTAAGTTAATCGCGCGTTACCTACTATGCGCCTCAGGTGATGCTTGCACGAGCGTACCCCACTCTCCCATAAACCGCCAAAATTTGGAGTATAAGGAGGAATAAATCTGAATTCAATGTTATTGTCTGAAGCGTAATTAATAATAGTCTCAGAACCTTTTTCTAAAAATAAAGGAAATTCTTTCTCTGCGCCCACGAAATTCTTGCCATTATCCGAATAAATGACGCAAGGCTTACCTCGCCTACTAATAAAACGTATTAATGCTAAAATATAATCATTTGAAGAAAGACTTGTAACAAGTTCCAAATGCATATATGCTCGCGTCGTGAAGCAAATAAATAAACATATGTAAGCTTTGGTTAATCTTGAACCTCTGCCCTTTCGGTTTAATATGAAAACTGGCCCCGCATAATCAACACCCGTTCGCATAAATGGGAAGCCAGGCTCTAAGCGCTCAAGTGGTAAGTTACCCATGATGGGTGTGAAGGAATTTTATTCCTTTCAGTTTGTTTCGATTGTTCGGATATCAGAAGGGAAACTGCACAGCTATAAGTGACTCGTATATTTACTCTATTAACAAGGTTATACATAAACTGGATAAAGGGTGACTTGGAATATTTGATATCACCAGGATTGGATGACAATATCATTCTCAGAACACTCTGAACAGAAAAAAACAAGGGCACCTCAACTGCCAACCAAAAACATTCAAAACACTTACTTATAAAATATTTACAAACAGCCAGTAACTATGTAAAATCAAGCAGTACGTATATAAATAAGGTAGCGCGCAAGTCGCCACATCACCCCCCAACGCAGAGGAAAAACCCCCTCAAAAAGGAGGCAACGTAAAAAAAAAAAAAAAAAAACTGTCAATTATAAGTCCAAAATGTTTCTAAACCTAACCTGACGACCCGATCTGGTCACCACAGAAGCAGGAGGTGGAAAGGACGTCGGAGCATTTGCAGTATTTATTAACAACGAGCTTCGCGAATCTAAAATCTCATTATTACACGTTAAAGAATCAGCTTCAATAAATGCAGGTTTTACGCGATCAATACTTACTGTAACCTCACGTCCCTTAACTTCTAACTTCAAGGTTTTATCCTCCCGACTAATTATTCGGTATGGACCGGAGTACGGTGGCTGCAACGATCGTCTTACTGTGTCGTCACGTAACCAAACATGCGACGCTGTCGTTGAAAATAAATAACGAAGGGCGCCCGTGGTGCGAAGGTTCCACCGGTCGAATCACCTCCATTCGCCTCTTTAAGTCCGAGACGAAATCAACAACTGAGTCAGGGCTTCTAGACAAGTCTGTAGTCTCAATAAATTCTCCTGGCAAACGCAAAGTCTCGCCAAAAACGAGTTCGGCTGGAGAAGCTCTAATGTCTTCTTTAAAAACCGACCTCATACCGAGGAGAACCAACGGAAGTGCCTTCAACCAAAACCCAGAATGGCACATTAACGCCGCCTTGAGCTGTCGATGCATACGCTCTACCATGCCGTTCGCGCATGGATGATAGCTCGTCGTTCGAATCCTTTTCGTTGCACAGACACACATTAATTGTTGAAAAAGGCATGATTCAAATTGACGCCCCTGATCCGTTGTTATAATATTTGGGATACCGAAACGAGATACCCAACCATTTATAAAGGTATCGGCCACTTCTTCAGCGGTGATGGAGCTCATTGGCCAAACTTCCGGCCACCGCGTAAACCTATCTACCGCGGTAAGACAATAATTGAAACCGTTTGAATGCGGAAGTGGTCCAATAATGTCGATGTGGACATGCTTGAACCTACCAGATGGTTTGCTAAAATCACCTAGTGGTGATTTAACGTGCCTCGTCACTTTACAACGCTGGCACACAGAGCAGGAGCGCGCCCATTTATGGCAATCGGCTTTAACGCCAGGCCAAACATATCTCTCAGTCACCATGCGTGCAGATGCCTGCGCACCAGGATGGCTGAGGTAATGGCATTTGTCAAAAGCTGCTCTACGAAAGGAAGGAGTAAGGAACGGACGCGGCTTGCCCGTAGACAAGTCGCAAGTGATGGTCACATTTGTGCCAGGAATTAAAACATCTTCCAATCTAAGCGAAGAGTTCACGCGAGCATGTGCTAATTCCTCATCAGCTAATTGTGAAGTAGCAAGAGCGGTAAAGTCCGCTTCCAAAGAAACAGCATCGACACGTGATAAAGTGTCCGCAACCATGTTGTCAACGCCTTTAATATGGACAATATCCGTAGAAAATTGGCTAATGAACGACAACTGATTCAGCTGAGAGGGAGGCAGCTTTTCTCTCCGCTGAGAAAACGCATAAATTAACGGTTTATGATCCGTATAGATTGTCGCGTGCTGAGCTTCGAGAATATGCCTAAAGTGCTGAACACTCTCGTAAACGCCGAGAAGCTCCCTATAGTAAGCTGGCCAGAGTGCCTGCTTGGAATTCAGCTTTTTGCTAAAGTACGCGATTGGCTGCCAATCATCCATCTCGCTTGATCGCTGTTGTAAGCAAGAACCAACATGAGTGCTCGATGCGTCAGTAAAAAGACCGAGAAATGCGCTACAGACTGGGTGCGCGAGGATCTTCGCGGAAGTCAGACTTTTCTTGCACTCTTCGAAACACTCCATTAACTCAGGCGTCCAAATAAAAGGCTTGGCGCCCTTGCCTTGAATGGCTACAACTGCGTCAATTAAAGGAGCCTGGTATTTGGCAGCAGCTGGTATAAATCGTCGATAAAAATTGGCCATGCCAAGAAATCGACGCATGCCTGCCACAGTTTTTGGGGGAGGAAAGTCTACTAGGGCTTGGATTCTGTCATCAGGGGGCCTAACACCATCTGCATTAATCCTATACCCCAGAAAAGTGACCTCTTTCACTCCGAAAACGCTCTTGGAAGTGTTAATTACTACACCATACTCATGCTAAAAATGCTGTAAAATAAAATAAAATAAATAAAATAAATAAACACCTGGAGATCCCATCAGAAGGTTGCGTGTTCAAATCACGTCGGGGTCACCAATGAAGGAATTTTATTCCTTTCAGTTTGTTTCGATTGTTCGGATATCAGAAGGGAAACTGCACAGCTATAAGTGACTCGTATATTTACTCTATTAACAAGGTTATACATAAACTGGATAAAGGGTGACTTGGAATATTTGATATCACCAGGATTGGATGACAATATCATTCTCAGAACACTCTGAACAGAAAAAAACAAGGGCACCTCAACTGCCAACCAAAAACATTCAAAACACTTACTTATAAAATATTTACAAACAGCCAGTAACTATGTACAATCAAGCAGTACGTATATAAATAAGGTGGCGCGCAAGTCGCCACAGGTGCTAACGTCTTACCTCGGATACGTGTACACTTCACGCACTCATGCACTATTTTCCGTGCTAAGTTTCTAGCATTTAATGGCCACCAACATTCACGCACCGTAGCTAAAAGAAGTTGAGGACCCGCATGTAATAATCGTATATGTTCATACCGAAATAAACTAATAGTGAAAGGATGTTTACTGCACAATAAAACCGGATGTTTTTTATCGTAAGTAAAACTAGACGAATTAAATAGTCTTCCACCAACCCGAATTATTTTATGTTCATCCATAAAAACATTAAGACTAGAAAGCTTATTATATTGCTTACAAGTACGTTTAATAGGAACATTGCTACCCAAACTATTGTAAACATCTGGCAATGATTTTATTTGCGCCAACAGCATTCTTTGTGCGGCATTCAGTTTACTTACTGATAAGAAACCGGTTCGAACCGGACGGCTGTGTTTACCTTTAGCATTCGACTTCATGCGTGTGTTATCTATAAATCTAAGTATGTAAGCACCTATTCGTTTAAGTTTAGAGAATGAAGAATATTGTTCAAAGTTTATTAAGTCCTCGCATTGTATAGAAGTTAAACATGTTCGTTTACATTTTAAATCTGGTAAATTACAAGCATCTGAATTATCGTATTTAATCTGATCAAAATCATGTAAATTGTGACGTAAATAAGACGGACCGTACCACCATAAATCACAATCTTTTAATAAATCTAAACTGTAACCTCTCAACAATAGATCAGCTGGGTTGTCTTTGCTACTTACGTGTAACCACACCGAGTCACCTGTGAGATCGTTGATCTCGGTCACTCGATTTTGTACAAATGTTTTAAGTAAATGAGGTGACATTTTAATCCAACCCATGACTATTGTAGAATCCGTCCAGAAATATATTTTACTAAACTGTAACCTAAGAGATTCAACGATTTTCTTGTATAATTTAGCTCCTATTAAGGCACCACAAAGTTCTAAACGAGGAATACTTATAGCCTTTAAAGGTGCAACCTTACTTTTTGCACACAACAAATGCACGGTTACATCAGAGTTATCACTATAAGTACGTAAATAAGCGCACGCACCGTATGCGTCTTGGGACGCGTCAGTAAATATATGAAGTTCTTTATATTGAGTGTGGTCACCCTTTATGTGACGAGGAATGCGAATATCCTTTAAAAATCTTAAAGTAAAAATAAAATGTTTCCAAGTGCTAACAACATCCCTAGAAACCGGAGTATCCCAGTAAATTTTACTTAACCATAATTTTTGTAAAATGATTATTGATGTTATAACTACATGAGAAAGAAGTCCTAATGGGTCGTATATTTGTGATATAACTGACAACATTACCCGTTTAACTAAATTCGACTCGTTATCACTGTTATCAATATTCGTAACAAAATGCAGCTCATCAGTAATGTTGTGCCAACCTAGTCTGAGTGTTTTAGTTTGCGCATGATCGCCTATAAAACGTTCTGTGGATTTATCTTGAGATACGTCTAAATTAAAAGTCCACTTGCGCAAAGGAAAACACCCCGACTGTTTGAAGTTTTCTGGCAAACTTGAATTAAATGTTCTAAATCATCATCACCAGTGATAAGATCGTCTACGAAAATGTCTTGAATGATGACGCGAGCGATGACGTCATCATCACACTCTAACGCTTACCGTCTGATACATCGCATACTTAAATATGTAGCTGACGCAGTGCCAGAAGTAACCGTATTAAGTTGGTAGGTATCTAATGGATCCGAAGGATTATCGCGCCACAATATTAACTGTAATGACCTTTGATCAGACTGGAGAAGAACCTGAGGAAACATCTTTTCCACGTCTGCACAAGCTACATATTTATACTGTCTGAATCGCAACAAAATAGAAAAAATATCATTTTGCAACGCGGGTCCCGGAAGTTGAATATCGTTTAATGATTTTTTCGAGCTAGTGACAGCACTAGCGTCGAACACTACGCGTAATTTTGTGTTTTGTACTCTCTTTAATGACTCCGTGGTGTGGAAGATAATAGTTAGGTTGACTACAAGTAGCTAACTTCGACATGTGACCTAAGTAATTATATTCTCGCATAAAGTTAGTATACATACGTTTAAATTCAGGTAAGCGTTCTTATTTACGTTCTAATGATAAAAATCGTTTCTTCGCTAACGTATAAGAATCACCCAGTGCGTCTGGTGCCTCTCTTAGCGGTATACGAACCGAAAATCTACCATTTTCTTCACGTTTAGTCGTATTATTAAATAATTCCTCACACATACGTTCATCATCTGGAAGAATTGCACATGGTGATGAAGGAATATTCTCAATTTCCCAGAATAACCGGAGCTGCTTATCAATGTCCTGACTGAAGTGACAATGAGTAGGTTTCGAGTTCCTAACAAACACAGGACCGGACAACAACCATCCTAATTTCGAATTTTGTAAGAATGGCCCACTAGGTAAACGTATTTTATCGGTTTCTAAAAGATCCCAAAATCTATCTGCACCTATCAGCAAATCAATCTCTGAACTAACGTTAAACGTAGGATCTGCTAATTGTAGGGATTCAGGAAAACGTATATGGCCAGCTTCTATGTTTATCGTAGGCAAACTGGACGTTATAATAATAATAATAATAAGTCGTGAGTCGTGTCAGCCAATGGCTTAATAGCCACGAGCCTCGACCAACACCTTAGGAGGCTCTCGTTAGGCGGCTGGATCAAGGGCCTGATCCAGAAAGCAGTATTGCTGGACACGGCTCGCATTGTTAGGAGGTTCCTCTCTCTGGAGCCCTGACCGCCGGTAGCTTGGACCCTGTTCCCGATACCGGTGGGCCTCTATTTTTTATATTTTTAAATGTTTTTGTTTTTTAATTTATTTTATAAAAATATTTAAAAATGTAATTAATAAGTAATCTAATGAATAAAGGAAATAATAATAATAAAAAAAAATGAATAATAAAAAAATAAAAAATAAATAAAAAATATAATAAATAAAAAAAAAAAAAAATATAATAAATCTGTGGCTCGGCTGTCAACGCGGATGTAAAATTTTTTCTCTCCGAATTTTCCTTTTAAATATTTACAAGTAATAGTACAATTATCTGAAGAAAAAGACACAAAATGCATAGAATCAATAAAAAAAAACCTGCAATAGCACCGGATATTTAAACATGACCAAAATCAACAACACCAAGAGAAAAAAAATGTAAATCGACATGTTGACAAGAGCTGCAGCACGAAAAGCACGTCCACCACCTCCGGCCTCGTCGCCCAGCTCCGCCTCGCCGTCGCCGGAACCCAGCCCCACCCCCACCGTGAGTGCTGTGTCAACGGCCGTGGCAGTTGCGTCGAGCTCGAGCGACGAGTACTTCTCGCCGCCGACGACACCACCACCTGCGCGTCGACGGGGAGGAAGCCGGCCGCCGGACCGCTTAGGACCTCGAGGCTTACCGGTCTCTGATAGGGTCCCAGCACCCGGCGGAAGTGTGCAGCGCATGAGATGGACACAATCCATTAACGAAAATGTCATGCGCGCATACTTTGGGGCTACAGAGGGAGGAAACAACCTGACCGCGTACCGTGTCCGGATGCTCTCTTTGTTTCAGGTGCTTGAGCCAGCCGTCAACGTTTCGGCCCAACGACTTTCGGATCAGGTGCGGGTCATCCAGCGTAATCATATGTTGGATGATACTGTACTTGATCGCCTCCGAACGGAAATGGGTAACCGTGTCACTGCCCCATCGTCGCAGGCTGTGGTGCCACCACAGTCCATCCACGCTGACGAGGAGAGTAGTGACAGGGTTACAAACGTAAGTACCCAGTGCAATGAGGAATTGAGGAATGCTTTGGAGTGTGCTATTCGGGAGTATCGCTACATGCCACCGGAAGTTAGGCCACGATTACCTCGTTTGCCCATGCATAACAAAAATAGGGCGCTGGTGGCTGTTCTGGATTCGCAGTTGTCAAACTATTTTGATGACTGCGAAGACCTCACTGATACACATTCGATCATGTACCGGCTGTAGCGGCATGTCGTGTAGCCCACGTCAAATTTGCAGATGACAGAGCTACACGACCGAAACCAGCCGTACCGGCTTGGCAGTGCAGGATCGAACGTCGTATTGGTGGGGCCAGAGCACTCATCGGCAAACTAATTTGTTTTAGGGAGGGCAATAATCGCCCAAGAGTGATGCGCTTTGTGAGACGGGCGTTTTTGGGGACTGATGTCAGCCCCCGAGACTATATATCCCGTGTCACAGAGCGCATCGACTTCCTGAAGCAAAAAGTGTTTGCATGGGCAAATCGTATTCGTAGGTACAGGCGGAGAATGGAGCGATACACCCAGAATCGTACATTCCAAAGTAATGAAAGGTGGGTTTATCGTGCTTGGGAGCGACCCGTCCAAGGTGTGACCGATACGCACCTGCCGGATGATGACGCTATGTGTTCATTCTGGCGCAGCATCTGGTCGGTGCCTGTCAGTCACACCGAAGGTGAATGGACTCGGGAGGTCGAACGAGCGTGCGATCCAATACAAGAAATGGGGGCTATTACGATCAGCCCCCAAGATGTAGCCCGTGCAGTCCGTCCGTTGCCGAACTGGAAATCTCCAGGGCCGGACGGGCTGCATAACTTCTGGATCAAGTGGCTACAAAGATCGCACGCTCGTTTGGCATCTCAGTACCAGGCAGCCTTAGAGTCTGGTTCGCTACCCAAGTTCCTTACAACAGGAATAACCCACCTGCTCCACAAGTCTGGTAGCACCGCGGAACCCAAAAATTATAGACCTATTACATGTTTACCAACGGTCTATAAGGTTCTTACATCCATTTTGAGAGTTAAAATTAATAAACACGTCGACGATAACTCGATCATGTCGGTCTCTCAGAATGGATGTAGAAACGGGTCCCGCGGTACTAAGGTGATACTCCTCATTGATATGGCCATTAGCCAACAGGTTCGGCGTTCACGAAAGGATCTGTCGACATGTTGGATAGATTATAAGAAGGCCTATGACTCGGTGCCTCATACTTGGCTCATGAGGGTGCTGGAATTGTATAAAATAGATACAACTCTACGCACCTTCCTGATGTCGTGTATGGGGCAATGGAGCACAGTCCTTCGCTATCCAGGATGTCGAAATATCCAGAAGAATAGCGAACCTGTAAGGATCGAGCGAGGTATATTCCAGGGCGATAGTTTGAGTCCACTTTGGTTTTGCCTAGCCCTGAATCCTCTAAGCATGCTGCTGGAGAATTCAGGGCTAGGCTATCGGTTGAAGAGAGGTGGTCAGGTTATATCTCACCTCCTTTACATGGATGACCTGAAGCTCTTTTCCCCCAGCAATCTTCAGCTGATGGAGCTACTGAAGGTAACTGAAACTTTTAGTAACGCCATCAGGATGGAGTTTGGTGTGGACAAATGTGCAGTCATGCATGTAAAGCGAGGGGAGATTGTGGAATCCGTAGAAATTCAACTCGCGGATTCCATAAACCTGAGATCCCTTTCTCCAAACGAAACCTATAAGTATTTGGGTATGTCGGAAGCGTTAGGTATCAGCACTACTGACATGAAGCAATCGTTGAGGGAACGCTTCTTTGGCCGCCTGAAGAAGGTATTCAATAGCCTTCTTTCGGGCGGAAACAAGGTGCGCGCCTTCAACGGTTGGGTCATGCCGGTATTGATGTACTCTTTCGGCATACTCAAATGGACTCAAACGGAACTCGACGCCCTGGATAGGCGGGTCCGTACACTGCTGACTGCATATCGAATGCATCACCCACGATCGTCGGTCATGAGATTGTATATCCCGCGGAAGTGTGGAGGCCGAGGCTTTTTAAATGCTAAAAACCTCCACAACCGCGAGATATGCAATCTCAGGGAATATTTTCTACACACCGACGTGGGTATGCATCGAGATGTAGTAGCAGTGGACAAGGGACAGTAGGGTAGAATTGGGGGTTCTGGATCACTTGCTCTCGCTTTGCTCGAGCGCATGATCCAGAAGCCCCAATTCTCCACACATGATTAATACAATGCGTTTAGTAATCTGATTGCATCGACGCAGATGCGCGATGATGTTATGATTATTTACACTTGCTCTCGCTTTGCTCGAGCGCATGATCCAGAACACCCAATTCTCCACACATAAACAAATATCATCGCACATCTGAATCTGATTGCATCGACTCAGATGTGCGATGATGATTAAATTAATTATTATTTAATTGTTAGCAGTTATAGTTCAAAGCGTGTCTGCTTACAACGACTGATCATAATAAATGTCGCATCGAGACAATTGTCGAACGTGTCTTATTCGTTTGATGTCTGTTATATAAAATTAGCTCACTTTATACAAAATTATGTGATATTATCTGCTTAAAATTATTGGTCATATTATACTTTTTATTATTCACCACAGTACGAATAAAAATAAGATTATAATTACTCTCTTAATTTCTTGTTAATTATTACACGTAAAAGAATGTCAAGAATTCTCATACCATTTACAACCAATTTATAAAACTGCGAGAAGTCCCGATTCTAAACATATTCCTCCCTTTCTCCACACAAATTTACCAAGTGATAGGTATCAATCTTATTGTTCTGAGAGAGTACATAGCACTTCCTTTTTAGAAAATCATCTCAGGTATACGCGACAGAGCGGCGCCGTCGACAAATAGGGAAAGTAAGGATGCGATCATATTGAGTAAGTAACAATCAATGAATTTTAGACCCTATTTGCTGATGACATAGAACTAATCTTTTAGCACACATGTCGAAAACGCTTTCTCACTTTGCTAGCGATTTGTAACTGTAATCACTGCTTTAAATCGTGTAATCTATAAATATGACTGCATTCAATAATTTCATTTTAATTAGCACTCATCCCGAGTACTCGTGGTTTTTGCTTTTTTCAATATTATTGTGATCAATAGAACTTCAAGTATGTGCGTATAACTCAAATAATATTAATATCGAATAATAAATTCGATATATTATAATATGTAATAGTTAATTGAATTTATGAGTGACTTTATTTATGGTGTTCTTAATTTTAGGTCGACAAATCCCTTCGATTCTGACTGTGAAATACCAGCATCTCAGCCAGCACCATCGGTAGAGAAAAAGAAGTCAAGGAAAAAGGTTTCCGGCAAAACAAATAAACCTGCAATAAAGAAGATTTCCAGTGCTCCAGTGATAAAATCTAGCTTTTTTGGGTCCGACACGGAGTCGGATGTTGATTTGCCGGCGCCATCGACATCGGCCAAAAAAAGGAAGCTGTCGGATTCAGAGGTATGCTAAAGTTTATTTATTTTTTAAGGAACCTCCCACTGCAGGGCAAACCATTCTTCTCATACAGAGAAGGCCCGAGCATTGATCACCGCGCTTGCTCAAGACGGGTTTGCGATTTCAAACTTATAGGTATTAACTATAAAGTCCCGGTTTTCCTCACGATGTTTTCCTTCACCGTTGTCAGGGCCATCCAAGATAAACTTAGAAAATACAAATGAATTTGATAAATTCGCATAGGAACTTGCCCGTTTTTGAAACCACGACCTCAAGCATGAGAATCAAGGTCTTTGCCACTAGGTCACTAATGATAATCATTTTTAATTTCAGAACGAACAAGAACTTGCACTGCGGAGCTTCTTGTCAAGACGTAGCGGTTCTGGTTATACACTCCAGCGGGATCCCACCCGGCAGGGCAACTACTACGTGGAACTGCGTGTTTACAACGCTCGGGAAGCGGAGGCGCTCGGCACCGACCGCTGGAAACGAGCACTAGTTACCTTCAAATCGGCTGTTGATGACAGCAGTTCGGTATGGAAAGCAGTCACAAAACTTGTGAATTCTGCTAAAGAAGATTATCGGAAGATACAACCGATAGTCTATCAGTCTAACTTATTTTAAAAAATAGGTAGGTAAGCGTCTCTTACCACAATTTTTTAAAGACAGAAAAAGTTGTAACGATCACTTTATCAGTCTAATATTAAACAGTAATAAACAGTCTGAACTTACAATTTAAGTAAGTACATATCAAAATAATTCAATATTTGGTAAAACAATTGAAAACAAAAGGAAACAAGTAGATGTTAAATTAGTTAATGTGTGGAAAGATAGCTTTAATAAGACCAATAAAATAAAGGGAGCAGAAAAATATGTAAGTGCCCCTAATTTTAAAAATATGGCTATTATTTCAGAGAACCTTGTTGCTATTCAATTAGAGCCTGCTAAAGTTGTTTTAGATAGACCAATATACATTGGTTTTACAATACTGGAATTAGCAAAGTGTCATTTATATAAATTTCACTATTCTGTTATGAAGAAAATATATAAAGATGGCATAAAACTTTGTTATACTGATACTGATAGTCTCTTGTATTTAATACATACAGAAGATTTTTATAAAGACATGATACAAAATATAAAATATTTTGATACTAGCAACTTTGAAGAAA